>CP045897.1:16778829-16859993 GCA_013387185.1 Caligus rogercresseyi | reverse complement strand
TTTTACTTAGAATTAGTATTAGATAGGATTTTTTTTTATGATCGCAATTAAATTGATCGGAATCGCTGATCGGAAAAATCCTGATCGTTATATCGCTATATCGCAAAGATTTATGATCGCTATTTTTGATCGGATCGCTATTTTTTCCCTGATCGGTCACCAGCCTGAGGATTTAATATAAGACATCTATTTTTTTTGTTCTTATTAAATGGTAGCTGGGCCCAGCGTCCCTTAGTTCTATGTAAAACGGTCAAACAATGGTTGATAATCTCAAGGATTTTCTACATTGAAAGCATTAATAGCCACGGAGTCATAAAAATGAATGTTATATTGGAAGAATACCATTTTTTCATGTCCCTTTTTAATATTGATGGAGGGTTTCGTGACTGAAAGTAAATGAAAAAAATACGATCATAAAAGAGACTATGACATCATCGGTACATTTTTTATAAGTGTCCGCGCTACTTTTTAAATATCACATACCTGGTATTCTAAATACCTGGGTTAGACTATGGGCCAAGAGAAATATAGAATGTGCGGATATAGAATGTCTTTACATGCTTCAATGATTTTAAGAAGCCATTGCATTTCATTGAAGAGAGCCTTCGAAATTTGCTTAACAAGATAATATTATGCTAAATATATAATTCTTATGGATACACTTTGTAAGGGGCTCGTCCTAAACGATTTTCGACCCTTACGGGGCTTTTCTTGGTTCAATGTCTTGCACAACATTTATGAAGAAAGGGGTAACATGAATGGTAAGACTCAGGAGCAATGAAAAAAAAAATAGTTATATGTCTAAGGAAATTACATATTAAAACATCGGTTTCCAATATTGGTGTATTACCCACATCTATTTAATCAAATCGAAGGGACAGACAGGCTAAAAACACCTAAAAAGCAAGACTCTGATAAAGCTTTACCGTAAATAAGCATGGACTTTTCATTAATAATTAGTTAAGCCTCTGGCATTTTGATTTGTATTATATTCTTTTTATTCTTTATCAAATTTATAGTAAGATAATTTCAATAAAAAAATTCATTCTTTCAATTTTGATGTTCAATTTTAAAACTCTTAGAATATAAAATCTCATTTTATTTATCAATTATCAAATAATACTCGGCTCTTACCGTTAGAATCCCGGATTTCTCGGGGACGACATGGAGCTACGCCTGATGCACTCTACGCCTCTAACCAAACGACTCAAAGGTGTGGTTTATGAGACGCATATTAAGACTTTCCGAATACTTAAGAAATAAAACTTCTTCGATTTTCATTAAAACATTATTTTAACTTTATGAACTTTTAAATGCTATATATTCAGACTGTGTTCTTTAGGTTGTATTAAATTGTGCGTGTATTTCTTAAATATTCTTTTCATGATAGAAATATAACTATATTTTTATAAGTTATGACTGCTTTTATTTTAAATGTTATTTAAATTTGTCTTGACTTTATTTGTTTTTTTACTTATACGGTTCGATAGAATTGCATCCGATATAAATAAGCATTTTAGCATTAGAATGAGTCTATCGAACCTAAGATCTTATCAATGAGGTAGTCCAAAAATGACCATCCCCTCTCGGGATTCGGACATGCGCCACCAACATTAGAGTTGAACACTCCTTTTTTTCTTTTTTTTTCTCAATTATAGTTTTACAATCTTGTTATATACATATATCAAGTTAGGAGAACAAACACTGGTAAATGAACGTAATAGGCTTAATGTACATGAACATAAAAATAAGAAGAACAACCAAACATGGCGTGCTTCAGGGGCTATGTTTCACGATAAAATTTAATATTGGGGTAAAACTTTCTGGGAGAGGATTTTTTGCACATCTAAATATAATAAACTGCCATTTTGCAGTTAAATAATTTTTTCATTTTCGTGGGGGCCTGTAAAAAAAAACTGTTATGACCTTAAGGATAAATTAAAAAGAGAAAAAAACAATGTTTTATTTGGTATAAAATTTTATATATGGTTGGGCACTCGAATATTTTTTTTGATGTTTCTAAAGAATGCTTACAGAAAAAGCACATCCTTTCTTCTTGCGTTTTCCATGCACACTGCCCAAAGACAGCATGTTTGTGATAATTCTATATTTCAGCCAGAATAGCTTATGATTAAGTCACTTGTGTTAAGATGTCTAATCACCGTCTCCGCTGGTGAAGGAATGTTGTATAAATCCTTTCGTATCTCTATTTGTTTTAAATACTGCTTGTCCTGCCTTTTTATGTAAACCTATTCTCAGGGTCCTATTCTTCATCCCTCCCAGGAAACCATAGAAAACTATTTCTCGGACCAAATTCTCTCTTCCTAAAACTTATCGTATTTAAAATTCTCTCCCTTTCTAAAACCTCACTAAGTGTAAAATTATTTCCTTTATTAAAAATTTCCCCCAGAAAGGATATATTCCTTCTTATAGATGTATCAGCAATGCAAACTAGTCTATCATTCCCCTGAACTGGCTCTTGCCATTTCATTTTTTCTAATATTAAATGGGATATCTCTCTGTTGCCATCTTTGTTTTTCAGCCAGAAGAAACTTATCTCTTTGGACCTCTCAAGGACGTCAAGGGGACCTTTCCCTTTTTCATCTTCGATATCGCTACCTTTAAAATCGCTAAATCTTTGTTTTAAAAGCTCAGCCCACACCGAACCTTGCTCAAAAATACGTTTGAACAATGTGTAGGTCATGACCTTCCAGAAGGTTTTAAAGTGAAGCAATCCCAGTCCCCCTAAATTTTTGGGTGTGTTAATCGTTTCCATGTAATATTCTGCTGCTACCCCTGGTAGTAAAAAGTCTTCGCACATGGCATCAATTTTTGTGCATAAATCATTTTACAGGGGTGTTGCTTTAAGATGTGAGTTACTTTGGGTAAAATAAGAGAATTCCAAATTTGGATCCTCGAGGCAACATTTTTCTTTAAAAGGATGCATACTCTGATATTGCCCTACTGGTTATTTGTTCAATTGTTCTCAAGTTTTTTTGTACCCAAGTCCCCTCCAGGGAAATAAAGGTTCCTAAGATTTTCATAAATTGAGCTGGCTTTATATCTTGTAAATTAAAATTTATATCAAAGTTTGCTAAGATATTTGACTTATTAAAATTAATAAAAAGGCCCGAAGCTTCACTATTTTTTGCTAAAATACGAAGAGTTTCTTTAAACGAGCATTCTATTTTATTTTGTGTCCCTGACAGATGAATTGTTATGTCATTAGCAAAAGCTTCTAGCTTATCTCCATTTCCTACTTTTACACCCTTATATCTTGACATGAGTAAATATTCTCTATTAGGGGGTTTAAGGCAAAGACAAATAATAATGGGAAATAGGGTCGCCTTGGCGGCATCCCCTACTCACGCAAAAACGGTTGTTTGTTTCACCATAGTAGGTTGTTATATCACATAAGGGGATGGCTATATTTCTCAGAAAGACGTCCCAAAACCATGCGCTTTTAAGCAATTTAAAATCCAAAGATGAGAAATGCTATCGAAAGCTTTCCTAAAATCGATGCCCATCACCGCCAAGCAATCATTTTCCCTCTCAGACTCTGCAATAGTGTCAGTAATGCCCCTGCACACATCCTCCATTGCTCTACCTGGTATAAAGCCTTTTTGCGAAAAATGTAGCAACTTCGGCGCGACTCTTTTCAGTCTTTCAGCCAGGATCCCCGTGTAGATTTTGAAGGATGAATTTAACATGGTTAATGGACGGTAATTTTCGATGTTCCTGGGTCTTTATCGGCTTTTGGAATTATAATGAGCTTGCCTGTAGAAATGTGTTTTTCAAAAGGCCTTTTTGGTTTGCTTCTGTGAAAACTCTTTCCAGTAGAAGGGACAACAAATTACAATATTTTTTATAAAATTCCATGGGGAATCCATCAGGACCGGGAGATTTGTTTGTTTTTTGAATTTTTTATATAGTTACTAATTCAAAATTAGAAATTTTATTTTCTAAACTTTTATTTCGTTTCTTCTAATTTGTTACCTCAATTTTCATAACCTACTTCTGAAATAAAATCTGCCGAGTTAAAAAGGCATTTAAGGCAGCGCTTGGTTGAAATTTTATTGCAGTCCTTACAATTAAAAAGATCTTGAAAATATTACGTGATAAGACTATTTTTTTAAAGGGTCGGATACAATATCATTTCTTTTATTTATTAAAACTTTAACATCCTTTTGTTTTTAAAACTTGCTTCTGCAATTTTTATCTTTTTTAATAGGATTTGTTCTTTCGGGACATTTTTGCAGTCAGACCTGCATCCGATAAAAAAGCAGCATTTTAGCATTAGAATGAGTCTATCGACCTAAGATCTTATCAATGAGGTAGTCCAAAAATGACCATCCCCTCTCGGATTCGGACCTGCGCCACCAACATTTAGAGTTGAACACTCCTTAATGTACACGGCTATCGTAATCCCTTTAGTTTAGGGTTTTAAACTATAATGTTTAATTATATATACATATCTTGAATAAAGTCGATAAAAATAATATTTTTATTATTCACCATAACTAAACTTAAAATTTATTTGTAATTAAATAATTATATCAAATTATATCATGTATTATTATGTCATGAATAATTAATAATTCAAAAATCAATAATAATAACTAAATCATTAGAATATGTCATAGCTTTTTTTTCTTCACCAACAGGCTTCATTTCATATTTCAAATAATACAACAAGAAATACACAAATTATATGAGAAAAAACTTCAAAGAACAGTTGAGGATAATCTTATTTCTTACGACATGTATCCATTATTACTTTAAAGTGGCATTTAACCATTGATCAAATCTCCAAAATAGTGTGGCATTATGCACTTTTCCTTGCATATAGTACATATTGTGTTTTTTTAATAATATAATTAATGAAACGTTCATCGAATTCAAAAAGAGGAGCTATAAAATCACTGTTGTCTTAGGGTGATAAAAACAGAAATCGTCAATTAAAATATCGGAAACGGATTTATATCAAAGGCCAAGATATGTCTTGAGGATGAGTTTCGAATCTAACGCAAGAGAAGAAGCGGATAAATCACAGTTCACTTGAAAGCTCAGTTCCAAATATCCACCGGAAGTGTGTTCTTTTCCACTCCTTTTAAGGATTGTGGAAAGTTATAAAACTTTATCATCCATGCTTTTTATGTTTACCTCTTACTCAAAATTTTGAAGAATTTCATCAGTTTAAATATCAATACATCAAGAACACTCATATTGCTCAAGTAATTATCTTTTGTCTAACTTCTAATGTTTGCAAAGCTCCTAATAAGACAAAAGCCATGGAGTTCGCTCTTTCTAGTTGTAAAAGCCTATTGGTGGAACGATTAACTTTAAACTTTATAGTTAGTAAACAAACTATATTACAACGTCTGAATTTTAAATAAATAAATATTTAAACATGCCAATCACGTAGCTAACAACGCACTAAATAATTGTAAAATAATAGGGATGAAAATTACGGATTTCATACTTTTTTTTACTAATACTTAATGAATATAAGTTTCAACTAGAATTATCTATATTATTATTTTTTGTATACATTGTAATTTGCAAGTCATAGATTAATAGTCATTAATATAATTGTATTATAAAAATAAAGAATATCAGAATTAATACCAAACACAGTGAATTTCAAGTCTTTATTTACTCAACGTTACAATACAAACACACATACAATAACATTTGGTATAATATTAAATATTTTTGAATGACAAATTGGAATCAGATAAAATTATTTTGTGATAACTTCTTTTGCATGCTTTATTTTTTAAACAGTCTTTTCTTTTCAGTCTTATGTGAAGAAGCATCCATACCTATTTCTGATGGCATTTTCGATCGGCAAAATAACTTGTTTGAAAACTTCATGGGAGCAATATGTCAAACTATGACCAGTTTAATCAGCAGTTTGAATCAATTTAGTTATTTCACTATAGTACTGATCATTAGCACTATTTGTTCAAGGTCGATAAACATGATTCACAAGTAGGATCAAATATTTCGATTTTGAAAACAATATATTTTGATAAGTAATGTAATTAGAAATATTTGATACAAATTGTTGAATAAAATTAATTTCTTCTGTTGTTTTAGTATTTGTTGTTTAAATATTTTTTTAAGCAATCGGAAGAAAAATGTGATGTTATAAAAAAATTAAGTCCTGATTTTAGAAGCTTTTCTTGAATGTCCCATATCGACATAGCCGGCATGAGTAGGTTTCCAAGAAATATTGTTATTTGATTTTGAAATCATTCGAATCTTCTTTAATATGGAAATACATTCAATTAGTGTTACAATTGTATATTCATATTGATATGTCTTGGTTTGCCGTAAGCAAAAACAAACTTTTTTGAACAGACCAAGTCATACCATTAACGTAACGTTTACATAATGCGGTAGTTAACAAACTCTGATCACTTATTTTTTCTTCAACCATATATCTCATTCCTCGGCTCACTTCGTGAGATAATAGATTTTAAGCAGGACTAATATTTCATCTTATCGAACCTACTCAATTTAATTACTGTATGATTAAACTTATGAGCTGGCTTTCAAACGATATCTCTTTGAAAAATTTCCACCATTTCAAAATGCTATAATGAAACAATATACGAGGAATGATTCTCTGATTTTATAATGTCCACAGGTAAAATAATATGATTTGAATAAGTAATATGCACCAACTTTTAAAGAAATGAGAGAGATCTGCAATAAAATGAAGTTTTTTAATAGAATTGATGGATTAGCAATCTTGTTTATGTTCAAAGATTCCACAATGGATACCAAATCATTTCCACACGGCCAAATTTTGTGAACCCATATCAGTTGAAATACTTATGACATTTACTCCAATGGAATGAGCCATTTTAATAATTTCTTCGCTAATTTGGCCCTAATTAGATGTATTATAAAAATTTGGTATGAAATAATAGGCCACAACTTGCTTCCAACTAACAGTAGAAACTCCCGAAAGCATGAAAACCAATATATATATATATATATATATATATATATATATATATATATATATATATATATATATATATATATATATATATATATATATATATATATATTGGTTAAAGAAAATAGCAAAATTGAAAAAAAGATATCCTAACCCATTTGACTAAGAATGTTACTGTTACTAACATTCCGAATGCTCGGAAAATACATTTTTGAAAGGGCCAAGGCTAAGAGAGTATTACCCCGTCTGCTCAATTGAAGACTCTAAACGCCATGTCTAATACAAAACAACCCAAATACATTTTTTATTAAACGTTACGACACATTTATTATTCATTTATATGTAAAATGGATATACTTTAGGAAATTGTTGCTCAAGATTAAATAAATACGTAAAAGAAAGTATATCTTTCATATACATATATAATACCCTTTAAGCCACGGGCTGTTGAAAACTTTGTACTATTATATACACATTGCTAAATGGAAGGGGTATATTTGCTTTCACTCTAAGCTTCCTTACTAATACAATTGTTTTAACTCAGCTGAAAAGTAAACATTTAAAATTTGTTTTAGGGTCTCCTTTGAGTTCTGTTGCAATCAGATGCAATGTTTTTACACTGAGTATAATGGTATAACCAAGATACATTAAAAACAAGCAAGGGAGTGCGATGTTAAGGCGTGTTCAACTCTCAATGCTGGGGTCGCAGGTTCGAATCCCGAGAGGGGATGGTCATTATGGGTCAAACTCATTGATAATATCCTAGGTCGATAGACTATTTTTAGCGATTTAATGATTATTTATATCTCATCGGATGCAATTCTATCAAACCATATAGGCAAAAAAAAGAGAGCTAACTTTTAGCTTGCCGGTAATTTTCAATGACGTCAGACACCCAAGTTGATAATGCATTTCCTTTTGTGAAAATAATAATTAGATTACTGACGGTTCAAATAAAATATGAAATTTAAATATTTTATATCCTTGGGATCTAATCTTGTTGAACATAAACATTTTTGCATTGTCAGGAATAGTTTTATATATCATATAAAATCCCAAAGTTATTTTTACGTTGCAGTATTAAGTATAAAGGTTGTAATTGGTTCAAAACTCTTGAAAAAGGAACTGCAAGACTTGAGACCTATACTAATATATATCGCAGCGCCGAAATTTAGAGTACCTGAGGTAAAGCCTGGCTCGTGAACAAGGCTGTCGACTTGATGTTCGTTTCTTCGAGTCCTCATACTCTTTAAAGAAGATAGACCACCATTATTATCGGATAAGTATTTAAATATATCGTAAAAATGAAGGGTAAACATTACATTAAAAAAATAGTTTTGGTTTTATTGTTTAAGAAATGAATTTTTGTATTCTATGGTTATACTTCTAAGACAGTAGTTTTGTTCTATAATGTTCAATTATGCTTTTACTTAATAAAATATATTTTTTTACTTTTTTTATCTGTTCTTATATTATTTTTACTCTTTTTAGATAACAAAATAAAGAATTTTATAAGCAATAAAAAATTGACCCGATTTAGGAGGGTCAACGAGGAGATGGTTTGGTGACATAAATAAAATTGTCCACCAAAAACTACATATTTTATGAAGACCATAAGATGGATTTGAAAAAGACAACGCTATGCTTTTAAAAAATATATAAAATTAATCCCTTCTTTATATAAGGCTATTTTCGGGCAGAAAATATGGAACTAAAATGTTTATTTATGTTTTCTTCGCAGCTTCACTGAATAGTTTAACTCTTTTTTCTGTTTACTTATTTTTGTTATTACTCTGTATGATTTTAAGCAGATTCATGAATTAATATTTTCCTTTAAAAAAGAAGAAAAAATGTCAATTTGAACCGCTTTATATCTTTTGGACTCCTAGTATAAAACCTTCCCCGTAACTTTAATTTTATTTTATATATTGTTATTTGTGTATCTTATAGCTACAAAGAATTGCCTTTTTTTATTCTTATTCGGCAAGGCAATCAAATAATAATAAATGGTAATGTGTCTTATATATCGTCATTAGGTCTTCAAAATTAATTGCATCTCCTAAAAGAAAGGAAAATAACTATGAAGCATCGTTACTATAAGTATAACCAACTCATTACTTTTAACAGAAGGAACTTCCATGACTTATCATTAGGCTTGATTTAACTATGTTAAGTATTATGGGGGGGGGGGGGGGGGTCGTTAGAGGATAGCAATGATCATGGTCCGAGAGAGATAAAGAGAAGAATAAAGTCACTAAAATCGACACAAAAAAATTGTAGGAAACTGGCTTCATATGGTTAAGGCAAAACTAAACAGTAGACGATAACATACACCCAACTGCGAGTCCCTCCGGGAAAAATGGGATAACAATGTTAATATTTCAAATACTTTCAACTAAATCTAAAATGTATGTTTAAACTTTGCACGTAATTCATGTAGTTAAAAATGCTTACTCTGGTGGGTCACTTTAATGTTTTTTAAACTTTTTAATGTAATTAGTAACTGTCGTCTTATGGATATACATGTATCTGTATCAACTTTGGTACAATTATACACATATTCATAGGATTGGTTAATGAATAAAGTCGTGGGCTCGACAAAAGTATTTTTAAGCTTTGCAGTTATGGTGTACATTGAGATCTTATCTATTTTAGCCCCTGTTATTGTCATAGACCAAAATGTTATTGTCTTAATATTTAAAAGTTAATTTTCCCCCTGGTGTCTAATATTAAAATATGTATTATTTATTTGGAAGCTGCTTTTGAATATGAAAGACATAAATGTCATCTCCATTTACTTTACTGCTTTTTTATTTTTTTGCTTAAAAGGACTATTTTCACTCTATTCCTAATATAAAAAATATACTTAAGATTTGTTAAGTATGTGCTTTTGAATATTAGAAAATTAATTGCAATTTACTTTTATTGTTTTTATGGGAATAAAAAGTCTAATTGCCTTGAAAAGGAAAAAAATAAATAGCAGAAAAAAAGGATTTGCATAGAGCACAGCTGTATCAACTAAATATTTAAAGAAACGAATTTCACACTCATTTATCAATGTCAAAGAGTTCTTATGGTAGGCACTGGTCCTCGATCTTTGGAACTGAAAAAAAATCTTCATCAAAATATAAATGAAAAGAATGGAAAAGGCAGGACTTTTTAAGAAGAAAAAATATAACATTCAATCTGTTAAATAACTTAAATATATAAATACCACCGAATAAATAAATACCATTGAAATTATAAATATTATAGATGAATATATCCATAATAAATACTAAATATAGTCCTTGTTTTTTTCAAATCATTTTTGGTTTATTCTCATGAATACTTTAATGTTCATGACTCTTAAACTCTATTTTGTTTTATTTTTATTAACTCTCTTTTGTTTAATATTTACCTCACGTGCTTATTTTTATTATTATTCTTAGTTTGCGTCAACTCCCTCCCTTTCTATTATTGTAAATCATCCCTTTTAAACTGTCCTGAAAAAACCATAGATATATAAGGATATAGAGAGCTAATTCCCCAATTGCAGAGAAACAGCGTTCTGTTGTTTCTGTGTGTCCAATATAAACAAATGTGAAAGTTTAGATCATATAGTCAATAAAAACTTAGAATAAAGCAATGACAATAATATTCCTGAAGTATGTATTGAAATATTTGGAATAATCAACAAAAATGTATTATTTATATATCATCTACTGTTTAACCAAAGCTTAAGTTGATTTAAAATAATAATATAATTATAGGTAATCCTTTTTCACTCTGTGAAGATCGTTGAAGCAAAGGGATCTGCAAAAAGTAAAGTGGCAGGATATTATTTTTATTATGTTACATTTTGACAACACATACGTCAATAAATGATATCATTTATAATATATGTACAGTAATTATTAAACGACCTTGGGTAAAACAGGCCATCAGATATTGACATTATTCGTATTTTTTACAAAGACAATGTATTGAAAACCAATTGAGTCCACTGTAAAAATCTTCTTGTCTGAAAAAATTGTCACAATGGGCTTCTTCTTGTGAAAGGTTGGACGAATTTTGGTACACCTTTCAAGCCTATTGACCTTCATTGCCTCGCTTAAAAGATGCCTGGGCCTCCTGACATAAGATTTCAGGTTCAGGTTATCTTTTAAAGCCCTTGACATGGTAGAAGTACCGACATCCATGGTCCGAGCCAGTCTTCTAATTGACTTTGTGGGATCCTCCTTCACCACCTCTTTGACCTTTCCCAGAAAATCCTCATTCCTCTTCTCATTTGCTCCCCCACTGCCTGGAGTCCTGCCAGTACCTTTTACATCTTTTAGAGCCTTTGAAACATTGTAAACTGTAGCCAGAGAGCAGCCAACAATCTCCACGATCTCTTTTTTGTCCACTTTGGCCTTAAGGAGGTCAGCGATCCTCTCATAGTTCTTCTTCTCATGACTCATGGTGAAGAGTGAGAGAAAACAATGTTTACTAACAAGAGCTCTACATGGCTGGTAAAACAGGAAGTTTTAATGTAAAAATCACTAAAGCTCGCCCATGGGTAGCCAGTGACAATTAAACAAAATACTAAATTTTGCTGGTACACTCTGTATATATATATATATATATATATATAGAGAGAGAGAGAGAGAGAGAGAAAAACGAGACTTTATATATTTTTTTCATAACATACGAAGAGATACAAATTTAATGATTAAAAATATGAAGCCTCTGAGTATTACATTTGCCTTCTCTCCCTTTTTGGATTCCTCCTTGAGATAACTTGGGCTGTTGACTTTGATTGCACATGGAATAATGATGTTTTATCTTTCTCTTGATTGGGACATATAATTTGTTTTAGGTCTTGAATATTCACATCCAACTCTTTAAATGCTTGAGTTTTATTTGGGCATTTATTTTTTTTGAAATTTTTTATATTCACCTCTTACTTACTAAATAATACTTCGTGTTAAAGCGTCCGTCATTTTTTATTTCTTGTCAATTTTAAAGAGAAGCCATGACATACGGAATTCTATTTACAAGAGCCTTTGGAAACATTGGTGAGTCTTACCGCACCCTCAGCACCCCAAAGCGTCATGTCCTTGGCCTTCGTGGCCTCCTATGGCAAGGCAGACACACTCATATGGTTCCCAACCGGCTAAAGGCTGGTCGGTTAGGAGTACATTAAGGTCTAGAAAGCAAACTTGCTCCCGTGCGTCCAAGCCAACTTATCTGAGGGTAATGTGGTATTTCAACCAGATGGAGTCCCAGTCCACACGTCCAAGAAGTCTCAGGAGTGGTTGGAGAGCAACATTAATTTCGTACCCAAGAGGATGTGGCCCCATACTCGCTGGATGCAAACCCCCTAGACTACTCACTTTTGAGTGCATGTGGAGTCCAGGGCCTGTATGTAGAGTTCGCCACTGCAACATTGATGCCCTCAAAACCTCTGTTAATGAGCTCTGGGACTGAGGGTTAAACTCGCAACTCTTGTAGTAGAAGCCAAAATTGGCCGATTAAACCCCAATTATTTCCTTTAACAGACCATACCAAATACGAACGGATTAGCATTGGCAACCAAGGTTACCCTCCCTTTAGAGGTAAATAGTTTCTAGCTCTATGAAAAGGATATCATTTTTGGGAATATGAAAGAGCATCCGTTTGGTATATACATAAGCATCACAGCGGTTTAATTAGCCAACCGAAAATAGGACATTTTTAGGAAAAATAATCAAAAATACTTTCTCTCTTTAGAGTGAAAACTGCACTCTAAACATCGAATGAATAATACATTTCTTATATTCTGAAAACATTATTGTAACTTATCGCCTTCATAAAGAATAAAAAAATCTAAAGGCCGATTTTAAAGATGAACACAATAGTTATTTTCAGATTAAAAGTGATGGATTTCATGCACATAACTCAAATTCTTTGTTCGGAGTTCATCTAGTAGGACATTTTATTACTGATCGAAGGCTTTGAATGATGACGCATAAACAAATTTAAAAACTATGTATGTATTTTTCTATACAAAGAACCACAACAGCTGACAACTTCCCAAGGAGTAACCCCATTAAAATATGCATAGTATGCTGGAGATTAACTGGGAAAAATATATTCAAGGGATCCGGATCAATAGATTTGCCAAGAGCTTTCATTTTTATTCTTTCAGTGATACCTCCTTGAGCTAAAGATTGTATTGCAGGCTGCAGAAGTTCCGGCCAAGGAGAGTCTTTTCTGAACATGAATCCCTGATATCGCTGAACACGGCCAATTGTATAATATCCACTGTATTCATTCACGTGGGCGTTTGATTCATCCAGGAAAGCTCTAAAAATAATTGAATAATTAAATAGGTTCCTTAAAAGATCATTCAAATGATTATCTATGGAATGAATCATTTAATATATATTATACCTCAGTGCAAGCAAATCCATGAAAAACACTTTTTTCGTATGTTTTGCTTGATAAAGTCCTTCACTTATATTGTGCATTAAAAATATATCTGCGTTCTCTCTAACTTCATCCCTGAATTTTTGTAAAGAACCCCCTCCTTGGGTTATATATAAAATAGAAAATTTTTGTGCTTCTTTCATGAAAATAATACTCCACAGTGGATCCGAAATAACATCTGCAACTAAAAAAAAGAGTTATAAGCATGATACAGTTAGATATTATTTTAAAGGTGTCTCACGACTTTGAAATGGATTCCGATCATTCGTCGAAGAAAGCATTGTCAAGGTTCCTTGATAGTATATGTTAACGATGGTAAAGCAGAGGGATATTATTGTTATATATATCCTGTAGCCAAGTGTTCTGCTCAGATACGGAGCGGAGTGATAAAGGCAAGCAAATAAACCCCCGGTCAAACCCATGACAGTCATAACACATAGAAATGAGCGTTTGACGAAGGGATTATTGAACTTTGGCGTGTTATCGCCTATGAAATATACTCCGGAATAATCAAATTTATTGCACTGAAATAAAAGTAACCCATTTATATTTAAAGAACCTTTTGTTATCTTAATATGTACCGAACGGATATCAACGTAAGGGTGTCTATCAAGCAAGGACATAAACACAGGGGGCGCAAGATCGTAATTTTCATTGAATATGTTTTCCATCAGGCCCTCCAAGTGCATACTACCATTGGTCCCTTTTGAACTCTCCATCAATTTTTCGGTTCCCCATATCCCGCTGGGCTCCATAAAACAATCTATTGTGAAGTTCATGGACTCAGCTATGGCCTTGACGTAGTCGATTGAAAAGCCAGAGCATTCACATGGAACGGAGAGATCCTCACTGCAGTTCATAAATATGTAAGGATACCAGGGCAGGGATACCATCTGAAATCAAAATATATTGTGTTTTTAGAGTAAATACTTTCTCAAATACTTTTCGTCACCTTTTATAATTCAAAAATTCAGCACTTTGTAATAAGGTAAATTCTTAGGAACTTATTAAATTTGGTCAAATTTTATGTGACTTCCCTCTCACATGAATCAATATTTGTATAACTAATTTGTTTTATAAGAATGTATTTCTGGCGAACAAATTATCCATATACGAAAGCAAATTATTATTATTATTAAATCAATAATACCTTTCTTAAAACTTATCTCAGGCACTAGGTTTGTATTTTTAATAAAATCGTATTATCGTTATAATATCATGGCATTACTACTATTCTAAATTGAAAGTGATACCACTAACTCTAAACCCCTGATATAATCTGCTGACGTTCATAGACATGAATCCTAACAAGAGATTTCTTTCTCAAAATGTTATCAATCCAGATACAGCTTTTCATTTTGAACTATCATTATAAAGGCAATTTTGCTATAAAAAAGTAGGTAATAATAGTTTTGATCCTCGGATCTTAATATTTGGATTATGGAATTTTAATAACTGCTTATATTTTTTAACTTACCTCCTCTTAGTAGGAATAAATTTTGAAGGGTATATATTATGCAAATTATTTAAAAATTTAAAATCCAAGGTGTAAAACGAAATATTTTCCTCGATTCACATTATTTCATAGAGTGGTTCAAAATTGCAAATATTCAAATCATTCTTTAAAAATGGCATTAAGTTGGCTTTACCTTCAAATGAATTCCTTGCAGATTCAATATTTCTTGTCGTAGCTTCAATATATTTTGTGTTATCTCATGTTTTTTCACAAGTGGGCTGATGTGGTGACCAAGTTTCATAACTTGTAAAACATCAGTAGGTCCATCGATCCAAAGAAACGAAGAAATGGTGGTCAAGTTCTCAAATGTCTTCTGAATTATGTCGAGTGATAGCTTTTGATAAGATTCAATTTGTAGAAGAATAAGACGTTTGTTGGAAAAGTCCTTGAGGAGAGTATCCACTTCCGTAACTTTGAGATCCCGTATGCTTTCAAAAATATAGAGCAAATAACCATCAGAAGAAGAGCGTCCTGGCCTGTGCTCCGATAAATAGATGGATCTTTTTGCAAGCTCAAATTCTGTAAGAGTCCTTTTAAATTATATAAAAATATTGACAAGATTCCTTACCAATGAGTACTTTGTCCTTTTTTGACAAGCCTTTGCTGGAATAAATTTGGATCGGCCTTAGTTCATTTGCAAGAAGAAAATCCCCCAGAAACTCAACTTTATTCCTCATTAAAAATGCAGATGTCCATGCAAAAAATGTAGTTAAAATCAACACGATTTTCAAGGAATTCATTTTGAGAATTTCATATGTACTTATCGTGAACCGTCCTATGCATCTCTTTAAATGTTTTGTCTTTTAATGGTGGGTTAGTACTGAGCTTTAAATAGGAAATGCTTTCCTTCTGGTTTGCTTTTATTTGAAGATAATTTATTAATGAGAAAATATCTAGTTTTTACTTGATTGACATTCATTATATTCTATTGTCAAAATATTCGCTTATGTATGATGTTGACTCCATTATTTCGACTGTCTTTTTGATAGAATAATCAATAGCTTGGTTTTTAGTAATTATTACTGTTTCATGAATTATTCAATTCGTAACTTTCAATTTGGCTTACACATTAATTGAGTAGTATTGTACGTATGCATTGCAAATATTACTAACAAAATTGCTTGTCCTTTTTTAAAAATTAATTAATTAAAAACAATGGTGTATTAATCGTCCCCAAGTGAACCTTAATGAAAGTTACTCATTTTATCAACAAATCCTAACGAATCAGGCTTCGGAGGTTAGGCACTTAGCGATGTGAGTTTGAGCATATTTGGGACGAGGGAAATATTGAAAATTGTGAAATATATATGGAATGCACAACAATTTAAAAAAAGTAAAAATATGAGTTACAATAACTTTTACATTATTTCTAAAAAGATGCTCTGACAAGTGATGGGAAATTATTGGTATTTTTCACGGCAACGCTCAAAAAGTTTTCCAGAAGCGACGGTATCCCTAGAAAAAGCGCTCCATATCTTGTTGCCACTTAGAATATTACAGTTCTATGTTCCTCAGATCAGATGTATTCGTTTGTTGTCAACCCTTTGGCAATAAGTGCATTAGCATTTAGGATTGGATATGCAATTGCTTTAGAATATCCAAACGTTTTTATTTTATTTTTGGGGGAAACTAAACAACGGCTTTCAACATGTTATTGGGACACTTGTCCAATCTCTTAAAATTAAAAACTAGAAAGATCTTTAAAATGGACACCGCAGGTCAATCAGCAAAAGCATGTAACGTGTAGATATATAATTTACTGCTGTCCTTGCTATGATTTTGAAATATTATACTATTAGAGGAAAATGTAATTGGGCCCTAGATTTTTTCCCATAATGAATTCCTGACCTGGGATGCATAATTATATTCCTCCAATCATCAGGAAGCTCCAGTAACTCCATATAAAAGTCTTCTAAGTTGTTGACCTCTTTTCTAAGATTAGGAGACGTCGTTCTGTGATGCCATGGATCTAATGTATAACAGTTCTTTGAATCTTCGATTCTCACACAAAAAAGTTTATTGTGGAATTAAAATCATAAACGTCATGAGCCAATACTAAATCAATATTTCCATTATTTGTTAAACATTAGTGCAATATAATTTCAGATTTTTTATTTAAATAATTTGAATAATTTCATTTTATCAACTATTTCAAGTAGCTATTTCACAAGTACTTCAGCGTTTAGTTTCTATGAAATATGTTGTGATATGAAGAATGAACTGATTAATAATAACAAATAAAATAACTTTTGTTCATAACCTAATGACTGCCTTCGTCCTTGGTTTTTCCTTCAATACACAATTAAGTAGCTAATAAAATTTAGGTAAAATAAATAAGTAAATACGTTAAGCGGATAAAGCTCCAGTCAGCTAAATTTCTAAGACATTGTATCATTATTTTATTTTGAAAGTGGGTTTTCAAATTTATCTTGAAAAAAAATTATATTATTATTTAATGATAGTGGATAAAGGTTTTTCTACAACAAGAAGCCCAAAGAGAGTTGTTTGGTGACATTATTTGATATTGCACAATATATATGCAATATATTTTTTAATATGTATATCTACTCATTTTCCATACAACGCATATAACGATACATAAGAATATTAATTGGTTCGAATCAACTGGATTTTGTTGTACAAACTTAAAACTTGCGTCGCAAAATGGATCTCAGGGATAACACCAAAAAAAAAAGCAAAAAAACTAATTATTTTACAGATAAGGGAGTAATAGGAGTCCTTATTTATTTTGCGGCTCTCCTCAATCCACTCACGAAGAGCTGCATAGTCAAAGAATGTAAAGAAACTTTGATAAGAGCAAAAAAGGAGAAAAACATATACCTTGAATGGTGTAAAGGTCACAGTGACATAACTGGAAATGAATTTGCCGATTATCTTGCAAAAAGTGGCTGTGAGAGTCAAAATCAAATATGCACTGGAGTACCGCCGAGCTACGTAAAGAAGGCAGTAGATGGTTTGTTTTATCAAAGGTGGAGCTGCCGTCACAAAAACAGCGTAAATATGAAACACACTCGTCTAATGTTGAAAACTCCTCAACAAAATACGATCAAATTTCGACGAGAGAATATGAAACTGCTTGTTCAAGCAGTCACTGGCCATGGACCTTTTCTCTCGCACTTGAGTAAATGGAAGAACATCAGTCCAATTTGCGATCTCTGCACGGAAGAACCGCAGACTGCAGATCACCTCATAAACAGATGTCCCGCTCTGTCCTATGAGAGGCATGAAGTTTCTCAAGAGGAGGACGAAAACATTAGAATAATCAAATTTATGCAATGTAAAATAATGAAAAATATTATTGAAAATAATTTTAGTATTTAAGTAGGAATAAGTATATGTACATAGGTATTATTATCATTATTATTATTGTTGTAACACAGATACCCCGTAGTGTGGTTGTGTTCTCTACTTTAGTGTTATATGTGCGTTTTATAGTGTATATGTCTATCGTGGATGATAGTAATAAATATCAACAAACAAAGGAGTCCTTATTAGTTTTTTATTTTGCCAGGTAATCGATTTCTGAGGCAAAAAAAGACCTCAGATCACTCTTACCGGACCAAAATGGCTCTCAGAGACCCAAAAAGTGAAAAAGTAATTAATTTACAGATAAGAGTGCATGAGGTATCTAAATAGTGCTATAACCTGGCTAATCGTTTTCTAGAAAAAAGATCTCAGGCCACTCTGACCGGCATATCACTAGCTGGTAATAGCTTTACGTATATTAACTTGTATATGTATTTATTATTCATTTATTAATGGCACATCTCTGACAATAATCTAATTTTTCTAATATCTATCAAATCTACAGTTAAAACTTTATTGTTTTTCAATCAATATTAAACAATATATCAAAAACGTATTAAAAAATAATTACAATATTTTAAACAATCTTAATCAATAATTCAAAAGAACATATTAAAAAGAACTTTAATATTTTAAATATCTTAAGCAACATTCAGTAGGCTTTCAACTTCCTTGGACATATTTTGTACATCTTTTGATTTAGACTCTTAACCCTAACCAGGCCGGGGGGGGCGGAATCCACCTCCCCCTCCGGTTTTTCTGGGATATTTTCGTGAAAAAAAATAATTACGCGCTAAAATTTTATGACTTTTAAGATTGAAGTATTGCGCATCTTTTGATACCATTTCGAAAAAATCGGACTTACCCCTACGGCGCGGCAGGTCATTTTGCGAACGTTTCATTGATTGCATTAATTGGAAATATGCATAAATACCGACTAATTTGCATAATTAATTACTGTATGCAAATTAATTTTACCTGTTCTGTGACATGTATGATATATCAGTATGATACTATGATGTAATAATGCTAAAGATTGATGCTAGTGGCATTAATTTCTGTTATGTGTATGAAAGATCACATTTTGATGCAAAATTTGCATATTTGAATAAATTAACATGCATAATTAAAAAACCCTTTGTTCTATGGTGATGAAATTTCGTGTGGTTGTACATTAGTGGGAGACCTAGTTGTGTGCCAAATTTCACAAACTTTCGTCGCTCCGTTGCCGAGATCTGAGGGGGGGGGGTGGAATCCACCCCCCCCCCCCCCCGGCTATAGAGGAGCCAAAATAACCCGGCCTGGTTAGGGTTAAATGCTCTTGAAGAAACATTCGCTGTGTGGTTAAGCCATGTGTTGCAAATCTCTATGTTCTTTGTTCCTTCTTTTGAGCTTTGAAAGCAGTTGTGTGGAGCATTTTGGCAGGATGATGAAACTTGGAAGCAATTTTATTTTGTTTGCTTCTTGCACCAGCCTTTGATAGCCTTCCACTTTATTATAGACATACATTTTATCCCCCATGTTTAATTTTGCTGTTATATATAACATTTTTGTTTTCTTAAATCTATCAACTATTTTTCCTAAGCTTAGACGACATGCTCCGCCATCCCGAAGAGAGATGATGCTGCTATTGCACCAGGAATAATGTTACATATTTTAATTCGCCTCATAATCCCCTTCAGTATATTAAAATATACTCCAATCCCCTTTATATTGATTCCCAGAAAAGTTGCCACTCTAGTTATTTATGTTTTCTCCACCTCATCGAAACTTAATCCGGTATCAGTCGGTAGAAGTATAAATATGTTTTTATCTTGATAATTGTTAACTAAATAATATAATATAAGTAAGTAAATAATTTGTTAATCTTGTAATTACTTTCCTTCATTGGCGTGCCTCTTATTAGAGAAAGCTCCTTCATATTTTCTGTATTATGCGGTTGAAGATTAGATGAGTAGGAGTTTTCTTCTCTGATACGACAATGTCGACAAAGAGGAACATTACCAGTGCAACAATTCTTTAGATTTTATGTCTCTCTTCACTGTCAGCCATTTTTTCATCTATAAAGTGATATCTCGGAGTACATCTAATCCGACATACACAGATAAGTATATCAATTTGTACACCAAAGTTTGTACATCTTACATGGCTAAATCATCAGCTACTTCATTTCTTGTAGTGTTAGTATAACCATCGATGTCATCATAGTTTGGATTAGCTAAGGCTTCTCTCAATAGGAATATCACTTTACTTATTGTGTTTTTCTGTGAAAATGTATATCTCTTACAAGCCATCCGTTAGTAGCAGTATTTCTTTACCGATCGTTTTATGAACTGGTAGGTGGTAGGCTAGGTGTCTGAAGGCGTATACTTTTGCCAAAATTATTGTAAATTATTGCTAAAAATGTAGTCCCCAGAAATGAGCACCAAACAACAATAAATTAGAAGACAAACTTTTTCGCTTCTCACTTCATTATCATACTTAAAATGAGTTGCTAGCGTTTTTATATCTATTTTGATTTAACCTATCAACGTTAAATATCAATATATGTAATATTTAGGTATATCAAAACGCTGGACTTATTCTACTTTCTCAAATAGTCAACACATAGTATGTTCAAATACTAATGATGTATAATACAAAAGATTTATATCATTTTTCTTCTGTGAATCAATTTATATTTTTTTCCTGATGGCAGATTGTATGCTTAGGACATAGGTACATGTAATGGTTCTCAAATATATATAAATCATTTAGATGATATATGTATGTATATAGAAGGATTCTACAGATATATAAAGATGGTTGTAAGAAACAATTAAATCAACAAAAAATAAAAGGATTTATTGAATTTATTTATTGAATTGTGGCTGAAGCACTATTGACAGACTCTATAAGTTATGATAATTAGACTATTCAACTTCTATTCAACTAAAAGAATTTCATTTTTATATAATTAATGAACTGCAAATCAGCATAATATAATTTAGATAACTTCCGATATAATATTGGATCTTCTTCATTGAGTAAATTGTTGCATATAAAGAAAAGTGTCACGATCCTAGTAATTTAGATATCATGATTCATTTCATGGTAATTTACTTAATGTATATTTGTTACTTTCTTACTACAAAAATGTATTCTTAATCTTTCTATCATGGTGTTAGAGAGTTTTAAAGTTGTTTGTATTAATGTATTTTCTGTAAGGGCATCTGAGTTATACTGAAAAGCTTTACTGAATTATGGAAATGAAAGAACCCAACAGCTTCTACAAAAAGATTATGAGAAAACGATATTCTTCTCTTTTTCAATAGTAGTCTTGACCGGACTCTTTCCCTTTGATGAGAAATATAATATTATATTGTTAAATAACGTAAGAAATAGCTTTATTGGTTTTGTCTTATAGCCACTCTCTTTTACCAACTCATTAGATTTTAATTTTTTTGGATATACCTATTGGTTGACATTCACAGAAATAGATTTAAAAAAACCTAGAAAACTTTATTTTATAACTTAACGTCTTATATTTATTTACGTCCAATTCTATAATACAAAGTGTAATTTTTTTTACGATGTGTATTAAAGTATTTGAAAGCTGACCATAAATTAATATATATATATATCAGGAAAAGACCGGGCACCCGGCCCGGTTCCCGACTTTATTTTAAAAGTCCCGGCCCAGACACTTTTTTCGCCGGGAGCCAGGCCTGGACTTAAATTTTTCAAGCCGAGCCGGGACTTTAATATTTTCGTTCGTTCGTCACTCTCAAAGTGACAACGTTTT
Organism: Caligus rogercresseyi; assembly: GCA_013387185.1. Classification (NCBI taxonomy): domain Eukaryota; kingdom Metazoa; phylum Arthropoda; class Copepoda; order Siphonostomatoida; family Caligidae; genus Caligus; species Caligus rogercresseyi. The sequence goes on along the minus strand of CP045897.1, from coordinate 16,837,961 downwards.
AATAAAAAAAATTATTTTAAAAAAAACGTCATTATTATCTTTTTGAAAATAATTTTTAAATTTTAAAAATTAATAGGAAAAAATACCTTCTAAAAGACGAAGGAACGAAAAGTCCCCGGACTGGCTCGGCTTAAAAACTTAAGTCCTGGCCCGGCACCCGACGAAAAAAAGTGTCCCGGTCGTTTCCTGATATATATATATATATATATTGTAGGATATTTAAAGGAAACAAAAAATGTGAAATTGTCTTGCCTACATATACAAATATATGATAAACCATCTAAGCATGTTGCATCAGTTTTAAAATGATTTGTCCTTAGATATAGGAGGTTTTAGATAGCACGTTGATGATTATTTAGACCTCAGCTGGATGATTGAGCTCCCAACAATAAATATCGATTATCTTCTTCTTCTTTTCCTTTGTGATAGAAAAACCATCACCATTAATTGACTTGGCATTTATTCATTCTTGAGATTCCTTTTATCTTTGTGATAAATAGATCTGCCAAAATAAGCGAAGAGATGCGAGCAAATATTATATGCAAATATAAATTTCAAAAGAAATGTCCTTCAAATATATATGTGTAGTTATTTTTTGTTAGTTTTCCCTCTCAAGCAAAACCTTCTGTGTATAGCAGTCACCTTTTGGGTTTCCTTGAGTGGAGGCAGGTTTTATAATATATGTTGTTCAGACTAAAAGACAAATCAATAAATTGTAACATCAGTCTATCAGTTTTTTATATTTACATTTAGACTAATATTATTTTATATTAAATGCATACGAAAATAACCGGCAGAGAATTTAATAAAAATATATATTTAGTCCATTCAATATACAACCATAATATTTAAAAAACCATATATATATATATATTTATAATATAAATATACATATATTAAAAGTTTAGTATAACTTTTCATGACGAACTCAAAAATGTCCTAAGTTGTATTCTAATAATTCAGAACAATCTGAGTTTTACTCCATCAGATTCCGAGCCTTTTTTTGGACAATAAAAACCAGATTATGAAAAAGCTGAATACAATTTTTTTTTCTTTAGGCCCAAGGGATCGTCTGAACTTTTAACTTTGTGTCTGACGCAGTTAGGTACCATTATATGCGTCATTTTGACCATACTGTCTGTAATTTGTAATAGACATATAACTCTACACTTGTTTATAGGACATGATTGAGTGCATAAAAATATTAAAGCTGAGATTTTCAGCTTTTATTTTATACGGCTTTCTGAAAATCGCTATACTTTAAAATAAATTTATCAAATACTTTTTTTGTTTGAAATCCATTTCATTTTTCCCTTCGGAAGGAATACTTACAATTGACACTTGATAGCCCCTGCTACTTGTAAAGAAAGAGAATGAAGAAGACTAGCAAGAGAAGTGAAGTGAAGAATCAAAATATAACAACAACAACAACCACTTAAGAACTTTGAGTGAGTTCCTTGCATGGGATTTTTGTTAAAATCATTTCCATATAGGCATCATATCTTCTCTTGCTTGTCTTCTTCTTTCTCTTTATATATATATCAGGAAACGACCGGGTACCTGGCCCGGTCCGGGTCCAGGCTGTTTTTTGAGCGTCCCAGCTCGGACTGGTTGTTGTTGTTGTATGATTTATTACAGAGCTACTATAGCCCTAGCCTTCATGGCTACTAATATAAAAAAACATGTATCTTTATATACAAACAAATAATAATACAAAAAAAAAATTAAATAGAGAAAAATAACAAATAGAAATATAAATATATTTTTAATAAGCTATAAGGATCTAGACAACTTTACCATTGTCTTTGCTACCCTCTGAGCACTTGATAAGGTGCATGCCTCTCTTAATGGCTGTGACAAGCTCCAGGCATTTGAAAGGTTAACAGCAGCGACACAGTTGGTAGAAACGGGTTTCTTGAGGCATATTGTAGCACTACGGGTGCGCTCATCGAAGCCCTCAAGAATCCTCTCCAAGGGACAACTGTCCACATTCATAGCCTTCCAAGCGGATATGGAAGCCTGCTTAACTAAGATCTCATTTACAGATGGAAGATGTGACCTGTCGAGAAGGTCAACCACATGCAACCGATCAGCTCTTTGAACTCCCAGCAAGATACGTACGAGATCGTTGATGGCAAGTTGCGCATCTGAGCTAGTCTTTGCCATTGTAGGGGTGTGAGGGGGTTCAGCAGCAGACGAGAATTTTCCACTTCTAGTCACCCAAGCAGAAGTCTGAAGTTTCCCGATAACTATGGCTCTAGCTATCTCGGCCAGCAGTGGCCCTTGCGATACCGTAGTGCAGAGCCGGCGGATGACTCCGATTCGTTTCCTGACATTCTGAATAATTTTTTCGTGGTGGGGTCCAAATTTCAAGTTCCTGCTAACAGTTACCCCCAGAAGGTCGAGTGTAGCGGTCGAAAGAGTGTCTGGAGCACCCAGACGTAACGTTTGGGTTTTCCCAACGCTTAGGTGGAGTCCATTGTCATTAGAGTACGCCTCCAAGGCCTTTGATGCCGAGCCCATAGCGAAGTCGACCTGTTCCCAGGATGGAGCCGAGATGACAATAGAAGTATCGTCGGCATATTGCAGTACCTCAAGCTGAGCTTCTGGATTGACAGCTACTCTCAGGTAATCAGGTAGGTCAGCCGTGAGAAGAATGAAAAGTAGGGGGCCAAGCACAGAACCCTGTCTGACGCCGTACTTTATGTTCAGGAAATTGGACCGTTGGCCGTTCAAATTCACCTGCTGTCGCCCTCCTGTTAAGTAGCTGAGCATCAGCTTTTTGGCGGGCCCCGCCATCCATTGGAGCTTGGCCAGAAGTATATATAATTCCAAAAGGTCAAAGGCCGCAGAAAAATCGAAGGCAGCAATGCATAACTTTAATTTATGATCACAAGCCTTAGCAGCGTTTGACAGTAGAGTTGCAAGGGCAGTGTCGACACTGCGTCCAGTTCTGAAGCCATGTTGTTCCTGTGGGAGTTTACAAGAAGCTTCGACGTAGGTCACGAGTTGATTATAAAGTACCCGCTCGGTCAATTTTGAGATGGCACAAAGGAGTGAGACAGGTCTATAGCTAGAGGGTTCTTTACGCGGTTTGCCCTTTTTCCGTACTGGGATTATGATTGCCGTTCTCCACTCGTCTGGCCATATCTGAGAAGTTATGATTGTGTTAATGAGGTGAACGATTGGAAGGGCTAATGCTGTCCAGGCTGAATGATATACAACCATAGAAATTTTGTCAATGCCGGCAGAGTGCTTAGGGGCGAGGGATTTTAGTGCCCTTTTCACAGCAGCAGTGCCTACATTGTGAAATCCAAATTTGTCGTCCGAATAGGCATTAGAGCTTGCATTTTGGGAATCAGGACATAGATCGCAACGCAGTCGATCAGCTTTATCGATGTAGAACTGATTGCACATGTTATCAGAGTCTGTGTCGGTTCTACAGCCTTCTAGAAAAGGCAGAACGCCGTCGTTTCCTTTGCCCATGGCTTCATTTGCGATTTTCCATGCTGCTGTCTGCCCAACCTTTTTGATTCGAGATAGATTAAAAGAAACATGGTCACGTCTAACTAGACTCAGTGCTCAGTGGTGTCCTGAATTTTTTAGACAACGGGCCTGGACTTAAATATTTTCTTTCGTTGGTCATTCATTTTTTTAGAGATTTTTTTCTGAAAAAAACTTCTTCTTTTTTTTTGGAGATTCTTGTAAAATAAAGCGTTTTCACTTTTTTGGAGATTCTTAAAAAAAATGTCCTAACTTTACTTTTTTGAAAAAAAAAATTCAAAAAAAAACGTCGTCACATATTTTTGGGAAATTTGTCACTTCAGATTGTCGAAAGAACGAAAATATATATTAATTCCCGGCGAAAAAAGATGTCCCGGTCGTTTCCTGGTATATATATATTTTTTTTTTAATATTATTATTTGTGTATTTTTTTTTCATCTTTTCTTTATTTACATGAAGTTATTGTGTATAAAAATACATAAATAGACATTGTAATCTAAAATTAAAACTTCATAAAAGATTAAATCAATTTTACATTTCTAAAATCAAATATGAATGCTCTACAATAAACAAATAATAAGGATTAATAAAAATTCAATAGTTTTATTATTATTTTTAAAAGACTCTTTGACTTTGATGGGAAATATTTTATTTCTTTCGCGGCGACACTCCAAGAATCTTCCACAACCACAATATATATATGATATATATGTATATATATATATTTATTTATTTATACATATTGGAACAACTGAGTTTCTCAATTCAATAAACACATTTATATATCCTCGTGAATGTACATACTAGTGTTGAGACACGGTCTCAGACCGATTTTGATTTTCGGTCCGGTCTGAAGTAATATTTTCTAGACCGATACGGACCGAAATTTCGGTCTAGACCGTCGGTCTTAGACCGTAGACCGAATGTAATAATTAAATCGGTCCAGACCGTAGACCGATATTATAAGCATTTACAATAGCATTACGATGTTTTGTTGATTTTCATTAGTACACGTTCCGTTTATTATTTTCAAATCAATATACATGTGTGTATATATTTAACATATTTATGTCTTCGAAATAAAAGAAACAGTACTAATTAGCAAATACTACTTAAATATGTTTTCCAAAGACGAAGTGTAGTAGCATTGTGATTATAAACCTATAAAACAACAACCCATACTTATAATTCAACATATGTATGTATTTTCTACAGGCTTGTGAACGGAACGCAAAATTGAACGGCGTTCAGCTGAACGCACGTTCCGCTGAACGGAAAACACCTTTTTTTTAACGCTGAACGTTGAACGAAAAAAAAAGAGTTTTGCGTTCAGCGTTCAATTTTTCCAAACATTTCTTGTAGATTATTTTCTAAAAAAACGTCATTCTTTTCTATAAAAAAACGGTTTTTTTTATTTTGGATATCCTTATCTTTAAAAAAAACCTCATCACTTTTTTCGAAAATTATTTTCTAAAAAAAGTGTCATCACTTTTTTTGGAAATTATTTTTCTAAGAAAAACGTCATCACTTTTTTCGGATATTCTTTTCTAAAAAAACCGTCATCACTTTTTCTGGGAGATTCTTTTCTAAAAAAAAAAGCATCGTCACTTTTTCTTGAGATTCTTTTCTAAAAAAAACGTCGTCACTTTTTCAGGAGATCCTTTTCTAAAAAAAACCGTCGTCACTTTTTCAATATTTGAACGCTGAACGTTAACAGAACGCTTATTGCAAAAACATTCAACAGAACGCAATTTTTTTTTAACGCTGAACGCAAAAAAAAGCTGAACACTCACAATCCTGATTTTCTATAACTTTGTTAATTTTACCAAAGGAAAAAACCTTCTTTTGTTGCAGGACAATAACCTCCGAATAAGAAACCAAATTCCTCCGAATATAAATATCTATGGAACCAAATGGCCGACATAGTATTTCTGTTTAGTCATCACAGATTAATCGATCTGAACGACAAAACCTTTAATTTTATTAGTTATATTTGTCAAATGGCTCCAGCGAATATTCCTAAACTCGGAGTACCAGTTGTTAGTTCAGACACGTCAATCACGTTGTGCACCGTGCTCACGGGAGTTTTCAGCGCTCAGACCCATTGCTAATCGTATGAGTACGGGAGAACGGTTCTCTTCATGTGAATATTTAATTATATTATTTTTTTACACATACATTGACAATAAAAAAGCGGAACGTATACTTACGAACACAACAAAACCTCATTTAGACCGAAATATAAAATTGGACCCATACAGACCGAAATATAAAATTGGACCGATACAGACCGATATATATCGGTCCAAATGTGAGACCGGTCAATAGACCGATTTAGACCGATCTTAATATGTATTTTTTTACTTTAGACCGGTCTAGTACTTTCGGACCGAAACTCAACACTAGTACATACTCTTTCATGCAACTGATTAAAACTATACTTTTTGTTAAGCTCTTCATGTATTATCATCCTACACAAAACTACAATTTTATGACGCTTTATATATATATATACTATGTATTACAATCTTATTCCAAAAATATGTAAATAGTCTTTGTGCTCATGCTAAATATCAGATTGTCATCGAAGTGTTGCTGATGATGATGATAAGCTCTTGACATAAAGTTTATACAACACAAATGATAAAAAGAAGTATAACCAAGGTATATAGAATACAAGGTATGTTACATTTAGAATTTTTACTTAATAAACTTTTATAAATCCCCGGCGTGCTCTCAGTCGTCATTGGTCCGACTTCATCTGCCGTGCTAGCTGGGGATATTTTATAAATTTCCTTATAATTAAATATTGAGATGATTTACAAACAAAAATCACTAATATTTTAAAAGGAATATTTCAATTGTCATTTATTTACTTTAAAAGAATCGAAGATTTTTTGTTCTTGTAAGAATTATCGCTTATAATAGTATTAATATAACAAGGCAATGAATACTAAAACAATAAGGAAAAGAAGGCTCATGAGGAAAATACGATGAGGGATCTAAAAAGGAAAAAGGAGAATACGCGTACACTCTCCCCTTTCCTTTTTAATTTAATAACAAATTAGGATTTTGAGAACGAAATATATATTTTTTACAATTTACAAATTTTATGGACATATATCAAATAAACATAGATACATTTAAGACATTCTGCAAAATTATAATAACATACATACATTTTGTTTATTCTCCTTTAAGTTTTTTCAATCTCTTAGAATTGTTTGTCATATTTTGACTGCTTGTTTTTCTTTTGTTTTTGTGAATTTGATCATTGATTTCCGAAACATAATTTTTGGACATACAATTAAAATTTTTAGAGCGATTTGTGGAATAAATTTTCAAAGGAATGGTCTTCTTCGCATTCTGCTAAAATAATTTCCAAATCGTAAGTATCATTTTCCAAAAGTTTAATAAACGAAAGAACAAAAAGTATTTTTTGAAGAAGGGAAAGAAATCAACTCTTTGAAGATACTTTTTGAATTTTGAATTTCTGAAAAAAATGCATAAACAAAGGAACACGTTAAAAAAAGAACATCAGAAGGACGAGTCAGCCCACCTCGATTAATTTGATCTAAAAGTTTACTTTCATCATCAATATTTTCTAAGGAGAATAATTTTACATCGAATTTTTTATTTAAAGCTGTCAATAAATTGTGGCAAAAATGACAGGCTATAGTTTTACATAAGGAATGCGCGATATAACCAGAACAAAAGTAAACTATAGATACGTCATTAATATATTTAAATGAATCTTTAAAAGTAAAATGTTTTAAATTGGAAAATATATTGAAAGAAAAAGACTTAATCTTTTCATTTGTTAAATTTATATCAAAGATGATCTTTTTAATTGTTCCAGAATTCAAAGTCGAAACAGACTGCATATCTATCATGTCATGATAAACTGAATGAAAGCTCTTAATCATGACACAAAATAGGGTCTTAGTTACTTGATCATCATCCACCCCATAAAAGTTCCCAACAAAATATTCAACTCGTTTTGTACAATATGTTTCGTCAAAAATTATACTAATATTTTTATCCCTATTTTGACTTAGATCCTTGAAGCGAGCCTTTAGGTAAGTTATTGTAGAGTCAGCCAATCCAGTTTCTAAATTCAAAAATGAAGAAAGTTCCGTAAGGCGACGTATTGTAGGTAATGTGAGAACTTCTTTACGTAGATCTCTATAAAGACTCGTTGAGAAACCTTTCCAGGACATAGATAAGGCGTACAAGGCAGGACTGTATCTCCGTTGTTGTGGACATTTAAACAACAAGGACAATTGTTCAATCAAAAAGTGTAATTTCTTCTCTTTTGCTTCGTCCAAATGGGGCAAGATATTTGTCAAATGATTTAAAGCTGTGTTTAATTCATTTTCCAAGCCAAATAGTTGATTGGTGGAAGAGTTTGATGTCCATGAATTTAAGAAGGCCAAAATATTAAGAAGGGTGTGACATTTTGTAATATGATTGTTCTTGGTGATATGCTCGAGATGATTAAAAGATAGATCTCTATCTTTCACCCTGAAAAATACAATATAGCAGGGAATAAAGTCATCGTAGTTGAATGAATCAGTATCAATAAGAAAATACTGAGGAATAGTCAAATTTTGATATGTGAAAAACAATATATAAAATAAGAAGGTTAAGGAATGAAGTTTGGCTTACCGTATATGGATTGACATTTCTTCATTAATCTTTAGACTGAAGTCTATTGACGGTCCTCCATGACTAAAGTTCATCTTGAAGAAAACCAGCTCTTTATCTTTTTCATCATAATGTTCTTGAACGCCGCTCGGAAGGCAAGTCCTATCCATTTTAATTTGAAGCTCTTCGAGTGTTAAAAATGAGTTGGCCTCTTCAAAAGCCTTAATCTTTTTTAAAATTCGCTCGTTTTCATTAAGGAGTCGTGAGGAGGAGGTTGAGGTGGAGGAACGCTTTGGAGGAGGCTTTTTTGAATAGTAGTGAGGAAGATTTGGAAAATTGGAAGGGACGGCATCTTTTTTTAATATCTTAAGACAAAGAGTTTTTCCAGATCTGTCTGAACGTGATGGATTAGAGTCAGTAGACTCTGGCTTATAATCGGTGGGCATGAAATGTACGTCACACAACGCAGAATGTCTTGAAGGTATCTAATTTTTTCGCGGAACAGCCTTTGTCCAGAGTTGGCGTAGGGACTCATCCTTGGGAAACATATGAAACCGTCTCTTTTTCCCCTCATTGTCCTTTGCTTTGTAGCCACTCTTGCAACCCGGAGCAACACAAACCTACCCCATTGTCGTCTAGTTTGAAGATAAATAGGTAGTTCTAAAACAATTCCTCTACACACTTCCACTACTTCATTCACGCAGCAATAAATAAATTAGTCCATCCCACTTTGAATTTTTGTTTTGAAAGGTTGCGCGACTTTACCTTTCCTGATTGCTTAAGTATTCATTGAACAAGGTAAGGTAGAAAAGAAAGGAATAAATGTAACAAACTCTCCAGTGATGTATATGTAAATAATAAAGTAAGTAATGTGAAGAAGCGAATTGACATCATTGGATATTTGCTTACATCACTTTCTTTCTTTACTTCCTAAGTCGTGGAATGAGTGATAAAGAAAAATATTACAACTATAATAAGGACATCTTCTTTTTATGGACAAAAAAATTAACTCTCACGGAAACTTTAGAAATAAAAGTTGAATAATATGATTAAATTTTATAATATTGGACATTCATTTTTTATCCTCATATATAATAGTTGGACAGAGTATTCAATATTACTGTTGAACTTTATAAACAAGTTTAATAAAAAATGAATAAAGTATGATTATAAGAAATATTGCTGAATTTAAATAAAAACTAAAACTGATCAATTGATATAAAACTAATATCCATCAAATTAAATATAAACAATAATACATTTAAATAAATACTCACAAACGCCTTACATCTTATCCCTGAGTTAAGTGTAGCAATAAAATCGGATTGAGACTTTTTATTCAGAAAAATATAGTTAATAGCAGAAGCTGTCGTATGGTTTAACAGTTGAGGCACTAGACAAACTCTTTGCTTTTGATTGCTCTGACATTATTAATGAATTTCCTTGGTTTTATGAACTATTTATATTTCTTGGGGATTTATTTTTATTAAGTCCGAAAAATATTTTTATAATGGTAGATCCCTCAATCGGATAATGGCCTCTGTCTAAAAGGTGTTTTCTTAAGAGTTTGATCAAATGAGAGACATCATGAAACATATAAATTATCTTTGATGTATCAGAAGGATTCCAAAAATATGACAAATCTTTTGAGACTTCCAATGAGTTACGCAGTCCAACATTTGATAGGGTCATATCAAAAACTAAAGCCAAGACTGCAATGTCTCTTCTTTCAACCTCATTTGTGTGAAAAGAATGTCAAGAGACATTGAGGTGTCAAAGATAACATTGGCATACAGCTTCCACGGATCATGGCAACTTTAATTTTTTTATTCGGACAGCACACTTGATCAATAGCTAAGAAATAGTCAAAACTACTTTTCAGATCCATTTAATCGAACGAAAAGACGCCAATATGGGTGAATTGATTTTCCACTTTCCAAAAACCTAAAAAATGTAAACTAATATTCTGATAAGGTACCTAGATGAACTTTTAATTTGATGTGCCTCAAACATTTTTTTTTATCCTTGGAGTATTAACTTTAACAAAATAAATGGAAGCTCTAATACACAGTTAAAATATATATTATCTGAATTTATAAGTTTAATATATTTTTTTCAATTTTTAATACAACTTTTACTAGCAAAACAATGTTCTGAGTACAAAATAAATATTCTAGATTACTACATTTTAATGGATTTGAGATATCATACGGAACTTGAATATCACAGATCGACAAATTTTGGGTGAACTCACTTGATTGAGCAAATGAAGTATGAAATAATACCCAATGAATCCAAATATGATATTAATATCCTTTTAGCAATAATTTATCCTTAAAACCAAGATATTTAAATGCGCCAAATATTAAAATAAAAAAGTACAATTTATCCTATAGATATATAAAATATCATTCAATAATTATAATAACATAGAAATTGTCAAACAAATAAAAACACTAAAAAAACTAGTAAATCTAGTTACAGGAATAAAAAATATTTAAATTATCTTAGCAATTTTTATTAACGACATTATTGAAAGATTTAAAAAATTATTTCAAAAAGAAATAGGTTTGGAGAGCCAAAAATATATTGTTGCGATACTTAAATATATTAAGATTTAGTATTGATTTAAAGAAATCTACTTATGTTTCAATATTTTTTACATTCATCTTGCTTTATTGATCGTTAAGTCGTTATTGTTATTAACTCAACTAACCTGAAGAATATTTACTCAGTTTATTTTCACTGATGCTTTAGAAATGACTAAAGTCTAACCTTCTTATCGAAATTTAACCACTAATAAAAATAATATAGCAGAACACTAAACTTTGATAAGATCTGCGTCAAATAATTAAACTTATTGAATTAATAAGTTTTGCCTTGTACTTCATATTATTAGCATTATCTCAGTGCGTAATTACAAATATTTTTTAAAGAGCTATTTATATATTGCTAAACTTATAACTTAAGCCAATTGTTGTACGACAATATTTGAAGTTAGATCTAACCTATAGCTTAAATAAAGTATATTGACTGTGTTATATGTTTTTATTTATTTATTGCAACAATAATCTAACATTAAATAATTACGTAATGAACATACATTAATTATTTCTTGTTGATTGAGGTTTTGTGACTGAAATTTTATATAAATATATGATCATAAAAGATACTATGACGTCATCGGTACATTCTTTTTATTAAGTGTCCGCGCCACTTTTTAAATATCACATACCTGGTATTCTATATACCTTGCCCACAACATTCCTATTCAAACATTCTCCCTTTCACACGCCCGATTTTCTATCTCTAATCATTGTTTCCTCTCTGTTAGCTCATTTTGCATATTAAAAAAGCACTCAGAGATGGGAAGACGGAAGAAGTTTAAGCTACGCCACTGGGTTAACATAGTCCTGAGCAAGGTCTGTATAATAAGGTCTGGGCAATACAAAAACAAACATGTAATCCTAGCAGTATAACTATTCAATGACGTCACTGGAGAACGATTCTATCTATCCATTTATATATCTATCAATCTATCTATCAATCTATAAATATATATTGGTTTTAGGAATATTTATATATAAAACTTATGCGTAAAGAAAATCTGATAAAGCATTGTTTTGTTGGGAATTATTGATAGTAGGAATTTTTCCTTAACGACACTTTAGTATAAAATGCATTTTTAAAGGAAACTACTGACTTTTGGGCCTAGCTTATGAGTCAAAATAGCTTTATTGAGCATTAATGAGCACATTTGGTTAGTTTCATTTTATAAACTGAGCCCATTTTGAGTACTTTTTCGTTCATATATAAAGGAGTATATTCGTATATAATGGACCAATAAGGGTACCTATAAACAATAAGCTACGGTAAGGTAAGGTAGGCTTCGTGAAGAATAAAAATAACAATAACATAATAACTAATAATAAGCGGAGCTTTGTTATATTAATGCGGAGAAGGTCTGGGTCACGAAACCTACCTTACCTTACCGTAGCTTACTGTTCATAAGTACCCTTATATACTCCTATATATATGAACGAAAAAGTACTCAAAATGGGCTCAGTTTATAAAATGAAACTAACCAAATGTGCTCATTAATGCTCAATAAAGCTATTTTGACAGATTAGCTGGGCCCAAAAGTCAGTAGTTTCCTTTAAAAATGAATTTTATACAAAAGTGTTGTTAAGGAAAAATTCCTATTATCAATAATTCCCAACAAAAAATGCTTTATCAGATTTTCTTTGTGCATAAGTTTTATATATAAATATTCCTAAAACCAATATATATATTTATAGATTGATAGAGAGATTGATAGATATATAAATGGATAGATAGAATCGTTCTCCAGTGACGTCATTGAGTAGTCACACTGCTATATGTTTGTTTTTGTATTGCCCAGACCTTATTATACAGACCTTGGTCCTGAGCTGATATATGAACAATAATACGTCAATGAATATTTTTTTAGCGTTTGTTCTTTCCTACTCCCTGAATAGAGACCCCATTTCATTTAGTATTTTGCTCATTTTGCATATTAAAAAAACACTCAGAGATGGGAAGACGGAAGAAGTTTAAGCTACGTCACTGGGTTAACATAGTCCAGAGCTGATTTATGAACAATAATACGTCAAAAAATATTTTTTTAGCGTTGGTTCTTTCCTACTCCCTGAATAGAGACCCCATTTCATTTAGTATTTTGCTCATTTTGCATATTAAAAAAGCACTCACAGATGGGAAGACGGAAGAAGTTTAAGCTACGTCACTGGGTTAACATAGTCAAGAGCTGATATATGAACAATAATACGTCAATGAATATTTTTTTAGCGTTTGTTCTTTCCTACTCCCTGAATAGAGACCCCATTTCATTTAGTATTTTGCTCATTTTGCATATCAAAAAAGCATTTCGAGATGCCAAAATTTAATCACTTGTTCCTTTTGGCATTTCCACTAAATCCTCAATTGGGTGGAAAGGACCGGGAGCAAAGGAACCTCTCAGACCCGAAGAATCATTCACCCAGTATTACGTAAGAATGATCGGTAAAATCATAGCCCATCCAGAACTAAACGACACGATGAAACACGCTGACTCACCCAGGGAAATTACCTTATCCAAGCCAATAAAAGACTTCTACAAGCCATAGCTACAATACACCCCAGAGGTTCAGAGGGAGAGGAAGAGGTCGACCAGATTCAAGAACAACCAGAGACGAAAGAAGAGAGAAGAAAGTATTTTGTACATACTGTAACAAATGGGGATACCATAAAAAGAAAAATGTTACCGGTCCGTCGATGACATCGAAACACAAAGCCAAGATACAACTAACCAAGCACTTAATGAAGAAACGGTTTTTTAAAAAGGAGTGATGAACAAGCTGCACCTATCACTCCAAAAATTATAACAGTATCAGAAATGGCAGCACATCGACCGCAGCTACTAATAAAAGGGCAAAATGGAAACCAAATATATGCGCTCTTCGACTCCGGTGCCTCCGTGTCCTGCATCAAAGAAGACTGCCTCCAAAAGCTGCAAAACGAAAGAATTGCGAATAATAACGCATATTCCTTTCGTACAGCAAATGGAAGCTCTCTCATCACGTCAGGGAAGTACTCAATAACATTCTCAATAAATAATAACGAATTTACTCACCCTGTATTCTGTTTCCCAAACCTAGCATCCACGGCTCAGAGGTGAACTTCCACAAGGACGTACACTCAATAGGACACGGAGGCACAATCAGGGCACGAAGAGCGCAAACCATACCAGCATATTCCGTCAAAATACTCGAAGTAACCGCCAAGAATGGAAATCAATCAATGATGACCACCGAAGGAACCAGGAACGGAGTACGCATTATCAACTCTATCTGTTCATACGACGAGAAAGGACACGGACACATATTGGTAATAAACACAAACCCTTCAATAATTAAATTCGACCGGAATGAAGAAATCGGCGAAGCTTTCCTATACAAAGACCCCGAGCAACGTAACATTGATATGATAAACGGCATGACAAACTCAAAAACAAACAAATATTCTGCGTCAAGAAAAAGAACGGCAAATGGAGACCCGTAATAGAAATACAAAAGAAAATATACCCCCAGGTCTAGGGGCAACACGATGTCAAAGAAAGAATGGCAAACAATAATGTCATAGGCTACGCCTCAAAAAATAAAAACCTCCTTACAAACAAATCCAATAAAATAAAAGCAAAAACCCGTCAAAGATTACAATATAAAACCATCTCATACAATGTTACAATACATTACAAATGAAATGAGTGCCCCAGACTTATTTCCCTGCAACATAGCAGCAATAATCCTCGAAACCGAAATATATGCACTCAAACATGGAGAAATTATCCACTTCGAAGCAAAGGAGCTCATAGAAGCCCAGAAAAATGACCATAAATGTTGACCAATTTACAATAACCTGCTGACAAACAATACAAAGGAACAACACGTTACCTTATACAATAATATACCTATGATCAAAGAAACAAACCAACTCACAATCGTGGTCTCAAAAAGTCTTAGACAAAATTCATGAAGATTTATCATGATAACCCCGTGTTGGGAGGTCATAGAGGATATTTACCTACACACAAAAAAAAGATCAGAGAATACTTCCATATACCCCAAGACGCAAAACACTTTGCAGATTATATAAAAACTTGTAGACAATGCCAGTTTAACAAGAAAGGGCCAACCACAAAAAAATGCCCTATAACCACTATGGATCCCATGCAAATTCAACGAAAGAATCCACTCAGACTTAATATTCCCAAAATCAACATCCTCAAATGGCTTTCAATACATAATGAATATAATCGACACATATTCTAAATATACCCTCTTCGTACGGTTAAAAACAAAAGCAGCCACAGACATAGTGGACGCATTATTAAATAACTGGATTAAAAATTTCGGACCCCCAATCTTCTCGTCACCGACAACGATACAGAATATACCAATCAACTAATAGAACTGACCAACATCTTCCACGGATCATGATAACTTTAATTATTTTATTCGGACAACAAACTTGATCAAAAGATAAGAAATACTCAAAACTACTTTTCAGATCTATTTAATCGAACGAAAAGATGCAAATATGGGTTAATTGATTCTCCACTTTCCAAAAGCCTAAAAATGTAAACCAATATTCTGATAAAGTAGATGAACTGTGAAGTTAATATGCCTCATACATTGTATTTATCCCTGAAGTGTTAACTTTAACAAAATAAATGGAAGCTCTTTTACATCGTTAAAATATATATTATCTGAATTAATAAGTCTAATACGATGATTAAAATAAAATAATAATATAACTTTTACTTAGAAAGCAATACCCTGGTCATAAAATAAGTATTCTTAATTGCTATATTTTAATGGAATTGATATATCATACGGAACTTGAATATCACTGATCGACAAATTTTGGTTGAACTTACTTGATCGAACAAGTGAAATATGAAATAATACCCAACGAATCCAAATATGATATTCATATCCTTTTAGCAATTATTTATCCTTAAACCCATGATATTTAAATACGCTGATTATTGAAATAAAAAGTACCATTTGTCCTATAAATATATAAAATATCATACAATAATTATAACTACATAGAAATTGACAATCAATTAAATACACTGATAAAAAATAATAAATATAGTTTCAAAAAAAATAAATAAATATATATATATATATTTACATTATCTAGCAATTTTTATAAACGACATTATTGAAAAAAAAATATATATATACAAAAAGTAATAGGTTTGGAGAGCCAAAAATGTATTGTTGCAATACATAAATATATTATGTTAGTATTACTTCAAAGAAATCTACTTATGTTTCTGTTGATGCGCGTGCCTGGGATGGGGGTAGTTTCCTCCACTCTTTGGAGCTCAAACTTTGTCTCTCTCTCCGGACTCTTCTCGGATCGGACTCCCCAGCCTCCTCTTTGGACAGCGACGCGGCTTTTCCCAATTACGGGCGTTCTTCCTCAATAAATGGACTGTATTTGTCTCGTAGTACGCATTGTACGTGCGTACGTGTGTGTGTGCTGTGTGTATGTGTGATTTTATTTCAGTCACCAAGCGTTCATTACAAGTCCATTTCGTCAGACAACACGAGGCCTACTGACCATGACGAAGGAAAAGAAAACAAAAGGAAAAGGAATTGATTTAAATACCCCGAAGCTAAGAGGTGTCAGAATAAACAAAAGGAAAAGTGTTGAGCTAAATACCACGAGGCGAAGAGGTGTCAAAATAAACAAAAGGAAAAGTGGCAGGGGGGAGGGCAATTACAATTTAAAGGGCAAAAATATGAAATAATATATGTAAATGATTTGAGCTAGGAGATCGCGCCGCAACATCCTCCTCCCCTATTTTTGGCGTTTGTAGTCTTCCTTCACTTTCGGTTCCTCGATACCCCCTGCCCGGGTGTTGTCTCTCCTGAAGAGGCCTCGTCGATCCTTTTGATCCCCACTCCAGCCTTTGCAAGGAGGCAGAGCTTTACAATGGGACGAGTTGTCTCTCCCCGTTCAGTACTTATTCTTGCAACCCGTACTCGTCCGTCCTTTGAAGGATAAACCTCTTTTACCCGACCACACTTCCAGTCCCCACGCTTCGTGCCCTTATCTACAATTAGGACCAAATCTCCCACAGATAGGTTTTCCTGCGGAAGCCTCCATTTTTCCCGAGTCATGAGTGAGGGCAAATATTCGCCAATCCACCGATTCCAGATACGGTCAATCACTCCCTGGAGGTACGAGAAGTGCTTCCTAGGATTCTTTGAAACGTAGTTCCCAGGTGGGACATTGGCATTGGGCCGTTGAAGAAGGAAGTGGTTTGGAGTAAGGGCCCGCAAGTCCTCAGCGTCTGCGCTTTCGTACGTGAGAGGGCGGGAATTAAGAAAACCCGTTACCGATACAAAAAGCGAACGCAGCTCGTCCTCCCGTAAATGACGATGACAACCCTGCTCTTCTTCAATGAGGTTGGTCATGGCTCTTTTTTCTGACTTCACTAGGGCCTCGTGGGCTCCTCCCCAGTGAGGTGCTCCAGGGGGTTGGAAGATCCACTCTGTTCCTCCTGACAATTCCGAAGGTCCCTCCTCCGACCTGAGCTTCTTGGCGGCTTCTACGAAGTTTGTAGCGTTGTCAGACCTCATCACACGAGGGCGACCTCTAAGGTTCACGAAATTATAGTGAACAATCAAATAGTTTTCTCCACTCAGGGACCTGGCCACCTCGATGTGTACCGCTCTTGTGGTAAGACAGGTGAAGAGACAACCCCATCTCTTTTCAGTCTTATTACGGGAGATAAGAATGTGGTAGGGTCCAAAAACATCGACAGCAGTATTAGAAAAAGGAGGTTCGAAGACCGCAAGCCGCTCCCTCGGCAGGTCCCCCATCAGCTGCTGCATTGGCTTCGCTGTTTGTTTCTGGCAAAACAAGCATCTACGTTTGGCTCTTTTGACTGCCTCACGCCCATTAACGACCCAATACTCCTTCCTCAGGTCCGCCAGGGTATGGTTGACTCCAGCATGAGAGCCTTTCTGGTGAAGATCCCCGACTATAAGATCCGTCAGCTTGTGCTTGGGGTCGAGAATGATGGGATGTCTCTGCTCATAAGGGACTACTGCCCTCGCGACACGCCCTCCTATACGCAATAGATCTCTGTGTAGGGTTGGGGATAGACCAAGGATTTTTGACCGTCTATCTAGATGTCTCCCTTCTCGAAGAGCCTTGATCTCTTCCCCGTAGCTATGCTCTTGAGACTTCTGGAGGAGGGACTTCAAAACGACTTTCTGGTCTACCTCCCCAAACTCTTCCATCCCCTTCCTGAGAGCCTCTTCAATCGATGAGATGCCTTCGTACCAGTCTTCATCCTTCTTCGAGCTCATGTCTAATTTATAGGCCTCTAACTTAGGCTTTATCTCCTCTGCAGTCCGTTTGACTGGCAGTCTTTGGCTTCTTCTGGCTCGTCAGGAAGTCAGGACCTGGAGCCATACTTTAGGCAGGGTTGCTTCCGAGGAGACTGACCTTGTCGCTGCATCCGCGGGGTTCTTCTTACCCGGGACGTGTCTCCACTCGTCTGGCTCCGTTAGCTCCTGGATCTCTCCCACCCTGTGGCTCACAAATGGCTTATAGAAGGAGGCTGTAGCTCTTAACCAGCTTCTGACAACTGCAGAGTCGGTCCAAAACGTTCGCCGCTGGAATTGCACCCTTAAAGTCTCTTGAACATACTTTGCCAACCTCGCTCCAAGGAGTGCAGCGTTCAACTCCAGTCGTGCTACCGAGATGGCTCTCTTGGGGGCAACCCGTGTTTTTCCGAGGACGAAGCACACTCCCCCTTCATTTCCAACCACCCGTCGTATGTAACACACTCCAGCAAAGGCTTCCTCACTTGCGTCACCTAACACATGGAGCTCCACATCCGAGCTCTCTCTTGGAATGAAGCATCTCGGAAGATTGATCTCCAACAGGCCCTTTGCACTCCGTATCCAGGCTATCCACCAATCTTCGTCTTCGCATTCAATCGGATCGTCCCAGCCCGTGTCCCTCAACATGAGTTGCTGCATTAATATATGTCTGATTTTCCCTTGGATCACGAAAGGTGCAGCCAGACCCAGGGGGTCAAATATTTGAGCAAGTTTACTCGTAAATGCCGTGTTCTGCTCCGAGAAGTTCTTAATAGTAAAATCGAGGGTGTCCTTTTTGGTGTTCCACCTAAGACCCAGGACCTTTGCCTCCTCTTCACCAATAATCCGCTCTGTAAGGTTAGCTCCTCCCACGACATTTAATATATTCGCAGTATTTGAAGACCACTTTTTCAGGTTGAAGTTTCCTTCTTTTAGAGCATTCACTAAACCAATAGAGATTCTGATGGCGTCCTCTTCACTGTCATGACTGTACGAGTAGTCGTCCATGTAGAAAAACCTTTTCACTCTGAAGGCTGTCTCCTCAGTTCCGTGCTCCTCCCCACTTTGCGAAGGACGGTCACGGACCGCTATAGAGCATTTCTTCCCAAGAGAACTCTCAGAAGGAACCCACTTGGCTGAGCCCTCCTTACGTTCTTCTCGAAGGCTCTGCTCCACCTCTTTCATGGACTTTTCTGCCGTCTCCTGCTCCCTCCTAAGACGCTCAACTTTAGCAGTGCACTCTCTTTGAAGTCGCTCCATCTCATCATGGGTCTCCTCGGCTCGCTTCGTGTGCTCCGCCTTCAATCTTTCAAGGGCCCTTTGGCGCTCCTCTGCTTCCCTTTGCCTGGTTTCCTCCCGAAGGGCCTCCTCATCTGACACTCTTTCCCAATGAGCTTCTCCCTCCGTGGATCCCTCGTCTTTATAATGAAGCAGTTCTTCATGGAAGACTTCTCTCGACTCCTCCGCAAACTTACGGATCCAAACGTCGCCAATCTCTCTCAATGATGTCAAGGATTCCTCCACTCGACTCTTCAAGTGCTCCTCCACCTTGACAATGAGCTCGACGATCTCTTGGGAGACGATCTCGTCCTCTCCCGCCTTCAGCACCTCCTCCACAGTAAGGTTAAGGCTGAGGTACATGACATGGGTTCTATGAAGGACCTCACTACTGCTCTTGAGTTCGATGAGACGGTAGCGTATGCAGGTTCTAGAGACTCGTGTTCCGGCAGCGAGGTCCGCCTTGAGTTGTTTACTCAACCTCGTGATAGCTCCTTTTAAAGTCCCTATGGACCTGCGAAGTGCAGCCTTCTGCTCTTCCAGGGTCATTGTGGTAACTTTATGATCCTGATCCTCTATAGCTTCCCTCTGCAAGTCCTCTCTCTGACCAGTGAGCCTTCCCGCTGCTCCCTCGTGGAGTTGTTGGGGAAGATCACTCTCATCAGGGCCTCCAGCCTGACTTGCTTTGGGGCTATGTTGATAGGGCATTTTTACGGGGACTGCTTACTTCAATTGACTCAAGACGTTGTCTAATCCGTAGGACGTTGTCTTCATGATCCGGCTCGAAGGACCACTTAATGTTGATGCGCGTGCCTGGGATGGGGGTAGTTTCCTCCACTCTTTGGAGCTCAAACTTTGTCTCTCTCTCCGGACTCTTCTCGGATCGGACTCCCCAGCCTCCTCTTTGGACAGCGACGCGGCTTTTCCCAATTACGGGCGTTCTTCCTCAATAAATGGACTGTATTTGTCTCGTAGTACGCATTGTACGTGCGTACGTGTGTGTGTGCTGTGTGTATGTGTGATTTTATTTCAGTCACCAAGCGTTCATTACAAGTCCATTTCGTCAGACAACACGAGGCCTACTGACCATGACGAAGGAAAAGAAAACAAAAGGAAAAGGATTGATTTAAATACCCCGAAGCTAAGAGGTGTCAGAAAACAAAAGGAAAAGTGTTGAGCTAAATACCACGAGGCGAAGAGGTGTCAAAATAAACAAAAGGAAAAGTGGCAGGGGGGAGGGCAAAAATATATGAAATAATATATGTAAATGATTTGAGCTAGGAGATCGCGCCGCAACAGTTTCAATACTTATACATTCATCTTGCTTTATCGATTATTGTAATCAACTCAACTAACTAGAAGAATATTTATTCAGTCTATTTTCACTGATGCTTTAGAAAATAATAAAATCTAATCTTCTTATCGAAATTACAAATATTTTTTAAAGAGCTATTTATATATCTCAAAACTTATAACTTAAGCCAATTGTTATAAGTAGAGAAGGGCGAAATAGTCCAAAATCTAGTCTAAAAAATATATTCAGTTGCTCCTTTTCTTTCCCTGCGTAAAACGTCATCAATCAGTCATCATTTACATACACAAGAAGGGAAACTCACTTAGTATCAATAAACAAAGAGAAATAATGTTTCCTTATTGTTATTACTTATGAATCGAGTCATTAAGTATCGTGAAGTTATTCTGCCCTATGGGAGTCCATAACAATGGCGACGAGGATGAGATGTTGGGCAACGGACATGCCCGAGAGCCAAAATCACACCTCAAAGAACATATACCATGGATGGAGCTACTCATCCCTCCTGGACCTTACTTATCGTGTGTAGGACACCCTTCTTCCCTCCCGCGTGTGGGGGATCCATTGGTCATTCTCTTCTTTAATTAACCTGGAAGACCTCTGGAGTCCCCTCCAGGATTTCCCTTTCCCCGATGGATTCCCTGCCGTCACGTGATTGTGGACAGACGGGACGAGCAACACCTCTTTCTCTACAGAAGGATCCTTGGCAGTGGCGTTACTGATAATCCTGGAGCCCTCCTGCAAGGAGGAAAGTTAGGGTCCTTTCGTCACAGTGATAAGGCCCCCTCTCTGCTAGGGGCCTCTCGCATTGCATCGCTTGCTTAGACTACAGAACGCCCCTGATCCTTGGTCTCCTCAAGGTGGCTTCCCGGTTGTGCCGGAGGACACAACAGTAAGTATTTGCCTCTGTCAATTCTAGGCCAATAATAATAGTTTGTTTCTTTTCCAAGAACCGATTCCTGATCATATCTGTTTGAGACACCATGGAACGCTTCTTCAACTTTAATACTTCCTGCAGGCCCGAGGACCACTTCATGATGATAATTCATACGTGGGAGGAAGCAACTATGCTGGCTGAGGACCGACGTTGATATAATCGTTCTTGTTGGAACCTAACTCTCCCTGGACGACATGATCACAATGACTTATCTCTCCGCCGACAGATGGCCCTCTTCGATAGAAATAAACTATATACTGAGACAGTCCCGCTGCTGGCAGATCTTCCCATCATAAAATTTAAGTTATTAGACGCAGCAATAGTTTCTTAAAGATTACATATACTTATTTAGTCTTGCGTCAGGACAATAACATTCCACATTCAAAGTATATTTTTTATTTCATAAATTATCAATTAAATGAATACTACTATACCAACTAATAAATAATGTACATATTAAGATTTAACATCATCATATTACTTTTATTTAATAATTATCAATATATAAATAATATCAAGGGTTACGTAACAAGAAGGATTTGTCAAATTGTCTATATGCAAGGGAAGTTGTATTTTTTTAATGGAAGAAATATATTTTTGTGTAGAAGTAATTTATCAATAAATAATACAACAAAAGCCTGCTTTGGAATCTGAACAACTGTTTGGCACTGCAACAGTAACCCTGGCACAGTAAGGCCTCACTATCCTTAAAAAAGATGCACTTTCTACAATATTCCAAGGAATTCCGGATCATACAAGGAAATATATACAGCGACAGAGTTCCAAACGTCCTCCATCCAAATAAAAATAATTTTTTGAACCAATACTAAAATAAATTTATTCAGAAAAAAATATTTTTTATCGATCTTAATTAAGATGAAATTAAATTTTAATCGATTTTATTTAACAACAAGAGTTTATTTAAATTAGGTTTGGTGATTTGGCAAAATATGTTGCGAAACTTTCAGTTTATGGTGCAAAAATGTTAGAAAAACTTAAATCCTTTCTCTAACAATGATAAATTTTTAGATTTGATGAATGGGAAAATAGAATGGCTGAAAGAAAATCTAAGAGGGAAAAGGAGGAACATAAAAAACAAGAATTGCAGCAAAATAGTCGAAAGAATATCCTCTTAGATCATTATTCTTTTGATGACGTGGATATTCTCAAAAGAAAATACATCGAAAAGTCGGAAAGAGTGGAGTATCTGGAAAAAAAGCTTAAGATCGAAAAAGTCAGATTATAATAGAAAGACAAATGTAAGTCAGTTGTTTTGTATCATTAATAGCTTTAAAAATCATGTCAGAAAATAAAATATATATGAACATCTCATTAAACCATCGTTTAGTTTATATAATAACAGGTAAAAAAGATTATAGGGATAATTTAAATAAATAAAAAACTTCATAGAACGACTAATAAGAAAATTAAAGAAAAGACTATGTAAAATCAACAACTTTACTATTACGTTGAGGTAATATTCCTTTTCTCCTATTCTGTTGCTCCCTCTTTTCCTTCGGCAGACGCATTGCCCGTCTAGTTATTTTATATTTTCTTTGGAAGGGACGCATTTAGGCGACCCATTTGTTTTGGGACGGGACAACTACAACCCTACTATATATATAGGAAAGAAAGTCAATAACCTACAAAAAGGTCACCTTGTGGAAGTAATGGAGGATGCTGTGTGTTTTTCTATGAAAATAAGATATTATTCTAGAATGATATCTTTTTCAGGTGGATGATATCAAGGCCCTAATTCTTAGTGGATACGCTCAAGGTTCTACTAGAGACTGATCAAAATAATGAAAAATGAAGAAAAAATATAATTATTTCAATATTTTTTTATGTAAAAACTTTAGAAACAAATAATATAAAAAATATTGGATATTTGGAATTACGATCAACGAATAACATCATAAAATACCAAGTTTGTAATTTGGCAATTCATTACAAACGAGGAATCCAATATGTCATGGCTGTCATGGCACGCCCTTTGGGATCCTTGCTCTCGTCTAGGAGAAGAAACAAATCCTTGTCTTTTATCTT
Organism: Caligus rogercresseyi; assembly: GCA_013387185.1. NCBI lineage: Eukaryota > Metazoa > Arthropoda > Copepoda > Siphonostomatoida > Caligidae > Caligus > Caligus rogercresseyi. The sequence goes on along the minus strand of CP045897.1, from coordinate 16,814,305 downwards.
CTCCTTGATATTATCGATGACATGCTGACTCTCTTTTTCAATAATTTTGGTTATAACCCTTCGAGATGGAATAATTTTCTCCGTATGCTCCTCCATAAATTGAATGAATGCAGGATTTTCTATTTTAGTCACGGGTATGTTGCATGCAGCTAACATTCTGGCCAAACCAATGTTGAATGATGAACAGTCCGTCGTTATATTGGATTTTTTTTCTCTAAGAAGAAGTCTTTTTTGTGTCTAGACGTTTTGACATGTTGGATTCGTCGTTTATAAAGAATTGCCAAATTACAAACTTGACATTTTAAGATGTTCTTCGTTTGTTCGTAATTCCAAATATCCAAGCTTCCATGTTCTTCAATCCACAAGGCAGGGTATTTGTTCGGCATAATGATGATATATTTGTTTGTCACGTACAACTATTATAAGTAACAATTGGAACTTCACAAAATTGTACTCAGATAAGGAAAAATAAAAAAGATTCTTATTACGTACGTAAACAAACTCCTTAGCGACAAGGGTACCATACAAAAAATCATAGCTTGTTTAGCTACGGCTTATTTCGCCCTTCTCTAGTTATAAGACAATATTTGTAGATAGATCTAACCTAAAGCTTAAATAAAGTATATCGAGTGTGTAACATGTTTTGATTTTATTTATTGCAACAATAATCTAACTTTAAATAATTACGCAATGAACACGAATTAATTCTTTATTGTTGATTGAAGTTTTGTGACCGACATCTTGTATTAAAATATGATCATCAAAGAGACTATGACATCATCGGTACATTCTTTTTATTAAGTGTCTGCGCTACTTTTTAAATATCACATACCTGGTATCCTATATACCTTGGATGAACAAGAAATCCAGAGAAGAGCGAAAGAGCAAGAATTTCAAAGGAAGAAAGACAACTGGAAACCGAAACAATGAAGGAACAGGAAGAAGAGAAAACACGGATCGAAGACCAAGAAAATCAATAGAAGGAAGCTAAAGCCAAGAAAAAGAGGATCGAAAAAGAGAAGTTGAAAGAACAAGTCGAAGAGAGGAAACTGATCAAAACTGAAGAAAAGAAGAAGCTAGCGGTTGAGAAGCAAAAGAAGCTCGAAAAAAAAGAGGAAGAAAAGAAGATTAAGCTAGAAGAAAAGAAGAAAATTAATTGGACGACAAAAAGAAAAAAGAAGATGAGAAGCAAAAGGCTTAGAACAGAAACAAAAGGCTCAAGAGGAAGCTAAAACAAACAACGATGAAACCCCAAGGACTGATTCGTCAAGTCAACAGGAGAAGCAATGTGTTCATGGTAGCACAAGTGAAGTTTCTCCTCTAAAAAAAAAAAAGGATGTATTTAAGTGAAAACGAAACCGAAAGGAAATAAAAATTACAAGATGTAGATGATAAAGAAGAAGCTGCCACGAGCGATGGTAATATAAAGGGCCAAGACGTTCTACATCTCGAGAAACAAAGAATACTGATACAGAGCCACCTAAATCCAATAAAAGGTCTACTCCTCGGTCACAATCACAAGAAAATAAGTCCATTGGTGCTGAAGATAAGGAATCTACTAATGAAGTAAATCAAATCCAAGAAACCGAAGATAATATTGAAATTAGTTCTCCTCAGGATGGCAGTGTTTTTATACAAAAGCATGCCAGATTACGCTCAAACCCGAGATCCAAAACAAAGGGATCAAATGATATATTGCTCTCTAATGACAATTTAAAAATATCAGAGTTACAAGAGGCAGAAAGTATAGGAGGAGAAATCGAAAAGGCCCCCAAGTCTCAAATGAGTTCACATATGAAAGAGACAATCCCAAGCCTGTATAATACAAATATCCCCCCTCCTCAAAGAACAAATAAATACAGTTAAACGTAAACACTTTTTAAGGATAGAAGAAAAGCCAAACAAAAGCCATACAGAGTTAGAATTAAGAGGGAACAGAGAAAATGAAAAACTCGAGAACTGTGACTACTAAAATACAACCGTAACCATGCAAAATACAAACCCGCAGTACATCGGCAAAAATTATGAAAGAACAAGATTAATAATACGAATAATAATAACAAAATAAATAAATATCGCAAACCACTCACAAATCCAAAGCCGATAAACCCTAACAACAAATACCTTATTGTTAAAGCGAAATCACATGCAAATTATATTTAAAAAAAAATTATAATAATACATGTAGATATCTTTATATACCATTACTAATATATCATACTCATCCATAGCTACCCCGACAAAATGAACATCGTCATCTATACGGTAACACTCAGGAGGATTATACAAACGAGTACAGCAAGAAACAATTTTTTTTTACAAATCAGCACGATCGACAAAAATCTACTAAATATCCCTTATTGACAAATAATAAATTCATAATTACAGATATCTCTTATTTTAATATTCACCTCAAAAGCGAAATAATACACCCAAAGACAATCCAAGGCCCTCCAATACCCTCCTCAGCGATGTTGCAACAAACAAGATGAACAAAGAATTTATCAGCCTCGTCATGGGCCGATACAACGACAAAACACGGAAAAAGGAGAACATGCTCGAACTTCTGCCGACACCATTATACAAAAGAAGCGAGGGCTCAAAGATCTTCACCATAACCCTCCTATTTATCATATCCGGAGCTCATAGAAATAGAAGGGAGCTCGATAGCCGTGCGTGTTAAGGCTGTTCAACTCTCAATGTTGGGGGCGCAGGTTCGAATCCCGAGAGGGGATGGTCATTTTTGGTCTACCTCATTGATAAGATCCTAGGTTCGATAGATTAATTATAACGCTATAATGCTTATTTATATCCTATCGGATGCAATTCTATCAAACCATATAGGCAAAAAAAAAAAAAAATATATATATATAATAGGCCTTTCAACTCCATACGAGATCTTCGCCAGCAAGGAAACTACACCAACGAACCAGCCGACATCAGATTGAACGGAGACAGCGACGAAGACGACATCTTTAGTTTCGAAGACGAAGACAATAAGAATATACAACTACAATCAACCTTAATATTGTAATGAATAAGTAATATCGCCCTATTTTCCCATTCTACAACCCCCCCCCCCCCCCCCAACTACTTAATGTTAATACTACCCCCCCCCCCCCCCCCAATTCCTCATTCTAATAACGTGGGAAGGGATGTTGGACAGAAGTCAACATATACCTTAAAAGTATGTGAAAGTTCATTGTACAACGATCACCTGCCCTTAACTGTACACCATACCATACCCCTCCCCCATTGTATATGTTAAAGATAAAGTCACCTTAATAAAGGCAGTTGTTAACAGGACTCCTCTCCCTACGGTCTATCTTATTACAGGTTCTACAATTATATATTGCAATTATGTGGAAACGCGTGATGGTTTTATCATCATAGCTTAGTTTACAGATACCAAAAAAAATTGTATATACAGAGTGGTACAGCAAAAATTAGAATAGACTTTTAAAGGCTCTAGCTCCATTGTTTTATTGTTGTATGATCTTGAACTTGGCGCCATTCGAAAGAGTAAACAAAATCCTACAAACTGGTTTCTGTTGTGTTTTTGTATAACAAAAAATGTCCGAGCAAGAGAAGAAAATGCAAAGGGCGGTTGACCTCCTCCACGCCCAAGTCGACCCGAAGGTGATCGCGACCCAGATCAAGGTATCCTTGTCCACGGTCTACAACATCAGGAAGGCCATGGGCCGGATCCGATCTCCAGGAAGCCTGGGACTGGGGGACACAACAAAAAACGAAGTGGTGAGTTCCTGGACCTCCTCCAGGAGGACATCAAGACGGACCCCACCAAGTCCATGAGGAAGATGGCCGCCGAGAGAAACGTTGCCCCCATCACCGTCAACAGGGCCGTTCACCAGGACTTGGGCCTCAAAAGTTTTGTCAGGACACCAAGGCATCTGTTGACGGCCACCATGAAGGCCAGAAGATTAGAGAGAGCCAAAAAAGTCCTCAACTTTTTCAAGCACAACGGCGACACGGTCAAGATCTACTCCGACAAGAAGATATTCACAGTGGACGCCGTGCTGAACAGAAGAAATGACCGATTCTTGGCAGAAACAAGAGGTCAGGTGGAGAAATATTATAGGACCAAACATCCAGCCCAAGTCATGGTCCTGGGCATCGTGGCCTCCGACGGCAACAAGATGCCCCCACACTTCTTCAGGCCCAATGAGAAGGTCAACTCTGATGTTTACTACAAGGTCCTTAGGTACAAGGTCTTGCCGTGGCTATAGAGCACATTCCCCAGGAACAATTATGTGTTCACCCAGGACGGAGCCCCGGCTCACACGTCCAAGAAGGTTCAGGAGTTCTGCAAGGGGAACATGGCCTCCTTCTGGCCGGCGGACTTCTGGCCCTCCTCATCGCCGGATTTGAACCCTCTGGACTTTGCTGTCTGGGGCGTCCTAGAGGGCAAGACCAACAAAACCTCACACCCCAGTGTCGAGGCCCTGAAGGCCACCATCACCAAGGAGTGGGACAACATGTCAGAGGACTTCATCAAGACCAGCTGTGCCTCCGTTCGTCGACGTATTGAAGCCATCATCAGGAATAATGGAGGATACATTGAATAAAAATTGTAACTTACTGTATCTTTAACATATTTTGATTCAGGAATTTGCCATAAAAATGGCTTTAAATAAACTATTTCGGCCTTCAAATTGGCCTTTGTCATTTTCTAATTTTTGCTGTACCACTCTGTATATATAAGCGAAAAAATATACAACTTGTTTTTAATGATCACTTTGGATAAAGGTCGAAACTACACTGATTCTTTAAAAGGTGAATGAAATTTAAGAAAACTACAAATTGATGAAAAGATTGATGTACATGAGTTAAAGAAGAATGAAGAACACATGAGTTTAACATTAGAGAAATACTCCAGGAGGAACAAATTTATCCAGGTCGAGCGCAACAATAATAGCCTTTTATATAACTTTATGTATTCAAAGAAATCACACAAAATAATATGTGTAAATAATCATTGTGGTTTGAAATTAGTTCCCTAAAATAAAAAAGATATTCATCAATATTAAAACCAACCACAATATACATGACAATAACAATAATCATAGAAATTATTAAACTGTCTAAAATATAAACACAACTTTCTAAAATATTTTATTATTTTATTGTTATCTGTTGTTGTATTTCATGTACTCCTTTTTTAGATAACATAATAAAGAATTTTATAAACAAAAAAATTATATAACGATCACTTCAAATAAAATAAAATTAACAAACATAGTATACTAAATATGGTACAATAAATTTTGTAAATTCCCAAAATAAATCACTTCCGTAAAAGGAGGATAGCGAGCAATAACGATCTTAGATCGTATTGAAGAGGAAGATAATGCTAAGTCAATCCGTGAAGACTTATTTTCACATTTCCAGGACACATTTTCATAGGGACTATAAATAGGGGGATATTTAAATACGTTGTGTAGTTCCAGAGAATGAAGAAGCTTGGATAAGATTTGATAGTTATGGTGTTTCATTTTTGACTGGTACAAATCCCCATTGAGATCCCCTATACTCAACAACGGATATAAATCATTTTTACATTGATTAATCATAGCTTGGTAGTAGGATGTACATTTAACATTTGGGCCATAAGTATTGATGATATAAAAGCCGCCATTTGTCGTCGATATAATTTTTTTACGCCAATCCCCTTTGCTTGAAAGTTCGTTCATCAACTTAAGGCAAGTAAGTATTGACTTTGAAATAAAAGACCATCCCTCGATATCAATCATTCACTATAATGGTAGTATGTTTTTGGAATATATTAAGAACAATCGCATGAACAAATAGAAGATGTCGGTGATTTTATATGTTATTAGCATATAATGTCTGGTTTTTGTTACATGAGACTTTTCGTAAGTGAAAATCTTGACAGACGATTTCTACCCTCTCTCGTATTCAAAGAGAGTATTTTGCCTTTACCATATTTATTTTGTGATTCATTGATGCAGCTGGATAAAATAAGTGGTCGATTTTAGTTTGAATAAAGGACATTTAATAGGCACTAACGTAATATTAACAGTAAATTTTAGTTTTTTTAAGTTTGTTAGGAGCGTCTTTTTGAGACAGGCCAGATATGGTAAATGTTCTTTTGGCAAGTGATCCCGACCTTGGCAAGATATCATCAGGATCCAGCATTGACTTCTTTGGTCTAGATATATTATTTGTAGAATCCTTATCTGTTCTGTTTGAATTTAATGGTATTTTATTTTGGGTAAGACAAATCAAAGAAACGCTACTACCCTCACCCTCGATGGATGAAGAGACGTGCTTGAACAAGCACTTTCGGAAATGGTAATGGGATGATTTGAAGTAACTACTATTAGCTGTCCCATCCTTAGTTACAACTTTATTTGTTTTGTCTTTTGTAAAACGGACCTCCAGTACAGTTAGTTCTTCATTTATCACATCAACTGAAGCATTTTTTATGTTTTTCAAATGAAACCTCTTCTGAAATATGATTTTCATTTACTGCTCACTTTCTTCTGAAATATGGAATGGAGAAGATCCCTCGACTTTGACAACTTCGAGAGGCATATTCGTACCCTGCGACCTCGATAGATTCTTCATTTACGGTTGGTGCTTCAATTGTTGATTGGCTATCAATTAATTGATTATTCCCCTTAATATCCTTAAGCATAACTATATACTCTCGGATGCTTGTTTTATCACACGTATGTTTTGTATGACCGAGACCAAAACAGTTTCAACATTGTAATCTGGCGCCCTTTAACTTGAGTCTCACTAAACAACCTTGAATAGGCGCTATTTGTGGTTTCATGGAAATATTTGCCATCAATTCTACTATGTAATCCCTGTCCCTCTAGAAATCCTTGTAATGTCTGTATTTTTATTCGGATAATGTTCAATTTCTCCAAATTATTTGAACCAATCAACAGCCGTAACTTCATTGATTCGTTTTAAGTATTCACCATAGTAATTGTAACTCTTCTCTTGTTATCCGAACTAATTATATCAATCCCCTTCAGCTTAGTCTTGCGTCAACTATTTTCCCACAACATTTTTTATCAAAAATGGATGAACCCTCTTAAGATCATCAATTCTATCACGGATGTCAATCAGTTCATTCAAATAAATAGTCGCCTGATTTAAACCAAATGTAGGGTTTGCCCCTTGCAATTTCGTGTTGACATAAAGCACAGCAATGCCATATATATATATATATATATCAAGATCAAGGTATCCTTGGCCACGGTCTACAACATCAGGAAGGCCATGGAGGGCATGGATCCGATCTCCAGGAAGCCTGGGACTGGGGGACACAACAAAAAAAACGAAGTGGTGAGTTCCTAAACCTCCTGCAGGAGAACATCAGAAGGACCCCACCAATCCTGAGGAAGATGGCCGCCGAGAGAAACGTTTGCTCTCATCACCGTCACCAGGGCCGTCCACGAGGTCTTGGGCCTCAAGAACTTCGTCAGGACACCAAGGCATCTGTTGGCGGCCATTATGAAGGCTAGAAGGTTAGAGAGAGCCAAAAAATATATTTGTGTAATATATATATTTATACATATTGGAACAACTGAGTTTCTCATTCATAAACACATTTATATATCCTCGTGAATGTACATACTCTTTCATGCAACTGATTAAAACTATACTTTTTTGTTAAGCTCTTCATGTATTATCATCCTACACAAAACTACAATTTTATGACGCTTTATATATATATACTGTATTACAATCTTATCCAAAATTGTAATATCCTTTGTGCTCATGCTATAACTCTCGGATGCTTGTTTTATCACACGTATGTTTCGTATGGCCGAGACCAAACAGTTTCAACATTGTAATCTGGCGCCCTTTAACTTGAGTCTCACTAAACAACCTTGAATAGGCGCTATTTGTGGTTTCAAAAGGATTTGCCATCAATTCTACTATGTAATCCCTGTCCCTCTAGAAATCCTTGTAATGCCTGTATTTTTGTTCGGATAATGTTCTATAATTTCTCCAAATTATTTGAACCAATCAACAGCCGTAACTTCATTGATTCGTTTTAACGTATTCACCATAGTAATTGTAACTCTTCTCTTGTTATCCGAACTAATTATATCAATCCCCTTCAGCTTTAGTCTTGCGTCAACTATTTTTCCCACAACATTTTTTATCAAAAATGGATGAACCCTCTTAAGATCATCAATTCTATCACGGATGTCAATCAGTTCATTCAAATAAATAGTCGCCTGATTTAAACCAAATGTAGGGTTTGCCCCTTGCAATTTCGTGTTGACATAAAGCACAGCAATGCCATATATATATATATATAAATGTTTAATCCCTCCATACGAAAAGAGTCATCCTGATAGTCTCCAATAATGTTAACAAAAACGTCCCATTTATATTTATTATCCCAATCCGAATTCCTCCTCTCTCATAGTGTCCCATCCTTCATTCCCTTCTAGAGAGCACTCGAGTAAAGAGAGCGCGAAGTTGCAGGAGGTTTATCAGGAGGGCGACTTGACATATATCTTCTCTCACTATAAGGATGACGTTTAGAAGCGATGTTGTTGTCCCCCCAAAAAACGATCGGTCATGCTCCTTGGTGACTATACGATTTTCTTCTGAAGAATATTCACCTTCTTGTGAGTAGAGTCCTTTTGTGGCACTGTCTTTATTAATATTTTGAAAGATAGTTAGACCCAAGGTATATATGTAGAATACAAGGTATGTTACATTTAGAATTTTTACTTAATAAACTTTTATAAATCCCCGGCGTGCTCTCAGTCGTCGTTGGTCCGACTTCATCTGCTGTAGTAGCAGGAGATATTTCTTAAATTTCGTTATAATTTCTTATTAAGAAGATTTATAAACAAAAATCAATTACATTTTGTAATGAATATTTAAATTGTCATTTATTTAATTTGAAATATTCGAAAATCATGTATTTTTGGAAGAATTATCGCTTATTAAAGGATGATTAAAATAATGCCATGTAGAAAAGAAAGGAATAAAAGTTATAAACTCTCCAGTGATATAATTGTAAAAAATAAAGTAAATAATGTGAAGAAGTGAAATGACATAGTTGGATATTTGTTTATATCACCTTCTTTTTCTATTCTGCAAATCATGAAATATATGAAACAATAATTTATTTCAACTATAAAAAGGGCATCTACCTTTTATGGACAAAATAAATTAACTCTCATAGAAACTTTTCAAGTAACAGTTTAATAATTTAATGTTAAGGATTTAATATAAGACATATATTTTTTTGTTCTTATTAAATAGTTAGCTGGGCCCAGCGTGCCTCAGCTCCATGTAAAACGGTCAAACAATGGTTGATAATCTCAAGGATTTTTCTGCATTGAAAGCATTAAAAAGCCACGGAGTCATAAAAATCAATGTTATATTGAAAGAATATCATTTTTTTCATGTCCCTTTTTTAATATTGATGGAGGTTTCGTGACTGAAAGTAAGTGAAAAAAATACGATCATAAAAGAGACTATGACATCATTGGTACATGTTTTTTATTAAGTGTCTGCGCTACTTTTTAAATATCACATACCTGGTATTCTATATACCTTGGTTAGACCTATGGGCCAAGAGAAAAATATGGAATGTGCGGATAGTATGAATGGTCTTTACATGTTTCAATGATTTTTCAGAAGCCATTGCATTTCATTGAAGAGAGCCTTCGAAATTTGCTTAACAAGTTAATATTATGCTAAATATATCATTCTTATGGATCCACTTTGTAAGGGCTCGTCCTAAGCGATTTTCGACCCTTAAGGGGCTTTTCTTTTGTTCAATTTCTTGCACAACATTTATGAAGAAAGGGGTAACATGAATGGTTGGACTCAAGAGCAATGGAGAAAAAAATAGTTATATGTTTAAGGAAAATTACATATTAAGCATCGATTTCCCATATTGGTGTATTACCCACATCTATTTAAATCAAATCAAAGGGACAGACAGGCTAAAAACACCTAAAAAGCAAGACTCTGATAAAGCTTTACCCGTAAATAAGCATGGACTTTTCATTAATTAATTAGTTAAGCCTCTGGCATTTTGATTTGTATTATATTCTTTTATAATCTATAAAATTTCTAGCAAGATAATTTCATTTAAAAAATCATTCTTTCTATTTTGATATTCAATTTTAAAACTCTTAGAATATAAAATTCTCATTTTATTTATCAAATTATCAAATAATACTCGGCTCTTACCGTCAGAATCCCGGATTTCTCGGGGACGACATGGAGCTACGCCTGATGCACTCTACGCCTCGAACCAAACGACTCACAGGTGTGGTTAATGAGACGCATATTAAGACTTTCCGAATACTCAAGAAATAAAACTTCTTCGACATTATTTTAACTTTATGAACTTTTAAATGCTATATATTCAGACTGTGTTCTTTAGGTTGTACTTTAATTGTGCGTGTATTTCTTAAATATTCTTTTCATGATAGAACTATAATTATATTTTTATAAGTTATGACTGCTTTTATTTTTTCTGTTATTTAAATTTGTCTTGACTTTATTTGTTTTTTTACTTATACGGTTCGATAGAATTGCATCCGATAAAAATAAGCATTTTAGCATTAAAATGAGTCCATCGAACCTAGGATCTTATCGATGAGGTAGTCCAAAAATGACCATCCCCTCTCGGGATTCGGACCTGCGCCACCAACATTTAGAGTTGAACACTCCTTAATATACACGGATATCGCAATCCCTTTAGTTTAGGGTTTTAAACTATAATGTTTAATACATATCCCGATTAAAGTCGTTAAAAATAATATTTTTATTATTCACCTTAACTGAACTTAAAATTTATTTTTAATTAAATAATTATATCAAATTATATCACATAATTATTATGTCATGCCATATTGGAGAATAATTGAAAAATCAATAATAATAACTAAATCATTAGAATATGTCATAGCTTTTTTTTCTTGCCCAACAGGCTTCATTTCGTATTTCAAATAATACAACAAGAAATACACAAATTATTTATTTTTAACTTCAAAGAACAGTTGAAGAAAATGTTATTTCTTAATACATGTTTCCATTATAACTTTAAAGTGGCATTTAACCATTGATCAAATCTCCAAAATAGTGTTGCATTATGAGCTTTTCCTTGCATATAGTGCATGTTGTGTTTTTTTAAATAATAGAATTAATTAAACGTTCATCGAATTCAACATAAGAGGCTATAAAATCACTTGTCTTAGGGTGATAAAAACAGAAATTGACAATTAAAATATCGGAAACGGATTTATATAAAAGGCCAAGATATGTCTTGAGGATGAGTTATTATCACTATTCTCTTTCCTCTTTTGATTTCACACAGGTATACAGAACAGAAGCAAAAACAGAAATTCAAATATAAAACAAATACCTTCCGTTCTGGCCGACTAGGCCTGCTTCATGAATGAAATAAATATTCCTCAATAGAGGAAAGAGAATAGTGATAACAAGAAGCTTGAACTCAATTGCACCCTTCAGACATTCTCCCTTTCACACGCCCAAAATATCCCTCGACTTTATATCTCTGCTAATAAGACGAAAGCCATGGAGTTCGCTCTTTCTAGTTGTAAAAGCCTATTGGTGGAACGCTTCGCCACAGGAGATCTGAGAACATGGCCTGAGAGTGATTATGTTATCAGGAACTGCTCGTTATTCTACCCTCGGCATCAAGATTCCAGGGACCTCGGCTGGAAGTTGGAATTTTGAAGGGGGCCTTGTGAAATTCTTCCCATTTTGCGCCGACTATGCAAAGTCTGACCTGAATCGATGTTTATGTTTTTACAAAAGATAATGTTTTTTTACACTTGTTATTACTATTTTTATTATTGTTTTTGTGTGTTTTCTTTGATTGTTAATATTTATTACCTCCGCCGAAGAAGTTATTGTTTTCACTGGCGTTGGTTTGTTGGTTTGTTTGTCAACAGAATAACTCAAAAAGTACGGGACGGATTCGGATGAAACTTTGTAAAGTTGTTGGAAATGCCAAAAGAAACAAGTGATTAAATTTTGGCATCTCTGAGTGCAGAATTAAGATGCAAAATCAGCTAAATATAATAAATATTTCAAGTTAGCTTACTCTGCAATAGATGTCGCTGTGCTGTGAAATCGGGTGCCGGGATCGTCTTCCTCTTGGAATTTCCGTCGAGGGGAACCCTCCCCCGTCCCTCTACGCCGCCCCAGTCGTGAAAAATCAGCCTCGGAAGGCTCATAAGGACCCCGTGACGGCGGAGGTTTGCACTCTCTGAGTGTATATATGCCTCTAGTTAAATAGTGTGTTCAACTTTTTCTGTGTGTAATAATTTTAACCCAAAATGTTTATTTTTTATAAGTAATTACACAAAATCTCAATGAAGTAAAAAAAAACATTCGTGAAACAATAAGAAGACATAATCGATTTCAATTATTTTATTTCATGGGGATGATCGTTGGGACACTTTGATGGGCAGTGTATTCCTTGGTTGATTTTTATATTAAAATCTCCACCAATAATAATCGGTCTTTTCGAAATTACAGACAATAATTTACCTTTAAAGAATTCCGGATCATCCTTATTCAGTCCATAATGCCAATTATATCAAAAATTGATTTTGATAGTTACATTGAGTTTTTATTAGAATTATGTAAGAACATTTAAAATTAGTACTTGAATTTAGAGTCGATCTAATTATTAAGAAAACACACCTTTTTGGGTGCAAATTTAACAGGTTAAAGGATGAACAAACTATACGATTAACTTTAAACTTTATAGTTAGTAAACAAATTATATAACAACGTCTGAGTTTTAAATAAAAAAATACTTAAACATGCCAATCATGTAGCTAACAACGCACTAAAAAATTGTAAAATAATACAAGAAATTCAAGACGCCAACGACAATTTAGTTCTTTCATTATTACCCCAAATACAATCATTAAAAAGGAATAAAAATGTGTTTATTTTTTGAAGAGTTCGAATACATGTTACAGGAAAATACTTTAAATAAATTGTAACCTGATTTTCCATAGGCCATTCTTAATCTCAAAGCATCTTGAATAGATTCATTAAAAAAGAATCTGTTTATGAATTTTAAGTTATTTAATAGATCAGATTTTTTAAATTATTAAAATATTGGTTTTCTTGTTTGCCATTTTTTCTCTAAAATATTAACATTTTATTTTAAGGAAGATATCATTTTATATTGTTGTTTTAACTTTTTATGATAAGTATGGCAATCATAACAAATAGTTTAAACTATGACTTCCTTTGAATGAATATCAATATCTTATTGGTAATGAATCTCCATGGCCAATGAGTCGGTGACATGACATTTTGAAACCAAAGAAGTTCCTATGTTTTTTTCTACAAAATTTGATGCGATTTCCTTGCAGTATTTGTGACCAAACATATGGTCAGAGACTTGCAATGTTTGAATAGCATCTAGTTTTAAGAACTTTTTAGTCGTTGGGTAAAATATTTTTGGTTCAAAAATGTTTTTCACAAACAAAAGAAGTTAAAGTTGACTAGCAATTTGAGGGATATTTGAGGTTGGAATTCCAATACCGTCTTCTGGTAACTTCTTAATGATTTTTTGGAAATGGGAATCTAAAAAGCTGTTTGGTTCCATGGTTTTTCTTGAATGTGGATCCAGTTCTGGAAATAAATCATAAGACTCGGTGCAAGTTGACAAAGGTGATCTAAATATGAGGAACAAAGAAGATTAGTATAAAGTATATATGTTTTCAACGTCAACTAAATTCCAAGCATGAGGTTGATTATATGTAAAATTGCAAATAGAAAAAAAAGCTATCAACATTTCACTACGATATTTCAATGAAATAATAAAAACCACTCGCAATCATCAATCCGGTCATTTTCACAATGATCAGAATGAAATATAACATTTAAATTTAAATATTTTGAAAGATGTGGGGACGGAGTTAAAAAAGGTTCGTACAAAATTAATGGATTACAATTTATTCACAGATTATGATTAATTGTAATCATCGATAAAATATCGATAAATTGCAAATACTATTTGAACAATAAAAACTCAGTTATAAAAGTTCGCAAACATCATATATTATATGTCAAATATTAAAAAAAAGTTATATCTTACCTTGAAAGCTCTTTAGAACGACGGAAAGGGGTATCAATATTTGTATTGTTGCAGTAAAATTATAGAAAAAACTAAATTCGGATATTCAGATGAATGATTGCATATGTCATTTGAATGAATCTTTTCTGAGTACTGTCGTCATGACGTCTATACTAATTAGGAGGGTCAACGAGGAGATGGTTTGGTGACATAAATAAAATTGTCCACCAAAAACTACATATTTTATGAAGACCATAAGATCGATTTTAAAAAGACAACGCTATGCTTTTAAAAAATATATAAAACTAGAGGCATATACCTATACACTCAGAGAGTGCAAACCTCCGCCGTCACGGGGTCCTTATGAGCCTTCCGAGGCGGATTTTTCACGACTGGGGTGGCGTAGAGGGACGGGGGAGGGTTCCCCTCGACGGAAATTCCGAGAGGAAGACGCTCCCAGCACCTGATTTCACAGCACAACGACATCTATGGGCAGAACAGGCTAACTTGAAATATTTATTAATATTTAGCTCATTTTGCATCTTAATTCTGCACTCAGAGATGCCAAAATTTAATCACTTGTTCCTTTTGGCACTTCTAACAACTCCACAAAGTTTCATCCGAATCCGTTCGGTACTTTTTGAGTTATCTTGCTGACAAACCAACAAACCAACGCCAGTGAAAACAATACCTCCTTCGGCGGAGGTAATTAATCCCTTCTTTTATATAAGGCGATTTTCGGGCAGAAAATATGGAACTAAAATGTTTATTTATGTTTTCTTCGCTACTTCACTGAATAGTTTTACTCTTTTTTCTGTTTACTTATTTTGTTATTACTCTGTATGATGTTAAGCAGATTCATGAATTAAATATTTTTCCTTTAAAAAAGAAGAAAAAATGTCAATTTGAACCGCTTAATATCTTTTGGACTCCTAGTATAAAACCTTCCCCGTAACTTTTAATTTTATAATAATGTTAATATATTGTTATTTGTGTATCTTATAGCTACAAAGAATTGACTCTTTTTTATTCTTATTCGGCAAGGCAATCAAATAATAATAAATGGTAATGTGTCTTATATATCGTCATTAGGTCATCAAAATTAATTGCATCTCCTAAAAGAAAGGAAAATAACTATGAAGCATCGTTACTATAAGTATAACCAACTCATTACTTTTAACAGAAGGAACTTCCATGACTTACCATTAGGCTTGATTTAACTATTTTAAGTATTATGGGGGGGGGGTCGTTAGAGAATAGGAATGATGATGGTCCTTGGCCCGTTTTTCTCGGGTTGTTAACTAAAACGTACTTTTATACATAAAAATTGATGGGTTACTTTTTCTTGTATAAATACGTTACCAGATGGGGCGAGGGACGTTTCCTTCTCTTCTATCAAAGATACTATCTATAATTATTTGTAGCACATTTGTATGAAAAGAATTACCTTATACGAAATACACATCAGTTTATATCAGATAATCGAAGGTGTTGTTATTAATCCCTTCGGTTACAAATCTACCTCCATCGAGTTGAAGGCTTTGAAAGAGCCAAGAAATAAAAAAGGATTTTTAATGACTTAATTAGATGATATGTGAATATCAAAAAAGAAAATTAAAGAAGATCAAAAAACGTGTAATTTGTTAAACTCTCTTTTTTTATCTTGTAACATCTACTGTATTGGCCACGTGTTCAATACAAACTATTTAGTCTAATCAATAGATAGGGATAACAAAAAGGCTGTTCTTGCAAACACATATATGTACTTGTTTTATTATTCTTCATTTCAAGGATTACAAACTAGTTTTTGTTTTTATATACATATATAAATAAACGTCTCATCCCTCGTCTTCGTGAAAGGAGTCTCATGCATACAAAGTTTGAACAAAATCGGTCAACATTACGAGGTCGCGCAACGAGGTCAAAGTTTTATAAATTTAGTAAAAATATAGTTTTCCGCAAATTTCTTCAAAATGGTGGACATTACAGACTTCAATAATAATTATTAATTTAAAGGAAATCTAACTTACTACCAGACGTATATTTCATACTTTTTAATAAAACAAAGATAAAGACTCCATATTCTCGGAAGGGAATATTGTATTGACTCGACTAATATGATACTTCATCTTCGATCTTTAGTTGTTTGTTATATGAATGCCCATTAGGGGCATATTATCTCGGCATGGCGAGAATTGATAGTGTTTCATTTAAAGTTAGATGTGTAGGTACGAGTTTGGATTGTTCTTGGTTGCCAAATAGAAAGGTCTGTGTGATATATGTGTCCGCACGCTTTGGCAGGACCTCTGAACAAAGGTTGTTATACTCTTGC
Source organism: Caligus rogercresseyi (assembly GCA_013387185.1). Lineage (NCBI taxonomy): Eukaryota > Metazoa > Arthropoda > Copepoda > Siphonostomatoida > Caligidae > Caligus > Caligus rogercresseyi. The sequence goes on along the minus strand of CP045897.1, from coordinate 16,797,863 downwards.
GAGCATTTACCCTCCATATTCCCGGAATGGAATATTTCATTGACTATTATGTTATAACTTCATCTTGGATCTATAGTTGTTTGTTATTATATGGATGCCCATTAGGGGCATTATATCTCGACATGGCGAGAATTGATAGTATTTAATCAAAGAGATCCCCTCATTTAAATAATTGAGTTAAAATATCTGAAGAGGGGTTTGTAGTTGCCAGTCAATAAGATTGTTCTTCCGAATGCCCGAATGGAGGTATTGGACCTTAGCTCATCGGTCAGGAGTGTTGATTTCGGCGGGAGGGGATTTGAATGCACAAGTAAACTAACAATTTGTTATAAACCAAATACTTGGTTCATCCGGGGGGAGTATGTTAATTATAAATATATGTATATAATTATTTTTATTGTATTGTTCAGCGTCCCCTTAGTATTATTATATTCTTGTTGATCTCATGTCTTATATTTAAAGTATTGTATAATTTACACGTGTATTTGTTCTTCCTTTTTGATATTATTATTTGTTATATATAGTTCACTTTGGAACGCCTTAGAATATAGAAGGGGGACTAATGTCTCCCAAACATATATAGATACAGTCCACTTTTATTGAGGCCCGTCCCTGCCTTTAAAGGGAAGGAGTTCATTGGGAACTTTTCAGATATATTTCACTATGTGTAACCGTTTCCATTGAGTTTACATCTTATGTTTTTGAAACTGCCGATAAATTAATAAGGTTCTATTTATTAAAACGACGATTAATCAGTTATATGAATGGATTTGTGAAAAGTTATAATTTAGAGTTAAAGAATATTTTTATCAATTACTGGCCATATTATTATATCAAAAAAAATATTTATCTTCATTTATTCATTTATAAAAGATTGCTTTATAAAGGTGTTCTACAATCGGAGATATCATAGAAAAGGCTCTTGTAAATAGAATTCCGTATGTCTTCTCTTTAAAATTGACAAGAAATAAAAATGACGGACGCTTTAACACGAAGTATTAATTAGTAAGTAAGAGGTGAATATAAAAAATTTCTAAAAAAAAATAATGCCCAATTTTTAAAGCATATTTGAAAAGCCATTCCCAAATAAAACTCAAGCATTTAAAGAGTTGGATGTGAATATTCAAGACCTAAAACAAATTATATGTCCCAATCAAGAGAAAGATAAAACATCATTATTCCATGTACAATCATAGCACTGGGGAACAGTGAAAAAGTTTCTAGGGATATATCAACTGATTTGAATACCTAATGGGTCCCTGATAACTAAATTAAAAACCATTTTGCTCAATCAGGTCAGAATTTTTTGAAATTTTGAGTTTTTTGTTTTCGATTTTCAACTTTTGGCAAAATCACAACTTTTTTGTTTATTGAGCTACAAAAATGGTATGGGTGTTTTTGGAGATGGCATGGTCATATTAGTGGGGGCGGAGACTAGTTTAAGTTTAAAAAAATATCAGAGAGGCCCAAAAAAGCCAAAAGTGTTTTGACCGATTTCGGGCGATTTTTGTAACTTTTGTTTATAGAGCTATAAAATTCGTACGGATGTTTTTGGAAATGGCATACTCATGTTAGTGGGGGTGGAGATAGGTTTTGAGAGGATAATTTAAAGATAAATCAACATATATTTTCTTTAACAGTTTTTGCAAAATTGCTTCCAATATTTAAAATTGTGTCTCCTAAAGAATGATAAAAGAGTGGGCCCCTCCCATTGTGTTTGTTACTTGCATTACACAACTTAGAGAATGGTCTAAAGGCAAGAAGAAGAACTCAAGTTTTTGTGTACCTATTGTGTGGAGAGAACCAAAAAAAACACTCAGATGATTGCCATTGTTGAGCTATAAACCGTATATGTATAAAAAACAGAGAGAGTTTAAAGTATTCAAACATGGATTCTGTTATCAGACCAGTGCCCCACAATGAAGATGTTCCAATTCCAGTGTTCTAGCCACTTCCAAATGTTACAGATGATGAGAGTGCGACTGCAGTTGCAATGTGATAGTTCACACAATGATGATGATATACACTTTGAAGGTACAACATCCTAGCCGAAGCAGTTCAACCAGGGTGGATTAAATGACCTTGCGAGAGACTTAAACTCGCTCAAAAAAATGCGCAGAACTTTAGATTAAATGAGAATAATCTGCTTTAAAATGGTACAACAAAATCCTTCTACAGAAAAAGAGATTCAGAGTTTGTTCCTTTCCTCTCTGAGAAAGATGACTGTAATGACATTCCTGGTCTCCTGGATAAGTTAGGTATAAGTAACTACAATTCTCAAGAGTGGAGACTTTTCATTGACAGTTATAAATACAGTCTCAAAATTGTTCTGCCCCATAATGGACATAAATATGGATCCATTCCAGTTGCCCATGTCACCAAACTAAAATAAACCGAAATCCCTTACTTTCTCTTTCACTGGGATAATAGGGCAAGGGAGGAACACTGGGTGAGGAAGGAGTGGCCGGAGAGGACTCATATGACTGTTGGAGAGAAAAATGTTATTGTTGAGCCTCTGGTGGAGAGATCAAAGATCATTTTCCCTCCTCTTCACATTAAGGATTAATGAAACAATTTGTCAAATCCCAAGACAAAGATGGAGACTGTTTTAAATACATTTGGGATGCTTTCCCTGGACTGAGTAAAAAAGAAGGCTGGGATTTGTGATGATCCTCAGATCCGAAAGCTAATGAATGATCATGTGTTTGTTTTTTTATGAACCAGATTGTGCATAATGCTGTGAGTTCCTTTGTCTTGGTTGTGGATAATTTTCTTGGAAACAACAAGTCAAGCAAGTATGTGAAGCTTGTAAACAGTATGTTTGTGAGCAAAAAGCAGCTAAATGCATATATGAGAATCAAACTTAATTTCCTTTTTTGCCACCTGGAGAAATTTCCTGAAAATCTTGGAAGTGTTAGTGATGAGCAGGGAGAGAGGTTTCACCAGGACATGAGGGACATGTAGAAGAGGTACCAAGAAATATGGGATAGCCAAATGATGGCTGACTATTGCTGGAGCATAGCTCTTGACTATCCTAATTTGCAACACAAGAGGAGATCTTTAGAGAGAAATTTTATACTGCTAGTAATTAGCATTCCATGCATTTTCAATTTGAATATGTTTTTTTTGTACGGTAAGAAATTAAAAAGCTTAAAAAATTATTTTTGTTTTACTTAAGAAGTTGTAATATAAATAATATGTATACTGAAAATATGCAAAATTCAGTCATTTTACCAAAATAGATGTAATTTTTTGGGCCTCTGATTATTTTTTCAACTTAAACTAGTCTCCGCCCCCATTAATATGACCATGCCATTTCCAAAAACTCCCATACCAATTTGGTAGCTCAATAAACAAAAAAGTTTTGATTTTGTCTAAAAGTTGAAAATCGAAAACAAAAAACTCAAAATTTCAAAAAATTGTGACCTGATTGAGCGAAACGGTTTTTAATTTAGTTATCAGGGACCCATTAGGTATTCAAATCAGTTGATATGTCCCCAGAAACTTTTAATTTTTTTATTTGTTGCCCTGTGTAGTCAACAGCCCAAGTTATCTCAAGGAGGAATCCAAAAAGGGAGAGAAGGCAAATGTAATACTCAGAGGCTTCATATTTTTAATCATTAAATTGTATCTCTTCGTATGTTATGAAAAAAAGAAAAAAAAGTCTCGTTTTTCTCTCTCTCAATCTCTCTCTCTCTCTCTCTCTCTCTCTCTATATATATATATATATATATATACAGAGTGTACCAGCAAAATTTAGTATTTTGTTTAATTGTCACTGGCTACCCATGGGCGAGCTTTAGTGATTTTTTACATTAAAACTTCCTGTTTTACCAGCCATGTAGAGCTCTTGTTAGTAAACATTGTTTTCACTCACTCTTCACCATGAGTCATGAGAAGAAGAACTATGAGAGGATCGCTGACCTCCTTAAGGCCAAAGTGGACAAAAAAGAGATCGTGGAGATTGTTGGCTGCTCTCTGGCTACAGTTTACAATGTTTCAAAGGCTCTAAAAGATGTAAAATGTACTGGCAGGACTCCAGGCAGTGGGGGAGCAAATGAGAAGAGGAATGAGGATTTTCTGGGAAAGGTCAAAGAGGCGGTGAAGGAGGATCCCACAAAGTCAATTAGAAGACTTGCTCGGACCATGGATGTCGGTACTTCTACCATGTCAAGGGCTTTAAAAGATAAACTGAACCTGAAATCTTATGTCAGGAGGCCCAGGCATCTTTTAAGCGAGGCAATGAAGGTCAATAGGCTTGAAAGGTGTACCAAAATTCGTCCAACCTTTCACAAGAAGAAGCCCATTGTGACAATTTATTCAGACAAGAAGATTTTTGCAGTGGACTCAATTGGTTTTCAATACATTGTCTTTCTAAAAAATACGAATAATGTCAATATCTGATGGGCTGTTTTACCCAAGGTCGTTTAATAATTACTTTACATATATTATAAATGATATAATTTATTGACGTATGTGTTGTCAAAATGGAACATAATAAAAATAATATCCTGCCACTTTCCTTTTTGCAGATCCCTTTGCTTCAACGATCTTCACAGAGTGAAAAAGGATTACCTATAATTATATATATTTTTTTTAAATCAACCTAAGCTTTGATTAAACAGTAGATAATATATAAATAATACATTTTTGTTGATTATTCCAAATATTTCAATACATACTTCAGGAATATTATTGTCATTCCTTTATTCTAAGTTTTTATTGACTATATGATCTAAACTTTAACATTTGTTTATATTGGACACACAGAAACAACAGAACGCTGTTTCTCTGCAATTGGGGAATTAGTTCTCTATATCCTTATATATCTATGGTTTTTTCAGGACAGTTTAAAAGGGATGATTTACAATAATAGAAAGGGAGGGAGTTGACGCAAACTAAGAATAATAATAAAAATAAGCACGTGAGGTAAATATTAAACAAAAGAGAGTTAATAAAAATAAAATAAAATAGAGTTTAAGAGTCATGAACATGAAAGTATTCATGAGAATAAACCAAAAATGATTTGAAAAAAACAAGGGCTATATGTAGTATTTATTATGGATATATTCATCTATAATATTTATAATTTCAATGGTATTTATTTATTCGGTAGTATTTATATATTTAAGTTATTTAACAGATTGAATGTTATATTTTTTCTTCTTAAAAAGTCCTGCCTTTTCCATTCTTTTCATTTATATTTTGATGACGATTTTTTTTCAGTTCCAAAGATCGAGGACCAGTGCCTACCATAAGAACTCTTTGACATTGATAAATGAGTGTGAAATTCGTTTCTTTAAATATTTAGTTGATACAGCTGTGCTCTATGCAAAATTCTTTTTTTTCTGCTATTTATTTTTCTCCTTTTCAAGGCAATTAGACTTTTTATTCCCATAAGAACAATAAAAGTAAATTGCAATTAATTTTCTAATATTCAAAAGCACATACTTAACAAATCTTAAGTATATTTTTATATTAGGAATAGAGTGAAAATAGTCCTTTTAAGCAAAAAATAAAAAGGCAGTAAAGGAAATGGAGATGACATTTATGTCTTTCAAATTCAAAAGCAGCTTCCAAATAAATAATACATATTTTAATATTAGACACCAGGGGAAAATTAACTCTTAAATATTAAGATAATGTGTGACGCCTGAAGTCTTAACACAACAAGCAATACGTCACTAACCGTTGACGGATAAGAAGCATATCAAGAAAATCTGCTTTATTATTGATGGCTTATATTGTTTTTTTAAAATCTTTTAATGACATGTCTTTAAGGTGTTTTTACATGACATTCTAAGCATAATTCTACTATTTGATACATATTTTAGATGATATTTTTATTGTAATAATTTTAACGTGAGAGAATAAAACGAATGTTTTTATTTTTTAAAAAAATATTAAGACATTAACATTTTTGTCTATGATAATCATAGGGGCTAAAATAGATAAGATCTCCATGTACACCATAATTACAAAGCTTAAAAATACTTTTGTCGAGCCCAAGACTTAATTCATTAACCAATCCTACAAATATGTGTATAATTGTACCAAAGTTGATAAAGATACATGTATCTCCATAAGAAGACAGTCACTAATTACATTAAAAAGTTTAAAAAACATTAAAGTGACCCACCAGAGTAAGCATTTTTAACTACATGAATTACGTGCAAAGTTTAAACATACATTTTGCAACCATGCTTAGGCTTCAGTGGCTCTGCAAAGCCCTCTTTACATACAATTTAATTGACCGTGAATCCTTGTTTACTGGTTCTGCACAATGAGCACAGCAATTAGATTTAGTTGAAAGTATTTGAATATATTCACATTGTTATCCCATTTTTCCCGGAGGGACTCGCAGTTGGGTGTATGTTATCATCTATTGTTTAGTTTTGCCTTAACCATATGAAGCCAGTTTCCTACAATTTTTTTGTGTCAATTTTAGTGACTTTTTTCTCCTCTTTATCTTGAGAGTATATATTTACACATGAATCATTTTAATATAACCATGATATAAATGTCTTCATTTCATTTAGATGCTTACACTCAGACAATCGAGTCCGTTTGGAATCAACTAAAGGGACTTCTTAGGTATCTGGGTAGCTCCAGCACGTGGCAAGAACTGTTTGACTCTTTTCTCCTACAATTTTCGTGATTGAGGAAATTTAAACGTTCTGAACACGAAACCTTTCCAAGTACCATTGAACTGATAGCTCAACAATACCCAACGTAGCCTCAATCAATGCATTAATTAAATAAAACCTATGTATAGATACTTTTACATCAAATTTGTTTATTTACATTTTGTCCAGAGGGTGTATTTTAGGGATGCTTCGGACTTTCCATCAAAGCTTTTATCTAAGACAAAGCAAACTCGGGGGACGTCTAGAATAAAGAGGAAGTAGTTGGCCGACTCTGGGCAGATACTTTTATTACGTCCTAGGAGCGCAGATTGACCCGTTTGTTATCAGGGAGGAAATCGAGAAAGCTTCTCAGAGTTGGCGTATGAGAGCTGAGATACTAGGATAAGTGGGTAAAAGGATGAAACGGCCTTTTTCAGGTAGTACACCAGTGATAGACTCATCACATGTTGGAGTTGCCGTAACACCAAGAAGGGTCCGAAAGTTCAACGTCTCTAATGGTCAGAAACCTTCCAAAATAATTAGGGGCAATTAAAGTGTCGAAACTTTAGACAAGTTTTAAATGTTTATTTTTCATCTATAGTAATATTGAATATATTTTTATGATTTAATAAATTTTGAGTTAAATGTTTTTGTCAATTTACATAAATTAAATATTTTCATGAATATAAATAGAAAAATATAAAATAAGGCAAATGTTTTTAAGGTCCTTTAGGATCTTTCCATGTGCCAGATTATACCTTGAAGAAGTAATTTTCTAAATAAATCCTCTATAATTCCTCCTAAGACTGATGAAAATTAGGCCTCCTGAGGAGAAGTGGCAATACAAGGGAAGCCAAGTCCTTCTGAGTTTCTCCAATGATTGTGCGGAAAATAGAGGGCTTCATTTAAATATCCTCAACAAGTCTTCAATATGGAGGAGGTGATGGTAGGAGGGACCCTTCTTGAAGACGAGGAACATTACTCCTCTCATGAAGATGAGGCATGAGACTCCTTTCACGAAGACGAGGGATGAGACGTTTATTTATATATGTATATAAAAACAAAAACTAATTTATAACCCTTGAAATGAAGAATAATAAAACAAGTTCATATATGTGTTTGCGAGAACAGCCTTTTTGTTATCCCTATCTATTGATTAGACTAAATAGTTTGTATTGAACACGTGGCCAATACAGTAGATGTTACAAGATAAAAAAAGAGAGTTTAACAAATTACACATTTTTTTGATCTTCTTTAATTTTCTTTTTTGATATTCACATATCATCTAATTAAGTCATTAAAAATCCTTTTTTATTTCTTGGCTCCTTCAAAGCCTTCAACTCGATGGAGGTAGATTTGTAACCGAAGGGATTAATAACAACACCTTCGATTATCTGATATGAACTGATGTGTATTTCGTATAAGGTAATTCTTTTCATACAAATGTGCTACAAATATTTATTGATAGTCTCTTTGAGAAAAGAGAAGGAAACGTCCGTCGCCCCATCTGGTAACGTATTTATACAAGAAAAAGTAACCCATCAAATTGTATGTATAAGAGTACATTTTAGTTAACAACCCGAGAAAAACGGGCCAAGGACCATCATCATTGCTATTCTCTAACGACCCCCCATAATACTTAAAATAGTTGAATCAAGCCTAATGGTAAGTCATGGAAGTTCCTTCTGTTAAAAGTAATGAGTTGGTTATACTTATAGTAACGATGCTTCATAGTTATTTTCCTTTCTTTTAGGAGATGCAATTAATTTTGAAGACCTAATGACGATATATAAGACACATTACCATTTATTATTATTTGATTGCCTTGCCGAATAAGAATAAAAAAGAGTCAATTCTTTGTAGCTATAAAAAAAACAAATAACAATATATTAACATTAATATAAAATTAAAAGTTACGGGGAAGGTTTTATACTAGGAGTCCAAAAGATATTAAGCGGTTCAAATTGACATTTTTTCTTCTTTTTTAAAGGAAAAATATTTAATTTATGAATCTGCTTAAAATCATAGAGAGTAATAACAAAATAAGTAAACAAAAAAAAGAGTAAAACTATTCAGTGAAGTTGCGAAGAAGACATAAATAAACATTTTAGTTCCATATTTTCTGCCCGAAAATCGCCTTATATAAAAGAAGGGATTAATTACCTCCGCCGAAGGAGGTATTGTTTTCAGTGGCGTTTGTTGGTTTATTTGTTTGTCAGCAGGATAACTCAAAAAGTACTGAACGGATTCGAATGAAACTTTGTGGAGTTATTGGAAATGCCAAAAGGAACAAGTGATTAAATTTTGGCATCTCTAAGTGTTTTTTAATAGGCAAAATGAGCAAAATACTACTAATAATAATAATGAAATGGGGTCTCTATTCAGGGAGTAGGAAAGAACAAACGCTAAAAAAATATTCATTGACGTATTATTGTTCATATATCAGCTCAGGACTATGTTAACCCAGTGACGTAGCTTAAACTTCTTCCGTCTTCCCATCTCTGAGTGCTTTTTAATATGCAAAATGAGCTAACAGAGAGGAAACAATGATTAGAGATAGAAAATCGGGCGTGTGAAAGGGAGAATGTTTGAATAGGAATGTTGTGGGGATTGGCGGAGGTACACACTCTCTGAGTGTATATATTATTTTCTTTGCTCTCTCCTCACTCAACGACCTTGGGTAAAACAGGCCATCAGATATTGACATTATTCGTATTTTTTAGAAAGACAATGTATTGAAAACTCAGGGTGAAGAGTGAGTGAAAACAATGTTTACTAACAAGAGCTCTACATGACTGGTACAACAGGAAGTTTTGATGTAAAAAAATCACTAAAGTTCGCCCATGGGTAGCCAGAGAGAATTAAACAAAATTCTAAATTTTGCTGGTACACTCTGTATATATATATATATATATATATATATATATATATATAGAGAGAGAGAGAGAGAGAGAGATATCTATATATATATACATACATATATATATATATATATAGAGAGAGAGAGAGAGAGAAAAGAGAGAGAGAGAAAATGAGACTTTATATTATTTTTTTCATAAAATACGAAGAGATACGTCGCGTTACTCTCAATATTTCATGATTAAAAATATGAAGCCTCTGAGTATTACATTTGCCTTCTCTCCCTTTTTGGATTCCTCCTTGAGATAACTTGGGCTGTTGACTTTGATTGCACATGGAATAATGATGTATTATCTTTCTCTTGATTGGGACATATAATTTGTTTTAGGTCTTGAATATTCACATCCAACTCTTTAAATGCTTGAGTTTTATTTGGGCATTTATTTATTTTTTAAATTTTTTATATTCACCTCTTACTTACTAAATAATACTTCGTGTTTAAGCGTCCGTCATTTTTTATTTCTTGTCAATTTTAAAGAGAAGCCATGACATACGGAATTCTATTTACAAGAGCCTTTGGAAACATTGGTGAGTCTTACCGCACCCTCAGCACCACAAAGAAACCCACCAGCGTCATGTCCTTGGCCTTCGTGGCCTCAAATGGCAAGGCAGGCTCACTCATATTGTTCCCAACCGACTACAGGCTGGTCGGTCCGGAGTACATTAAGGTCTAGAAAGCAAACTTGCTCCCGTGCGTCCAAGCCAACTTATCTGAGGGTAATGTGGTCTTTCAACCAGATGGAGTCCCAGTCCACACGTCCAAGAAGTCTCAGGAGTGGTTGGAGAGCAACATTAATTTCGTACCCAAGAGGATGTGGCCCCATACTCGCTGGATGCAAACCCCCTAGACTACTCACTTTTGAGTGCATGTGGAGTCCAGGGCCTGTATCTAGAGTTCGCCACTGCAACATTGATGCCCTCAAAACCTCTGTTAATGAGCTCTGGGACTGAGGGTTAAACTCGCAACTCTTGTAGTAGAAGCCAAAATTGGCCGATTAAACCCCAATTATTTCCTTTAACAGACCATACCAAATACGAACGGATTAGCATTGGCAACCAAGGTTACCCTCCCTTTAGAGGTAAATAGTTTCTAGCTCTATGAAAAGGATATCATTTTGGGAATATGAAAGAGCATCCGTTTGGTATATACATAAGCATCACAGCGGTTTAATTAGCCAAACGAAAATAGGACATTTTTAGGAAAAATAATCAAAAATACTTCCTCTCTTTAGAGTGAAACCTGCACTCTAAACATCGAATGAATAATACATTTCTTATATTCTAAAAACATTATTGCGAAAAGCCTTCATAAAGAATAAAAAAATCTAAAGGCCGATTTTAAAGATGAACACAATAGTTATTTTCAGATTAAAAGTGATGGATTTCATGCACATAACTCAAATTCTTTGTTCGGAGTTCATCTAGTAGGACATTTTATTACTGATCGAAGGCTTTGAATGATGACGCATAAACAAATTTAAAAACTATGTATGTATTTTTCTATACAAAGAACCACAACAGCTGACAACTTCCCAAGGAGTAACCCCATTAAAATATGCATAGTATGCTGGAGATTAACTGGGAAAAATATATTCAAGGGATCCGGATCAATAGATTTGCCAAGAGCTTTCATTTTTATTCTTTCAGTGATACCTCCTTGAGCTAAAGATTGTATTGCAGGCTGCAGAAGTTCCGGCCAAGGAGAGTCTTTTCTGAACATGAATCCCTGATATCGCTGAACACGGCCAATTGTATAATATCCACTGTATTCATTCACGTGGGCGTTTGATTCATCCAGGAAAGCTCTAAAAATAATTGAATAATTAAATAGGTTCCTTAAAAGATCATTCAAATGATTATCTATGGAATGAATCATTTAATATATATTATACCTCAGTGCAAGCAAATCCATTAAAAACACTTTTTTCGTATGTTTTGCTTGATAAAGTCCCTCACTTATATTGTGCATTAAAAATATATCTGCGTTCTCTCTAACTTCATCCCTGAAATTTTGAAAAGAACCCCCTCCTTGGGTTATATATAAAATAGCAAATTTTGGGCTTCTTTCATGAAAATAATACTCCACAGTGGATCCGAAATAACATCTGCAACTAAAAAAAAGAGTTATAAGCATGATACAGTTAGATATTATTTTAAAAGGTGTCTCACGACTTTGAAATGGATTCCGATCATTCGTCGAAGAAAGCATTGTCAAGGTTCCTTGATAGTATATGTTAACAATGGTAAAGCAGAGGGATATTATTGTTATATATATCCTGTAGCCAAGTGTTCTGCTCAGATACGGAGCGGAGTGATAAAGGCAAGCAAATAAACCCCCGGTCGAAACCATGACAGTCATAACACATAGAAATGAGCGTTTGACGAAGGGATTATTGAACTTTGGCGTGTTATCACCTATGAAATATACTCCGGAATAATCTGTTTTATCGCCCTGAAATAGAAGTAACCCATTTATATTTAAAGAACCTTTTGTTATCTTAATATGTACCCAACGGATATCAAAGTAAGGGTGTCTATCAAGCAAGGATACAAACACAGGGGGCGCAAGATCGTAATTTTCGTTGAATATGTTTTCCATCAGGCCCTCCAAGTGCTTACTACCATTGGTCCCTTTTGAACTCTCCATCAATTTTTCGGTTCCCCATATCCCGCTGGGCTCCATAAAACAATCTATTGTGAAGTTCATGGACTCAGCTATGGCCTTGACGTAGTCGATTGAAAAGCCAGAGCATTCACATGGAACGGAGAGATCCTCACTGCAGTTCATAAATATGTAAGGATACCAGGGCAGGGATACCATCTGAAATCAAAATATATTGTGTTTTTAGAGTAAAGCCAGTGCAAAATGATATTGGCCACCATATAGCTTTGTTACTTTTGAATTGATACACTTCCTCAACCGTCCGACTCAAGTTGATAAAGTTAATTTTTCTCAGGACATACAAGCAAACGAAAGGCTTCCTTTCATTAGGACTCTTTTCGTTAGGTCTCATTATTTTTAATCCATATAAAAAGATTTCTCAAATACTTTTCGTCACCTTTTATAATTCAAAAATTCAGCACTTTGTAATAAGGTAAATTCTTAGGAACTTATTAAAATTTGGTCAAATTTTATGTGACTTCCCTCTCACATGAATCAATATTTGTATAACTAATTTGTTTTATAAGAACGTATTTCTGGCGAACAAATTATCCATATACGAAAGCAAATTATTATTATTAAATCAATAATACCTTTCTTAAAACTTATCTCAGGCACTAGGTTTGTATTTTTAATAAAATCGTATTATCGTTATAATATCATGGCATTACTACTATTCTAAATTGAAAGTGATACCACTAACTTTAAACCCCTGATATAATCTGCTGACGTTCATAGACATGAATCCTAACAAGAGATTTCTTTCTCAAAATGTTATCAATCCAGATACAGCTTTTCATTTTGAACTATCATTATAAAGGCAATTTTGCTATAAAAAAGTAATAATAGTTTTGATCCTCGGATCTTAATATTTGGATTATGGAATTTTAATAACTGCTTTTATTTTTTAACTTACCTCCTCTTAGTAGGAATAAATTTTGAAGGGTATATATTATGCAAATTATTTACAAATTTGAAATCCAAGGTGTAAAACGAAATATTTTCCTTGATTAACATTATTTCATAGAGTGGTTCAAAATTGCAAATATTCAAATCATTCTTTAAAAATGGCATAAAGTTGGCTTTACCTTCAAATGAATTCCTTGCAGATTCAATATTTCTTGTCGTAGCTTCAATATATTTTGTGTTATCTCATGTTTTTTCACAAGTGGGCTGATGTGGTGACCAAGTTTCATAACTTGTAAAACATCAGTAGGTCCATCGATCCAAAGAAACGAAGAAATGGTGGTCAAGTTCTCAAATGTCTTCTGAATTATGTCGAGTGATAGCTTTTGATAAGATTCAATTTGTAGAAGAATAAGACGTTTGTTGGAAAAGTCCTTGAGGAGAGTATCCACTTCCGTAACTTTGAGATCCCGTATGCTTTCAAAAATATAGAGCAAATAACCATCAGAAGAAGAGCGTCCTGGCCTGTGCTCCGATAAATAGATGGATCTTTTTGCAAGCTCAAATTCTGTAAGAGTCCTTTTAAATTATATAAAAATATTGACAAGATTCCTTACCAATGAGTACTTTGTCCTTTTTTGACAAGCCTTTGCTGGAATAAATTTGGATCGGCCTTAGTTCATTTGCAAGAAGAAAATCCCCCAGAAACTCAACTTTATTCCTCATTAAAAATGCAGATGTCCATGCAAAAATGTGGTTAAAATCAACACGATTTTCAAGGAATTCATTTTGAGGATTTTATATGTACTTATCGTGAACCGTCCTATGCATCTCTTTAAATGTTTTGTCTTTTAATGGTGGGTTAGTACTGTGCTTTAAATAAGAAATGCTTTCCTTCTGGTTTGCTTTTATTTGAAGATAATTTATTAATGAGAAAATATCTAGTTTTTAGTTGATTGACATTCATTATATTCTATTGTCAAAATATTCGCTTATGTATGATGTTGACTCCATTATTTCGACTGTCTTTTTGATAGAATAATCAATAGCTTGGTTTAAAATAATTATTACTGTTTCATGAATTATTCAATTCGTAACTTTCAATTTGGCTTACACATTAATTGAGTAGTATTGTACGTATGCATTGCAAATATTACTAAACAAATTGCTTGTCCTTTTTAAAAAATTAATTAATTAAAAACAATGGTGTATTAATCGTCCCCAAGTGAACCTTAAGGAAAGTTGCTCATTTTATCAACAAATCCTAACGAATCAGTGCTTCGGAGGTTAGGCACTTAGCGATGTGAGTTTGAGCACTTTTTAAGCATATTTGGGACGAGGGAAATATTGAAGATTGTGAAATATATACAATTCTAAAATCAAATAAATACTTTTAACTTAAATATGGAATGCACAACAATTTAAAAAAAAGTAAAAATATGAGTTACAATAACTTTTACATTATTTCTAAAAAGATGCTCTGACAAGTGATGGGAAATTATTGGTATTTTTCACGGCAACGCTCAAAAATTTTCCAGAAGCGACGGTATCCCTAGAAAAAGCGCTCCATATCTTGTCGCCACTGAGAGCATTACAGTTCTAGGTTCCTCGGATCAGATGTATTCGTTGGTTATCAACCCTTTGGCAATAAGTGCATTAGCATTTAGGATTGGATATGCAATTGCTTTAGAATATCCAAACTTTTTTATTTTATTTTTGGGGGAAACTAAACAACGGCTTTCAACATGTTATTGGGACACTTGTCCAATCTCTTAAATTTAAAACTAGAAAGATCTTTAAAATGGACACCGCAGGTCAATCAGCAAAAGCAAGTAACGTGTAGATATATAATTTACTGCTGTCCTTGATATGATTTTGAAATATTATACTATTAGAGGAAAATGTAATTGGGCCCTTGATTTTTTTTCAATCATGAATTCCTGACCTGGGATGCATAATTATATTCCTCCAATCATCAGGAAGCTCCAGTAACTTCATATAAAAGTCTTCTAAGTTGTTGACCTCTTTTCTAAGACTAGGAGACGTCGTTCTGTGATGCCATGGATCTAATGTATAATAACAGTTCTTTGAATCTTCGATTCTCACACAAAAAAGTTTATTGTGGAATTAAAATCATAAGCGTCATGAGCCAATACTAAATCAATGTTTCCATTATTTGTTAAACATAAGTGCAATATAATTTCAGAGGTTTTTATTTAAATAATTTCATTTTATCAACTATTTCAAGTAGCTATTTCACAAGTACTTCAGCGTTTAGTTCCTATGAAACATGTTGTTATATGAAGAATGAACTCATTAGTAGTAACATATAAAATAACTTTTGTTCATAACCTAATGACTACCTGGTTTTTCCTTCAATACACAATTAAGTAACTAATAAAATTTAGGTAAAATAAATAAGTAAATAAGTTAAGCGGATAAAGCTCCAGTCAGCGAAATTTCTAAGACATTGTATCATTATTTTATTTGAAAGTAGGTTTTCAAATTTATCTTGAAAAAAAATAATATTAATATTTAATGATAGTGTATAAAGGTTTTTCTACAACAAGAAGCCCAAAGAGAGTTGTTTGGTGACATTATTTGATATTGCACAATATATATGTAATATATTTTTTAATATGTATATCTACTCATTTTCCATACAACGCATATAACGATACATAAAAATATTAATTGGTTCGAATCAACTGGATTTTGTTGTACAAACTTAAATCTTGCGTCGCAAAATGGATCTCAGGGACCACCAAAAAAAAAAGCAAAAAACTAATTATTTCACAGATAAGGGAGTATAAGGAGTCCTTATTAGTTTTTTATTTTGCCAAGTAATCGATTATTGAGGCTAAAAAAGACCTCAGATCACTCTTACCGGACCAAAATGGCTCTCAGAGACCAAAAGTGAAAAAGTAATTAATTGACAGATAAGGGTGCATGAGGTATCTAAATAGTGCTTTTACCTGGCAAATCGTTTTCTAGAAAAAAAGATCTCAGGCCACTCTGACCGGCATATCACTAGCTGGTAATAGCTTTACGTATATTAACTTGAATATGTATTTATTATTCATTTATTAATGGCACATCTCTGACAATAATCTAATTTTTCTAATATCTATCAAATCTACAGTTAAAACTTTATTGTTTTTCAATCAATATTAAACAATATATCAAAAACGTATTAAAAAATAATTACAATATTTTAAACAATCTTAATCAATAATTCAAAAGAACATATTAAAAAGAACTTTAATATTTTAAACAATCGTAAGCAATATTCAGTAGGTTTTCAACTTCCTTAGACATATTTTGTACATCTTTTGATTTAGACTCTTGAATGCTCTTGAAGAAACATTTGCTGTGTGGTTAAGCCATGTGTTGCAAATCTCTATGTTCTTTGTTCCTTCTTTTGAGCTTTGAAAGCAGTTGTGTGGAGCATTTGGGCAGGATGATGAAACTTGGAAGCAATTTTATTTTTTGTTTGCTTCTTGCACCAGACTTTGATGGCCTTCCACTTTATTATGGGCATACATTTTATCCACCCGAAGAGAGATGGTTCTGCTATTGCACCAGGAATAATGTTACATAATTTAATTCGCCTCATAATCCCCTTCAGTATATTAAATATACTCCAATCCCCTTTATATTGATTCCCGGACAAGTTGCCACTCTAGTTATTTATGTTTTCTCCACCTCATCGAAACTTAATCCGGTATCAGTCGGTAGAAGTATAAATATGTTTTATATCTTGATAATTGTTAAATAAATAATATAATAAAAGTAAGTAAATAATTTGTTAATCTTGTAATTACTTTCCTTCATTGGCGTGCCTCTTATTAGAGAAAGCTCCTTCATATTTTCTGTATTATGCGGTTGAAGATTAGATGAGTAGGAGTTTTCTTCTCTGATACCACAATGTCGACAAAGAGGAACATTACCAGTGCAACAATTATTTAGATTTTATGTCTCTCTTCACTGTCAGCCATTTTTTCATCTATAAAGTGATATCTCGGAGTACATCTAATCCGACATACACAGATAAGTATATCAATTTGTACACCAAAGTTTGTACATCTTACATGGCTAAATCATCAGCTACTTCATTTCTTGTAGTGTTAGTATAACCATCGATGTCATCATAGTTTGGATTAGCTAAGGCTTCTCTCAATAGGAATATCACTTTACTTATTGTGTTTTTCTGTGAAAATGTATATCTCTTACAAGCCATCCGTTAGTAGCAGTATTTCTTTACCGATCGTTTTATGAACTGGTAGGTGGTAGGCTAGGTGTCTGAAGGCGTATACTTTTGCCAAAATTATTGTAAATTATCGCTAAAAATGTAGTCCCCAGAAATGAGCACCAAACAACAATAAATTAGAAGACAAACTTTTTCGCTTCTCACTTCATTATCATACTTAAAATGAGTTGCTAGCGTTTTTATATCTATTTTGATTTAACCTGTCAACGTTAAATATCAATATATGTAATATTTAGGTATATCAAAACGCTGGACTTATTCTACTTTCTCAAATAGTCAACACATAGTATGTTCAAATACTAATGATGTATAATACAAAAGATTTATATCATTTTTCTTCTGTGAATCAATTTATATTTTTTTCCTGATGGCAGATTGTATGCTTAGGACATAGGTACATGTAATGGTTCTCAAATATATATAAATCATTTAGATGATATATGTATGTATATAGAAGGATTCTACAGATATATAAAGATGGTTGTAAGAAACAATTAAATCAACAAAAAATAAAAGGATTTATTGAATTTATTTATTGAATTGTTGCTGAAGCTCTATTGACAGAATCAGCATAATATAATTTAGATAACTTCCGATATAATATTGGATCTTCTTCATTGAGTAAATTGTTGCATATAAAGAAAAGTGTCACGATCTTAGTAATTTAGATATCATGATTCATTCCATGGTAATTTACTTAATGTATATTTGTTACTTTCTTACTACAAAATGTATTCTTAATCTTTTTATCATGGCCTTAAGAGTTTTAAAGTTGTCTGTATTAATGTATTTTCTGTAAAGGCATCTGAGTGATGCTGAAAAGCTTTACTGAATTATGGAAATGAAAAAAAAGATTATGAGAAAACAATAATCTTCTCCTTTTCAATAGTAGTCTTGACCGGACTCTTTCCCTTAGATGAGAATATAATATTATATTGTTAAATAACGTAAGACATAGCTTTATTGGTTTTGTCTTATAGCCACTCTCTTTTACCAACTCATTAGATTTCATTTTTTTGGATATCACTATAGATTTTAAAAACCAAGAAAACTTTATTTTATAACCTAACGTCTTATATTTATTTACGTCCAATTCAATAATACAAAGCGTAATTTTTTTACGATGTGTATTAAAGTATTTCAAAGCTGACCATAAATATATATATATATATATATATATATATATATATATCGAGAAACGATCGGGCACCCGGCCCGGTTCCCGGCTTTATTTTAAAAGTCCCGGCCCAGACACTTTTTTCGCCGGGAGCCAGGCCCGGACTTAAATTTTTCAAGCCGAGCCGGGACTTTAATATTTTCGTTCGTTCGTCACTCTCAAAGTGACGACGTTTTTTTAGAGAAAAAAAATAATATTTATTCGACTTTTTCTGACATTTTAAATAAAATAAAATCCGACGACACTCACTTGCACCTCTCAATCATGAATGGCCTGACGCCGATTGACTTGTATTGGAGCTGTAGAAAAAAATGAGCATGCGCAGTAGTCATGCTCCCAACCACACAGCAAGTCCCGCCCCCATAGCTGTGTTCGTTTGACCAATAAAACCAAAAGTCGGATACTTTTTGATCATACCTCGTATATATATATATATATATATATATATATATATAAATATATATATATATATAT
>CP045897.1:16752274-16778729 GCA_013387185.1 Caligus rogercresseyi | reverse complement strand
AAGTGCCTTTGAGTAGGAGAGTCTGGACACCCTGCGCGCCACGTAGTGATAAAACTGATGAACTAATAATATGAACCCAAAAGCCTTAGAATACATATCTATAAAACAATAAATAAAATCATTATTTTGAAATTAATGTATATTTTCCAAACTTAAACTTTGATACAACACATATAAATAACAATATCAATTAATGAGAGCCCTCATTTTTATACTTTTACTGGCATTAATAGCTGAAATACACTTTTTTTCACTTTCTAAGAGCATGTTCTTATCTTTACAAGTACAATTAAAATCTTCTCACTATGTTTGTAACTATTTCCGGATGACATGATGGAATATGATTTTCGGATAGTCTTACCATTATAGCGGAAGAAATTACATCTATTGGTTTATTCAATTTACAAATATTATTCTCAAATCTTTCGAAAACAAGGTTTGCAACTTCAAACAAAGAAATTGAAGCCTCTGAACAATATATTAATGAATTTTCAGAAAATGATTTCTCTTTAGATAATAAATTAAGAGGTGAATATGTATCAAAGTCAATTGTAAAAAAGCTTGAACATTCTTTACAGGGTTTACGACGATTGAATTCCTTATGTATACAATACCCTCCTAAATGAATAAGAGAGGTTTTTTCAAGGAAACTTATCTTACTTATTTCTAAAGAAATATCCTCATAGACAATTTCTTCTGATTCTTCCGGACGCTGGGATGATGTATCTCCAAGATCGGTTAGAAACATAGAATCATCCGTGTGATAGCTATGTGAATCTTTTCCTGAAATATATTGTGACATAGCAACCAATTTCAAACACCTTTTAAACTCCTTTGCGTTAGGAGTAGGATTTTTGCACGAATAGATGAAAAGAGATTCTCTACACAATCTTGAGTGAAGCGGCTGCACAACAGGAAACTGAACATGTGGTCATTGAGGAATTTATTTTGTAATATTATCAATGATGTTGTGCTAAGCACAATTCCGCGCTGAATGGGCTTCCATCCCCGACTTTGATTAATGCTCAAATTCTCAAACAAATTCTTAAAATTATGTAGAAAATTCAATGTTTCGTTCAATTTGGCGGCTACACATTTGCTTAAAGCAACCGAACGTTTTCTCGAAGTTGTGATATCGAACCAGCGTCCAATTTGATCGCAAAACCATGCCGTTGTCAAATAATGCTGGCTGTATTTTCCTGTCGATACAAGTATCCGAATAGCTGCAGCTGTTTGTCGACTTAGAAGATGTGAAGCAAGATTGACTTTCATTTTTTGAAATTGGCCAGGATAAATCGACTTCGGAGACAATTGCGGCTGAAGTTTATAGGACAAGATATCTTGATACGAAATCAGAGCCTTGAAGGGTTCAAGATTCACAAAGTCACAGGGAAGATTATGTTCTTCAACAAATTTCGATGGAATCTTGATGATTTGTCCTCTAATGATATGATTACGTAAGCTTTTTATTAAGTGTGGGATATCAGCCATCACACATATGGATTCGCTTGAAGAGAGGGGACTAGGAAAAGTGTTAATAATTTGTCCTTTTGTTAACACTATTCCAAGCTCCTTCTAAATAGCTTGATTACATGGACCCATATCGCTGGTAATAGAAGCCACTTTGAGACCAACTTCGTGTGAGGAGCAAATTATTTGATTTAAGATAGAAACAATCTTCTTGGGGTCGAAAGAATTTCCCGTTAGGTGAAAGGCTATCACCTGTTTCCATCTCGTCTGTATGCCCACGAGCATGAAACATAATGCATGAGTTGCTGGGACATTGGTGCTGTCAATGGTTGAATAGCCTACAACAGATTGACCATCGAATTCAAGTCCGGGTTTAATTGCCATTTCGTCGAAAACTAATGAGCAGTGACGCTCATTGTCTGGAAATGACTGAACTTTCACCTGAAAAATGAACTCACATATAAATCGAATTTTAAAATATAAAATGAGTATGTACCTTCATCAATTCCATAACATCTTCTAAAATGCCAGGGTTGAATTCTAGAGATTCCAATCGTCGCCTCAATGTTCTCAGGCTGGGTAGAGGAAATCCTTTTTGAAGTAACATCTCATACCCCGTAGTACCACAGGCAATTCGAAGTTGAATAGCTTTTTTTATTGTTGATGGCGACCATTTGCAGCACCTACTCTTATTAGTCAAAGAGACAATTTGATCATCGTTAAAAATGGATTCAACGGCCGAAGTAACTTCTGAAATATTTAAAGTTAAAACAGAGTAAAATAACTAAGAATTAAAAAAAGCCTACCCGAAGCATTAATGAATTCCTTTTTAGGTGCAGTTTGAGTTCCAAATTCTCGTACATCTGGTTGAGAGTCTTCCGTTTGGGTACCAATGGTTTTTTTAAGTGTCGTATCTGAAAAAAATTATATCTATAAGGTTTAACAGAAAGAAGCATGCTTATAATCACCTACCTATGAATGAGGCATAAGAATGGTCCATATGTACCACATTACATAAATATGTGACGTCTTCACAAGGTTGGTTGGGAACATTATCGTCATCACTAATGGGTCTATTGACGGTTATAGATGAACCAAGTATTAAAGGTTCACTGGACTTGATTGAAGTCATCGTAGTTCTCGGTTTTGCCACTTTTGAAAAGATGAACTTACATGGAATAGCACCTTGTTTGAGACACTTCCTGTTTCGATTCCTTTCAAAAGTTATATCACTTTTTAAAAAGTGCTCCGAACACAATACATGCGAGTCTTTAGCCTGATAATTTTTCCTCCTCAAGCTGCGTTCCCAATTTTTCGTAGCTGGAAGTCTTTTGGAAATCGAAAAAACGATATATCCTTATCAGTTGTGTGTCGATTTTTGCATCCAATTGCTGAACAAGAAGGCATTTTTGCAGAAATATTCACTTTATCAATAAAAATACTAGAGTCTCTTTACAAATACTGAGTTCACACTTTCATAACAAATAAACAGCTGAATAATTTCAGCTGTTGAATGTCCAGACTCTCCTACTCTAAGGCACTGATGAACCATGATACTTAAAAATATTTTTCTCTCTGTCCTGTATGTCCAAATTTAAGTTTGTGGAAAATAAAGAAACACTTTTTTATATGCAAACATGTGCTAATCAAATTTCAATAATCATAGAGATGGAGAGGGATATCAAACCCAGCCTTAAGGAATACAAAAAAAAAACTGAAAAATGGCAATGACGATGCAATGACGACTTTTACGGAACTACTTCTCATAGGAAATAGACATAGGAACTCTATGAAACGAATTAAAAATTAACGTCTTTACGGATTTAAATTCCCAGCTTAAGGAACAAAAACGGAAAAAAATGGAAATGAAGACCCAAGGACAATTTTTAAGGAACTGATTTGAATATGAAAAATCACATGTGTTACATCAATAAAAAAGCATTTCTTTTTACGATGTTTAAATACCCAGCATTAAGGATCCAAAAGGAAAAAATGGCAATGAAAAGCTTGACAAGTTTTTAAGGAAATGGTTTGAATATGAAAGTCAATGAGATGATTTCACTGAAATTTATCGTGGATTCCTTGTTTGTGTGATATTTACATACCCAACCGTAGGAAATACAAAACGAAAAAATGACAGGAAGACCCAATGAAACTGTTGAAGGGAACTTATTTGAATATGAAAAGAAAGCTATTACATCACTGAAATTATTCGAGTGGATTCTTCATTTGCGATGTTTAAATTCCCAGCCTTAAGGATTACAACGGAAAAAATGGCAAGGAAGACCAATGAACAATGTTGAAGGACTTATTTAATATGAAAAGTCACACGCGATGACATCACTGAAATAATTCGTGTGATTTCTTCTTTTTACGATGTTGAAACACCCAGCCTTAAGGAGTACAAACGGAAAAATGGGCAATGAACACCCAATGATAGCTTTTTAAGAAACTGATTTTAAAATGAAAAGTCACATGCGATGACATCACTGAAATTATGTGTGTCTTTTTTATTTTTACGATAATAAATTCAGCCGTAAGGTATAAAAGCGGAAAAAATGGCAAGAATACCCATATCAACATTTTTAAGGAACTGATTTTAATATGAAAAGTCATATGCGATGATTTCACTGGAAATGATTAGTGTGATTTTCTTCTTTGTGTATGTTTAAATACCAGCCGTATGGAATACAAAACGGAAAAAATGGCAATGAAGACCAATGACAATGTTGAAGGGACTGATTTTAATATGAATGTCATATGCGATGACATCACTGAAATTATCATGTGATTTCTTCTTTTATGATGTTTATACCCAGCCTTAAGGAATACAAAATGGAAAAATGGCAATGAAGAACCTCTATGACGGTCTTTTTAAAGAATTTATTTTAATATGAAAAATCACACGCACATTTTTTTCATCCAGACTATGTCAAGTTGGAAAATCCCGGGCAGTGCCGGGTAACATTCGCAAGTATTTAATAAATTTTCATGTGAGCATCATTAATAGTACAGCTATACTTGTTACATTTCTTATAGCAACTTGCTCATGGCACGAGGAGATAGAGTGTCTGTTCTCTGGCATGAACATTTCCCGGAAAAGAGGGGGCAGCCATTTTATATTCCTTCTCCCCCTTGTGCTTCATGTTCATTCTTACTTCACTCCTTTAAGGATGCTTGTCTATGGTGCTAATAGGTGAGCGCATAGAAATAAGAGAGTTTATTCCCTCCAATTAGCAGAGAAAACATCGTTTAGTTGTATTCTGAGCACAAGACGTATTTCTCTGAAGAATCCATAGAGATATAAAGATACTAGAGAGCTTATTCCCTCAAATAGCAGATGTGTGGTGTGTAATCGTCTTTATTCATCCTTATCAAATACACCTAGTTCTTTCAACTAGTTATGGCGTAAAGGATAATGTTTAAAATAATATATATATAAATATATATGATATATTATATATATATATATATATATATCTATATATATAATATATATATATATATATATATATATATATATATAAGGGTTGTTCTTATTTTTCAAATGTTTGAAATGTTAGCGACTTTGAGCATTCTGTTTCTTGGTGATAAAAGAAGACGACATACAAAGTTTGAACAAAAATCGGTCAACATACGAGGTCGCACAACGAGGTCAAAGTTTAAAAATTTAGTAAAAATTAGTTTTCCGCAATTTCTTCAAAATGGTGGACGTTACAGACTTCAATAATAATTATTAATTTAAAGGAGATCTAATTTACTACCAGACGTATGTTTGATGTTTTTAATAAACAAAGTTTCAGTAAAACAAAGCAGAAGGGAGTGAGTATTGTTAGCTTATTTCATAGCTTTTTGTATCATTAACTTCACTCGCCTGTAGAAGACGACTTGTTCGCTTCAGAGGAAAATAGTACTTTTAAGTTTAGTAAAACTTTAGATGATAAATCCAAAAATGATCTTAGTTGCATTCTATCAATTCAGAATTCATTACAATCTGAGTTTACATCATATAATTCAGAGCTGTATTGACCTATAAGAAATCGATTATGAAAAAAATAAATAAAATGTGTCCTTAGATTTGCGTCAAGGTATCCTCAAAATTTTACTTTATCTCTGACGCATTTATAATCCATATATGCGTCATTTTGTACGCGAGAAGGCTTTTTTAATGTACATATAACTCTCTACTTATAAATTGACATGATTTAGTATACCAAATATTAAGCTGGTTAACCAGCTCTTCATTGAATATTTTTTGGAAAAAAATATATCGCTATAATTTAACGAGATATAAGCAAATACGTACTCTCCCCCAAAAATTGATCTTTTGATATGAGAATATACGATTACCATTTGGTAACGGCAGTTAGTGTAACCTGGATAGGAAGAAAAAAAGAAGGGAGAGGAGTGAGGACAAAATACTCCCTCCCTTCTCTTTCTCTTTGCTGCACCACGTGTGGGGCGGGCATCAGCTCGGGAAACGAATTCCACAGATCGGCGGGGAAGGCGGAAAACGTTTTTTCCTTTACTTTAAGTGGACAGGGGATGATGCCCAGCGACTTTGATCGGCTCGACTTGTTGTTTCCTGATGGTAGGTTGGTGCGTGAGGAAAAAATGGTTTTGCCGATGAGACTTCTCTCACCGCACCCTCCATCCGAGCTGGAGTAAGCTTTCCATGTTTCTAGGGCTACAGCTTTCACGGCGATCTCATTCACTGACGGAAGACCTGCTTTGCGAAGTAGGTAAGTCTTTATTCCTGTAATGGATCTGGCCGCGTCATTAATAGATACTTGTACTGATTTGTACGCAGCAGAGGACGGACTTTCCAAGTCTCACATCCAAGACGTTGGGGAATGACAGCAGCTGCTGCGTAGCAAATTTTTCCAACTAAAAGACCTCTTGCCAGTTGCCTTAAGTACTCTCCTTTTTTGTATCTGTATGTGGACACAATGACGTATTTCTCTGAATAATCCAATAAGCTTTCTATGTCTTTATATCTCTATGGGTGAGCGTACCTGCTATTTGAATATGAGCATTACGCGGGAAAAAGTTGGTGGTTATTCTTGTTTATATCATTTCATCATCAGATAGCATCTACCTTGAAAAAGGATAACACCTCTCCATATATCTGTTGTGTGTTTTACTTTAGGTATTCTATTAATTTGGGTTGATCATCAGTGTTGGATCAGAGTGGGTTGTTGGTGGGTCTTCTTAGAGTTTAAGCAGTCCACTTGTCTCGATACTATTCATATTGAATCTATCGAATATTTTAAAAGAAGCACACAACGATTTGTTTTTTATTACATTATTTATATTAAATTTATATTCTTAAATAACGATACAATTGTGGATAGTAATATGGCTAGATTAGTTCTAAAACTAAGTAAAACAATCAACTAATTTATGTGTAAGAAATAATAATTGCAGATTAAAATATAATTATACCCATTTTTTGACGATCTTGATTCACGTCAATAATATCTTTCAACAAAGTTCATCACATTTTTTCCCCACCCTTTAATAATATGTAATAATAACATATTTTAGAACTTAAGGGGTAAAAACATTGGATTTCTTACTTTCTTATTAAGGTTAATGAATCTTTGCCTAATGACCAAAATAACTTAGACGAAAACTAAGTTCAAGGGAAGATGAAAAAAAATATAGTCTTGATATATTCTGAGTAAGGTAAAAAGAAGTAATTACTCCTCACTTAATCCTCAAGATAATTCCAAGAAAATGTCTTAATTTTTCTATTTTAGGTTGCTTTTCACTAGAAATCCCAATGATGTTTATCATTCAGTTTGTCGTCTCTTGAAATATTTATAAGATTGCTGCTAGAAAGTTATAAGTAGTAATAAGAAATAAGTCTCATAAAACAATATGTTTTTGTTCCAAAGTACTATTTTTTTTTACTTTTGTGACGTCATTGAGAAAAGATAAAATAATACTCGCCACACGAATTTTTTTTTTTATTAATAATGGGTCATTTATTTAAAAATCATACATAAAATAATATATACAATAATAAATAAATAAAGCAAGAGGGGTTGTGATAAAAAAATCATAAATAAACATTGTAGTTTAAAATTAACCCTCTGAGGCAAGACCCATCACATCATTAAAACATCATAATCTGCATTATATATAGTGGAAGTGAGTACACGAAATATAGGAAGAAAAAAATTGTAAATAGTATATAAGCACATCCTTTATTGCACGGCTCCCTCGATGATGTCATTTGAAGTCCTCTTATATCTTCTTACAATGAGTCTCAAGCGAGAGTAAAAATGACAGGACCACTGAGGAAAAACTTTGACGATATCCGCGGCGAAGTCCCATAACGTCACTTTCTTAGAATGTGGAATCTTGAGGGCAAAGGCTCCATATCTTGCAGCCGCAGAAATAAATATTTTTTTAAACGACTCATTACGAATGAGTGTATTGGAGGTTAAACACTCAGCGATGTGAGCTTTAGCGCTAGCAAGTGCAAAACTCAGAGCCTTGGACTCAGGAGATGCAGTCGCTGCCCCCAGAGGATTACCAAATAGGATATAGGCCGATAAAAACTTAGCCTCATTTTCAGAGCTGTATAAATGACTTATGTTATGGGTGACGAAAGCACGAAGATATGACAGGGCATGGCAATCAGCGAAAGCGTGAATGATCGAATTATAGACTTTTCCGCAGTCCTTACAAGGAAAGTTGAAAAAGATGCAACCGGTAGAGATTTGAAATTGTGAGGTGAATTTTTTGCTATCCTTAACGTTGGTTGATTCCATAATTATTTTTTCCCATCTTTGCGGAAGATTTAGGTCTTGAATAAAAACCCGGCAGATTTTCTTAGCGTCCTCGTCGGGTCCGGGCGTTGTACTTAATTTAATATGCCAAGGAGTAGGCGATGTATGAAGCCTAGCTGCTCTAAGAAGTGGGAAGTAAAACTTTCCCGCTCTAAGACCACAGTCTACATCTTTTTTAAATCGTGGATGGTGAAAGTTTCTGTTCTAAAGGCGTCTAATTCCAAGCTCTGGGGAGTTGCATGTTGCCCAAAAAAGGCCCTTTTCTTGGAGTTATAATGAATAATGTCTACAGTAGAGGAAAAGTCGTAGGTTGGCGTAAGACTCCATAATATTCTTTGACATGAAGCCCATATCGGAGAATTTTTTATAGCACATTGGAGGCTAGGGTACCCATCATTAAAATGGAGTAAATGTGGCTATTAGAGACTGTTGACCTCCACTCCTGCTCTGGGTTGCACGAAAGATCGATGAAAATTTTCTTGTAGATTTTTGGCAACACTTTGGAAAGTTGCACCAAGCCTCCTCCGAGTTGTTTTTTAGATCTCTTCAGGGATGGAAGATAACTTTTGTGGAAGAGTTTCTGGAGCCAAGAGTCCTCTTCCTCTATCACCCAAAGGGCAATTTTGGGTAAAGCGTTTGCGAAGTAGAGAACTGAGGGAACAAATTTAATATTGTAAAAATCAATTCTTGTTTGAAGATTGTATTTTCTCCACTCCATTAGACTTGTTCTAATTAAGTTGGCCAAACTATTTTTATTTGAATCTGAATTTCCACTGCGTTTCCACTCAATACCGAGTATGTTTAGACTGTTCCTCACTGGGCAACCCATAATATGTGTATTGTCTTTCGGGCACCACTGTCCCAAAGGGAGGATAGCAGTTTTCTTGCAGTTGATTTCCAGTCCAGAGTGTTTCTTAAATCTTTTAAAATTAGAAACTCTATTACACACCTGAAGCTCAGAGTTTCCTTCCACATAAAGTGTGACATCATCTGCGTAAATGTCAAGAAGATGCCCGAAATATTCCAAAGCCCGAATATTTGTTTTCAATCTCTGAGCAAATTCTTCAATTGCAGCCACGAACAGAAGAGGGGCTAAGGGACATCCCTGTCTACAACCGCGCTTAAGATGGATTGGCGGACTCTCGAGACCCTCCAAAGTAATGGTAGAAGTTCCATTAAGTAAAAGAGCTCGGACTGGGTTGAAGAAACGGGAAGGAAGTAATCGCTTTATTGCACGAAGAATACACCGATGATAGAGAGTATCGAAAGCCTTTCTAAAGTCAATGGCTATAATTGCGCCAAATTTTTTATTCGAGTCCACCAAATCTATTGCGCACTGTAAGTTCCGAGCTATATCGGAGATTTTGCGCTGCTTCAAAAAGCCTTTTGGTGACATCCAATTTTTTATTAAGCAGAGGCTCCATTTGCTTAGCAATTACTCCAGCCAGAATCCTGTACGATTCATTTAAAACCGTGATAGGCCTCCAGTCCCCAATCTCAATTGCCTTCACTGTTTTGGGAATCAAAACAATACGACCCTTAGACACATCTTTTGGTATTTCACCCACTTTTTCCATTTCTCTGCCCACTTTTAAAAGAAAAGGTATACACTCTTCTCCAAATATTTTAAAGAACTGACCACCAATCCCGGCAGGACCTATGGCTTTATTTCCTTTAAAATACTTAAAAATATACTCATGTACATTATCCTTTGTAAAGAGTGCACAGTAGGTTCCCTTCTTTCTACCGGGAAGTCTGGGGCCTCTGACTCCGACAAGGGACTGAAACGATTCATTAAAAGCTTGAAGGATATCTTTAGTGTTGGTTAAAATCTTGCCATTGTATAAAATCTTTTTCAGTTTTAGAGTTTTGTCATCGTCCTTCTTTATACGTTTCAGGCGTTGGACATGACTGTTTTCTTTTAAAACTTTACTTCTCATGTCCTCCTCGCAAACTTCGGCCAATCTTAAAGTGTTAATTACATCAGAGGTGTAGCTCCTTAAAAAGATAGAACCATTATCTAAAACGTCGTCCACATCCCTTTGGAACTTTTCACGAGCAGATTTTGAGTCGAAGGCAAATTTTTTAGTGGTTAAAATAATCATACTGTTAAAATGCCTCATGACTTTTGAGGCTGACAATTTAGGCTTAAAATCACGAATTAATGTATTTCTCATGCGGCTCTGAAATTCATCGTCGTTTAAAATCCACTTTTGCAATCTAAATGATTGAACATGAGAATGGTTACGGAAATCTATATCTAAAAGCTTATGGTCTGAACTCGGTTCCGGTCTATAATGAGCTTCCACAACTATTCTGTATAAATAAGGGGAAGCAAGAGCGAGGTCCAATCTTGAAGTCAGTGCTCCTCTCCTCCAGGACACAGTTTCCTCCGGAGATTTGATCCTCAAGATGTCAATCAGATTGAATTGACAGATAAGTTTGTTAAGGAGATCCTTGTTTGGATAATGCCTGCCTTCTTTGTCAACATCTACATTCATATCACCAATTAAAAGAAGAGGTGAATTATCATTTTTGCAATTGTTGATGATGGATTGAAAGAAGGAAGACGCTTTGTCATTTGGTCCATATGCATTTATCAAAGCAAATGAGAAACCGGAACGGGTGACAATTATTTTATGCCAATCGCTTGAATTTGAGAATTCCTTCACACAAATCGAACCATCTAAACTTTTTGAAACAAGAGTAAGAACGCCTCTTTTGAAATTAGTTCCAGTAAAATAACTTTTGTAGGTATGAGGTAGGCATTTAAAACATGAGAGATTACATGAGGTTGAATGCCAGGCCTTTATGTCCTGTAGGCAAATTATATCAGGCTTCATACATAAAATACGATTCATGAGGGCATGACGAGCGTTACGATCCATGCCTCCTCTACAATTTAAGGATACAATTTTCTCAAACCTATGGACGGCCCTGAACTCTTCTGAACGATTTAAAGAAGAAGTCCGAGACCTTTAGTTGATCCGTATTTTGAAGAGGGACTTTCATAAACTTTGGAAAATAAACTAAGCAATGAAGCCATTAAAAACGCTTATGGAGTTTTGGCTGTGTTCTTTTCCTTTCAGGGGAACCATGAGAGACAGATCTCTTTTTAAACCATTTTTCTTATGCAATATGAATTTTCTTCTAAATTTTCGTTAGAATTGAAAAGTGCCCCAACCCGTTTTTTGCTTACTCTACCTTCCTCAATTTTCTTCATAACATTGAAGTATACCTCTTCTTTAGGTATTAAAGGAATCCTTGTCCTAATTATGTGACCCTCTGAAAGAGTTTGCTTGTATTCACGAATTTGCTCTTCATTTACTATGTCTTCTATACCCTGTTCTTTAGCATCAACACATTTTATAAATTTTGCTTTCCTTTCCTCACTCAATCTGACTCCCAATTTTATATATTCTCGTCTAGAGCAATCCAAAACCAATTTTAAAGCATGAGAAGGGGACTTTATTTTGCTATTTTTAAGTTTAAAAATTATGTCCTTTATGATACTTGTCACCTTTGTACACGTATCCTTAGGTTCTAAGAGTGCAGTGTTTAAATTCCATTGCTTCTTTAAACCCCACTAGGGTAGGAGAGGTCAAGGATTATCGGGCTGTGCTCGGATCTAAATGCAGGTACTCTTTGGTAGCTAGAGACTAAAGGAATTAATTCCTCCGAGGCAAAGAAATAGTTAAGACGTGAGCTTTTAATTAATTTTCTTCATTCTAGATATGAAAAATATGGGATGGATCGTCACTGAACCTAGTTGCGGGATCAACGATGTTGTGTTTATAAAGGATGTTAATTAATGTATTTTTCGCTTGGACGTTATTAATTTTTTAGTTCAACGTATCTCTTTCTAGATTTAAAGCAATATTGAAATCTTTTATTAGTTTAACATTTGACTTTTTTTCTTCATTTTCTGTTAGGAGTTCTGACTCCAAGCTTTTATAAAATTTTGGGTCATCTCTGTTGGGTCCATAAATTGAGAAAATTTTGATCTTTCTACACCCCTAAAATATCGTAAGTATAGAATAGTTACCTCTACATTCCGTTGCCACACATTGGGGCTTCAGTTTTGTTTTTAATAAGGTTAAAATACCCCTTGAAGGATGCTTCGAATTTTTGGAGACCGCGGATGTCACAAATATATCGTAGTCTTTTGGGAACAACCAATCAGGTTCCTGCTTTCTTATTCTCGTGTCGCATATATTAATAATGTCTACACGATGTACTAGCATATAATCTAAAAAATATTTTCTTTTGATTTACTATTTATGGAGTAGGCATTTGCAAATATTAATTTGAGCTGCATGATTGTGGGAAATATAAAAGGGGGAGATAAATTTTCCTCTCTTTCTTTTCTGTAAAATAATCTATGAAAAAGATTTAATGTGTAGCACTTTGAGTTGAAATATTGATAGTATAAATATATAAACAGTACTAAACACAAAACAAACAACAAAAAAGCACACACACATTTCGTCATATTTTGCTGAGGTATAAAATACTTCTTACGGTTCGGTTTTTCTACTCCTTGTTGTGTGCCTGGCCGTCATCATTTAGGATTGAAGCAGTTGTATCTTCTGGTGGTGTCTCTCTCCGATTACTTGACGGTTTGGTCGATGATGAAAGATCAAAGACTCCATTCCTATTGTTATCATCCAATAACTCAGAGGTTTCTTCCTGTCGATGTCTCTTCTTTTCTTCTTGTCCAGGGCTGGTTAGAATTCTTTTGGGGTCTTATTTTGCATTTTTTGGGGATTTGTTCTTTTTTTCTCAATACCTTCTGCCAATTTTCATATTTTGTTTCTTTTGGGTTTTTTATCTTCATCTTTTTTCTCCTCCACATCCTTTTCCTCCCCGTTCACAGGCCCGGTATTCTTTGCCTCTTCTTCCACCAATTTTCCCCGTGATATTTGTTGATCTTCCTTTTCGAGAGTTTCTGCATTATCGTTTTCCTTCTGCTCCTCCCGTTCCTCCTGCGAGCTGCGTTTTCGGTTCGGATCCTCTCTACTTGTCCTTGTATACGGACTGGGCGACCTAAATGTTGGCTAAAGTTTTGTTCAAATTCATTACAAGTACTTTTCCGGTCGGCATTGCACTTGGATTTCATGTGCCCAAATTTGAAGCACTTGAAACATTGCGTTTCTTGTATTTCGGATGTCAATTCGACCATTTTACCCATTATAGGGACTATGGTAGGTAGTTTCCTCTTAGGTTTAATTTTTATTAAAACCTTTCCAGACATAATCTTGTTGATGGTCTTTGCGTATTGAGCATCGTCCTCGCTTTCGGCCTTAACGCAGTGTGGAACACTTTCGAATTCCCCCACGATTACCCCATATTGTTCCAGTATCCCCTTCAAAGAAGGAAGGTCCGTCTCCGATCTATTTTTAATTGTTACAACAATTGGGTTTTGTGAGGGTCTCAGAGTCTCAAGTCCCCTGACATTACACATTATATCCTCGTCTACTTCGAAATTAGTTTTTGAGTTTTCGAATTTCAATAACATATTTGTCGGCCTTTTTAGGGTAATCACAATGCCCCACTTTTGCAGTCATTTATTCTGTGTACCTCGTCTTCAGTGATAGGCAACGAGTTAAAAATCTTTTTGTAATGTTGAATGTTCGGGAAGAACCTTTAACACTCATGTTTTTACTATTTTTCCAATCTAGGAAGATTTTTTCCCACACAGGGTTGTTTTAACAATTCCTTGTTTAAGTTTCTTCGATGTAATTTTACTTGCGTAAGAGATCTCCTTAGCATTCTTCTTTTCTTCTTCTTGTCTTTTCTTCATCTCTTTTTCTTCATTTTTTTCCTGTGTTGCGGTCCCTGGGGTTGATTAAGCGGAGCTGCATTTGCTCCGTAGCTAATATGCCATCTTCTTGCTCTTCTCTCCCTTTAAGCATGCCACCCCGATCAGGAGGTTCTTCAGGGAGGAGAGTCATCTCTTAAGTAAAAGAGGGAGCTTATACGTCACAAGCTTTACGTCGATATTCTTGTAATATATATTAATGGTATTTAAAAACCATTTAAACAGCCTCAGACGATGTTGACAACGCGAAGTTTCCTATCTCGGAAGGTCCACGGAAGTTTACCGACACGATGATATACAACTTCACTTATAAAAGTCCTGTGACACTGTAAATTTATTTTTTTCACTCACTTGTCGCAGAGAAATACATAAACATATTATTATACTAGCAATGTGCCCGGCGTTGCTCGGGCAAGGTCGGCACATGCAATTTGATAATCTTCATAAGATTGATCTGGTTTGCTGACAATAGGAAGAGAGAGAAGAAACCTGTTTGTTTACCTTTGAGCGCTCTCTGTGAAACTCTGCCTTGCTCGGGTTAATGTCTACCTGATTCATTTATTCTTTCTCCCTTTTTATTTTCGACAATTCATCAATTTTGAAGATACATACCAACATGCAGCGAGAAAGTTCTTAGAAAAAAAGTTCTTCAAAACATATTTTATGAAAAAAATCGCTTTATTAGTCAAAAAATGAAAAGGCCATTTCTAGCCCAGTGTGGCCTTAAGGCCTTTTATTTTTTTCTCATGTCCTTCCCCAGATGATAAGCGACGTGCATGCAAATTTGAGCTGAATTGGCCCAGGCATGTGGCCGCCTACTTGTACGGAAAGACAGACAGACAGACAGACAACTTCTACTTTATTATAGAGATAACTAGCAATGTGCCCGGCGTTGCTCGGGCAGGTCGGCACATGCAATTTGCCGATTTCAAGAGTTTGTAGGGCGGTTTCAAGCAGCTCATGTCCTTCCCCGATGATCTGGTTTGCTGACAATAGGAAGAGAGAGAAGAAACCTGTTTGTTTAACTTGAGCGCTCTCTGTGAAACTCTGCCTTGCTCGGGTTAATGTCTACCTGGATTCATTTATTCTTTCTCCCTTTTATTTTCGACAATTCATCAATTTGAAGATACATACCAACATGCAGCGAGAAAAGTTCTTAGAAAAAAAGTTCTTCAAACAATATTTTATGAAAAAAATCGCTTTATTAGTCAAATTAGTCAAAAAATGAAAAAGGCCATTTCTAGTCCATGTGGCCTTAAAGGCCTTTATTTTTTCTCATGTCCTTCCCCAGATGATAAGCGACGTGCATGCAAATTTTGAGCTGAATTGGCCCAGGCATGTGGCCGCCTACTTGTAACAGACAGATAGACAGACAGACAGACAGACAGAGACAACTTCTACTTTATTTTATATAGATATATATATCTAATATTATAATATGCATAATTCCCCTTGACCTTTTCATACAAGGACAAGCAACAAACTCACGATTGAGAACTAGGCATTTCTTAAAAGATACCTGGGATGGTATTACAGCCTTCCAAAATGCTGCAGTCACCGCTTCTCCTGCGATAAAATACTTAAGGAAGCGAAAATTATCAACAAAGTGACTATATAAAAGGCAACCTTATTTGGATGGACAACTCTCCAATTGAAAATCCTGATATGATAATTTACACTGATGGATCCAAAGATGAAAAGGGTAATACTGGTGCTGGATGGGCAATCACTATTGGTGATCTCTGCATTCATCACTCAATGGTATCTTTGAATGGAGAAGCATCAGTATTTCAAGCTGAGGTTTTTGCCATCAAGCAAGCAGTCGAAGATCTCAGAAAATGGGAAAAAAACATGGAAAAAAGTTTTAATTCGATCTGATTCCCAATCGCAATTACTGCTCTTCTTAATCCACTTACCTCAAGTGCGGAAGTCAGGGAGTGTAAAAAATCATATGTAGTGGAAAGAACGAGGAAAACATATAGATTGAATGGTGCAGAGGACACAATGACATCACAGGAAATTAATTTGCAGACTACCTTGCAAAAAGTGGCGCACAAAGCAACAGCCGAAAATTTGTTGGTGTGCCCCCAAGTTATGTCAAGAAAACAATAAATGATTATTTTTATAAACGATGGTGTGATCGATATAAAGATAGTCTTCACATGAAACACACACATCTTATGTTAAAAAACCCAAGATCAAAGCTTGTCAAACTTCACCATGAAGGACTGAAACAACTTATTCAAGCCTACACAGGACATGGACCATTTCTCTCCCACCTAAGTAAATGGAAAAACACAAGTGCAACCTGTGATCGTTGCAAGGAAGAGCCACAGACTGCAGACGACCTGATTAACAGATGCCCTGCTCTGTCCCTCTAAAGGCATGAAGTGTCTCAGGAAGAAGACGCGGAATCCAAATTCTAAAAAAAAATTAAATGTAAAAAAAGGAAAAATATTATTGTAAATAATTTCAGTATTTAAGAAGGAATTCATTTTGCTTTTGTAACACAGATACCCCATTGTGTGGTTGTGTTCTTTACCTTAGTGTCTATTTTTTTAATGTACTATGTAATCGGCAATAAATTTCTAACTAACTAACTAAATGAAGTATAATTCCACTTTTGGCTGTTAATGTGTAAACATCAAGTAGAAGATAATATTAGGTGCCTCATTCCTAATGGTTCCATGTCATTTACAAATCCTATAAATAGGCTATTCAAAATAGCATTTTAATATAGACTAAATAGTATGACTTTTCAAGCTCAAATGATGTATGTTAAAGTTATTTTATCTTTCTTTGCAATAAATAAATCCTTACTCTGACGATACGGCGTGGAAAATAAAGAAAACTAAGCTAAAAAACAACAACATAGAACATACCTTTACAACTCTATATTTCTTTCTCTCAATATTTTTTCATGCTTTAAAAAATAGGTCACTTGAAACTATAAAAGTCCATTAGAGCATTTCTTTACATACTTCGATATAAGGCTTACAAAAAACTATATATATATATATAATATATATATAAACTTTAGTGCATAAACTTTATTCACGTATTATTAATTTTAAATAATGAAAAAAGTAGGGTTTAAATAAGTCCAAACTTTTTTCTTCTTCTGAATGCAGGGCACATTTTGAAATTAAAAAAGTTTAGATAACTATAAGTGGAGTGGAGAAACTAAATATTTCTGTGATGGTTGTGCAAGCCAAAATAAAATTGCTAAGCCTTCTTATATTTTTCATTCAACCAGGAAATTTTGTAAATACCTGCTGAATTGTACTTTTTTGCCACTAGGCACGGTAAGGGATCATTAGATGAATTGGTTGGATAATCAAAAGAGAGGCCATAAAAGAAGCCATATTGTACAAAAATCATAACTCAAGAAATGGAAAAGGAGCTAAAAAAATGGAAATAGTCAGAAGGGTTTCCTAAAAAATTGAAAAAACATGGCGTATCTTAAATAATCAAGTTGTGATCGAGTCTGTGTGATCTAGAGGAAAATATGGAGCTGTGGTGGGAATAGATTTCAAAAAAGCTTTGATTCTATTTCCCACCAAAAAATACTCCGATCAGTGAGGAAATTGCTCCTTTTGAAGGATTGAAGAGTTTTTCAATCCTGTGCGATCTCTTCTACTTAATGGATTACCCTCGGAGTCTTAGAGAGTAAACCAATTCTGCTATAAAGGAGCTGTAGGCAAGGATGTCGTCTGCAAAAGTTCAAAGTGAGGTCTGGTTTGAAAATAAATCGTTCCAAAACTTTCATTCTACCAATAGGTTTGTGGAGTCCTGTGGATGGTAAAATAGTTAGTGGCTGCTCTATAAAAAATAGAGT
Source organism: Caligus rogercresseyi (assembly GCA_013387185.1). Classification (NCBI taxonomy): domain Eukaryota; kingdom Metazoa; phylum Arthropoda; class Copepoda; order Siphonostomatoida; family Caligidae; genus Caligus; species Caligus rogercresseyi. The sequence continues at coordinate 16,760,800 of CP045897.1, read as the reverse complement.
TTCAATATTAGGAGCCGACTGGGGATCTGAAGGCATTCACAGAATAATTGGAATCAAATGACTGGGTTTATCCACAATAGGATATTAAGCTGGAGGCAGTATAACCTTCAAACGAGAATTGATCTTTACAATTCGCAGATCATTCTTGTTGTTTTATATAAAGCTTCCGTTTCTCCTATTATAGCAGAAAGAGCTATGCTTGAGGAAGATGCTTGGCTCCTTAAACTCTTTCATAAGCAATACTTCCAACTTTGAAGAGACCTAAAAACAAATTGGTGGAGGTTTTGCTCTTTTATCCCAAATAATTCCACGAATATACCTATATTAAAGTTTTATAAAACATCTCCAAAAACCTGGATTTGGATTGGAAGGGAACTATAGCTCATACCGATCTGTTTTTCCGTCTCCTATTTGGAATAGATTTAATAAATATACATATATTGTAGCTTTTTCAGAGACTTGGGCTGCAGCACAACGAATTATATGGAAATATGCCCCAAATTTTCAAAGGGATTTACAGTGGATATTATCCGTCAACACAAAAAAAAAAATTTTTCATAATTTAGGCAATCCACCTGAATTGGAGGAATATGCGATTCGGAACAAAAAATTAACTGTTCATAATACGACACCTATTACTGTATTTAGTGATGGCCGTTTTCACTTTTCTTTAACAAGAACTGCTTGTCTGCATAAACCTCCTTGTCCATGGCACCTCAAAATGTCATCTGTAAGTTTTCGTGAGGAAGCCAAGGTTGTAGCCAACGCCCATTTAAATGATTGTCTCTCCCGGGAAATTGGAGATTAAGAATATTTGCATCTCTCACGGAATCTATGATGACAAGAAGTTCACGACTCAATTGCAGATATCTGCCGACTGCATATTCTTCGATTCGCATTGTCTAAATTGTGGCAAACTTTACAATGGCGTAGAGCATGCTTTTGTCGACTGTCCAATTGTTGCTATCATGAAAAAGTTATTGTCCATCATTTGAAGGGATTGGAGAACGTCGCTAAAAAGAGTGAAAGCAACTGTTTTATTTGGGCTTTCAAAAAGCAATAGATTCCGCTCTCCCAAAAGCAAGGCAATTGAGTTTTCTTTGTAAAACTGCAAAGCCTACATTGCGAACTGTTTGTCAAAAAGGGAAAGCTTAAAGCCCAAAATCCTTTGTTCCACGATGATTTCTGCTGCGCCCGATATAAGTCTTCACCCTCCAGATCCATCCGACAAACCGATGATTCATGGATAAGTGCCAGAAACATGATCAAGTTTTGCCCTTCAAAGTCAATTAGTATTTTAAAATTTTGGAAAGAATAATGCAGTATTTTAATTAATCAGGTCATGTCATATTTTTAATATAACGCCTTTTATTTAGATATGTTATTATAAATTATAATGTTTATTTGGCTATGGTTTACTTTCGTAAACCGCCTCCATATTTTAGGGACTCATGGTATATTTTTTTATTTTGGAAGGGAATGGGAGAGGAAAAAAAAGAAAAAAGAAAAGGGAGAGTTAGAGATATGGAATAAGAGAGAGACACAGAGAGAGAGTCACGCAGATATAGACACACAGATAGAGAAAGGCACAGAGAGAGAGAGATAATTAACTTATTCCCATCCTGAAGAGTCTCGGGATCGAGAAATAGTGACTTTACACATAGAAGTGGAATCTTTGGGTACCTGGATCGTGAAAAGAGGAAGTTCCTCATGACCTATTCCTACTCATTCGTCTTCAAATATCTACCCTCCCTCCATCCCCCTCTTCCGGATCTGTCTCGGATGACTACGGAGACTCCACTCATGAAGCCTCCTCCTACACGTCTCTTGGACTCGAACGTCTAGAAGAGGAAGTCTCTCAGGCATTGCTCTTTCTCCCTCCGGGTCTCGGATGACTACGGAGACTCCACTCATGAAGCCTCCTCCTACACGTCTCTTGGACTCGAACGTCTAGAAGAGAAAGTCTCTCAGGCATTGCTCTTCCTCAAGAAACAAATGAAAGAGTCCTCCTTGCCCTTCGAGTGTCATCTACAAAGGCTCACGATTTGGAAATCAATGTTTCAGATATACTATTCTCCGATCAGCCTAACATAAGTTTCATTTGTGATTGGATCTTCAAGGGGGACTCCCTTATGACTTCACCCCTACTCTTGCAAATATGTATATGGCATTATAAGTGGAGCATTCGGCTAAGGATTACCATTTCACAAATATTCTTCAAAAAACACTTTATACTTTTACCTTGACCCATGTGTTTTGTAATAATGCCCCCCTGTACAGACGCTTTTTGTATTTAAGAGATTTCTCTCTTCTTAAACTTGAATCACAAAGAAGCTTCACCTGTATTGTACAATAAAACACCCACCCATTATTGATCATTCTTCTACCGATTTTAACTCTTATTTATAGTAATGATAGTATTCTGTAATATTAATAAAATTATTTATTCTAAAATAATATATAACAGACTCTTTATTGATCTCCACAATCCGAAATGTAAGTTAGGTGTTCGTTGATATATGTTGGAGCCTTGATAGAATATGTACTTCTGTCACCTAAAAAATTAAATGCTTTATATTAGTACAGCTAAAATTAATAAAAAATATCATACAACCTCTAAAAATTCTGAAACAAAATTATTAACATTAATACGGAGTATATTCGATGTTCATTTTTTATTTAAGCTCATGCCTACCTAATCTTGTCCGACCTAGGAATTGCAGAGAAGTATTTATTACTTAACTACGTTATTCCACGTTCGCTTTTCATATAGAACATAATGTGTCTTACGTCACTTCATTTATTGGAAATAGAATGGTGTCCTTAAACAGGATACTGCTCCATGATCAATTTTAAAATATTTTGAAAAATACTTAATTTTGACTCAGAACACTTCCGTCTCCAAGTAAACTCCGCGAGGTAAGACGGAAAAAATTCCTTTGATGTGTTCATAACTCCCATTTTCCGCATGAACCTCTTCAACGCAGCCCACAGTGACTCGATATTTTGAGTGTGTGCACCACTCAGAGGATCAACAAAATTCCTACTATGAATCACCGTGAGATGGTTCATCCCTAAATCTGGAATACGTCTATATGAGGCCCAACCATCGGACATGATCGTGGTACCTGGTGCAACATATTGCTGAAGTATTGTAAGTAGAGTATTTTCTCTACGATCCTCAACTTCAACAATAAAGCACTTCCCACTCTCACGTTCGACCCCTCCAAAGACCCAATGGCCTTCCACTAGCCTACCTCTATTGTACTTACGTCGTCCAAACTTTGACTCGTCTATCTCTACAACAAGTCCGGGTCCGCCAAGAACGATTGGGTGATCTGAAAAAAATTGGAGACAAAGACTACGCAAAAAATGATACCACCTCACAGCACTTTTTTGGCAATCCCTGTCTCCAAAATTAAACTGGAAATAGGATTACTTTTTGACCATTCGTGAATTATTTAAAGATTGTACGAACAGGCAAGTGGCTTTTCTCAAAGAAACTTCCCTCCCTAATCGAATACAATCTTTTGCAATTCAAAGAAAAACATCTAAACTTTTTTACCCCGCGGTGAAATGCATCCCTGCATCGAGTTCCACACGTAGAGCAGTCCTTAAACCGGGGTAACAAACCCTGATCTCGAGCCCACTCAATGGCAAAGTCCTCGTCAGAAAAGATGCGTCCGTCAACAACCATTCTCGATGAATGAATGATGCTTTGATTCCTGCGTTAATTCAATTCAAATTCTGCTTATTATCTTGTTCCATAAGCTAACCAATGACCAGTACATAAATTGATCAGATATCTAAAAAATATCTATGACGTCACATTGCTTTTTCAAGATTCATTTTTCATTCTTGTAACACTTTTTATCAATCAGAAATTATATCCATATCATGTAAATACGAAATAAAAAATAGTTCATTAAAATTACCTAATAGCATTAAATATACTTAAAAATATTTATATGCTGTAATTGACTAGATTGAAAGCATTAACTTAAGAAAAGCCTCTGTATAATTTTCTTTTACCTCATAAATACAGTTATGTCCTAATTATAATATATATTACATTGAAGAAAAGTAAATAAATAGATGCAGCATGAGCGATCAAGTGTATATTTCGGGTATATCAATCAAGAGTATTTGTGCTAATATATGCGCGTGATGTAATATAATACTGAAGAAAATAAATAGCATAAGAGGAAAGGGACTTCATCGAAATTATTTGTAGATCCATAAACATTGATTTCGTAATCAATGTTTGTAGATGACACTCGAAGGGCAAGGAGGACTCTTTCATTTGTTTCTTGAGGAAGAACAATGCCTGAGAGACTTCCTCTTCTAGACGTTCGAGTCCAAGAGACGTGTAGGAGGAGGCTTCATGAGTGGAGTCTCCGTAGTCATCCGAGACCCGGAGGGAGAAAGAGCAATGCCTGAGAGACTTGCTCTTCTAGACGTTCGAGTCCAAGAGACGTGTAGGAGGAGGCTTCATGAGTGGAGTCTACGTAGTCATCCGAGACAGATCCGGAAGAGGGGGATGGAGGGAGTAGGAAAGAACAAACGCTAAAAAAATATTCATTGACGTATTATTGTTCATATATCAGCTCAGGACTATGTTAACCCAGTGACGTAGCTTAACTTCTCCCTCTTCCCGTCTCTGAGTGCTTTTTTATATGCAAAATGAGCTAACAGAGAGGAAACAATGATTAGAGATAGAAAATCGGGCGTGTGAAAGGGAGAATGTTTGAATGGGAATGTTGTGGGGATCGGCGGAGGTACACACTCTCTGAGTGTATATATGCCTCTAGTTTATATATACTTTTTATATAACTATCTAAATAATAAAGGAGATTTGGGGAGAAACCATTTTTTAGCAGCAAGACAACATTTTGATTTACTAAATCCAGAATGAAGAACATGAGATTTTATTATTTCGAATAAGATGATTTCAAAAAGAAGAAAGTATTTTTAAGAGAAAGATTAACAAACACAAAAAAACTATTTGGAACTCAAAAACTCCATTCATTTATTTCAATGAATGATAATGTAATAAAAGTTTGTGAATACAGGGATTCAGCGGAATCAGAATTGAATCAGTTGTCCAGAGAATATTTATTTTATTGAATATAATATTGTGATTATATTTTGCTTAAAAAATATTTCTACATAATTTGTATTTATGATTTTTGAAAATAAAAAACATGTTTATATTCAATATTAATGTATTTTTATTACATTGAAGGCGAATCAAAAAATCAAAGGAAATAATAATAATAGAATGCAAACCCAGACATTGATGCACAAAATATGGGGCAGTGTAATTTATCCTACAAAAAGAAGAAGATTGATATTCAAATATTCCATGTATCTGTAGTTGAAAGCCTGTTTATCCATGATCCCATTGGAATCCCATTCTATTTGTTTTGCTTCGAAAATAATGAATTTAAAAAATTGGCAAAAAAAACCTTGCAGCCCGTCAGGGACGCCATTTTGAAGTACACGCCGAAGAGCCATATTTGAATTTTTAGTTGCATTGTATCGTATTTATAATCAAACGAAAGTTCTGTATCTCCTGAGTATTTTGGTGCAAAAAAAAATCGCCTTTTGAAGTATCCGATGGACGCAGCTTATTTGATACCTTTTAGATTTTGAGCGCCCCTAAAATGCTTCTGGAAGTCCTAAGTAACTGAGATTTTAACATTGACAAGTGTATTAAAAATACCAAAAGCGTTGAAGTTCATGTCGTGAGGTGTATCCAGTAGGGTTGTTCTTATTTTTCAAATGTTTGAAATGTTAGCGACTTTGTGGATTTTCTGTTTCTTGGTGATAAAAGAAGACGACATACAAAGTTTGAACAAAATCGGTCAACATTACGAGGTCGCGCAACGAGGTCAAAGTTTTAAAAATTTAGTAAAAATATAGTTTTCCGCAAATTTCTTCAAAATGGTGGACGTTACAGACTTCAATAATAATTATTAATTTAAAGGAAATCTAATTTACTACCAGACGTATGTTTGATGTTTTTTAATAAAACAAAGTTTTCAGTAAAAACAAAGCAAGAAAGGGAGTGTGTATTGTTAGCTTATTTCATAGCTTTTTTGTATCAATTAACTTCACTCGCCTGTAGAAGATGACTTGTTCGCTTCAGAGTAAAATAGTACTTTTAAGTTTAGTAAAACTTTAGATGATAAATCCAAAAATGACCTTGGTTGCATTCTATCAATTCAGAATTCAGTACAATCTGAGTTTACATCATATGATTCAGAGCCTGTATTGACCTATAAGAAATCGATTATAAAAAAAAATAAATGTGTTTCTTAGATTTGCGTCAAGGTATCCTCTCAAAATTTTACTTTGTCTCTGACGCATTTATAATCCATTATATGCGTCATTTTGTACGCGAGATAGGCTTTTTTAATGTACATATAACTCTCTACTTATTAAATTGACATGATTTAGTATACCAAAATATTAAAGCTGGTTAACCAAGCTTTCATTTGATATGTTTGGTGTTCTAAAAATCGCTATACTTTAAGAGATATAAGCAAATACGTACTCTCCCCCAAAATTGATCTTTTGATATGAGAATATACGATTACCATTTGGTAACGGCAGTTAGTGTTACCTGGATAGGAAGAAAAAAGAAGGGAGAGAAGTGAGGCAAAATACTCCCTCCCTTCTCTTTCTCTTTCTATCCAGGTAACACTAACAGATTACCAGATGGTAATCGTATATTCTCATATCAAAAGATCAATTTTTGGGAGAGAGTACGTATTTGCTTATATCTCTTAAAGTATAGCGATTTTTAGAACACAAACATATCAAATGAAAGCTTGGTTAACCAGCTTTAATATTTTGGTATACTAAATCATGTCAATTTAATAAGTAGAGAGTTATATGTACATTAAAAAAGCCTATCTCGCGTACAAAATGACGCATATAATGGATTATAAATGCGTCAGAGACAAAGTAAAATTTTGAGAGGATACCTTGACGCACATCTAAGAAACACATTATTATTTATTTTTTTCATAATCGATTTCTTATAGGTCAATACAGGCTCTGAATCATATGATGTAAACTCAGATTGTACTGAATTCTGAATTGATAGAATGCAACCAAGGTCATTTTTGGATTTATCATCTAAAGTTTTACTAAACTTAAAAGTACTATTTTACTCTGAAGCGAACAAGTCATCTTCTACAGGCGAGTGAAGTTAATTGATACAAAAAAGCTATGAAATAAGCTAACAATACACACTCCTTTTCTTGCTTTGTTTTTACTGAAAACTTTGTTTTATTAAAAAACATCAAACATACGTCTGGTAGTAAATTAGATTTCCTTTAAATTAATAATTATTATTGAAGTCTGTAACGTCCACCATTTTGAAGAAATTTGCGGAAAACTATATTTTTACTAAATTTTTAAAACTTTGACCTCGTTGCGCGACCTCGTAATGTTGACCGATTTTGTTCAAACTTTGTATGTCGTCTTCTTTTATCACCAAGAAACAGAAAATCCACAAGTCGCTAACATTTCAAACATTTGAAAAATAAGAACAACCCTAGTATCCAGTTGACATGGAAGTACTCAACACATTAACAACTAAAGGGCACATTAAAAAGTTATTTCAGACATGTATTTATCAAGGCAAACATCATAAATAAATAAGATACATAAGAAGTATTGTATAAAAAGAAACTATGTATATAAATAAACACATGAAGTTATATTTAATTTTGAGATTAATTTAACTTCCTCTATTAAATAAATCCTAAAAAATAACTTCAAAGTTTATTTGCTTAATAATATGAAAGCCTCATAAAAAATAGTTTTGCACAAAAATACCAATCATTCATCTTCATGACTTCAACTTTGTTCAAATATCCAGATCCACCTCGACACTAGGAAAAAAACGTTATTTGATATAACATATTAAGTGATTTTTTGTTTGTTCAGAGAGGACATATATTGTATACAGGGGTGTGCAGGCGAATCTAGACTAACTTTGAGTACTTGTATCTCAGAACCAGTTAGGGTAGAAGCTTAAAAATGTATGAACTGGTTAGTATATTCTATGAGCTTGTTTAATAATCAAAAGATTGAAAATGTCCTCGGAACTTGAGCGCAGGACGGCCCTTATTGGGGCGCTCCGTTGCGGCCGTGCGCCCATAGGATCATCGACTTCTCAATTTCCCCAAAGCTACTGTTACAGCATTGCCAAGTCCGTCAGGATCGCGGACATCGAGGCAGGGTTCTTAACACCGGAAAGAAAGACTCCAGACCGATCCCAAGTCTTAGAGAATCTCGACATGTTCTGGTCAAAAGTTAGTCCATGCCCCCCATCAGCCCTGACCTCAAGCCCCTACGACTTCTAGTTGTGTGGCGTCCTTGAGAGGAACACTAACAAGCGTGCTCACAACACTGTGACTCCTTGAAACTGCCATCAGTCCGTGTGCCAACTTGTCCAGGGAACAGGTGGTCATGGTCGTGGGAGTTTAGGCACCGTGTTGAGGCTGTTAT
>CP045897.1:16729594-16745063 GCA_013387185.1 Caligus rogercresseyi | reverse complement strand
TAAATAATAATTTGTTTCTTAGATTTGAGTCAAGGTATCCTCTCAAAATTTTACTTTGGTCTCTGACGCATACATATCCATTATATGCGTCATTTGGTACCGCAAAATAGGCTTTTTTAAAGGTACGATAACTCCTCTACTTATTAAACTCACATGATTTTCATATACCAAAATATTAAAGCTGGTTAACCAAGCTTTCATTTGATATGTTGGTGTTCTAAAAATCGCCATACTTTAAGAGATATAAGCAATACGTACTGTCCCCAAAAATGATCTTTTGATATGAGAATATACGATACCATGGTAACGCCAGTTAGTGTTGCCTGGGATAGCAAGAAAAAAAGAAGGGAGAGAAGGGAGGAAAATACCCCCTCCTTTCTTTCTCTTCTATCCAGGGTAACACTAACACTATTACCAGATGGTAATCGTAATCTTATCATATCAAAAAAGACAATTTTTGGGGGACAGTACGTATTTGCTTATACTCTTAAAGTATAGCGATTTTTAGGAACACCAAACATATCAATGAAAGCTTGGTTAACCAGCTTAATATTTTGGTATATAATCATTTGCGCGACCTCGTAATGTGACCGATTTGTTCAAACTTTGTATGGTCGTCTTCTTTTATCACCAAGAAACAGAAAATCCATCAATGGCTAACATTTCAAACATTTGAAACAATAAGAACAACCCTAATATAAATATATAATTTATGTTATTTCAAATATTTTCTTCTTTTAACATAACTATTTCGCAATATGTGTTGTATTCTATTCATTAAATGAAGACTTCTCTTCTGAGGTAAAAACACACATGATTTTCGATCATTTTTCTTCAGATGATATGTCCATTTTTCTCCATGTGTTCAGCGCTCACAATAGCTCTCAGCTTCCCTGTGTGGCCACAGGGCTGAGTCAAAACCATTTCTTCACAACACATTCCTGCGCACTGCTCTCCAAGCGCCTCGGTCTCCATGAACTCTCCCCACATTTTTCCAAGGGAAGGCCATCTCGCCACATAGCCGACATCATTTTAGACCCAGATGAGTCCTGGGCCCTCCTCCTATTAGAGGCATCCCCAGGCCCACGAAGATTTCCTCTCATTCGACTAGAGGCATCGTCCCAAGCAGAGACGGAACTCCTTCCACCTCCATCAAATGTTTCTTCAAGGATGGCCCCTCTTGAATCAAAATCCAAAGAAAAATACTTACTCGATAATGGGCTTTTTTGAGGATCAGTTTGAGAGGATTACTTTGATGAGGGAGATGTTTCTGAGGGTGTGGATAATATTGTGGAGAGTCTAGTGGGATCAGAGGATGTAGATCCACGGATCGCCTTCATGGGAAGATGTAGGCGAGGATGTAGTAAATCAAGTCTTGTGAAGGAAGTCGATGTGGCCCTACACTATCTTAAGAAGCGGCTCAGAAATTGCGAGCGGCACAATAATAACTGTCCAGTGGTGAATGGTTAACGTTAAAGATGTCTTTTGAACTATGAATGAGTGCGGGATAAATCTCAGTCCGTTGCAAGTGAACATAGTTTCATACATTGTTGCATCGATAAAATAGTAGACAAAATAATGATAAAATTGACAAGATTGGGATTTTTTTTTAACTCTTTACTTGCCCTAGAGGCATGTCTTATACATATTTCTCTGTTTGTTAGTATTAATATATTCAATGTGATCTTTTTCATAGTGGTATTGTTTTTATTATCACCATCAGTTCATAATACTTGAATTATCAACTAAATGTTAGATAAAATGATGTATTTGGAGATAAATAAATATTATGGAATGAAATTATTGCATTGAACTTAGCATAATAAACTTTTGGTTTATGTTACTATAAATACCATTTCTGTTTAGGAGCAAACCTACTTTCTTAAAAGAGAGCTACAAAGTATTTGCCGCGTTTCCTAACTTGTCAATCTGAAACTACATTTTATTTTTATTTCTTTTAGATTTGACCATACAGATATAAATATATAGAGAGCTATTCCTTCAATAACAGAGAAACATCGTTCAGCTGTATTCTGTGCCCCAATATAAACAAAGAAATTGTACAACGTCATAGTAAGTGGTCATAGAGATAGAAAGATTTTTTTATTACACACAATGACGTATGCCTCTGAAGAATCAATAAGCTCTCTATGTCTTCATATCTCTATGGATTTGACAGTGACTAATTTTTTTTTTCATTAAGATCTAGTTATGAAATTTAATCTCAGCACTATTTTGCTTTAAGTAACAAATTTCTTAACCTCCTTCAATTCCAATACTCGTCATAGTTTATTTAAAAAATAGTGCTCAAGCTTTCATTATATTTCTATAACTCTATGTAGGGTTAAGTATATCTTCTAAATATAATCCACTCAAAAACCGCATGTCATAGGGCTCAATGAGAAAAACGTATTAATATATGTTAAACTGCTAACCACAAACTCACTTATAGTTCACAGATGTCCTGGTGAGTCCAACCCTCGTAAAACAATTTTCTTTTTCCAGCCAACGGCGAGGCTTATCAAAAACGACATCACTTCGAGCTCAAATATCGTAGAACTCACACAACGTTGGAAGAAAAGTCTATATCCGAATCGAAACTAAAGAAGCAGCTCAAGAGCTTTGAAATGAAGCAAAGATTCGGAATGATATGATTCGGGATCTGCAGTTTAAATTGGATGGTGCTAGGCGAGGAAAGTAAGATATGAAAACGTTCTGGACAGACAGAAAAAGTAGATATTTGAAACATAGAATATTAGCTGTATGGCAAAACCATTCTCTTTATATATTCTTTACAGACTTCTTTTTAAACAATTTGAAAGTAGGAGAGCTGGGTAATCAACCGATTTTTGTAGCATTAAACAAGAACTTTCGAATCAATCTAGGTAGTTTCGAGCCATTTATTACAAATAGGCTCCGTACCATTGTTTTCGAAGCTACAACCCGTTTTTGACTTAGTTAATTAAGTAACAGTTCCAAATACTGAATTTTATTTTGATGGAATTGAAAAACCTTAAAGTTTGAATAATGAAATAGTTTCGGAGTGAATTAATACCAAGCATTTATGAAATATTTATCAAAGATGAGTAATCCATTACTTTTATAACCACCAGGACTTGGATGTGAGATCTCTGAATCCATAATATAGGACATAAGATTCTAAATACATACTATGATTTGTTATGAGAGAGTTGTTAATTAAACAGTAACACCAATTTTTTTTTGTTAAAAACATTTATTTCGGTAATCTGCGAAAAATTAATACAGTATAAAAATAAAATAACTAAAATTATATACAGAAAAAAGATTAAAACTATTCAGGGCATTTGCAAGATACATAAATGAACATTTTAGTTCAAATTTACTGATCACAATTTTTCAGTATTTCACTATAATCAAGATAATATCAATGTGATGAAATAGAATAGATAGCGTCTGTAGATTTCAAACAATTTCAAGATTCACTACGAATGTTATCGTTCCACAAAAATGTAATATTTCTTACTTCCTCCAAAGCGTGCAGCTATTACCACATCCTACATTTTCACATTTTTTCACAAAAAATGACAACATAGGTATTATGAAATGGAGTTCTGAATCATCCTACAAAATCATTTAAAGCTTCATCAATACTTTGAAAGTTCAATTGAATTCAGGATTATATAAAACAATATAATTTTTTATATTGTATTACTACTCATTCGAAATTACAATTTGCCAGAATGGACATTTACAAAAATAAACATATACACTTGCAGCATTTTTTTTAGATCATCTATTATGTTCTCCCCTGTTTATCATCCAAGGATGGTGCCGAATGGAGCCGCAACATTTATTTTGCTAACGACTGCAAAAATATAAAGTTATTATTAATTGTACTAGGAACTACAAGAAATTACAGTTTAAATGGATATTGATATGAATGGATATTAAGATTTAAAAACTCCAAGTCCCAAATATATATTGTCGTAATATGAAAATGTGATGAAAATTAGGATTTAAATGCAACTTGTCATAAAATGTTTCATTGGCCTTGATTTAAGAATGAAATGATGTAACTCTCAGCTTTTCCTAGCCTTCAATTGTGATGAGTATCACACGGGTCCTCCGGGTGAAAAGGGGGATAAAGGAGAGATCGGGCCTCGGGGTCTTCGTGGATATCGTGGAGAAAAAGGACTCAAGGGTCCACCAGGGGCAAGAGGGGATCGAGGATTCCTGGGATACAAGGCCCACCGGGGATTCACGGGGAACACGGTAGGCTAATAGATGCATTACATTAAAAATAGAAACCTACTTAGTTATTAATCTCCTATATTATTAATAGCGTAGCGTAATATGTAGAGTCATGGCATAAAATGATCTAAATGTCTATTCATTTGAGAGCTGACAGCAGACATGCTAGAGACCCAACTAAAATGGCGGGTTAAATTTGAAAAAAGTAAACATTGAATACTTAGCATGCATGGAATCTAGAGAAATGATGTCCATTGAATTAAATGGTATGACTCCATATACATCTATAAATTTTAAACAATACATAAAATAAAACATTACCCGGAATTTGTTTCAAACAAGAGGGTCATATTTGCAATTCACAAAATGAAGTAGTAGGATTTTCCTACAGCTTTTCACTTTGCACGATAGCTTGTGATGTGAAAACAAATAAATTAATTTAGGAACCAATATTCAAGAAAAGTTTTTTTGAAAAAAGTACAATATGAATACTTTGCCATCATATTAAATTAATCATTAGAAACGACTTTATTCGAGTAATAAATACTTGAATATAATTATTGAAAATAAATTATAGAATAGAAATTCCCCAGAGTATTCATTCAAATAAGTTGGTCATATTTGCATATAACAAAATTTAGCAAAAGGAACTTTAATGTTTATTTATCTATGTGTACCTATTGGCTCAACTGTCATGTGAGTTTTACTTTATTCTATGGCTACATTGACTTACTATATATTATATATATATATATATATATATGTGTTACACTAATGCATTGTTAAAAAATACCTGTATGTTTTTCTTTGTATTTCCTCAAACATTCCATTAATAGCAAGAAATAAATAAAATAGCTTGGAAGCCTATAAGCCTCTATATAATTTCATTTCCACCTTTATATGAAGCGTAGCTACATTTCAAAGAAATGTGTGTTTTCACTCAATCAACAAAAACCACCTTTAAAAAAGGATAATATTTGACCTATAAAAGACGTGTTTGGATTTTAAAGATGGATATTTGTGTGGTTAATGTAAAGCAATACAGTGGTATTAAATATTTATTGTCAATCAATTAAAACTTGGAGATATAAAAGTCCTATTTTGGGCGGGGGGTTTCATGTATTGTCCAAACTATGTTAAATTGATTAAGTAACTAACTTTTAATTAAATACTTTTATATATATATATTTTAACAATATATACACTAGAAAACGTGAATTTAAAATCCAAATAAAGGAACTTTTCAATGGAACTTGCTCAAAAATAGCGAACCAATAAAATGGTATTGAGTATCTAAAGTGAAAAATAGAAGTTGAAGATATCAAGGTTCTATTCTGGGCGATCATTCATTGGATAGACAAGTAAGAATTATGGAAAATAAATGATTAACTTATTATTATGTTATTTTGGATTTCAAGGAGTATAGATTCAAAAACGTAAAAACAATATGAACTAGAGGCATATATACACTCAGAGAGTGCAAACCTCCGCCGTCACGGGGTCCTTATGAGCCTTCCGAGGAGGATTTTTCACGACTGGGGCGGCGTAGAGGGACGGGGGAGGGTTCCCTCGAAAAAAATTCCGAGAGGAAGACGCTCCCGGCACCCGATTTCACAGCACAGCGACATCTATTGGCAGAGTAGGCTAACTTGAAATATTATTAGTATTAGCTCATTTTGCATCTTAATTCTGCACTCAAAGATGCCAAAATTTAATCACTTGTTTCTTTTGGTATTTCCAACAACTCCACAAAGTTTCATCCGAATCCGTTCAGTACTTTTGAGTTATCCTGCTGACAAACAAACCAACCAACAAACCAACGCCAGTGAAAACAATACCTCCTTCGGCGGAGGTAATAAAAATCAGTTAGCTGAAAAAAGAGAACCATGATAATATCTACATATAACCTAGTTTTATGTTTACATAAGCACTATTGGACCATCACACCTCTTTCAGATTTCCCCCAGGTCACTATTTTGAGGATGAAGAAACATATGAACTACAAAATATATTAAATCTATTGAATTTATTAGTATGCAATATTTTATTTAAGGGTGAGAATTCGAAGTTGTACATCACAAGCATAAAGTACATCACATACAATTAATGAAAAAATAGGTACAACTGTATAAAAATATATAAATAAACATACTGTTTTTAAATACCTTTACCTCATAGAGATATAAAGATATAGAGAGCTTATTCCCTTCAATAGCAGAGAAACATCGTTCAGCTGTATTCGGTGCCCAATATAAACAAAGTACTTTGTATACGTCATCGTAAGCTGAACATAGAGATAAAAATATTTTTTATATTGGGCACAATGACATATTTCTCTGAAAATCCAATAAGCCCTCTATATCTTTATATCTCTATGGCTCTACCTTCTAACATCAAAACTCAACTAAACAACAATAATATTCAATAATAAAAACAAACAATAACAATCAAAAACAATATACTGATTAATTATCTTCTTCTTCACTTACCTCCTGTTCATTAGGCATCCCTGGAACCGATGGTTTGCAGGGTCACAAGGGTGAGAAGGGGCTTTGGGCTCACCGGGAGCTCCCGGCACCATGGGTCCACGAGGCAGTCCTGGTTTTAATGGAATGAAAGGAGACAGAGGGATGCGGGGATCCCTGGATCTCTGGGACCACACGGAGTACCGGGTCTGAGGGACCCTTTGGTAACAAAGGAGAAGTGGGCTCTCCAGGGCCAGTAGGTAAGATTGCTATCCCCGCTGGAACAAAGCTATATGATGGCAGGACAAAGTTTAAGTCTGAAATAATAGAGAAAGATTTTAATGTTAGGGGTAGTGTGACTGATAACTGACCTATTTATTAACTTGATGCACAGTAAGGACAATAAAAGAAAAGAAGAAAAATATTCGGATAAAAAGGGAAAATCAACGTCAAAGTTAGCAACTGATAAAACAAACGAATAGAAAGAAAGGATTATGTTGATCTCTTGAGCAGTCAATGTTTAAATATCAAGTTTTAAGGTTTAAAAAGGGCGAAATGGCAAAATGAATATCCAATGACGACGTTTTAAAGGACTGCTTTTTATAAGCATAACATAAGAGGACATCATTGGAATTGTAGATTGGATATACTTTTTTTCAATTACTAAGACTACAGATATTGTTTCACAAAGTGTGGTAGCCATTTTAAGTCGACATAAGTCATAAAGAGCTCTTTAAATAGAGGGAGTTTTTTCTCCTCTCTGTTGAGTACCCAGTTATTGTGTAGGTCGGTGGGGATGATAATTAGCTGTTATCAGTTCAAGAATTTCAATTCAAATGTCTCATTATTAGGGATGTTTAATGGTATTTCTCGCAAACTTACCGAGAAACATCATGTGTAAAATGGCAATTCGTATTTATTTTCTACGTGTTATCATCAAATTGAGGCTCTATTTATCGTCTAGAATGCTAAAGTAAATACAAACATATAGAGTTTTTTCTTTATGAAAAATAGTCCTGATTATTGGAATAATATATTTATCCACTGTACATTTTATTAATTGAGGATAAACAGAAAAGTATTTGCATATATATATATATATAACCAGGTATGTGTGATGGAGACATGGAAGGTAAGGCACTGACGTCAGCAGTCAGATTACAGGACTTTTGTTGTAGGGATTCATATTTATAAATCTGACCGATGACATCAGTGCCTCGCCGTCCAAAGCCTTACCGACCGTGCTAATCAAATACATTCCAACATTCCAAACATACATTAAAAATAATATTCAGAGACTTAGCACAACTCATTAAACTCATAAGATATATTTTAATAGGGCTTGACGGTAAAGACGGTGAAAAGGGAGAAATGGGTCAGCCTGGAAAGCCTGGTCATTATGGAAGACAGGGGCCTTCCGTAAGTATATTTGAATAGCCACTTTGTCCTCCTTTATAAAACATGGAATTTCATGCATGCCTACAGGGACCCAAGGGAGCCAAAGGAACAAGGGGTCCAGATGGGAAGTATGGCCCCCCGGGGTCTAGCGGGAATAAAGGCTTGCCTGGGGAAATTGGTCCCAAGGGTATGATGGGAAGGCCGGGATACCCGGGTTTCAATGGGGATCCGGGACCACAGGGTCTAAAAGGAGACATTGGACATCCGGGTGAAGATGGTCCACGAGGAGCGGAAGGACCCACTGGACCAGGGGACCTCCTGGTCGTGGAGGAAGGCGAGGATCCTCAGGAAGACGAGTAAGAGAGAGTATTCCATAAAGTCGGAATTATGAGGCTTTTCTAATTAATGCGATGAAATTGTATCCGTGTAGATATGAACATGCATTATGAAGTTAAAACTAATCTATCCAACTTAGATTATTTTCATTGAGGTTAACCAAAATTGGTTTTCCCCTTTTCGAAGCTGCGCCCTCAATTTGAGGGTTGAGCATGCTTCTACTTAGCTAATGTGATCCCGTGATCTATAAGTTGAGAACTTGCTAGCTTAATATAGTGATGAACTAAATATTTTCTTCTTATGATCATATACATATATTTAAATTACCTGTGAAACTAAATTCATCCAAGTATAAAAAGTAATGAATTTGCAAGGAACTTTTTGTTTGTCTTTTAATTAAGATTCAATGGAGCACTAGTGTCTTTGCCAGTAGTTTAGATGTGAAAGTATGTCTTAACGGTCTGGAACACTGTATTGAGAAGAAAAACAAGATCAGTACGACGTTCCGTTAAAATTGGAGGTCATTAATCCGACGGAACTTTAGAAAAACATGTTCGTGCACGACAAACCATATCAACCAGCGAGTTATAAGATAATCAATGAATACTAAAACAACAAGGAAAAGAAGGCTCGCGAGGAAAATACGATGAGGGATCTAAAAAGGAAAAAGGAGAATACGCGTACATTCTCCCCTTTCCTTATTTATTTCATAGCAAATTTTGATTTTGAGAACGAAATATATATTTTTTACAATTTACAAATTTTATGGACATATATTAAATAAACATAGATACATTTAAGACATTCTGCAAAATTATAATAACATACATACATTTTGTTTATTCTCCTTTAAGTTTTTTCAATCTCTTAGAATTATTTGTCATATTTTGACTGCTTGTTTTTCTATTGTTTTTGTGAATTTGATCATTGATTTCCGAAACATAATTTTTGGACATACAATTAAAAATTTAGCAGCGATTTGTGGAATAAATTTTTCAAAGGAATGGTCTTCTTCGCATTCTGCTAAAATAATTTCCAAAGCGTAACTATCATTTTTCAAAAGCTTAATAAACGAAAGAACAAAAATATTTTTGAAGAAAGGGAAGAAATCAACTCTTTGAAGATATTTTTTGAATTTTGAATTTCTGAAAAAATGCATAAACAAAGGAACACTTTAAAAAAAGAACATCAGAAGGACGAGTTAGCCCACCTCGATTAATTTGATCTAAAAGTTTACTTCCATCATCAATATTTTCTAAGGAGAATAATTTTACATCGAATTTTTATTTAAAGCTGTCAATAAATTGTGGCAAGAATGACAGGCTATAGTTTTACATAAGGAATGCGCGATATAACCAGAACAAAATTAAACTATAGATACGCCATTAATATATGTTATTATAGTTATTATAAGTTATTATAGAAGTTTTTCATAATGTGAACAGAATCAAACAATAAATACATTTTCCTATCCGGAGTCAGAGGATGATGAATAAAAGTATTGATGCTTCCATGGCATAATTCTATGGAATATGTTTTTCTGATTCACTTTGTGGGCGTCACAAATGGTGGCTCGAATAATAAATCCAATTTCCGTTACAACTTTGATCACTTGATCAAAGATGATCTTTTTAATTGTTCCAGAATTCAAAGTTGAAACAGGCTGCATAACTATCATGTCTTGATAAACTGAATGAAGGCTCTTAATTTTGACACAAAAAAGGGTCTTAGTTACTTGATCATCATCCACCCCATAAAAATTCTCAGCAAAATATTCAACTCGTTTTGTACAATATGTTTCGTCAAAAATTATAATAATATTTTTATCCCTATTTTGACTTAGAGCCTTGAAGCGAGCCTTTAGGTAAGTTATTGTAGAGTCAGCCAATCCAGTTCCTAAATTCAACGATGAAGAAAGTTACGTAAGGCGACGTATTGTAGGTAATGTGAGAACTTCTTTACGTAGATCTCTATAAAGACTCTTTGAGAAACCTTTCCAGGACATAGATAAGGCGTACAAGGCAGGACTGTATCTCTGTGGACATTTAAACAACAAGGATAATTGTTCAATCAAAAACTTTAATTTCTTCTCTTTTGCTTCGTCCAAATGGGGCAAGATATTTGTCAAATGATTTAAAGCTATGTTTAATTCATTTTCCAAGCTAAATAGTTGATTGGTGGAAGAGTTTGATGTCAATTAATTTAAGAAGGCCAAAATATTAAGAAGGGGGTCACATTTTGTAATATGATTGTTCTTGGTGATATGTTCGAGATGATTAAAAGATAGATCTCTATCTTTCACCCTGAAAAATACAACATAGCAGGGAATAAAGTCATCGTAGTTGTATGAATCAGTATTAATAAGAAAATACTAAGGAATAGTCAAGTTTTGATATATGAAAAACAATATATAAATAAAGAAGGTTAAAGAATGAAGTTTGGCTTACCGTATATGGATTGACATTTCTTCATAATCTTTAGACAGAAGTCTATTGACGGTCCTTCATGACTAAAGTTCATCTTGAAGAACACCAGCTCTTTATCTTTTTCATGATAATGTTCTTGAACGCCGCTCGGAAGGCAAGTCCTATCCATTTTAATTTGAAGCTCTTCGAGTGTTAAAAGTGAGTTGGCCTCTTCAAAAGCCTTAATCTTTTTTTAAATTCGCTCGTTTTCATTAAGGAGTCGTGAGGAGGAGGTTGAGGTGGAGGAACGCTTTGGAGGAGGCTTTTTTGAATAGTAGTGAGGAAGATTTGGAAATTGGAAGGGACGGCATCTTTTTTTAATATCTTAAGACAAAGAGTTTTTCCAGATCTGTCTGAACGTGATGGATTAGAGTCAGTAGACTCTGGCTTATAATCGGAGGGCATGAAATGTACGTCACACAACCCAGAATGTCTTGAAGGTATCTAATTTTTTCGCGGAACAGCCTTTGTCCAGAGTTGGCGTAGGGACTCATCCTTGGGGAACATATGAAACCGTCTCTTTTTCCCCTCATTGCCCTTTGGTTTGTAGCCACTCTTGCAACCCGGAGCAACACAAAACTTCCCCATTGTCGTAGGTAGTTCTAAAACGATTCCTCTACGCACTTCCACTACTTCATTCACGCGGCAAATAAATAAATTAGTCGATCCCACTTTGTATTTGTGTTTTGAAAGGTTGCGCGACTTTACCATTCCAGATTGTTTTAGTATTCATTGGATATATATATATATATCAGGCTGGTGAACGGAACGCAAAATTGAACGGCGTTTAGCTGAACGCACGTTCAATGAACGGAACGCAACTTTTTTTAACGTTGAACGCAAAAAAAAGAGTTTTGCGTTCAGCGTTCAATTTTTCCAAGCATTCTTGGACTTTTTTTGGAGATTATTTTTTAAAAAAACGTCATCACTTTTTTTGGAGATTCTTTTTTAAAAAAAACGTCATCACTTTTTTCGGAAATTCTTTTCTAAAGAGAAAAAGTCATCACTTTTTTTGGAAATTCTTTTAAAAAAGACCCTCTTATGTTGTGAATATAGACGTTCTGGGGACCCCATGGTTAGATCCAGTCAACAAATTTATATCATTTGAAAATCGGTTCGGGCTCATTTTTTTATATAAAACCCCTAAATAGATTAAAAATTACACACTGTAATTTTTTTAAATATTGGAACGCTGAACGCTAACGGAACGCTGAACGCAAAAACATTGAACGGAACGCTGAACGCAAAAAAAGCTGAACCTTCACAAGCCTGATTTATATATATATATATATTGTATTTAAATTATTTGCAATTAAGAACATTGAACCACTTTATTCGTGATTAGTGTCCTTTTAAAATATGTAAAAAATAGATGAGCTGCTTCTGAGAAGTATTAAGTGCTTTTTTCTCCATGACTGTCATATTGAAACTTATGTTAACGCCTGTGGTTGGCAAAATTTTCTATATTTTAAATCAACCTTATAATATGTAACTTCCTTGTATTTTGATTATTATTAGGGTCGCTCTGGAACAGCCGGCCAGCCAGGCTATGCAGGGCCTCCAGGACCCAAAGGAGATACTGGAGAATCTGGACTGGATGGCGAACAGGGACCTCAAGGACCGCCGGGTATTGAAGGACTGCCTGGAATTCAAGGACCACCGGGATCAATGGGACCCATGGTATTGTAATTTTAGGATCTATTCCAAAAAAGTTTGAAACAGATTGAAATATTGATTTTGTTTAATATATTTCTCAAAAAAGTGAATGTAAAAACTATACTAATAAAAAAGATGAAAAACGTTTCTTAAACATAAATTGTGTTGACCCCTCTTTCTTTCAAGACTTTTTAGTTGAATCCATTTACTAATAGAATCAGAAGACGCTCTTTCTGCGTAAAGTCGTGTATCTTGACAAATCATAAAGTAGGTTTAAATATTGGATTATGAGATATTACAAGAAACATGTATAGTTATATTTATGGACAAAACCAAGAAATGCAAACTCAAAAATTTGTATTTATATCTATAATTTGTAAATAAATTAATGGCCTCCTACTTTGTAATATATGTACAAATCCGTGGGTATTAATATAAATTATTGTTATAGGGAGATGAAGGCAATACAGGCCCGTCGGGACTTTCGGGAAGGCCGGCTTTCCAGGTCTTCCAGGTCCTAGAGGACTACGTGGAAAGAGAGGAAAAGAAGGAGTCAGTGGAGATTCAGGTGAAGTTGGCCCTAGGGGTCCACCGGGACCAGTTTCGGAACCGGGCCCAATCGGACCCAAAGGCAACAGGGGAGCCCCAGGAATTGATGGACCTGTGGTAAGATGCCCATTAATATTAGTGTATGCTTAGGGTGAAAAAAAAACCTTGTGAAAAGAAGCACGCCCGCAAATGCAGCTAAAAGTATCTGGTTCCTGTTTTATTTCGGATATAAGCATAAACTCTATGAAAGTAATCTCCGGACGATATTTAAATTCGGACATGATTAAGCAAACTCTTTTCCATAAAGGACGAGATGGACATGTATAACAACAATAACGGCATGATGTCAACCCTACTAATAATGTCATCAAATCAGTGCCTCCATTATTAGAAATCAAAGAAAAAACACACTTTTTCTTCGGCATGATGAAGGTGAAAGATATGAAGAAGCGAGTTGTTATGTCGACGTTTATTATGATTCTGATTAGGAGTCGCTCATAGAGATATAAAGATATAGAGAGCTTATTCCCTTCAGTAGCAGAGAAACATCGTTCAGCTGTCGCCTGTTCCCACAATAAACAAAGTAATTTGTACTGCGTCATCGTAAGTTAATCATAGATATAAAAAGATCTGTTTGTATTGGACACAATGGCGTATGCCTCTGAAGAATCCAATAAGCTCTTTATGTCTTTATTTCTCTATGGAGTCGTCTAGTATCTACAAGTGTACCAACAATTTTCTTCCTTTTTTTATTTTTTTAACCAATCAAAATTGCCAAACTATACATGCTTAACAAACTCTGGAATAAACATATATTTTTCAATTGGTTAATCACTTCTCTTTCAACAACTTTTTGTCAAAGTGGGGGTTCATTTATCGACCGATATGATGCCACAAATAAACATATACATATTCCTTCACGTGAGCATAAAGAGCTGCTGTATTTCATGATATTCCACTCAAAGGAAACGTAATTGGCATCAATTGAGACCCATTAAGAAAGACAATTTGTATTTTAAAGGATTAAATTATTATCCCTAAGTTGACGTCAAACAAAATATAATTTATCCAGAGGGGCAACGTGTTTTAGGGACCTGTGGATTACAACTACAACATATGGGGTTTGTAACCCACGGCCAATAGCCATTAGATTCTGCCGATTGCATCAATAATATATTGGAGTTTTAACACACCGCCCATGAACCTTAAGGGTTCAGCCGATCACTCCTATAGTATATTGGGGTTGTAATCCAACGCCAATGGCCCCTTGGGTTCCGCCGATCACCTCAATGATGTATTGGGGTTTCAACCCCCCCCCCGCCAATGTGCACTCTGATTCAACCTATTAAAATCATGGCTTAATGAGATTTGAAACCCACTGATAATGGACCCTTTTAATGAGATCAGGGGAACCCAAGGGCTCATGTCGGTGGTTTAAAAACGCTAATATGCCTTAATTGTCATCGGCTGAAACCGAAGGCTCATTGGCGGTGGGCAGGAAACCCCAATATTATGTATAATATTTTCATATTATTTTTACAAATTCAAAAATTACATAACCTATTTTCTCTCTCCAAAGATAAACATCAAACTATGAAATGTTTAATTTCAGCAAGACTTCTGTCCCTGTGTCTTTGCATAATATATATATTTTTTTAATTAGGAAAGGCTGCACTTTAATTTAAAGGAAATCCTTCCGATCTTAAATGACAGATCAAGGAGATGCAAAAGGGATTATTATTTGATTAAATGATTTAAAAATAATGATTTTTTCAAAATATGTATTCATGGATTAATTCTTGTGAGTTCTTTCAAGAGAAGTCAGGGGGCTAAACTAGCATATTTCTAAGTCCTTTTTTTTAATTTACAAAATGAAAAAATATGTATAAAATAAGGTTCGAATCTGGTATCCAGAAGAAATGGAGCAGGAATATGACCCAAGATAGAAAAGGTAAATGACGACTCATGGAAAAAAGGGCCCAAGTCATCATTTTCCTCTTCTATCTTGTGTCATTTTTTCCTGGCCATCAAGTTCTCATATTTTACGTATCTAATACTCTTACAAATTATTATTATTATAGGGCAAGCCAGGATTCGAGGGTCGGAAAGGTGAGGCCGGTCTTCCTGGCCTTCCAGGTAGACCCGGCATTCAAGGCATGTCTGGCAATAGGGGCTCTGAAGGGCCTCGAGGTGAACCTGGACCTATTGGGCTTCCAGGGACGTGTCATGGGATGCAAAACGATTCGCACCTGTACCTAAAGGTTTTTTTCCAAGGTGGGTTTCACTCAATCTATTTATGGATAACATTTTAATAGTTCTCGCCAAATAAAAAATAAATGTAATTCTTCATTGATATCACAATTTTCT
>CP045897.1:16712697-16729494 GCA_013387185.1 Caligus rogercresseyi | reverse complement strand
TTTTTCGCCCGGAACTTAAATTTTTCGAGCTGGGCGGGACTTTAATATATTCGTTCCTTAGTCATTCTGAAAATGACGACCGTTTTTTAGAAAAGTATTTTTAATTTTTTTTTTTTAGAAATAATTTTCATAAAAACCCTTCGGCAATTTCAGAATGATGAAATAACGCAAATATTAAAGTCCCAGACCGGTTTTTTGTCACCGGACGGGCCGTTCAAAACAGCCAGAACCCGGGGCGGGTTAGTTAGAATTTATTGCCGATTACAATAGTACCTACAAACTATAGACATAACCCTGGGCCGGGTACCCTGCCGTTTACATATAGATATTACATATATAAAATATATTATATATATAGATATGGCTCCTACAACTCTCACTTTTTTCAACATCACTGAAGAGGGAAGCAATATTTACCTTTATGGACATCAACAATGTTTCTTTTGTAGACTTTACTTGTTTAGAGTAGTTATATATAAAAATACATGAATAAACATTTTAGTTTATAAATGTTACTTTTGAACGTCTTCTAAAATAATTATAGCCTTATAATTGTGAAACTTTGTTTAAATGCTTATGTTTAATTATAAAGGGGTAACATTTACGTAATTTTATATATTATGCGCCTATTTAATATATGTGGGGAAGGGATTTGACTCATACATCGATATGTTTCTCAGTGAGAAGGATCAAAGACCAGGGGAAAGTAATCACGGCTTTAAAAAGGAAATTGAAATTAAATTACAAAAAATACATTTCTCAATCATAATTTTTTGGATGAATGTTTTTGATACTCTATCGATAAATGCTGTTACGTTTGGAAACTCGGAAAAAGAAGGAAGACTTCCAGAGGAACTGTTGTGTGTACTTGATGTCGATTTACAATGTTGTGAAAGATGGTTGATTTCTAATATGTGTTCAATATAATGACTCAAACCATATTTTATATGTACGTCCAAGTTTTGTAAAAGAGAGTCTGAAAAACTTTTTTCAAACACTGGATTCAACTTAAAAAGCATGATACTCTAATGAAGAATATGGAAATTCAATGGATAAATATATATACTTCTTTTTTTCTATTGCATAGCCTTCATTTTGTCACAAAAAGAATTAATTATTAAAACTCACGAAAAAAAGGATAGTTTTTTAAATATTTGTTTCAATCTAAGGACCAACAATTTAACATATTAAAACATTAAGCTACAATAACAGGGCATAAGAGTCACATATTTTTTGGCAATCATAGTCTAAAGCATTAGAGAAATTAGTACTTATAAAACAATACATTTTTTGGTTATTTGTGGCTAATATTCGCATAAAAAAGTTGGTCTTTGTTTAAATTGAATTATTTCATCTAACTTTTAAATTACTTCATCAAACTAAGCCTTTGACTTTCTTTTTAATTTTGAGGTACTAAATAAAACATTTTTTGCATTGTCGTGCAAATGGTACAACAATAAAATTCACGCCTTGGAATATGCAACAGATAAAAAAAGAGGTAGTTTAAGAAACACCTTGTAAATTCAAAAATGGGTGTGGAACTCCCGTATTTTGCATCTCTTAAAATTTGACACATCAATCAAGAACTTACCTCTCATTTGCATGTCGATGTATATTTTAAAAAAATCCTTCGAATTTGATACAGCCATTCATCGGGTAGCAATAACAAGAATCTAGGCATTTACTTTCTCAATTGGAGAATATGATAGAATTATATTGATATAATATCAAAACTTTACATCAATTAGTCATAAAAACGGAAGTTTGTTATAAATTCTACTATTGATTTAAAAGGAGGTTTTTATTGTATAATCTGGTCATTTAAATACCAAAGTGATATATATGTATATATATATATACAACAACTTTCTTAAAATTAATAATTTATATGAAGTCTGTTACTTCCACCATTTTGAAGAAATTTGCGGAAAACTATATTTTTACTAAATTTTTAAAACTTTGACCTCGTTGCGCGACCTCGTAATGTTGACCGATTTTGTTCAAACTTTGTATGTCGTCTTCTTTTATCACCATGAAACAGAAAATCCACAATGTTGCTAACATTTCAAACATTTGAAAAATAAGAACAGCCCTAATGTATATATATATATATATATATATATAATTTAATGAATATCATAACATAACTGCAAGATGTTGCTGATACAAGATGACAAAGTTTATTTTAAATTTATAAGCTCTTAATGATAGGCAAGAAAATTGATTTCCTAGTTTATATTAAGTCTTGCAAATACATAAAAACAGGTTCTCATTATTCCTGTCGCATAATTATATTTATACATGAATGTTCTTTCTTTTAACTAATTATTTAAATAAATTATGTAGAGTACAAACAGAAAAGCATACATAGGAAAATATATAAGCATGAGATTCATATATAAGGCAAACAAATCACAGTTTAAAAAAAAAAATATATACATATAGTTTTATTTAAAGATGTCGATTTAAGTCATGGTAATACTTCGCTGCACCATGAAACCTTACACTTTAACATACGAAACTAAGCATCTAGCTGATGCAGATAGCATAATGATTTAGTAGTTGTTATCATTTGGCTACAGCCGCGAAATTTCTTTTTAAAATTACTAATATTATCAACTAGTTGTTGTCAATATTTCTAAAATTTGAAAAATATATAAAATACTTTTACACCACAAGTAGAATATTTAAATCGTACCAGGGACAAATAAAAACAATATATGTAAAGTCGACACACCTGAATAATTTACATTCTTCAATATAATTCAATAACATTCAAGATGTTACATTTCTATCATCAAATAAAACTGAGTGCACATCAATAAAACAAGTAATAAGTTTTTGTCAAATTTATATAACTTTTCATCATTTTTAAAAGATGCTTTGATTTTCATAGGAAGTACTTGATGTCTTTCGGAGCATGTTTATACATATTAGATATCACTGAGTGATCTTCAAATTAATATTTTTTAACATCAAATATGAGATAGAATGAACCCAATTTTATTTTCCAGGAAGATTAATATATTCCAGGGAACACAAAAACACAGTCTCGGATTTTTAAAGTGTGCGTGACTGTGAGAACGCCCTTAAAGGAGTGAGCTTTGAAATAATAGTAGATTAGATCCAATAACTCATAAACAAAATATACATCTTTTAACGAAAATTATCCCTGAAATGCATTATACTACGCCCAACATGAAATATATCCTAATGAGTGTCTCATAAAACGCTACATAACCAAAATCAACTAAATTGAATGAAATTTAAAAGTAGGTACATAAACTATTTTATCTATTATTTAAATACATTTTAAAGGCTATCAAAATATATAGTTTAACTTTTATCATCCCCATTTTCGATATTTATTAATGTCAACACAAAATTAACCGAGGATTTTGGAAAGAAAATGTTTTCAAAATGGTTTTCAGAAAGGATATAATTGCTTAACTTTTTTAGATGAGTAAATATAAAGTTTATTCTCATAGAAGAGTTACTTACGTATTGAATAATCTGATGTTTTTGGTTTAGTAAGAAAACCTTGTAATATGGTAAGTCTCCTGACAGAACGTTATTGGAAAAGGCTTCTTTTAAGGCATATCTATTTTTCAGGCCAGGGCCAAATCATGGATAGGTTCCTTTCAGTTATTCCCCAATACATATTACTATGTTCACACTATATAATATTATATATATATATCATTTGTCCGCATGCGGAAATTATCGATGAAAGTTACTTATGTGACCCAAAAGATTTATTATCTTCAATAAAAGTTAAGGAAGTTCAAAGGCTGAGTGAAGGCGTGCTCGACTTTCAAATTCGATTAGACAGGTCCGACTCCCGAAAGGGGAAGGTCAATTTTTATTAAATTCGATATCGATGGGCAATTTACACGATAGTATGCTTATTTATATCTAGTCAGATGCAGCAAATTCATTGAACCAAATAGACTAAAAAGTGCCTTTGGAAATAATAATTTTTTGCAACTTTATTTTATATTACAAAGATTAAAAACTCCGTCAACAATGTTTATTAAACGACACGCAAAAAAGACTTTCGGATGTCCTATTGGCATTCTTGGAAGAACTAAATATATAAATACATATTGATATATTCATTCAATCAAAAAAATTTTACTTTTTATAAATAATTATTTGTTAAAAAACTAAAATGAAATCCATTTGAATATCAACCCAATCAGATACACAACCATCCATGTGTTCCCCTGAAGATGCATTTTTCATTAATGTTAATGCATATAATGTACTTTAATAAGCTGTTGTGCACAATATTAAAACCTAATAATCATTATATTTACTGTTTATAAGACATAGGTGGCCATTACTTTTATTGTTTTTGCATATGATGCTATTGTTGGAGTTGTTTTGGTGGGAAAGAAAGATAAATCAATGAGCAAAAAAGGTATATCGAATTGATTTTATGCAATAAAGCGTCTGCGCGTGACAAATTGACTAATTATCAGGCCACCTGATAGCTCATCCCTTCCATAAATACATGAATTATTCTCTTTAATTATACATGAAGCTTAAAATAATGCAATCTAATGCTTAAACAATTAAGCAGATTTGTTGAGGGTCTTGCGATTATTATTTTAAATGACTATGAATATATTATTTATATTGAATATTCTGCGAATATCATGAAGAGAGTTTGCCCGAATGATGATGCGATAATTTTTTGTTTTTTTCCTCCTTTTAACGATTTTTCAAATTAATGATTTTTTGCAGATCTTCTGGGAAGTCTCTGTTTCTCTGTTTCTTGATGGTCTCACCCCTCACCATTGCCGTGTGCCGTCGAAAGTCAACTCGGATCACGGCGGTCATTGGGGGTCTAGTCATTTCCCTCGGGATTCTATTCAGTTCTTTCTCAAATCAGTTTCATCAGCTTTACTTCAGTTTAGGGATTTTTACCTGTAAGTTACTTCTTAATTCTTCTTATATTAAATACTAACAAGTATAATCGATTTTGTTCAGGCATAGTCGGTGAATGAAATTTATGATCATCCTATTTATTGGTACATTCACTTTTTAATGCATATATCTGCTACCAAATTGCCCGAAAAAATAGTTTTATATAATTACGTGTTTACTTTGTGACGTCAGCAGATCCAAATAGTTAACATGAATTACCAAAACACTTGTGAGTCTTAAGGAAGCTCAATTTGAACCATTCCAGTTTCGTCACATGGCTTTACAGATAAACAAACACTAAAAAGATTCGTTTCTGACCTTCTGTGACCTTTGACCCCTGTTGACTGTCCCCTTCTTCTCTATATTTCAATCAGAGAGGCTAAAAACGAGCGAAAATATGCGGAGAAAATATAGAAAGGGGCAAAATATTTTTGAATGGGATGATTTTTTTACATAATATATATATTTTTTTTTTAATCTTATTATTTGTATTACAGCTATTGGTGTGGGAATGATCCGTGACACGTCCACGCTCATGGTGGGTCAGTATTTCAAGCGGAAAAGGGAGCTTGTAGAAATATTTTTAGTCAGTGGAAGCGGCATTGGTCTCTCTGTCATGTCACTCTATTTCAACGACGCAATGACGTAAGCATATTAACTTTAATAAACTAAATGAATGATGTCATCAATAATAGTCATTGTACATATAGGAATGGGGGAAAAGGACAATCTTTGAAACATGATTGGTATAAAGAAAAGAAGAGTGAATAACTTGCAACAGCTGAAAGTATGCAATATTGTATCTTTACACTCGCGGCATTTGAGGATCAGAGAGCCGAATATCATCTTGAACAACACAGATTGCATTTCTCATGGGCCACTTTCATGACATTTCGAATCCTTGGACTCTTCTATTTCGCCTATTAATATTAAATAAACATTTGGTCTGTTTGTTGGCCTCATAGGCAATTAAGAATAGATCTATTATTATAGATATGTAGTGTCATTCATAATTGTCCAATATAATAAAAAGATTGTTCACACAATCTTACAATAATATTGATATTTTTCATTTGAGTAAACTGTTTTCTTTCTGTTTCTACGTCCGATATTCAGAGTGGTGATCCATTTATCGACAGAGTGAACAAAATACACATGATTACCTACCTGAGAGTGAGGAATGACTTTTCATGAACTGATATAAATAGGTGGAATAGAAGGAGTATATTCAAGGGATTCGTTATTCATTTGAATGTAGGCCCGTGAAGGAGAGCCAATTCGTATTTTTAACAAAGAATTTTTCTCTCTGAATGGATGTTATTTCATTAAAGTCACAAGGGAAGTGATACTTTGTAGCAATATGCCAACCTTTATGTATTATTCTATCTCCTTTTCTTTGGAAGGGGAGGAGGGAGACCATCACGGAAAAGTAAAATCGTATACCATGGCAATGGTATATAATGCTAGAGTCTGTCGATTTTTACCTTTTTATCTTTTTTATATGATCATTCATTTTTTTTATATCATTTATAATCAAGTGAGTGTTATATTTAACTTTTTACACAGCAAATAATATGATGACAACAATGAATTACTTCTTTTTATTTGTTTGAAAAGCAGTTTCTCACTTCCAAACTTACGCCATTTTCTTTAGATCCATAGGTTGGCGCTTCGGTCTTCAGGCTCTCGCGGGTATTCTCTTCCTTAACTTCTTCCTGGGTACGTTCTATCGATCCGCATCCCTCTACCATCCTCAACGACGCGCCATTCTACACTTAAAGACTCAGAAGCGGAAGATTAAGAGTAAATCCACTCCTCAGGTCACTCACATGGCAACCAAAGCAGCATCCACTCCTTCCTCCATCCCAGAAGAAAAAGTCCCCTCCTCGACTTTGGAACCTTAAGGAGTAAAACCGTTAAAATCATACTACTCTCCACGGGATTTGCATCCTGTGGGCTCTACGCACCCTTATTCCTATTGGTAATGAGATCATTATCTAAAACACTATGTTTAAAGGCTAAAAACCTTTTTTTTCGAATGTAATTAAGAGAAAGAATATCATAAATCATAAAAAAAGCAGTTGTATTACAAAATAAATATTTACTTAAACTCCTTTTCCATTGACGTGTAAACACCGATACATGAGATAATAATATAATCCTGAACAATAAAGATTGCATCTTCACCAAGGGCCTCAATCCATATTATTACTAATGTTTAAATGGATTTATCAAATATCGTTATTTATAATCAGTAATTCAATCAATTCCTCATATTCCGATAAATAATCAAGGTATATAAATTTTCGTAGATATAACTTTTTATTATTCTAAAGTCACCAAAAATATATTACAACTGCATTCATCTTGCTTGTCGGTGGTTTTTAATAACATCACACAATCAAGCGACAAGTCAGCTTACTTAGCAATATAGGCATTAATTCTATTTCAATATAGCTTAAAATAATGATTATTATTAAGTTCCACCATATCAAAAGAAAAATGGATTATTAATCTAACTAAGAGAAAAAATCAGTTACCAACTGCAAATATCGATTTCTTAAGTGTTTGCAATAACTATCATTTAGCACTCTTAATGTATTACTTAAGTTTATAACAATATTGGTTTATTAAGAAAGATCAACAAATCAAAGACAGAAAAAACAGAAGAGTGCACATCATTGGAGGTGTGTTCCACTCTCAATGTTGAGGGCACTACTTCCGAGATAGAAGATTATATTTGATCAATCTCATTGAAAATGTCTTAGGGTGGACGGAATAATTTTGATGCTCCAATCATACATATCGTATCCACACGAAAGCTTCAATTCTATCGAACCATGATAGCCTCCAAAAATGTGTTTTAACGTTTTTGGTTGAAGATTAACAAATCAAAGAACGAATGAAAAATTCTACAAACTTCTTGCTTAATCCAATCAAAAATGATGATATTTGGCTATCTTAGCAACTTTATTGATGATGTAATAAAATGTTCAATGCCTGAACCAAGAAATGTTTCTATTAGACTAGTCGGTTCATGTGCCGCGTTCAACATGATCTTGCTCTCGTCCTTAAATAAAGGTCATGATAGTTACTTTTTTGTGATTAATAATGAATAAAAATAAGTGTCGCTTGTATGTTATAGTTTTGAATGAAGGTGTATTTGCATTTTAACTAAATTTTAATGGACTATCTATATTTATTCAGTTTAAATGAACTTTATATTGAATTCAACGTATTGAAAGTCAATGCCACCGTCAAAGACTTTTAGACTGAACCGAAAGATTAGTTATCTTGTTTCTCCCTTAGGCTCGACAAGCACAACTCGAGCAAATCGAGCTGGCCAATATCCTAAAGCTACAGACTTATATGGGCATTTCATGGATTTTGGGTAGCTTTGGCTTTGGTTTCATTGTGTTCAGCAACTCAGTGGAGTGTCGCATCTCTCGTCAGTACCTATGTCAGGCCTCCCTCCTTCTGACGTCACTATCAATTCTCCTTGACGATCATAAGAGGTTACAATGCCTACGTCATCTTTGTGTGGATCTATGGGATCTTCCTGGGCGGCTTCAATTATTCCATCAAGATGTACATCTACGAAAAAGTGAGGGCAAGAAACTTTGCTCGTGCCTGGGGATTCCTGCAATTGAGCATGGGACTCCCAAATCTCATTGGAGTTCCCATCATAGGTAAGTCTCAGAAGGTATACAAAATACAATGGTATGTTGATCTATTTTCATGTATAGTGAAACGTCAGGTATCTTAGAAACATTCTAAGACTTTTTTTCTCAAACACAATTCGTGGAAAGAAAAGAAAACGTATATACAAAAAAAGCGGTGGTATTGCAAAAATAGGCATCTCTAAGGCTAATAAACGCGAACCTTTCTCAACCGTGATGGTTGAAAGAAGTGGAGAAAAATAATAAAAAAGTTTCTGGTGAACATTCACTCGGAACTAAGGTTATTATCAACCTGATGAATTCAAAATGATGTCCCTACCTTTTCGAATCCTTTTCGAACTCTTAGCAATATCGCCTATATTAATTATTTCTTAGTGAACTTGTGAGACCGTCCATAAAGGCATCTTTAATTATAGGTAACCAGAGACGACATTCGTTTTGGGATCTTAAAGATCCATTCCATAGTTGTTGAGAAGGCTGTTTCAAATTCCAAAATATCTAAGGGTTTGTTGTAGTAAAACCCTCTAATACGAATTTTTATTGTAATGTTATTTTTGTTCATCATTTATAATACTTTTTAGCCAATGATTATTAAAATATTGAATAATCAAAATGTATGATCTGTGCAATATTTTATTCATTTCAAAAACATGGTACATCCCATATACTTATCTGCTTTAATTACTCATTTCATTCATAAGGTATTTACTCACAAAGGTGCGTATTTAGAAAGAGGTTTCATTTTTAAAGATTAAAATATGTGTATACATTTTAACAAAAAAAATATGATGTCAAAAAATTTTTTTTTAAGAAAAGAAAAAAAGTATTTTATGTTTTTATTTCTTTAAGTACAATTTTTAATTACTTTTATCTACAAATTATAAAAAAAATACTTCTTTGTTTCCAGGTTACCTCAACGTCATAACCCACTCAAAGGACAAGTCTCCTTTTCTGGGTACTATCTAAGCGGAGCCTCAGTCCTGGCAGGAAGCCTTCTCCTCCTACTCGTGGACCTCCACAAGAGCCGTTTGAGACGCAAAAGAGCCGCCCTTGACGCAATAAAGGCCCGCGAGGCCACCAAATTCCAGAGTCCCTCCCACCTCAATCCTCATTCAGAGCCTTCATTTTCAGAGCAACAACAAAAACAAGGGCATCAATTGGAGGGGAAAAAACGAGGGAAACGAAAACTTATTGACGACGGATCCTTTCTCGACTTGGACATTGCCAACGAGGAAGAGGATGAGGAAATGGATGATGATGATATTGAACTGGACGACGAAGGAATTCAGATACAAAGCGGATACTACGATGAGGATGACGACGTTATTGGGGAGGATATCCTCCTCTACGAAAGTGGAAGAAGAAAGCCTCCCTCCATGGATATGAGGATGAAGAGGATTATTTCCTGGAGGAAAACATTACATCTTGCAATAAAGTGGAAAATATATTGAGTGAACTGGAGCACGCCATGATCATCAAGAGTCTTCAGGCTCAAGGCTCTCACCCCCGGTGGTTCTTCGGCAAAAGAAACAAATGCCCTTTCTCAATGCAGTCATAATAGCAAGCGGTCCTCCATTGACTGTAAACATGATGTCTTAACTCTGTCATTGTGGAAGAGACATCTACGTAAAGGCGGGAAATAATTATATATATTAGAGCATAGTGTCATAATGACGCTGTGGTCATCTGTTTTTATATCTGCTATCGTTCTTTCATACAACAAGGTTTTGAGTAGAAAAGGAGCGAAACGTTATGAAATATAAGCCCATTCTATACTTATTTTTATATAATCTATATTAATTTGTGTATCATTAGGCTAACAGATTGTTTTCTTACATTTATAATATCTTCGTCATACAGAAAATGGTAAAAGATTTAAGGTGTTATCATCAGCTAAAGACACTTTTCATGCAATCATATTTTGTTTACCTAGTATTAGTTCTGTTAAAGTCCCGTTAGGCTACGCTCCTGTGAATAAAGTTCACTAATTTATAGACAAAATAAGCAATAGGGATTTAATTCACTTATCTGCTTCTTAGATATTATTCAATAAACCTTGAAACACACTTTTATAACATCAACAGTATTTAAAAGTTTGTTTGATTGAAGTAAAATGAATTTTTATTCTCTCTAGTAATCTGTTCTTACATAAAGCTGATATAAAATCGGGTGATAGCAGTGCCCCTTACCCATGTTTATATTTGGTCCTACATTTAGTTATAATAGACAAATTGAATAGACTAGTGAAAATAAGAATGTATTTTTGATGGGAAATATAACTCCATATCGAAAAAAATATTTATATTAGTACAAGAGAAAATTGTTTATCGTAATTACATTATTGTTCTTTTTCTATTTCATTTTACTCCATGTTTCACTGCATTTGTCTAATAAGAGTTCTCGTCGATCGGAAAAATTGCCTTTGGATTTGTGGCTGCTGAAATGTTCAACAAGAAAGAAGTCCTTAAGTTCTTTAATGATGAATTCGGCTTTAGGATTTTTTCTTTACATTTGAAATTTTATGTTTGGTGTTCTGAAAAAAGTCCTCAATTTTATAGCCTAATCTTATTAATATTTTTCATTACGTTGTTGTTACTCGAGAAAAATGAGACTCTGAGTATTTTGAAATCTAGTCTGATCATTAAGATTATTGTCTTATTTAATATTTATATATCGAGGCATATATATCAGTTGGTAGGCATGTTAGTGATCTCGATGTAAGCGTGTTAATAAAAACAATTTGTAATGTCCAATCAAATTTATTTTGGCGATATTTTCTAGAGGCGACATCTCCGATGGCATTTTTCATACGTCCGGAACTCATATAGCCCCTTATTTTTCATGTGTGTATACTCTGCTTAATATCACTTATATTGCAACGTAGATTGGCTTGTAATCTTTATTTTATTCCCTTAAAAAGATTTATGCATGTCCTTTGTATTTCAACATCTGTGCCATGTTTGAGAATGTTTTTGTTCTATCTGTGACTTAATATTAGTGACAATACATTTTATGAATATCTTATAGTCAGATGAAATACAATATTTTTCTGTGATACAATGAAAGACTTGGACTCTCCCTTTATTGTGTTGTTGGCAGGTGAGGTGTTGGGCAAAGTTGCTGTACAGGTTTTATTTTCTATAGATAGATACGTATCAAGCTTCCAAAAATTGTAATGAACAAAGACAACCCTTGTGGTCAGTGGTTCGAGCATTGAATATATATTTGAAAAAGGAAGCTGAAATACTTAACATTACTTATTTAGCTTATTGTTAATCCTGGAACGGCGCTTTAAAAATTTGGAAAGTGTTGAGCACGCCGAAAACAATTCAAAGGTTAAGGAGCTGCTGACAGGAGATTCAAAATAAAAGAAAGAATGCTCCCAACTGATAAAATTAGAAATCATCTTCAAATATTTTTAAATCAAAATTTTGGTTTAAAAGCAAAAGATTTTATTTATTTTGTTATTCGAACACATCAAGGGAATATAAATTGTATAACAACATATGTTTATATTAACATACCAAGAAAAGGTGCGGAAAAAATGTAGTAAAAGTCCTGTGCTTTAAGTTTCCATGCCCAAATGTTAATCAAGAAAACTGGGCTTGTCCTGAGAGAGAGAATAAAGGCCAGTGTTTGATATTATTAATGTCTAAGAGTTTTATATTACAGCCTTTCATCGGCCCATAGAGGATCATGCAGTAACAAATTATCAAAAAATCTGAATTGCTGAATAATTCCATGCTTTTAAAGGTGTGGTTCACTATATTTTTATTGAACAAAACGATAAAGTTTACACTAATGAGAGGAATCAATCAACTTTCATTTTGTTTGGTTTATATATGACAGAACATTTCTTTTAAATGGATTCATGTCGAGTGAATCATAGGAGTACTCGATCATAATAAGAATCTATGGAGAAACCTTGTTCAGCTACCGCCTGTGCACAATATAAACAAAGTAAACGTCATCGTAAGCTCATAATAGAAAGATTTGTTTTATTGGACATAATGACATTTTCTCTGAAGAATCCAATAAGATCTCTATGTCTTATATCTATATCTATACGATTCATGATCCAAAGGAGCTGTTATTTGAATAGTGATTGGATGAAAAAAGGAGAAGGAACAATAATAATAAAAACAGGTGAAGCTATGCTACAAAGTATCAATTACATCACAGCTGTAAACTGAGTAAACATCCATTAAGTGAGAAGAAATGCATCCTTAAAAATACTAATAGTTTCTTTTTCATGGGCCTACATTCATATCATGAACAAATCCTTGGAATGAATTCCTCTTATTCCACCAAAAATATGAATTAAATAAAGAAAATGGTCATACTTAGGGGGGGAAATATAAATAATAAATTAAATGTTTGCTCATATATGACGATAAATGGATCATAACTTGAATATCGGACATATAAAGAAGAAAACAGTGCTAACCAAATGAAAAATCATTTTTTTGATAAGTTTGATCCTTTTTTGTATCTCTATTCTCGGCCCTGCAAACTGTTTACAGAATGATTTGGCTTAACTCGTTATATATGAGAATAATACATCAAAAAACGCTCATCTGTACTTGAAGACCATCTTTGCATAAGCGTTGAAAGGTGTACTCAAAGAATGAAGACTTTTAAAATCCCTCTATCATGATCAATCATGACTTGTCATAGCATATTGATGACATTCCATGTGCCTCGTCAATTATAATAACTTTTTACAAATCAATACGTTTCATCTTCCATTATATTTATACAAAATAGGTTATATTTTTCAATTCAATAGTGTGTGTGTAATCGTGTATATTTCCGAGAATTTTTTAAGCACTCAGGCTAGTCTGGGATATCAGGACTTCAAAATACGTAATAAATGCGTATATATATATATATATATATATATATATATATATATATATATATATATATATATATATCATATATATATATATATATATATATGCGTATATATCCAATATTTGAAAAAAAAAATAGCCTGAAAATCAATTATTTTATACCAACTTTTCCCTAATGATGTTTATTGAACATTTTGGTAATTGGGTGGTAAATTTGAGTTCTTTAAACTGAAAATACATATGAAAACTTACAAACAACAACTGGTGATTATATAACCAATATAGGTTAATATTTATGTAAAAGATATATCAGATATTTTACTATTAAATAAGCTTCTTTTTGAATAAGATTATAAATTATAGATTTAAGAGACGAAAATCTAAAATAGATGATAGATTAACAATTTTCTACAGATATAATACAACTTAAAATTTACTCTACTGAATATGTTGTGGTGTAGATCTAGGTATTGTTGAGTTTACTTTTGTTTTAGTTTCTATCATACGAACATGTTTTTCTTGTTTTAATTATGACTAGTGTAATCGAAGCATAAACTTTAAAAAGCATAAAATATTTAATGTTTGTTATTAACTTAACGAAGGTTTGCGACAAGATAGGGACGTTGCGTCCAATAATCTTAACTGCGATCCCTACAGTCCGAAGCTTCTTGGCCGATCTCAGTGCACCAAATTTGTTATACACCGCTATGGCGTGCGATATAAGGATCACTGTCTCGTCCCTGAGTGGATATACCGTTGAAGTGGGTGGACTTCATCAGTCTTTTCGGGTTCTTGGTACCCTTGCCCCAGTCATTGGAGTGGAATCATTGCGGTCCCCAGGACCACTGCCTTGAGGGCACCTCGTTGAGGGGGGGGGGGGCTGGTCTCTCTAAGGGAGGTTCCCGATGTGGATATAGCATTGTATAACATTTTTTAGCCTTTTAACTTTTGTTTAGGGAAATAATTATAAATAAAGTATTTATTTTGATATATGCAATGTTTCGAAATCAATAGAGTTTACTTCATTTATTTAAAAAAAAAAATTTTTAAGCGGATATTGATACTGTTAGCTAAATTGATAGAATCAATAAGACAAAGATTTATAATATTATGCAATAAACATATTCCAACTACCATCCAGTTTTTCGGCAACTTTAATTCTAAACACATGAAAAAGAATTCATATATATATATATACTTAGAGAACATTAATGGAACAGCAAATATCAAAAGTACTTTAGATGGAGGATAGATGTCTAGAAATTGTAAGAGGCACACTGCAAATCAATCTACTGGGAAGATTTGCAATATATACAATTAAAAGTTGATAACTTCGAAGAAGGATGAATTGATAATATATATATTTATTACACAGAAACGCATTAGTGAAAAGCGATTCACGAGAATAAGAAAGGGCTTCATCCTTATCTCACAACTACAATCCACCGAAAATAACACAAGCACCATTTCTTTGAACGTAATAATCGCGTGTCTAACGTAATTTCCAAACTTATGAAATGTTTTAATACTAAAAATCATATTTGTTAGAAAATAACAAGTCGTAGACAGCCATTAAGGAATCGTTTGTGAATGCTTCCGAAACGCCTTGTTAATTTAATGACAATTTAAAAATAACTCCCCCCCCCCCTCGTTGATCTCTTAAGCTTTCACATGGTTTTTAGACACATTTTAAACAAAAATATGGCTATTCGTATATTTTATTGAAATCACTATTAAATTTGTCTTACGCCTTGAATATTTTCCCTCAGAAATCGAGTAAAAATGTATCATATCATCAACTTCTAGTGTCACATTTAATTAAAATACGAAATCAAACTAACTCAAAATATAATAAATACGTTCAAATTATCAACCTAAGGAATGGTACTTCTTTTAGAATAATAAAGTGGTTAGAAGAAGATATACATTACGAATAGTGTCCTAAATGCTAACAAGTAACACTAAGTAGCATTAGATAATCATGAAGGATATATTTACCTCCAGAACACGAGCAAAAAGTAGCCTTTCTTTCGTTGCATCTACTGATATGACTATTCTTTGTAACACGTCGATCTTTAGGATAACCAAGTAACTTTTTCT
This sequence comes from Caligus rogercresseyi, assembly GCA_013387185.1. NCBI lineage: Eukaryota > Metazoa > Arthropoda > Copepoda > Siphonostomatoida > Caligidae > Caligus > Caligus rogercresseyi. The sequence goes on along the minus strand of CP045897.1, from coordinate 16,713,926 downwards.
CGAACATGATTCAATGAAAGAAAGGAATCTCAATAATATAAAATGCAATCGACATTATGAATGAAGCATCAAATCATTTGCGACTGTTTTAAAAATATAATCCTTAAAAAACACTTATTGTATCTTCTTATTCGATCAATATTATTGACAAATAAATTTGTCCAATATATATAATATATAATTATATTATATATATATATATATATATATATAATATATATAATATTAATTTCTGATTAATCTCAGGACATGATGTATGTGTATTTAATTTATCAAAACTTACAATAAATGGATTATCACTCTGACTATAAAGCATTTTTACGAAGAAAATGTACTTACAATATATGAAAGCAAAAATTTGTATTCTTAATTGTAGTAATAATTGTAGCACATTTTCACCATGATGATAATAAACATTTGACTTTACAATTATAACGAATCTACAGTGTACCTCGACTACTTTTATGGTAGTATTAGCGGTTTTTTTGCAAATTTTATAGATTGGAGGAAATAACTTAGCTAAGAACACTCTTGGGAATGGTCTACTTGAGTATCTTATAACGTCTTATATTATTTCATTTGTAAAAATTCATCAATTTAAATAAATATGTTTTAATTTAATTCGGGTGTTAAGACTCTAAAGTTTATTCCGAGTTATTCTGTCTACAATCATATACAGTATAAACCTTATCTTTAGATAGCATCCAACACTCTCCTCTGAAAGATTTGAAAGTTGTAAAGATAGAAAACTCTTTATTTAGTATTTATATTACTAAAAGCTCATAAAAGAGGTTTGCAGCCATAATCTCTTGATATGCTCTTTATCTCCTGAATTATACACAATAAATTATATTCATTTAATTTAATTATGTATTCTTACTTTTAATGGTTTTGTGTTAATAAACTTTCAACTAAAGTCTTGATTTGTCTTTTGTTTAAAAGATATTTTTGTGTGGTTTATTTTATATTTAACCAACGTTATCTTCATGGGAATACATGATGTGAATATCATTGATTTGTATTGTAACACTGATGGATTTGTTCAGTTCTGGAAGGACAATCCAATTATAGCTTTTAAAATTTGAAAATAGAAGTATACGTCTCAACTTGCTACAAATTTTATCCCATGAGCTTGATGTATATAAAAACGAAATGAAAATACTCATAATTCATGTATAATATTTTTAGAATGCTTTTGACGTCAAGCTTCACTTGAACATATAATTTGA
>CP045897.1:16689914-16712597 GCA_013387185.1 Caligus rogercresseyi | reverse complement strand
GCAAACATATGTCAATTGTGAAACCAGAGTGTTGAGCTCATAGGCTATGAGAAACAATCATTCTGATATTTTTGTACTAAAATATACCGACAGGCGCCTATGGAGAAGTCGTTATTTTGGAGCTCATAGGCTATGGGAAACAACCATTCCATTGCCATAAAGATGAATGCTTATAAAGGTTTGACTGTATATACATTTAAATTTTTACTTAGAATTAGTATTACTAGGTAATTTTTTGTTGATCGCATTAAATTGATCGATCGCTGATCGGAAAAATCCCTGATCGTTATATCGCTGTATCGCAAAGAATTTCTGATCGCTATTTTTGATCGGATCGCTATTTTTTCCTGATCGCTCACAAGCCTGATTTTTTGTTCGATCATTAAGATCGCTATGATTTTTAATCTTTCTACCAAGTGAGCCACGGAAATTTGGACGCTTTGCAATTTAACTTCAACAGGATTTATATCAGCAATAAAGAGTAGTACAGCTATCAACTTGTCAATAAGTTTTAGCATCATTTTCACGGATGTTGTACACGGAGGTTTATACACGTTTAACTTCCTCGAAATGCTGGTGGGCGTCTGCTCCCATATCCAAAAGTGTGCGGATCTTGATGCGATTGTCTCGCTCAGACGTTATTTTTCTCAGTAACTAAGGCAGCTTGACGTATGCAGTTTTTTGTTTAAATTTTTGTCTTTTCTAGAACGCTAAAGTTGGAACTTATCACTTTCGATTATCCAAACCTCAAAATATATAAATTTCCGTGGCTCCTCCGTTAGTTCCTTTTACATTTTTTGGAACTATCAATTTCAAATCAGTTCATTTCATAATATATTTGGCTAACATTCGTTTGTTCCTACATCGTTTTCTTCAAACCATAAAAATTAAATTGATGAAGGAACTATTCCTTGAGCGATTAAGCACAGAGTATTTTTATCCGCTTTGCTAAGCTCCGTATGATTGTTTTTTCCTTAGACTGCTATGTGAACAACACCGTGTCCTCGGGTGATCTTAAGCCCGACGTGGAGATCTTTATATCCTTGGTGAAGAACGTATCTGATTGCTTCCGTCGGGAGGAGAATATCTGTGTTGAGTGTCAGGAGTCCTACAGACAGCTCTCAAGGAAGTTCTTCCATGAGTGGTATGCCTGGTCTGAGTCCGGAGGCTATCAGTGCCGGGATATTTATGATAAGGTATGCCCTAGATTATATTATGGAAGTTACTTGATAGAGTTTTGATTGAAGTTTCGAAAATCATTCATCAATAAAGGCATGTTTTATATTATCGGTGCTTGTCGTTTGCGATGCAATAAGCGAATAACGATTATTAGTGCTGCGATCTAACGTTTATCACAAGCCCCGAAAATTGATGGACATTTAACGAAAAAAAATGTGAAGAAAGAAATTATAAATAAATTGACTTCATTGGAGCCATTGAGTTTTAAAGAGATACTAAATTTACTTTAAACTAGGCGCAATAACATTTTTTTAAATATTGCATGATTTCGAAGGATTTCAGAGGCCAATAGAAAGTGTTTATGGATATTAATATCTTAATTACATATAATTGATCCATTCCTAATTTATTCATATGAATAAGATGCATTATGTTTTTATGCGTAACAGGATTACCACCCCCGTGTCATTTACACCCCGTTACTAATACTTCTTATCCCTTAAAGTCCACTTATGAAGTTAACTATGTTTTCTTTTTATTAGTGTTTGAAAACTATGTTCCTAATATCGGTCATGTAAAACATATGGCCGATATTAGGATCATAGGTTTAAAACAATAATGCAATTTGTCATAAGGAAAACATAGTTAAATTCATGAGTAGACTTTAAGAGAAGACATATTAGTAACAAGAGGGGGTATATGGCACGGGGGATGGTAGTTCTAAACTCGTTTTTATGTCACGAATAATGCTGTATAAAGTCAAATATCTCTCTTTAGCATTTTTTTGTGTTTCATTAGTTGCAATTTCGACCATATTTGTTTTAAAAATACATAATAAATAACCTTTCTTTCTATGTTACAGTACAACGTCACGATGCGTGAATGGAGTGAAGTCCACAAATGCACCCGGGAGCCGGCTCACCCTTTCTCTACCCCTTCCTACTCCTTTTGTTCTACATAGTCATCCTGTATTTCTTATTCTACTTCACGGTCATATTCATTCTCCCTAGACAAAAGCTCATCAATCTAGTCGAACTCCGTTCCAGAACGGAGGTCTACCCATAGACATACCCATTCAAAAACCCGAGAGGAACTCCCAAACACCTCCTCTGAAGAAGAAGAAGAAACCCTAATTCAGGAAATGTCCTGTCCCTGCTTTGCCAAGTTTAGAAAGTTTGTTCAGGAGTATAGGGACGCACGGGAGGACTATCGAAAGGATGATCCTCCAGATAGTCGAACTGTCGCTGCCATCCATAAAAAATATGCACGAGTCATTCATAACTCTAGGAATTTTAAAATATAATATATCTAATCACAAAGTATTGACAAATAATTATTATTTGACTTTTATTTGTAAATAGTAAAAAAAGGGAGAAATATATTTATGTAAAATATATCATACTTTAAAATGTTTATAGACACGAAAAGGAAATTTTGAATGCCATAGAGAAGCAATATATTGTTAGCTTTTTTTAAATCCTTTTTACAGTTATAAAACACATACAAAGTATTTTGTCATATGCAAATAAAATAACATTTATGTAAGTAATAAAAAGTATACAAATAAACAAAACGTATTAAAATTTCGTTTCCACTAATGTTCCATTCGTTGAAGGAACGTCATTATATGCGTTAAAATCAATACGAGTAGATGGCAAATTATTTCTAAAATACAAGCAGTTGCAATACATATTAAACATCAACTCAAAATCAAAGGGTTTGCTGTCGACATATTAAACCATTTATAATTTTTTTAACTGTTTCACACAATTCTGTACTATAAATGTGCCTACGGACTCAAATTGATGGTTTGTTTTCGATACGGAGCCGCTAGACTTCAATTTTATAAATAGGCGACTTGGGATTTTTGTGCAGTATAGAATGTTTAATACTAAAAACAGCACCAATGTTATATTATTTTAACTTTCCAGAAGAATATTATAATTGGAAGGAAAAAAATGAATAGAAATAATTCTAGAAATATGTTGTCAAAGTATATTTTAAGATTAAATATCATTACCAGCTCCTTAGTCTTTCTCTCGCTCTCATAAAATAATTTTTAAAAAACATGGACATTATTTCTTGGACTTGATGTTTTCTTTGCCTCCAGTGTTATACACATAGAGATATAAGACATAGAGGCTTATTGGATTCTTCAGAGAAATACGTTTTTTGTATCTAATATAAACAAATCTTTCTATATCTATGATCAGCTTACAATGACGTAGTATAAATTACTTTGTTTATATTGGGCACAGGCGACAGCTGAACGATGTTTCTCTGCTTTTGAAGGGAATAAGCTATATATATATATTTATATCTCTATGGTTATACAGCTAACAAATAAAGGTTTAAAAGTTTTAGCGAGTTAAGATGCGTTATTCAGTTGTTACATAAAGATATAGAGAGCTGATTTCCTTCAATAGCAGAGAAAAACTCGTCGTTCAGCTGTATTCTGTGTGTTCAAAATAAATAAGTAATTTGTACTACGTCATCATAAGCTGATCATAGAGATAGATTATATCTCTATGATCAGCTTACGATGACGTAGTATAAATTACTTTGTTTATATTGGACACAAAAATACGATGAAGGGAATAAGCTCTTTTTATCTCTATGAGTTGTTATTGCAAACCATCTTATTTATATACACCATGATGAGACAAAGCAGATACTAAGTGAGGAATATTATGTCTATATTTTCTAAGAATTTCCTCTCGAAGAACAATAACTGTCTTTACTCTTAATAATATGACATATGAGTGTTTGTTTTTCAATCAAAAATATAAATTTCCCATAGCAACTCTCATGCTAAGGAAAATAATTATGATTAATCATCTAATTTCTTTTATATCTAACGATAAATCAATAATTGCTCTGACGACAAGGCGCAGAATAAAAAAGGAAAACCTTTTACACATTGAAAACGTTAGTTTTATTCGTCAATTTGTAAGATTTCCCATATTGACATCCCACGTCCTCATAAACACACACACACACACAAATGCGGAATCATAGAGAATATAGAGTTCCAAAGTATGATAGCGGCACTGAATATCGGAGTATTTTATTAGCCATCCATTGACAGCGACAGAAAGAACTGAAGAAAGAAGAAGACTTCATATAAATAATATTTTTTTCCCCTCAGGACATAGGGAGTACACAAGATGATCCCTGTTAATTCTCTATATTTCATGATAAAAATATGAAGTTTTCCTCCCTCTCTTGTGTTTTTTCGGTGTCTATCTTTACCCACGACAATGAGCTAGAAAAATATTTCAACACGATATTCCTCCACTACATTACATATGAGAATGTACGTTTTGCCTCTATATTTTATCTATAGCTGGAGAATGTGGATTAATCATTATATTATCCAGAGACACGAGAATCTAATTAGCACATCTCATAATATGTTCACACTTGTTAATACTTTTACTTCAATATAAAAATGATGGAAATTTACACATGACTTTACAGAGGATCGAAGTTTTATTTGATTCAACAATTCAATTATTCTTTGCATCAAAGGGGTAAAATATTTAAAGGTATAAAAATAATTTATTGTTCACTTTTTAATAATGTCTGGAATGTCACTATGTTAATATCCTCAAATAAGTTAACTATAGTCCATCCGCTTTTTATCCGTACGTTCAATAGACAAGGGAAACATTCTCAGGCATTATAAACTGTTTATTTGCTTCACTAATCAATTACATTCTAATTTTGGTGAGTTGGGAAAGAGTTGACTATAGAATGGATTATATATATATATCTATATATATATATATGTATATATATATATATATATGTCGTAGATATAACAATCGTATCCTCTCCTAGGAGTGACTACAATCGTGATCTATATCAGAATATTCAACAGCTCTGCTAGAAGAGATCAGGAGTGACATTTCTTCTTGGAGAGATGACGACTAAATATGGAGATGGTATGACGATGTTATTCAAATTATTTTGATCGTGTATGATTTCTTCTCAGATGAGTATCAAATTATCATTATATGGGTCAATTATATAGATACAATTTAGGAAAAATAGTCGCATTTGCTTCCTTGAACACACACACAATATATATATATATATATATATTATTTAAAATCGTTCATAAGTAACGTTCAGTATTAGATATATATTAAGTAGACAGATCCCAATTCTATTATTTTGTTTTGTGGTACGAAATAGGCATCAATTCAACAAACAAAAACCATGAAATATTAACAATATCTATAATAATTATGGAATATATAAAGCATTAAAACAATGGCTCTCATACGACTGATCTTCTCCAACCATTAATATTAAAAAAGCTTAAGTGTTGGGGGGGGGGGGGGGGGGGGGGGGGGGGAGTGTCTCATATAAAAATTGGATTAGAGGTCCATGACAATTGAAGGACTGAGAAACACCATATTAAACCATACAGAGTGCGTTAAAGTGACTTTTTAATAGGGATTATGTTCGAAATCTTATTTTTTCATGCTAACTATTTGCACCATGCATGAAAATAAATGTTTAAATGTATTACATTTTAAGGATGATACATATTTTTTAGCTTATTGGTTATCATAAAATATTATATAGCTTGTTGACACTATAAAATACTCCGTAAATCTTATTGAAAACAAAATGGATTTTGCTTCTCAATAGAATTCCGGTGACGGGAGGTAATATAGTTGAATGTAATGAAGTATTAATGTATATAAAGAAAAGAAATCACTCTTTTGGATGTTTCGTTACAAAAGAATATTATTTTTATGTATTTGCTATTGTCAATAAACGAATTCGTAGATTGTGTTATTAGATAATTAGTAATTATTTGAAGAGAAAATATATTTTGTTTCCTCACATCTACAAAAAAATGTTGTCGTTCATTTTTGTAAAATTGGAGTGCTGTCCAATTGTATTCGACTTTATGATGCAATACAAAGGTCAAAGGAATAGAGGAAAGGAGATAATATTTAAATAATTTAGTCATCGTAGCATTTATTTTTAAATATTTGGTGGAAAATGACAATAAAGTATGTCAGCATCATAGAACAGATATGAACGCTTCTTCTTGGAGTTATAAATGCATCCAATTATTTACTTACGTTTAAACATGCCTCCCTGTATCATGGATTGGACAATATGTTCTTTTTTACAGGGAAATATAATTGCAGCTGTGTTGACCTAAATACTTATTTTTGTTAGGCTTATGTAATTCAATTTTTTTTTAAATCCCATTGAATGCATCAAGCCTTTCATATCATGAGAATATTCACATTATATTTCCATTTTGATTGGTCGAATATCATTATTTAACAAAAATATTTATATTTAGCAGTAATGGCATTTGATAAATGGCTCAAACTTGGATCAAAGGATACCTCGTTCATAATGAGAGATATGATTAATGCTCAAGAATCTCCAAGAAATGAAGCGTTTCTTATCTTTGAATTTGGTTATCGTTATTAATTATGGGGCTTCTCAACATAATTGTCCAATAAATTGTTAAAATAAAGACACAAAAAGGGATATAAGTAAATGAACAAATGACAATTAATCTATCAATTTTTAAATGTTCCTTACTACCAACATATCCATTTTGCTAACAGATCGACATAATGACTAGATAAGCAATCGAATAGAATTTTTCACTCTTTAGTCATCTTTTTTATATATAAAGCTCTATATTTGATAACACAGTCCTTTTTCAGAAAAGTATTAATTACAGTATGACAAAAATGGCTACCAAATCCTTTCTGAATCAAATATGGATTAAATAAGTCAATTGGATTAGATCCTTAATAGTTTGTGTATCCCTTTTTTCTATTCCCTTACGCCGAACAATCTTTATATATATATATTATATATATATATATATATATATATATATATATATATATATATATATATATATATAATTAAGACTGACAATTTACATCCATAGCTAGAAAGGAAGAGCGAAACAAATAAAACCCCTGATTATTGTTTTCCTTTCACAACCGCTATAGGGAGTGGATGCATTCCATCAAATAAGAAATGATAACAACTTATAACTCCCTCTATTGATTACAAGATTCATTATGGAGGTCCTTGAGATTAAGTTTCTTCGCACCCTCTATAGATAGAGAAAATCATTACCACTTTGAAGTAGAGAGTTGGTTAAATAGGGATCAAACTGGTATTCAAAGAAGTGAGGATTCCTATATAATTTTTACGGATGATTCCTTAACTGTATTACAGTTAAATATATTCGCCTTACAGGATCCATTATAAATTTCTTTCGCATCTTTGTTAGAGAAAACGCCTTCAGTTCATCATCTTTTATGAACTTTCTCCATCGCTTTAAACAAACCACTCCCTCCTTCCGCTCTTCCTTTCTTCATTTGGATGTGAATTTGCCCACTCTTAGTTACAATTTGTATTAATACCTCAAATTGACAAATAGAAAGTATAATATTCATATATAATAATATTATTATTAACAGCATGTCAAGGCTAGTATTTACATATCATTAATAAATTAATATTTTTTGAAATATGCTAAAATGTAGAGGTCATTAAAAAATGAAGAAAATGGGGAAGAGATTCTTGTGATTATTAATAATAGTTATTATCATTAATAGTAGACTTAATAGTAGTATATTTGGGAATTTACCAAGGATGATTACAATTCAGGATTATTAGAGGGAATGAAGAAAAATTGTGGGCTGGGTGTAGGAACTGTTCTTTTCAGCATGTGGCCTTGGCTACTTGGGAGGAATTATTATGAGGGGAAGGGATTTTAGCTCAATGTGAATATATATGTATGAAGGAGTGTGGTTCAGGGAAGAGTCTTTTAGACATATAGCCTTTTGTTGGTTTTGAATGAGATCACAGAGAGACAAAAAATGTATCAAACTAATCAAATGGAGAACTGGAATAGAGAATCAAACATTCTATCAGTAGTATCTAATGAATCCTTTGAGAACCTACTATCAATAGCTTATTTTCATAGTTCTTACTAAATATATTCTTTGAGGAACAATATATATTATATATTGTTGCACATTTTTACTCAAATAAATATTTTCGGAGACTCACTTGTAAAAAACAATGGCGCCATTCATAAAATATATTGAAGTTCAAAACTCTTAAGGCGGCTTCATAGTTAATTGAATAACAATTAGGCTCTATTTCTAGTTGTTTTATGGTTTTGATGCCAAGGAGTGGATAACGTCGAAAAGGTTTAAAAAGATTAATCCATTATATTATGCATGCTTATAATGTTTAAGACTCTTATCCTAATATAATAATAAGCTTAACTACTTTTTTTACCCATTAAAACACATAAAAGTCTTATCTTGTCGTTTAATTTAACTTCCTAAGACGTTACAAGAACCAAGGGTTGTTATCTATTTTATTTTTGATACATATCTTAACATCCACTCAAATTTTTTGTCCAACCTGAGCTATCATTTAGAGTTTTTAGTATTATGTTTGGTGCTTGCAATGAGAATTTCCATATCGATTATGCATAATCTTAAACTATCTCAAAGATACGTTATCTTAAGAGAACGCATTTTCACTTAAGAATGGCCTTTTACTATATGAAGTATTGAAGTCCTGGGATCACTTTATATATAGCTCTATAATTTACAGCCAAATACCAAAGAATAGAGTGAGCATTTGGTTGAAATTAGGGGTGTTCCCGCTTTCTTTTGAGACCTTTAAACTTGTTTAAAACATGTCAACGGGTCTAATTGCTGAATTTTTTCACTGTGACGTTATTAATTGCCATCTGACACACTTATATATGAATTCCATCATTAGCTGTCACAAAATATTTGATATGATATTATGAAGTTCGTATAAAACTTCTGAACTTTATTGATGTCTCCGCTGTGACGTCATCAACCCACCACACACCTCATCATATATTCACAGTGCTCTCTAATTCCCTCATGAGGAAGAAATGGATTCGGCTTCATCGGATTCGTTATTATTGTTATTTTATCGTTTTTATCATCCTCTTCATCGATGTCGATGACGGTTGCCAAGGACTCTTCAGACTTGAAAAAGTACTGATTGGACAACTTGTGTCAGGCGTTGGACTCATCTCCCCAGTCGTCGGAGTCGCATTCAGAGTCCGAGTGGGCCTCGTCGCTGTCAGACATTTCCACGGCGATACGGCGGGCAAGGATGGAGGCCACGTCGATGTGACCCGTACCGTTGTCAGATGACGTATCACCCTCGGCCACGCGGGCTTCTACTTTCTTCAAGGCGATGCCTAGGAAATAGAAAGAGATGTTATTGACCAATAGAAGCGTAGTTCAAAAAGAAATTTATAATTTTTAAACCTCACGAAACCAAAAGCTTTTAATAATTCTTTGATATTTACAATTAGTGATCTTGTGTATATTATTTGTATCAATATATTATATATATATATATATATGCAACGGATTGACAATCATCATTCTTACCGTCTCGAATGGCCTTGAGTAGATCCGATCTGACGTCGTCCTGTGGGGGTCGATTGAGAGGCTGGGGCTTTTTGAGGCCCGAAGGAGATAAAACCGTCGAAGATGGCTTTGCAGGAGAACCGGAAGACTAAAGAATAAAGATAAAGAGCAATAAGGATTCGTATGAAATTAAGAAACTATAATAACACTTTAAGTCTTTATGGACACTAAATGGTGTCAGGAAGAATGAGGAAAGGAAAAAATGGGCAAACAAATAGATTTCATTGTAAACAATGGTCTAAATTATATATATATATATATATATAAAGATGATGATTTGGGTGAATATTATGAATTATTAATAAGTTACAATTGCGCAAATAAGTTACAATATTTAAATACAATTTATTAATATAAAACTGACTCCCTTAAGGAAATATATAATATGACAATTACGTTAATTCGCCCTTTTGATGGCATCCTTCCTATTTGACCATATTTACCCTAATCGTATTTCCCAATGGATCTCAATCTACGTCATTTACTATTTTTGTAATAGACAATTCCAATATTATCTATTGTTATCAAATTAAATTAAGCAATTCCTCATATCCAACAAAAAATGGATTCTTATTTTATTTAATAATACCTAACGATGAATGGATCCTGCATTCAAACGATAATACGTAGGAAAAAATGCCAAATGATAATTTACATGAATTGATGGCATTCAAGAAACTACTTTAAAGACTTTAATGATATGATCAAAAGGATCAGGTAATCCATTTTCCAAGGGTCTTTTTTTTGGCGATTTTGATTAATTATTTTTAACAAAATATATATACAATAAATAAATCAACGATTGATAACAAGCATAATAATTGACGATAAGATTTTAAGAGCAAACAAGACCTTCAAATTAATTATATACCCTCAATGGAATGCATATATATTAAGTATAATAATGATTTTTCATTGACCACGCCCATCTTTAATGAATAAGAACATAATATGACGGTAAAGCTCAAAGCATATTTGTAGTATTGCACGCACGCAGTCTAGAGAATGCAAAAACATATGTAAAATAGTCATGCAAAAGCTATTAATATCTTGAGCAAATTATATTAAATTGAAATGAAAAATCCATTAAGTTTATTAGTTAATAGCTTATTATATGCAAGATTTAAAGGGTAATCCAAGTCTATTAGCTTCAATTAATGAAATGCGCATGAAAGACGATTTTAAATATATCCTTAAAATAAAAATGCTTGGCAAGGAGTGCTTGAAATCAAAAGGATGAATTAATAAGTTTAGATCATAACAGAAATCAATTCAGAACTACATAAAAAAAAGATTTTAAAGAGAGATGAAGTGTAATTAGGATGTTACTAGTTGATAAATATTTGATATTTATAAAACAACTAAAAAACTATTAACGTGCGAGATTAATAACATAGCTATAAGTTTTGGGGTTGATTTATGGTTCGAAGGAATTATATCCGTTGGTATACTTCATATGCCCAAAGTTAGAATCGGTTCTTAAAGTCGTCATCATGCTAACATCAAAGCCCAGCCAATACATTTTCGAACTCTTGTGGGATTAATTAGTCATTTTTAACGGTATTAATGTACCTTTTAAATTTGGATAAATATTTTTTTAGTGCAACTTTAACCAGAACAATAAGGGGAGCATTTTAGGTTTACATGATTTCATGCACCATGACTTTCAGCGCACCCGATATATATATATATATATATATATATCTAAAAATCATATTTTTAGATTAATATCTTGCATAAATTATGAAGTCCTAGATGTAAGTCGCAAATAAAGCGTCATACCAACAACATTATAAGAACAAACAGTTCAAAATGTCTCGTAACTTTTAGGAATAGTCGTACTTATGCCCTTATTTTTGGATTAAGGACTTATCGATGTAAATTGCGAAAATCGTCATAGCATCATATGAAGAAGTAGTTTTAAATATAATACAGTTTTTGCTTTTCTGTGAAAGTCCAATTTGTAATAATAATATAATATCGACGAACCTTTCGCGGCATTTCGCCGTTTGATAGGCCATTTGCAGGCGGAGGAGGGGGTGGGGGAGGCGGTACACCAGGAGGAGGGGCTGCAGAAGAAGAGGACTTAACAGGCGAGGAAGCAGGCAGGGGCGGTGGAGGAGGGGGAGATGGAGGAAGATGGGTCGAGGGCAGAGATATTCCCAGGGAGGATGTACTGCTTTTGGCCCCACCAGATGAGAGAAGGGTTTGATTAGGTGGGGGTGGAGGTAGATCCTCCCCGGATTGAGTTTCTTCCTCGAGTGATGACTGAATCCCATTGGATACGACGAGGGAACTGCTGATCTCCTGAATGAGCATTTGGTGCGTGGACGCAGAAGATGCTGCTGCATTGGGAGGTGGCGGAAGGGGTAGTAGGCCTGTGTCCTTCCGACTCCCTCCTTCGGGAGGAGGTGCAGGTGGAGGCTGTGTGGGTCGCTTCTTGTTCGGAGAAGAGCTTTCCTCCAAGCGGGGATCCAATTGTATCTGCTGTTGATGATGAATTTGTTGTTGAATCTGCTGCTGTTTCTGTAGTTGATTGACGAGAAGTCCATCTCGTTTGAGTTCTTGATATGTGTAACCGCTGCCGCTCTTGCCGCCACCCTCGGGTATAAGATTCGAGGAGGAGGACTGTTGTTGCTGATGTAGGGGCCTGGAGAAGTCTGCATAGTTGGGACTCTGGGTGTTGACGCTATTGCTTCGGGCATAGAGCTCCCCTCGTGATTGATAGAGAGTGGATGACGTGTTGTTGGAGGATGAGGAATAGCTGCGAGAGATCTCGATGGAGTTTGGCCTCGGGCGATCCACTGAGCCGTAGGGGGACTCCTCTTCGGGGCATCCATCCTGGTTCCCTGGGGACATGAAAACCTCTCCCTGGCCGAGGGCCTTGAGTCTTTGGCGTTCAAGGGTACTTGTGGGTTGGCGGGGACGCTTTTTGTGTTTGTCGCTCTTGAGAACGCCGTTAGATCCAGGGATACCCCCGCTGCCAACAGGTGGGAGGACACCGGCTGTGGTGGACACGGGAGGGCCACCATTGATATGAACCTTGGAGTTTGGATTCTGAAATGATGAAGAAAAAAGAAATGAGAATAAAGGAATGATGTTTAAACAAATAAAAATATTTCATTACAATTGCATATCCTAAAACACTGTTATATGAGTATTTAAATTGGAGTTATGAAAGAATGAATATTTAATTGCACTACAAATATAATTGATTAAAAATATTCCCGTTTCGAAATTGAATATAGTACTTTTTTTCCTTAAATAACTTATTTTTTCTTTATTCATTCGATATTCAAAGTGTGATATATAATTTTACAAATTAATCCTGCTTTCTATTATGCATAAGCTAAAAAATGAAACTCTTGAATAACATTATAATAAAACATTATAGCTACGTCCAATAATAAAATATGACACTAATAAAGAATACCTTAGTCCAAATCCACTATTTAATACATTTGATACTTCTATTAATAACCCTATTATTCCATAACTTTTATTTTTATGATCTATCAAATTTAGATACAGCCTACTCTCTTGATCGAAGTGATTCGAGTGACAAATCCATTTTAATTGTGAAGAAAATGCAAAGGAAATTTTTAAAAAATTGCAATTGAATGGGACAAAAAAATTGTTTAGGGATTGATAAATTGTTGTGAATGATTTAAGTATTTACATCTTATGATAATTATTTTTGCAAGAGCCTGAAACTACCGACTGATACTCGGTATTTCAGTAGATTGAGACTATACCAGTGGTAGATTTTCCTATCAAATCTCTGCAAATATTCAAATCTAAATCAAGAATGTTACTTTACAACTTTAAAATGCAATTAATCTAATGTGAGTAAGATATAAGTTATTTGACAATAATACCTCAAAAGCCAATCACATGATTAAATAATGAAAAAAATCAGTCAGATAAGGAATAATGCCAAGACGAAGAACAATAAACATTTTTGGATTTTCTATTAAAACGCAGAGAACAACATATATTTTACATTATATCAAAAAAATACTATGAAGAAACTTCAGGACTGGAATTTACAAATCCTTTTAATTAGTAAAAATAATTAGAAAAGTCATAAAAACTTTTAGTTCATTTAAAAAATAGATGCAAAAGATTGTTAATATGAGGAGATGTTAATTAAAGATTATATGGAATTCCTTACCTTTTTCCCTCGATCGTTCATCATTCTCTCCGTATCCTTGACCATTTCCTGCCTCCAAAGCTCGAAGAAGTAATTGGGATCCGTATAGAACTTAAGACCATCCTTTCCATCCAATCTACAAAAGACAAAAAAATCATGTTTTAGACTTAAATCCAATTATGTTATTTTGTTTTTTTACTTACCTATATGGATTGAGATGGTCCAAAGGTGGTGGTTTGTCACATGCGAGATAGGCTTCTAGCATGGCCTTTGGCATTGTGTCTCTAGAAACGACTTGCTGATCGAAGGTAGTGGAGGATCGATAGGCCTTCCTCAGTTGAATGTCTTGAAGAGAGACTGTAAGAATAGGGAAATAAAAACTATAAGCTTACAACGGAAGTAATATTGGGGTGTACCAAACAGAATGATAAACGAATTTAGTATTAAAAAATGCAACGGCATCAGTGGATATATTTTATTACTTGGCGGATGGAATGAGTTCACAAAAGTGGTAAAAATAGTTGATATTCGCGCCATTTATATCTATCCCCAGTCTCTTCGATGCAAATGGAGGCACCTGATTTTTTTACGCTCCTACTTCATTATACGATACAAGTTAGGCAAGACAGTTAACAAGATCCGCACAGACCTCATTCGTACTTTTACTGATACTTGCCCTGATCTATCTACTATTAAAAGACGGGCACCGATAATAACAAGGCTTTATAAACACCATATTTAAAAAAAGTCAAATAAAAATCTCATAGTTCAAATTGAGAAACAAGCTTTAAAACCTCTTTTTAAACCATCAAGAAGTCAAAACCAATAGATTTTGAGTCATATTTGTTCATATCAACTTCATTAAAAAATAATTTTAGAAAACAATCAATATTTTGTCGGTGTTAAGGCTTTTTATCAATATAAATTGTTTTTTAGACCCCATTGCACATTATTTTATGTTTTCATAGGGTTTTTTGTACATAAATTATATGAAGAGTGGGGGAAATGTTGTCAAATGAGAGGATTTTTTGTTTAATATTTAAATATAGAAATAAGACCATTTCCCCACCTTCTTCCACCGTAGAGTCCAACTGCGTCACTCGAATGGCGAGTCGATCAATTCTCGCTTGTAGACTCGAGCTTCGATCCGCTATCCCCTTGGCCTCCTCAAAGAGATTTCCAAACATTTCCTCGGCGTGTCGGGAGAGGGAAGAGAGCTGCCGGATAATATTTGCCAGAGTTCCATTCGTGACCCCTTCCAACTCGTCCGGAACGCTGCATTGAAGCGTTCCGCGTGAGATGTTGACGGGCGTAATGACACGCTCGGGAAGAGGCATAGTGGAGCGTCCCTAGCAATACGTTCAAATAGAGAACTAGATATAGATGAATGTCCACCGGAGAAATACAAAGAGAATAAGGATCCTTAAGTATCTGTAAAAAAATATATTGGAAAATAAAATTAAAAGCTTGGAAAAACAAATTTACTTGTTATTTGATTTATTCCACGCATCATATCTTTAAATCCCTACTTATAAAAGTCTCTTATCAGTCTTTGACTGATTATAGTGCAAATTATCTTTATCATAATTCAAGACGGCATTCTTTTCAGAAAACTTTTACTCAAAATAAAAGGATATTACTTCATAAAACCCATTTTGTGTGCCCAATGACGTTTCAAAAAAAAAATAATATATATATATATATATATAACAAAACAATAGATGAAATGTCATTGTAAAGGAATTAAAAGTTGCAAACTATTTATTTATTATAATAGTAATTCCACACGTTGAATAAGTCATTCCAGTGTCCCTTATCAATTTTGCCTTTGACTAAGCTGGAGGTCAATTACTCATTCACAGAGGAGCGGATTTCAAAGTAGCATTTGTATGCATTCAAAAGGTCTCCAATAGATCATCGAAACAAAATAAGGAACTCTCCTCTAAATAGATCAATGCATTTACGCACCAACTTTAAGAAAGTGATTTTTGAGTCCATTTCTTAAGTCCCCTAAGAGAATCATCATTCCATGAGCATCTTAAGCATCTTAAGCATCTCAAGCATCTCCTAAACAGAGGAAATGTCAATGATATCAAATGAATGTTTGTTGTCAAACAAATGATTTAGTCATGAAATCAATGGTCTTTTGACAACTCTCCCGCGTCAAGAAGTTCTCAGAGCTCATGACTGACAGATTCTGAGGCATCTCGCTCATGCAATTCCATTGGACTCCAGAGGATTTCACGCCCACCCACCTCTCTTTCTCTGACTACATCAAGCGTGACCCATCTAAGAATGATTGCTCTTACCCATATCACACTCTCGATCCTCTCTCCGTGAATTCCCGGATCAAGCCCGCAGACTTAGAAGAAGAAGAAGTCAACCTCGGAATCCTGACGAATCGATGGACAAGAAGCAGAAAAGAAGAAATTGTAGTAAACGAAGCAGCAGACACACAGCAGCTGCGCCTCCACTGTTGCCACAGCTGCTGCTCTTAGAAACAGCTTGCATAGTAAAGGCGTGCGCTCAAATAAAGAATGTTGCCCAAAGAAGAAGAATCATTATAAATGAATAAACATAGAAACTTTAGGAAGGCTTCATATCCATGAAGGAAGGGAGAAGAATATGTATCTATGTAATATGTGACGTCACTGGTTTCATACCCATTAAAGTCATTAAAAAAATGAATAGCTTTTTTTTATTTCTTTATATAAGAGGCAGGGCCGGTTTTTGCTATGGACAATGTGGGCGACTGCCCAGGGCACAATCTATTTGGGGGCGCCCCTCCAAAAAAATTGCCAGTTTTATACTCTAAAACCGCTAATTTCCAAGTCAAGTTAGTGGACTGGTCGCTGGGGCGATCACCATCACGTATGTCGCGGAAAATGAATTATTTTAATGGATTTTCTTTCTTTCGAGAAATATATACCATTTTAATGTCATTTCTGTTTGTTGAAGCAAATATATCATTTAAAATGGCATTTCTGTTAATATATCCCACGTTAGAAATCTATTCATTATGTACGAATTTGAGCCCGTACATTTCCCCAGAGCGACGCCAAGAAGAAGAAAGTATTCCTGATTGGATTTTTTTCTTTGTCTTTGATTATTGTTCTCATTCATTGTGCTTGTCAGTTTCTATTCAAATAGAGATTACACCCCCCTTCAGTCAGTCTGATAGTTGGGTTTGAGTTGATAAATATTTGTTAATAAAGTTAACTTTTACCTCTACTGTCCCTTTGTCGTATGTTATTTCTTTAGGTAATTTTACTTCACTATTCATGGGGGTTATTATCACAAAGGATTGTCGGTACTTATCCTTTTTTTAAGAGTATACAGTCCGCTTGTTTCTACAGGGAGTACACGTATAATCCGGAATAACTTTGATCGGTTATGTCGTCTTTGTTTTTGAGATATTGCAACGTTACTACGCTTGAATCTTATCTATCTGCCAAAAAAACAGATTGAAAATCAGTCAACATTTAGCCATGGAAGAGGAGAAAAGGCATGCGATGTTCGCTTCCTTCCGTACCGGGAGGAGTCCAAAGGAGGTGATAGAGTTCTTCAACTACCCCAAGTCGACCGTCTTCGACCAGTGGAAGGCTTGGAACTCTTTAAAAAAATAATGATGCTCATCGCAAAAAGCGTTCTCGGTCCCTGGGGGCCACCAGGACCGACGAGTTTGTCGCCGAGGTGAAGAGGAAGGTCAACGAGGACGGCAACAAGTCCTACGCCAAGTTGGCCGCCGAGATAGGTTGGTCCAAGCAGACCATTGCCAACACCATCATCAAGGACCTGGGCTACAGTTCGTACAAGAAGAGGCACAGGATGATCTTGACGGAGGGGACTAGGCGTGGCTGTTGGAGAACCTCCCCTACCACTGGAGCCCGGACTTGTGGCCCCCCAGCACCCCTGACTGCAACCCCCTCGACTATTTCTTCTGGGGCATGGTCAAAAACAAGACCAACAAGCACGCTCAAAACACTCTCGACTCTCTCAGGGCCGCCATCGTGGAGGAGTTCGCCAATATGAAGAAGGACGTCGTCGCCAAGGCCTGCGGCCGCTTCAGGCACCGCCTCGAGATGGTCGTCGCCGCTGATGGGGCTATATTGAAAAATAAATATCTATATATGTGTGCCTTTCATTTAACAAAAAATTGTTGAAAAATATTGATAAATAAATAAGTTATCAACATTTCAAAATTTGTTTTAATTAGTCCGGATTATACGTGTACTCCCTGTACAACGTCAACTTTCTGCAGTCATGTATACAGGTTTTGTGTGTGTCAAAAGAAATGAAAGAGAGCATTCCACACACTGCGGATTACGTCCCAATCTCTATTTCTGCCGGACGCAACACCAGAGCTCAGCGGGATGTGGATGCGACTTGTATTCAGTGTTATTTGTAGCACTGAAGGAGGGGGGTTGATGGGGCGCCAATGGAGTGTTCGCCCAGGGCGTAAAAGTCGCCAGGACCGTCTCTTATAATTGGTTAACATAATTGAGTTGAACCATGGTTTCTGCGATACTTTTTAAAGACTTGCGATGAAGATTACAAAATCCTATGTCATCTTGCGATAAAGTAACATCGATAAATAATATACGACATCAACGATTCATTTACAAAGCGATATATTATTTCCATGGGGGTGAATTATATAAAATTATTTTCGTATTAAAAAGAATAAAACATGAATTGCCTATTTTTGCAAATAAATATTTCCCATTGGGGAAAGTAGGCGAAGAAGGAGATTATTCTTTCTTATTTTCTCCGATTGTAGTTCACCACATATTTTTACGAAAGTCGTCATTGAATGTATCGTTAATTGCTCCTCATTTTTTGGAACTAGAGACAAATGAATCGCTTAGCAATATCCGATCCATAAAAATACCCACTCATGAGTATTACTCAACATTCAATAAAAAGCTCTTTATAATTTTATACTCTTTGTTGAGCAAAATTAGTTTTATAAGAAATTATGTACCAAACCCCAAAGGAGCGGCGGCAAAACCTAACGAGAGGAAGACGCTCCTGGCACCCGATTTCACAGCACAGCGACATCTATTGGCAGAGTAAGCTAACTTGAAATATTTATTAGTATTTAGCTCATTTTGCATCTTAATTCTGCACTCAGAGATGCCAAAATTTAGTCACTTGTTCCTTTTGGCATTTCCAACAACTCCACAAAGTTTCATCCGAATCCGTTCTGTACTTTTTGAGTTATCCTGCTGACAAACAAACTAACAAACCAACAAACCAACGCCAGTGAAAACAATACCTCCTTCGGCGGAGGTAATTAATGCTTACCTCAATATATAAAGAGTTCAGAGAGTTTGGTGTTCTTTATTTTGAGTGAAGGTAAAAGTAGTAAAAATAAAAGAGCCCATTGTGATACTATATTCGGTAATGCATCAACCTGCTATCAACCAAATAGATCGCTTAGGTGCAATTTACCTTGGGTGCAATAGTGTACTTTAAGTACTCCACTAATGCGTTGCCTGAGGAGGAAGTTACTCCAGAAAAGAAAAAGTGGAAATGATAATTCATCTACAGTGAAGAATAATAACTTTTTTTAATTGTCATTTATTACTCATTCTATCAGGAACCCCTCTAATACTGTTATCCAATGAGTATTCTATAAATCTATCTATGAGTAATCTATAAATATTTATGGTAGTAACAATAATCAATATTTAGTACTTATTAATAACATTAGTAAAGAATGTTAAATTTGTCATCAGATCATTTTCTCATAAAAAGGATTTTTCCTTTTCATAGCATTAAGAGATGTTGACAACATGACGCCATAAAATATACTTTTTTCTTCTTTTAAGGACCGTCAAAAAAGGACCGGACCGGACTGGACTGCAATCATCAATCCTAGATAAGGACCGACACAACACTAATATCCCCCTTTCTAAGAGAAAAACCGTATGGAGTCAATCAGTCTCTTTGAAGAAGAGAAAGGATAGGCCGAATATTCCTTTGAGTGATCAAATAATCTTAAATTCTTGTATAATTGACTTTATCAATCGATATTAATAAAAAAAATACTACTGGCAAAACGATCATGATACAAAAAGGAAAATAAGTCAGCAGAGAAAAATGTTAAAAAGACGTTATTCTTAATTGCATTATTATAAATCTTAAATAAATATGTCTAATTTTCATTGTATTCGATGTATATTACTAATATTAATAATCGATTATATGTATTCGGTGTAATAGATCTCCAAAGTTGTTTAACTTATTTTGCTAAGTTCAAGTTCTTCTCACCACGGAGTGCTTCCAGTTGTACTTGCATTCGCATCTTATTTGTCAATTTTAATTTTCCAATATTAATCTAATCATCTTATCATTTATTTGAGTCCTCAAGATTGTCAATAATAAAACATGTCTAAATAATCATAACATTCAACTAAGTTATATCTTTTAATTATAATATATATTTATCTCCTCCAAACTTCGTCAAATGACAATATAATCAATTAGTTTAACTATTTATTCCACCACCATTTCTTTCGATAACGGAAATATCAAGGAGAGTAACCTACATCTAACGTCCCGTTAAATAGATTTGAACAATGGGGTATATGATTCTATCGAGTGCTGATAGTGGAAAAAAATTATGTACCTTCAAAAGTTAACATGTTCATAAGAAAGTCAGAGGATCAAAACAATGAAGGGCCTGCTCATTGAGCAGTTTGAGCAGTGCTCAAAACTTTATTATCAGTCATAAATAAAAACATGAATATTTATTTCACCTTATCCAATAATCCCAATACTAAATATTTCAATACTTTTAAGCGCTCAAAAATACTAAATGTCAAATGTTTTGATCCTCTTGACATAAAAAACATTACTTTGTAATGTTTTTATGTATTTTATAAACATTTATATCTTCATGGGTTAGACGCCCGATTAAGTATGCTTAAATATGTTATCAACCTTAAGCCTATGACGTCACATACGATATTTACTTTTTGTTTTCTTCTATACATGCCTTGAAATATAGGTCTTGGATCTTAAGGATCCCTTCTTCATCATGAAGATGATGACTGCTAGTAGTAAGCTGTCGCCTCATCATTGCGATGTATGTTAAAAGAGGGCGCTTGTTCCTTTCTCTTCAAACACCATTATAATAATAAGAACAATAAAATAGTGTTCTGCGTTGGTAACTACAACTAATGTTATAACTGGAGTTCCTTTTAAATAGGACTTCTTCCACAGCTTCCATGCATGCAATTCCTTGCATTTAAGGCTTCTTGCCTCTGCAAGGAATCAATTAGCCTGGCAACTGTCGTATGAAACTTGCAAGGACAACAGGCTACATCAATTTGATGACTCATCCTTCAGTGCATTGTTTCCCCTACACTTACCTATATATATATATATATATATATATATATATATATATATATATATATATATAATATATATATATATATATATATATATATATATATATATATTATATATATATATATATATATATATATATATATATATATATATATATATAGATATATATATATATATATATATATATATATATATATCTATATATATATATATTATATATATATATCTAGGCTTTGAGCGCTCAGGAAAAAATAGCGATCATAATTTATTTGCGATATAGCGATAAACGATCAGGGATTTTTCCGATCGATCCGATCAATTTAATTTCAATTGCGATCAATAAAAAATATCTATGTAATACTAATTCTAAGTAAAAATTTAAATGTATATACAGTCAAACCTTTATAAGTATTCATCTTTATATGGCAATGAAATGATTTTTTCCCATAGCCTATGAGCTCCAAAATAACGACTTCTCCATAGGCGCCTGTCTGTATATTTTAGGACAAAAATATCAGAATTATTGTTTCTCATAGCCTATGAGCTCCAACACCTGGCTCCTCATTGACGGTATGTCTGCATATTTTACAAGAGATGCCAGAATAAATGTTTCCCATAGCCTATGAGCTCCAAAACAATGACTTCTCCATAGCGCCTGTCTGTATATTTTAGGACAAAAATATATCAGGATAGCACAGACTGGCTTTTTTCTATTAGTATTAGTCTGTATTTTGTGTTTTCTAAACAAATATTAGTTGTTGGAATGTATTTGGTCAATGTGACAGCTAGTTAAGTTTTAAGAAATGTAAGGGTTGTCTCAAAAATCCTTATTTCAAACATTTTTTTCTTTTTTAGTTATTTTATACAAATTGATCGGATCGCTATTTTATAGTGATTTTCTTACGATCAAAAGATATAAAGATCAGGACCTTTTGCGATACTGCGATCAGCGATCAAATATCGCTATATCGCTATTGATCGCCGATCAGAAAAAACTCCGATCAACAAGCCTGTATATATATATACAGAATACCGAACGGTAGAAGGTATTACCGAATACTGAACCGGCGGTAGATTTATCCACCGATTCCTTATATAATTTAATTATTATAACTTATATTATTATAGAACAGATACATAAATATACATTCAATATAAGCACATGCTATGCATTGAATACTAGAGTACCTGAAAGTGTATTTAATATCGACAATAGCAGACAGTAATGAAATAAAAATCTATGGCCTTCCATTTCCTACAAGTCCAAGTACATATATAAATTTGTATGTATTACATTTCAATAATCTCCATTAAATTATAACAAATTATGTACTTAATTGTCCTTTGTTGTTAATTGTCCGATATTAAATGCATAGAGAAGTCACAGAGCAGATACATAAATATTTTCTTTCTCTCTTTCTTATCTACCGTAACGAATATCGATCGATACTGTAGATATATAATAACGTCTACAGAATACCGATATTG
>CP045897.1:16668668-16684376 GCA_013387185.1 Caligus rogercresseyi | reverse complement strand
CTGTGCTGTGAAATCAGGTGCCGGGATCGTCTTCCTCTCGGAATTTCCGTCGAGGGGAACCCTCCCCGTCCCTCTACGCCGCCTCAGTCGTGAAAAATCCGCCTCGGAAGGCTCATAAGGACCCCGTGACGGCGGAGGTTTGCACTCTATGAGTGTATATTTTTTAATAATTTTTTGATAAATTATTTATACAAAAACTCTTCTAAAAATTTTGTTATATTTCCGAATTATTTTTTTTTGGATTAGAAGAAAGTTGATAAAGTCATTGGTTGACGAGCCGGTTCAGCCCCTAAACTTAAATGGCTGCTGCAGTAGCTAAAATGTTATACTTACTAAATAAAAATGCAATAAAAATAAATGGCTGCAAAAGAGCGCTAATGGTTATATCTTATACTGATAAACCAGATATCAATCGATAGGAACGATAAAAGATTGTTATCGCCAACTCACTAACGACCTAATTTTTGGATTTAGAGTGGTATTGATTTATTTCATTACAAATGTACTCCGGTCTTGTGAAACTCCGTGTCGTGAAAAGAAACACATTTGTTTTAGCAATTATTCTTTTCATTCCTGTATACACTGCAGCCTTGCGTTAGATAAATCGTTTATTTCGGTAAGTATCAGTTTTTTTAAAGATCTGCTTCCCTAAATAACTTTGACTTCTTTGGTTCTGTGTTCAATTCGGCCAACGTAATTTCTTCTAGTTTTGCGAGATCCAATTGTTTTTTTTGCTGGCTTTGATAGAACCTTTGTGTTGCCAATTGTTTCTTATTTTATTAACATATTTTCTATAGTAGAGAATGTATTATTCAAACCAATTAAATTATTACAAGAGCTTAAAATAATGTTCTTCATTAGTGTATCGGTGCCTTGGCCATTTAAAAGAGTTGGATTAAAGGTCTGTAATACTTTATTCCTTCTTTATATTAATTTTTAGCCTTACAGCTTTATGATTTAATAAGTGTGTGTCAATGACATATATTCTCGAATCGAACCGTTAGTAAATCCTTTAATTAAGTAGTATATTCGTGAGGATACTCTTTCAGAGTTCTTGTCTTATGAAAAGAAGGTGCGAGAAAGATTATTCACCCGATAACCAACATTAGTGAAACCATACGATGTTATAATTGATTTTTTTTTTTTGCTAAAAGAGAAGGGTCAGGGGTAAACTTTAATTATTATTACACAGTTTTTTCCCTCAGTTTATTTTTATATTAAAATCTCCACCAATAACATTGGGCCTCTTCGAAATTACCGACAAAAATTACCTTTTAAGGAATTCGGGATCATCTTTAATGGGCTCATAGATGCCAATTACATATATCAAACATTGAGTTTTGTTGGTTACAGTTGGTCTTGATTCCATCATAAAATATAAAATTAGATTGAGCATTGATTTTATCAGTAAGGAGATTTTTTGGCTGTGAATTTAAAATATGAGAAAACTTTGTAGCATACAGGAATTGAGTCCTTCCAACGAGCGCCTTGTATCCGTTAAAATGACTATATCGGGTTGAGTAGATATTTTTAAAGTAGAGCTAAATTATATACACTATAAAACTTTGGGTAGAATATATGTTTTAAAACAAAATATAGTCAATGTCATAACTATTTCTTCATGCATAAAATTGAAAAATATACATAAAAACAGTTTTCTTTCAACTAATCACATCAAAGAAAAAATTTCAGTATGGCATACTTACGTATATGTTTCACGCACTGTGTCCAACATATCATCTATTCTTCTTATCAATAGAGTTTTTAATATGTAAACCAAGTATTATTTTCTAAATAACATGAGCTGCATCAATGAATAAATAATTATTATTTGAGGTTTGGTGACAAAGGCAAACTTTGAACTTCCTTCAAACCGGCAAATATCTAGCTAGAGTTGAAATGAGTCTTTTGGCTAAGGAAATAAAAGTAAACTTTTTCAATGTTTTTCATAATTGTGTTATTTTATCTTGATATATATATATATATATCAGGAAACGATCGGGTACCCGGCCAAAGTCCCGGTGTTTTTTGATCGTCTAAAAATCCCGTCCCGTCCCGGTGTCTAAAAATCACCGTGCCACGACTATAATATTTTCGCTCATTCGTCATTCTGTAAGTGATGACGTTTTTTTTAGAAAATAATTTTTAAAATTTAAAAAAATATTTACAATTATTTCTAAAAACCCGTCATCACTTTTTCATAGAACATGTTTTCTTAAAAAATGTCATCACTTTTTAGAAAATACTTTTTAAATTTTAGGAAAATTTCTTTTCTAAAAAAAAACGTTGTCACTTTCAGAATGACGAGAGAACAAAACATACTGAAGTCCCGGCCCGGCCCGGGTCCCGACGAAAGAAAGTGTCCCGGTCGTTTCATATATATATATATATATATATATATATATATATATATATATATATATATATATATATATATATATATATATATATATATATATATATATATATTATATATATCCTTTTTTGAAGAAGGTACCCTATCATCGTAAACACATTATCTTGCACTACCCTCAAATCATTGGATGTTCCGTCCCTTTATATCATTATAGCCTTAACCTATTGAATATATTTACTAGGACACAATATCTAGGTCTCCACTCTTCACTTTCAGCAAAGATGTTTTCATTCTCCCTTCCTCCACTATCCTGATTTCACTTTTTTCACTTGTTGTTGCTCTTCAAAACAACAACAAAAAACATCGATACCCTGATTGCTTTTTTACTACTACCTGGGATTAGATAAGTGGTTATTTTACCTTTTTTACTTAAGTATCTTGGTAAAGTTTGTGAGTTATCTTTTGCTTTTTTAAGGGGGATTGATTATGTTGGTTTCAGGGGGTTTCCTTCCTTCTATGTACTAGCTGGAGTAATCAAAAATTTCAACTCCTCAATTGTGAACAACACTCTAATCAATATTAAAACCAAGTTATATGTAATGAAACCCCATTTTTCAATAGAACCGGACTGAAAAAATATTATTATGCACTAATAAATTATGGCATTTATTAAGTATAATTACTTAATTTGTCCTATAAACATATATGAAAATGTTAGTTGCCAATATAAATTTTCTTTCTTTACACTAAATTATTTATTTTTATTTTCTATTAAATCCTTTAGTGGTAAATTAAGGTTTTTTTTGAAGCAGTTATATTAATTTATAATAAATAATTATGAATAATTTATATGTTTTTTCAAATAAATTAGAATAATTGTATATCAGATGAAATTTAATCACAAAAAGGTTAGTAAATACAGAAGACCGAACGAACAAAGATTTTTTATTAATATATTTTTTTCCCGGGAATCCTATAAAAATAATTATTACCAATCCAAACCCTCTACATCAAAATCCTATCCAAATTTAACGCGTTATTATCAAGGAATCGTAGAAAACGTTTTTCTTAATAACATTAATAAATTGAAAACGAATTTTCCATGAATAACTGAAATATCCTAAACACATCTTAAGACCTCCAAGTCGTCCACAGAAAATTGGATCCAAATCTAACTTGGCAATTTCATGAAATTGCAAAACAAACGTTCGACGAATAAAATATACATGGCGATACTAAATTTTCCAGAAGTGTTCACCACGACTAAAATATGCTCTGATCCCTCAGAGCTATTCCCCGAAAACTTTGTCAAGATCTAACGAATGGACGAATAGAATATGTTTTTTTATTTGTATATATGTGTTTTTTGGTATTCTATTAGTGGTAATGAATTGTTCATAGTTAGTGATTTTTATGTATGACCTGATTTCAATTGACCCACTGACCGCTCAACACCGAAAATATTAAAAATTGTAGCTTAAGGATACACCTTTGTCCTATTTATGCGTAATATTTATCGATAGGTAAAATATGTAAACAAAACCATGACAACTATTAACATGATAGAATCCTTAACCATGTTTCAGTAATTCAGTAAAAGGCATTTATTAAAAGGGAATAAATTGAAAATGAAACTAGTATTTTATCATCCAAAGCCTGGATAAAAAAACTTAATAACAACCTCCATAGTTTTACAAAATCTACTTTCAAAGATGCAACTCTAAAATTCAACGAAAATTTTTTATGGATTCCGCTTCAAGTGGCATATTTTTTAGTATTTTAAACACTTTTTTTCGAACGATAAATGTCCTTGGTTCGAAGGGCAAATAAAAGTTTTAATCCTTGAGAGGTATTCAAATCTATCGAGCCAAATATTAATTAATTACTTATGAATATGAATGAAATCAGTCATTTCCCAATTAAAATATGATACAAATGATTGCAAAGAAGCTGATGTTGATATTACAATTTAAAAGTCACTTAATCACCATGAAGATCAATGAGCCTTAGCTTATCCATCTTATCAAACTTATCCATATAAAAGCTGATTAATATATGTAACTAAGCGTTTAGAACAGGGATGCCAGGGTGAAATCGGTCAGGGGGCCGGACTGTTTCAGTGGGACCTCGGGGGGCCAAATTACCGGTACATTTTGGCCTTGCAACACTAATCACTAAACAAAAGTAAATTTAAATTTGTTGATATTGTATCATATATTATTTATTTATAAAACACTTCTCAACACTAACGTACGGCCAAATGAGATGTCCATACGGGCCAGTTCCAACCCGCGGGCCGCCACCATGGCACCACTGGTTTAGAAGATAAAGGGAACCGAACAAGCAAATAAACAGATCGATTTTTCATTTGCATATATTTTTTTGCTGTAACAACCATCCACTCAGAAATATTTTTTTAGCAAACTAAAATACTTCACAACGAATTTTCTGGAAAGAACCAAGGGGTCCAAAACACACCTTAACACTTGAAAGCCATCCAACAGAAAATTTGGTCTAAATCTAACATGACAATTTTAACAAATCAGAAAAACACGTTTTGGCGAATAAAATTAATATAGCGAGAATATTTTTTTCTGGGAGTATTCACAACTAGAACACAATGCCTAAAAAATATCCACTGAATATTTTGCCAAGATCTAAAGAATCGTTTGGCGGATACAAGTAAACGAATAGACCAACAAACGAATGGAATAAATATTTATTAGTTTATATGACAAAAAATAATTAACAATCACCTTAAATTATCATTGTAGGGCTCCAATATATTACCAACCGGATTCAGAGGGCTCAATTAGAAAACTGTCCTTGATTTCTTGAAACACTAAATGAATTATTAATGCCATAATGTTTTTCTTATATCCTTGAGGATTATTCAGATCCACCAGACCAACAAGTGAACACTAAATTAATAAAACCAACGTCACAGCATTCCTTAGTCTATGATTTCCAAGAAAATTTGCAGGAAGTGCAATTAATCTTTTAATCCATGCTGATGAATGGCTGCAACATACAAAACTATGAATTTATTTAATTATAATGTTAAGTTATTTTAATTAATTAAAGATTTAATATATTTTTATTTTATTTAAAGGCAATAAAAGAAGAATGTGTCTAAGCTAAAAAGTACATATTTAAAGTACTGAACTCCATTTTAACAAAAAAAGAACAGTATTTGACTTACGAAGTCAATTTTCCAGAAAGTACATATCATATTAGTTTTAAAGTGGTGTATAACTACGACTTGGAAACTTATGAATATTTTTAAATTATAGAGTTTAGTTACTTTTAGTTATTGAAAATACTTTGGTTTTCTTTAAAAAAGGTAGAAACAATCCATCTCTAAGATCTTTAAAGCATTTTAAGTACACAATTATAAACCATAAAAACTTTGGTTCAATAGACAATGCCATTCGTGGAAGCAATGCTCTAATTGCTTTTTATAAGCCCCGAAACACAGCAAGGAATCTCCGCGAAATCCCCAATTGTAAAGCCTAAATATACCTCTTTAGCAAAAGGGAGTTGCATAAATATATGACGTCGTCAACCATTTAAACATTCAAAAAATATATTTGCTATCAATAAAGGTAAGGAATACAGACCAACCTGCATATAGCGGTCACTCGTCTATATTAAAACCTTTTAGGTAAAGCGACCAACTGTGTCTAACGCTCCCTTGTTTGGGTTCCTTTGCCTAATATATTTATATATATTATTAGTTTTCCTTTAATATTTCAACATCTTTTTATTTATAGACTTTATTTTTCCCAATATTTTAGGTATATAAATATCTGGAATTACAGTTATCATCATCATCAATAACTTAAAAATAGACACTTTTAAAGTTATTTTTACCCTTTTCATAATTCCTTATTGGCTGCTGTATCCCTAATGTTATTTATTATTATTTTTGTTCCCCCATCACACAAACACAGGACGCAGTTTAACCAAAGTTAATGGTTGTGTCTTCGTAGTATCCTGGATGATTCGTATATGACTATGATACCTTTTTGTATAAACAATAATGAAAGTTGTTTACGAAATTTATTTGGTTCCCTCCTTCACCTAATAAAACCAACAACAAACACACAAACAAAATAATAAAAAGGATAACAACAGAAGATCCGCAATGGTATATAAGACCCTTCCATTCCATGAAAGTATCATCAGTTCATCCCCTTCCATTTCTCGAATAACAAGTAAGTCGTCTTCTACTGTCATCCTGGATGTTGTTTAAAGTCTTATCTCTTTCTTTATAGGAGCCATGTCTTCCAATATCCTTAAGGGTCTTTTCCTCTTCGCCTCTCTTGCCAATGGTGTCCTTTCGGACACGAACCAGGGCGGTGGCTTTGTCCAGGACTCTTATTCCGCTCCCATTTCCGCCCCTGGCCCAAAAGAGACCTATTCTGCCCCTGCCTCCTACGAGGCCCCGCCCCAAACCTACTCATACAATGCCCTTCCGCCGTCCCCAGCGGCTCTTACTATGCCTCCGACTACCCTAGCGCCCATGGCAACAGCAACAACTTTGGCTTCGGCGGAAACGTTGGTGTCGGATTCCCCAACGCCCAAAACCTCATCTCCACCGGCCTCAGCATTGCTGTTGGTGTCTTTTTCATCTCACTTGTTTTCCAAGTAAGTTTGAATAAAAGCGCGCGCTTTTAAAATCCCTTTAACTAATCCCCTTTTTAAAATATTTAGATGATCTCCAAGCTCGCCGCCTCAAACATTTTCGAAAAGATTTTCGATGGTCTCTTTGGTGATGAGGATGCTCGGTATTTTGACCAGGGAACCATTGACCAGTTGACCAATTTGGCTGTTGAGGCTATCCATAAGCTTAGGGAGCAGTACGAGGAAAAGTCAGAGTAACGATTCATCTCTCTGCGATCCTCTCGTTCCTTATTCGAGCTTACCAAAAATAATTTAGGTAAAACTCTCTCACTCACGTACTGCCTTCTACCACTGGTTTGCTTTTATATCAATCCTGTATATGTATTTGTGTAATATAGAAAAAAAATATTATGTAGTAGTAATGCCTATAAATCCCTGTTGAATCGTTTCCCCTCTTGAAATAAACCCTACCATTGTCTCTCACACTCTACCTTTTACTTTTATTATCATTTAATAAGTATTATGTTACAGCTTTTATAATAATGAAAGTCTCTGCTTTCAAAATAAATGAGTCTCGTAATTGATTATGCAAACAGTGTATAACTAAATATACACATATTCAATAATATAAAGATCACTATAATCAGGGTTGAAGATCATTCTTTTCATTTGTAACATTGTATCCTTATTTGTAACGCATTCTTTCAATAAAAATAAGAAAAGGGAAAGATCTTTTTTTTCGAAATGACATATTTATGCTACTGGACAGATTTTTTAAACAATAAAAACATTTTAACTTCCAACAGACTATAATTTTTTTTTAAACTTTTGATAGCTTATATAATTGATAAAACGATACGAAATATGAACTTGCCATAAATGATAATTGATAAAACGATAGTGATAAGAATATTAGCTCGCTATGACTAGTAATGGATAAAACGATAAAAACATATTTTGGGATGACATAAGCTTGAAACGAAAAACGGCATTTATCTCAAAGGAACAAAATCCATTTTCTAGAAATCCATGATTCGTTTACTTCAAACATTCATTTATTGTTGCTAAAAGGATCTATTAAACTATTGTTTCACGTTTTTGGGGACTAGCGGGAAGTGATAAGCGATAACTTTTCTAAGCTAAGCCGTGTCCATAATTTCTACTACTTAAATTTTGTCGTTTCGAAGATTTGAGATTTAAGCCATTTTGTCTCTTATGCACTAATTACGAAACAATCATTTTTATAAACTTAAAATATGAATAAAAAATGAGTGCAGATTATGAACATGCAAGAAAAAATTACATATATATACCTTAACTTAATAATTAGCATTCTAAAACAGTCCGAAGCGTAAAAATATGTTTAATGGAACAATGAAACATTGGAATACTATCAAGCCTGATCAATTACCATGAACACAAAACAAAAAAGCATTTATGTTTACCCTGAGCCAGAGGACTTGTTTTCTCGTTTTATATAATTAATATAATGAGCGATATTGGGATATTCAATTCAAAGGAAATGAGATTGATCGAAGCCTGTTAGGAAAACCAATAATTTTTATAAAGGATAAAATCTTTATCCCCGAGTTTATGTCAAGTGACTCATATTACCAACTGTTTTTATCATGTTTATGTACGATCCTTTTTTTTATAAGAGGTACCAGCTTAACAAACTTAACCTCCATATCATTAGTCAGTATGGGGCAAGTTTTTCCATTCTGATGTTGCTTCTTTTTTACTGAACTGTTGGCAAAAGATATTACTTTTGTCATGTTACCTCTCATTCCTGTAATGAGTTATTTAAAGTGCGAATATTTCGCCAAGAGCTTAACTTCCATCGAGGAAGAGGCCTCAAAATATCCCTTATCATATGTCATGATTAAATTCTTGTCTTGAGATACAATTTTCATAACATAGAGGATTATATTTCTAAAAACAATAAAGAATCCTAGGCAGTGTTGGTTGAATATTACTTAAAAGTAGTATGTAAATATACTACTTTTTTTTACGGCGTAGTATTTAAAAAAAATATTATTATTACTTCTCAAAGTAATATACTACTTTATATTCCTATACTTTTTGAGCATTCCGAAACAATAAGTAAAGGCAATTAAGCAGGATTTTAATCAAAAATGCCTGTCGAATATTTTTTTTTTCACGAAAGTAATATGTAACTAGGATATTACATATTAGTTATTACTTGAAGTAATATCTAATATTTTGTTTCTCTACTGTTAGTCGTAATAATAACTTAAGTAATATATTACTCGCACGCGCGTTGAGGGAACAACACTGATCCATAGAGATATAAGATATAGAGAACTGATTCCCCAATTGCAGAAAACAGCGTTCTGTTTTTCTGTGTGTTCAAAATAAGCAAAGTAATTTGTACTACTCATGGTAAGCTGATCATAGAGATAGATTATATCTCATGATCAGCTTACGATGACGTAGTATAATTACTTTGCTTATTTTTGAACACACAGAAACACAGAACGCTGTTTCTCTGCTATTAGGGAATCAGCTCTCAAGAAATCTTTATATCTCTATGCAACTGATCCTAGTGTAGGTGACCCTACAATAGATACCGAATTAACTTGGTTGTGTATATAGTAGGTATCGAACAATATACAATTTTCATTGCAATAATCAGTATGGTAGGCTTGTGCTCATATTGTGTCATATTTAGGCTTGGCATTGTGTGATACACTTTTTCTAGAAAGGTTAATTGTTTATATATTAGGAGTGGTTTAGGTAAGTTCGACCCGAGGAACTCGAATCTGAAGTCGGATTTCCGGTCCGAGGTCGCATTTCCGGTTTGCTGAAACACCATCAAACGCATTTAAATAGCTTTTTTGAAGGGTTTAAGTCTTCTAGACATTTTTAAACCACGCTTATCGTGATCAGCGACCCCGAAAACCCCTAAATAGACCCCCCATGAAGATTTTTGAAAAAAAAAAATTGCCTCGGGGACCCAGGAACCATAATCGCCGTTTTGGCCGCTAGTATATAAGGGTGTAAGAGCTTGCCCCAAGGAGTTTGCCCACGGACTCTTGTCTGTTGTCTCTTGGTGAGACGCTGCTTCGAGGAACGACGAGCACAGTGCGTACCTTCGGGTATGAGCCAAAAGTAAAACTGTACCCCCTTCGGGCAGCCTTGCGCGGTGCAGCCGGATCGAATTTCACAAGCTAGTGTAAGACGAGCAACCTATATACGGTACAAGCTGAAGAACCGCGCTACGCGCGGTCTCCGCTTGATAAAGGGGATACCCCCCTTATGACCCCCGCCTCGGGCCTTCGGCCTGACATTGAGTAAGTTACATTTTGACTCTTATGCTATATATATATAGACAATGAATACTAAAACAATAAGGAAAAGAAGGCTCGTGAGGAAAATACGATGAGGGATCTAAAAAGGAAAAAGGAGAATACGCGTACATTCTCCCCTTTCCTTATTAATTTCATAACAAATTAGGATTTTGAGAACGAAATATATATTTTTTACTATTTACAAATTTTATGGACATATATTAAATAAACATAGATACATTTAAGACATTCTGCAAAATTATAATAACATACATACATTTTGTTTATTCTCCTTTAAGTTTTTTCAATCTCTTAGAATTATTTGAATATTTTGACTGCTTGTTTTTCTTTTGTTTTTGTGAATTTGATCATTGATTTCCGAAACATAATTTTTGGACATACAATTAAAAAATTTACCAGCGATTTGTGGAATAAATTTTTCAAAGGAATGGTCTTCTTCGCATTCTGCTAAAATAATTTCCAAAGCGTAAGTATAATTTTCCAAAAGTTTAATAAACGAAAGAACAAAAAGTATTTTTTGAAGAAGGGAAATAAATCTTTGAAGATACTTTTTGAATTTTGAATTTCTGAAAAAAATGCATTAACAAAGGAACACATTAAAAAAAGAACATCAGAAGGACGAGTCAGCCCACCTCGATTAATTTGATCTAAAAGTTTACTTTCATCATCAATATTTTCTAAGGAGAATAATTTTACATCGAATTTTTTATTTAAAGCTGTCAATAAATTGTGGCAAAAATGACAGGCTATAGTTTTACATAAGGAATGCGCGATATAACCAGAACAAAAGTAAACTATAGATACGTCATTAATATATTTAAATGAATCTTTAAAAGTAAAATTTTTTAAATTGGAAAATATATTTAAAGAAGAAGACTTAATCTTTTCATTTGTTAAATTTATATCAAAGATGATCTTTTTAATTGTTCCAGAATTCAAAGTCGAAACAGGCTGCATAACTATCATGTCATGATAAACTGAATGAAAGCTCTTAATCATGACACAAAATAGGGTCTTAGTTACTTGATCATCATCCACCCCGTAAAAATTCCCAGCAAAATATTCAACTCGTTTTGTACAATATGTTTCGTCAAAAATTATACTAATATTTTTATCCCTATTTTGACTTAGATCCTTGAAGCGAGCCTTTAGGTAAGTTATTGTAGAGTCAGCCAATCCAGTTTCTAAATTAAAAGATGAAGAAAGTTCCGTAAGGCGACGTATTGTAGGTAATGTGAGAACTTCTTTACGTAGATCTCTATAACGACTCGTTGAGAAACCTTTCCAGGACATAGATAAGGCGTACAAGGCAGGACTGTATCTCCGTTGTTGTGGACATTTAAACAACAAGGACAATTGTTCAATCAAAAAGTGTAATTTCTTCTCTTTTGCTTCGTCCAAATGGGGCAAGATATTTGTCAAATGATTTAAAGCTGTGTTTAATTCATTTTCCAAGCCAAATAGTTGATTGGTGGAAGAGTTTGATGTCCATGAATTTAAGAAGGCCAAAATATTAAGAAGGGTGTGACATTTTGTAATATGATTGTTCTTGGTGATATGCTCGAGATGATTAAAAGATAGATCTCTATCTTTCACCCTGAAAAATACAATATAGCAGAGAATAAAGTCATCGTAGTTGTATGAATCAGTATCAATAAGAAAATACTGAGGAATAGTCAAATTTTGATATGTGAAAAACAATATATAAATAAGAAGGTTAAGGAATGAAGTTTGGCTTACCGTATATGGATTGACATTTCTTCATTAATCTTTAGACTGAAGTCTATTGACGGTCCTCCATGACTAAAGTTCATCTTGAAGAACCATAGCTCTTTATCTTTTTCATCATAATGTTCTTGAACGCCGCTCGGAAGGCAAGTCCTATCCATTTTAATTTGAAGCTCTTCGAGTGTTAAAAATGAGTTGGCCTCTTCAAAAGCCTTAATCTTTTTTAAAATTCGCTCGTTTTCATTAAGGAGTCGTGAGGAGGAGGTTGAGGTGGAGGAACGCTTTGGAGGAGGCTTTTTTGAATAGTAGTGAGGAAGATTTGGAAAATTGGAAGGGACGGCATCTTTTTTTAATATCTTAAGACAAAGAGTTTTTCCAGATCTGTCTGAACGTGATGGATTAGAGTCAGTAGACTCTGGCTTATAATCGGAGGGCATGAAATGTACGTCACACAACGCAGAATGTCTTGAAGGTATCTAATTTTTTCGCGGAACAGCCTTTGTCCAGAGTTGGCGTAGGGACTCATCCTTGGGGAACATATGAAACCGTCTCTTTTTCCCCTCATTGCCCTTTGCTTTGTAGCCACTCTTGCAACCCGGAGCAACACAAACCTTCCCCATTGTCGTCTAGTTTGAAGATAAATAGGTAGTTCTAAAACGATTCCTCTACACACTTCCACTACTTCATTCACGCAGCAATAAATAAATCAGTCCATCCCGCTTTGTATTTTGTTTTGAAAGGTTGCGCGACTCTACCTTTCCTGATTGTTTAAGTATTCATTGATATAATGATACTAAACAATATGGAAAGAAGGCTCGTGAGGAATACGATGAGGATCTAAAAAGGAAAAGGAGAATACGCGTACATTCTCCCTTTCCTTATTAATTTCATAACAATTAGATTTTGAGAACGAAATATATATTTTTTACTATTTACAAATTTAGGACATATATTAAATAAACATAGATACATTAAGACATTCTGCAAAATATAATAACATACATACATTTTGTTTATTCTCCTTTAAGTTTTTTCAATCTTTAGAATGATATATTCAATATTTTGACTGCTTGTTTTTTCTTTTGTTTTTGTGAATTTGATCATTGATTTCCGAAACATAATTTTTGGACATACAATTAAAAAATTTACCAGCGATTTGTGGAATAAATTTTTCAAAGGAAGGTCTTCTTCGCATTCTGCTAAAATAATTTCCAAGCGTAAGTATAATTTTCCAAAAGTTTAATAAACGAAAGAACAAAAGTATTTTTTGAAGAAGGGAAATAAATCTTTGAAGATACTTTTTGAATTTTGAATTTCTGAAAAAAATGCATAACAAAGGAACACATTAAAAAAGAACATCAGAAGGACGAGTCAGCCCACCTCGATTAATTTGATCTAAAAGTTTACTTTCATCATCAATATTTTCTAAGGAGAATATTTTACATCGAATTTTTTATTTAAAGCTGTCAATAATTGTGGCAAAAATGACAGGCTATAGTTTTACATAAGGAATGCGCGATATAACCAGAACAAAAGTAAACTATAGATACGTCTTTAATATATTTTAAATGAATCTTTAAAAGTAATTTTTTTAAATTGGAAAATATATTTAAAGAAGAAGACTTATCTTTTCATTTGTTAAATTTATATCAAAGATGATCTTTTTAATTGTTCCAGAATTCAAAGTCGAAACAGGCTGCAATAACTATCATGTCATGATAAACTGAATGAAAGCTCTTAATCATGACACAAATAGGGTCTTAGTTACTTGATCATCATCCCCCCGTAAAAATTCCCAGCAAATATTCACGCGTTTTGTACAATATGTTTCGTCAAAAATTATACTAATTTTTTTATCCCTATTTGACTTAGATCCTTGAAGCGAGCCTTAGGTAAGTTATTGTAGAGTCAGCCAATCCAGTTTCTAAATTAAAGATGAAGAAAGTCCGTAAGGGCGACGTATTGTAGGTAATGTGAGAACTTCTTTACGTAGATCTCTATAACGACTCGTTGAAAACCTTTCCAGACATGATAGGCGTACAAGGCAGGACTGTATCTCCGTTGTTGTGGACATTTAAACAACAAGGACAATTGTTCAATCAAAAAGTGTAATTTCTTCTCTTTTGCTTCGTCCAAATGGGGCAAGATATTTGTCAAATGATTTAAAGCTGTGTTTACTTCATTTTCCAAGCCAAATAGTTGATTGGGTGGAAGAGTTTGATGTCCATGAATTAAGAAGGCCAAAATATTAGAAGGGTGTGACATTTTGTACATAGATTGTTCTTGGTGATAGCTCGAGATGATTAAAAGATAGATCTCTATCTTTCACCCTGAAAATACAATATAGCAGAATAAAGTCATCGTAGTTGTATGAATCAGTATCAATAAGAAAATACTGAGGAATAGTCAAATTTTGATATGTGAAAAACAATATATAAAATAAGAAGGTTAAGGAATGAAGTTTGGCTTACCGTATATGGATTGACATTTCTTCATTAATCTTTAGACTGAAGTCTATTGACGGTCCTCCATGACTAAAGTTCATCTTGAAAAACCATAGCTCTTTATCTTTTTCATCATAATGTTCTTGAACGCCGCTCGGAAGGCAAGTCCTATCCATTTTAATTTGAAGCTCTTCGAGTGTTAAAAATGAGTTGGCCTCTTCAAAAGCCTTAACCTTTTTAAATTCGCTCGTTTTCATTAAGGAGTCGTGAGGAGGAGGTTGAGGTGGAGGAACGCTTTGGAGAGGCTTTTTTGAATAGTAGTGAGGAAGATTGGAAAATTGGAAGGGACGGCATCTTTTTTAATATCTTAAGACAAAGAGTTTTTCCAGATCTGTCTGAACGTGATGGATTAGAGTCAGTAGACTCTGGCTTATAATCGGAGGCATGAAATGTACGTCACACAACGCAGAATGTCTTGAAGGTATCTAATTTTTTCGCGGAACAGCCTTTGTCCAGATTGGCGTAGGGACTCATCCTGGGGAACATATGAAACCGTCTCTTTTTCCCCTCATTGCCCTTTGCTTTGTAGCCACTCTTGCAACCCGGAGCAACACAAACCTTCCCCATTGTCGTCTGAGTTTGAAGATAAATAGGTAGTTCTAAAACGATTCCTCACACACTTCCACTCCTTCATTCACACGCAGCAATAAATAAATCAGTCCATCCGCTTTGTATTTTTGTTTTGAAAGGTTGCGCGACTCTACCTTTCTGATTGTTTAAGTATTCATTGGTATAGCATAGTACTTATGAAATAATGCTAACTTATAAAACTTTTTGTTTTCGTCCATTTTAAAAATTTCTTCACATTTGCATTATTCTCCCCAATTGGGAACATTTTATATTAACAAATTTAACAAAATAAAAAGGCCAAAAATCATGGGTTCCCCCTGATTTTTTGAAAATCAGATTTTGGGTTTCTGAAAAATATGAAACACTTGAGAATGATTTATTTTAAAGTTTGTTGTTCAGGCTCTTTAAGCCCTTCTATGAACTCAAGTTGAAATCTGTGATGACCCAGGAGTGATAAAAAAACACTTTTCCATTCCCCAGTTTTTTGCCAAAACGTCAAAAAGTTAATAACTAAAATAAATTTTTTATCCGCCAAACGAACATTTAGAAATGTCACCCTCTATAGATACTATTTATAACTTGATGCGATCAT
>CP045897.1:16618981-16668568 GCA_013387185.1 Caligus rogercresseyi | reverse complement strand
TTCGCGTATATAATTTGTTGTAATTTGGTGATGATAGAATTGACCTTTGACTCCTCTTTACTCCAGCGATAGAAGGCTTAAAAATCCTCCATTCCGATCTCTGCCAAATTCTCTTGAGAGTTTCTGAGACAGGAGTTAAAGATTCTTCGAAGCGAAGCCGCAACTCCAAAAGATGTGCTCTGTTGTTTCAGGGTATTCGTTGCAAAAGCGACACAATCCTCTGCCTTGAAAGAACTTGTCTCTCACCTCCAGAGTTCCCGAGAGCAGACGGTATTTTAGCCATTTTTCTGACGCGGAAAGATATGTGTTTTTAATCGCTTTGATACTACCTATTGCTTCTCTTTGGATACTTCTTCGATTTAAGTAATTTTAAACGGGCTCATTGCATCTGTTTTAAAGATTTTTCTTATGTCAGCCGTAGAAGCGGCTGATACTTTCATTTTGAACGGTATTAAGGGTTCTTTGGATAATTTTATTTTTGCCGAGGATCGTTTTAAATCTGTTATCCGCCACTTGTGTCATAGTGAGGATGACCAACACAAATCAGCTGCTATGTCGCCAGATACTGTGTGTATATCAGGGAGACAAATACGCTGGTTACAGGAAGTTCCCATCCCAAGGAAAGTTCATACTTAGCTGTAACTTCTTTGGATGCCTCGCATATTTTATTCATCCTTGGTGAGTAAAGGGAAAGACATTTAAGGACCTTTTTAAAGCTTGCACAAGGATACTCGTTGGGGAAAAATCCTTTTCTTTTAGAAATTTCTCCAAAATTAGACCCAGGGTTCCCGTGATAACCATATTTCCGTATCCAATAAAAGTTTTGGACTTTCCACATTCTAGACTCACACATTACAGACAGGCCACCCCTGTTGAGATTGGTATGTAGTCTGTTATTAGAAATGTTTCTTTTTTTCTTCAAACTGAAGTAGTGAGCTTTTCAGTTCGGATATTCTTTACAGGCTTCCCTATCATAAGGGGTTATCTGAAACAGGTGAATCACAGTTGGAATTATGTATGTGTTCCAGGCAACGATTCTGTCCCACATGCAGAGATTCAAGCTCCCAAAGAATTGACACGAACGAGTTACCTTTTTGACTATTTGTTCAATATTCTTCCGTTGAGCATTTCTCCCAACCCATGATCCTAGTAGTCTTATACTTTCAGACTCTCGAAGCTCGGCCAACCTCTCGCGATCAATCCATTGTATTTGCTGATAAACTCTGTTTTTGCTTCATTTATTTTAAGCCGGAGGTCTGAGAAAATCTTTTTAATAAGAGCATTGTTTTTGTACAGACTTTATCGTTTCTAAGATACTTCCATTCAAGACTAACGTGAGGTCGTCTGCATAACAGAGACACTTTGATTGAGACGGTGTCGTTGGCACACCAACGATTTGGCGATCTGATTGAATTTCTTGAAGAGTTTATCGATTCCTATGTTGAACAGTATAGATGCCACAGGATCACCCTGCTTAACTCCTCTTCTCACAGTGGAGGCTGCTTCTGTTCCATAATTGATGGTTGTTTTAGAGCCAGCGAGAATGACGCCAACCATCCTTATTACAAAGTCCCCGAACCCCTTCCGGAACAAGGCCTGAATAATATATTGATGAGATAAGAATCGAACGCCTTAGCAAAATCAATCGCAATTATAGATGAATTATTGTAGGTTTCGGTAATTGTTTGTACAGTAAAAGGCACAGTATCCATTATTTTATCTTTTTGGAAGCCGTATTGACAAGGATGCAGGTACGGGCTCGATATTTTTCTCATCCTATTTGCGAGAATATAGCAGAATATCTATAAATGAATTCTGCATTGTTAAGGGGCGATAATTGTCTAGGTATCCTGTATCTTGTTCTTTTTTGGTATAAGTACCATGTGTCCCTCAGAAGCGAAACTAGGAAAATATCCCACTGCCCTCACCTTTTCGTGAAATGTTAACAATATGGGGAGAGAAGATCTTCATATTTTTTGTGAAATTCAAACGTGAATCCAGAAGGGCCAGGTGACTTATTCAGTTTGGCGTTCTTTGTATAGCAAGTTTTATCTCGTTTCTTATCAGATGTGTTTCAGTGGTGGTTTTGTTTCCTCTGATATTTGTAGGTCTATCGGATGGCACCGTAGAGCTTCACATAAGGTTGCTGAATTTCCATACACCTATTACACTTTTTATCTACTGGCAATCGTAACAAGAGTATATTTTGGAGTAAATTGTTTTATTTTACCACATATGAACTTTGGTTCATCACACAACACGCCATTGCTATCGAAAAAGTTTGATGTGCTTAGATTTATCCTTGGCATTTCCTTGACGTTCAAGTTGTAGTCTTGAATGCGAGAGGTTGTTGATTTCGCTCAATTTTGCCTGAAATCTGTATCTCAGATCATTTTCTCTGTAAAGATTTCCAACTTTGCTTTTTTTTCGTCATGGTGTAAGGGAACTTTTAGATATTGATTCGATTTTATTTATTTGCTTTTTCTGTTAGAGGCATTTTACTCCTTCACCCCTTCATAAGGTCTTAATTCTGGCAAACATTATGACTCGACGAGTATAAAAATATCCTGTTCCGCTCGCAGGTTGTGTGATGCTTCCTGGATGATGTTGACAATGTTCTTGTTTATTTCAGGCTCTTCCAATAGCCCGGAATTTAGGATCCATTGTTTTTTGTTCCGAACTTCTTTTTCGATTGGGTCTAAATCCATGTGAATAGCTTTTTGGTCCGATAGCTTTGAATCTATGACATTATACTTCTTGATAGCCTCCTGCAGGAATCCTTGATGAGAAATAAATCAATTCGGGAAGAAACTGGTCTATGATTTTTGTCAATGGAGAAAAATGTATGTTGGAGATCGTTGGCTTCACAGGCCACATCCTTAACCGAAATGAAGAAATTATCGACGATAACATCTTGTGGATCGAGGATGGGAATTATCTGCTGTACTCGAAGTATCCCTGTAGAGTTTCAGTTTGATGTTGAAGTCACCAGCAATTATTGTAGGTCTGTGTGTTCAGGGAAGGAGCTTACTCTTAAAGAAGTTTGAATCATCAGTGTTCGGTCCATAAAGTCCAATAACATCAAAGCTTGTGTCTTTGAAGTTGCATTGTACTTTGATCAAATTTCCTTCGACACAACGAATATGAGAATAGGGTAAAAGTTTGAATTTACTAATAGCGCCACTCCGCGCTTTGGATTGGTATTGGTGTTGTTAAAAGAAGAGAAACACATATATCCAGAAGGAATTGTAAAGTGGCTCTCTAAATTGCATCTCGTGTCATAAGTATACTATATCAAGGCCAGCGAACTTAAGGAACCGATTTACACTGTACTTTTATTAATGCTTTGCATGGAATTACATTTAATTCTATGATTGATAAAGTCATTCTTTTTGTGTTGCTTAGGTGAGGGAGGTTCCGGGGAGGACAGGGAGCTTGACAAATTCTTTTTGGGTTTGAGCCCGATCTAGATTGAATGGTAAAATGTTCTTCGAAATGGTAATAAGGGAGTTTTTTAAGGTATTCAATTGCTGGGGTAGCCCAGCCGCGTTCTAACTAGGTCTGTACAGTCATTTGAGGCAACAATTACATCTAGGGTTGCCAACCGTCCCTTGAAATACGGAATCATCCCGTATTTGGAAACAAAAGTACGGGTTCCGTATTGATTTGTAACGGGACACAATTGTCCGTATTACCGCTTTGTGGAGAGGATCTTCTCTCTCATGAATGCTAAATGGTCCGACATGAGGAACAAATGTTCCACTGCACTCATCAAGGCAGAGCTCATTGTCAGCCTCAACTATGGCATGCCTTGCTCAGGTTCTACTCTGCAGCCCTAAAGAATAAAAGGCTTCTAGCTGCTGCAAGAAGCCAAAAGAAATACAAATGGAAGCAATGAGATGATTGCAGCAGCAACATTAAGAATAAAGAATGAAGAAAAATGCACAACCACTTTGTGTTCCCGTGGTCCATTATCTTGTAATTGTTGTGTTTTGTGTTCAAAATAAATTGTGTAAACTCTGGAAATGTCTCCCTTACATTATTTGCCCTAAAATTTGTCAAAATGCAGGAAATAGCCCCCTGAACCCCGCTTCATATTTTTTCGCGCCGCCCACAAATGAGGTTCCCTTATTTTCCCCCTGAGAGTTGGCAACCCTAATTACATCCGATGCTTCTCTACAATCGCCTCTATCGTTTGTTTCTTTTTTCTCCTAGGATAAAGGTAGTCTTGGTGATATCGATGGGCCTGAGGTTTTGTTTTCCTCATTCCCATAACCTGTTTTTGGACTGCAGCTAAGGCTGTCAGATTCATTTTCTTTGGTATATCGATTTGTGTTGGGCGAGGAGAGCTATTTGTTGGGGGTTTCAACTGTGGTATTATATAAAGTTGCCTTCCATTGACTTTCTTTTTCATTTGCCATGGACGGAGTTTTACTACTGTGAAGACTGGAAACAATAGTAGG
The DNA here is from genome assembly GCA_013387185.1 of Caligus rogercresseyi. Taxonomy (NCBI): domain Eukaryota; kingdom Metazoa; phylum Arthropoda; class Copepoda; order Siphonostomatoida; family Caligidae; genus Caligus; species Caligus rogercresseyi. The sequence continues at coordinate 16,664,105 of CP045897.1, read as the reverse complement.
AGTTGTAGGCTTCTCCCTAGTAACTTTTTCGTTTGCGGTTGCGTTGGCCGAGTTCGCGAACGACAACAATTGAACGATAAATCAACAAGTCTGATCTTCTGTATCGAACAAACCCCTAACTGTCGAAAATTATCTTATTAGGAAAAAATAATATTTTGATTTAAGATTAAGATTATAATATATATTTTATTTTGATCATTTTTACATAATTTTTCATTATTAAAAACTCAGAGGTTTTAACAACCCTGCTTATCTGACTGTTTTGTTGGCATTCCCATTAGTGCAGCACCATCTAGTGAATGCCTAATATAACCCCAACGCCTATGGAAAAAGTTTTAAAATATTTCATCATTGAATGTGCACCTTGTAATGTGGTGAGCCTATTTGTGCAGAAAATACAGTAATATTATTACAAATTAGTATTATAATTATCAAAAATTAGTACTATAATTAATAAAAATTACTTTTTATTTAACATCACAGTAATATTTACTACTAAAATGTTTTTACAAATATATTTTTTTAAACTGAAATTTGTTGTGAAAATCCACATTAAAAAGCCCCCCCAAAAATTATAAATAATGAGTTGATTGCTTTTATTAAATATTTGTGTTTTATATATAAAAATGCATTATCCTTTCATCTATCTACCGATGTTAATTGAAGGCTACGTAATAATGATCAAGAGCGTCATAACTAATTGGAATAATATTGGTTTCGGTGAGTAACTACACTTAACCAAAAGTCAATTTTGGCGAATGTATTAATTTTCTATCTATGAAAAATACTTTTTACAAAATTATCAAGCTATTTTAGCAAAATTTCAAAGAATGTATCGTTATAAAACAAGCAGACAAACATTTATCGCTGAGATCACTACAATTCATTATTATCAGGCTTGTTGATCGGAGTTTTTTCTGATCGGCGATCAATAGCGATATAGCGATATTTGATCGCTGATCGGAGTATCGCAAAAGGTCCTGATCTTATATCTTTTGATCGTAAGAAAATCACTAAAAAATAGCGATCCGATCAATTTGTATAAAATAACTAAAAAACGTCGTCAACTTTTTTGGAGATTCTTTTCTAAAAAAAACGTCATCACTTGTTTTGGAGATTCTTTTCTAAAAAAATTTGTTAACTGTTTTGGAAATTCTTTTCTAAAAAAACGACCTTACTTTTTTTGGAAATTCTTTTCTAAAAAAAACGTTGTCACTTTTTTCTTTTCTAAAAAAACGTCCTCACTTTTTTTGGAAATTATTTTCTAAAAAAAACGTCATCACTTTTTATGGAGATTATTTTTCTTTAAAAAAACGTCGTCACTGAACGCTAACGGAACGCTTGAACGGAACGCAATTTTTTTTATAACGCTGAACGCAAAAAAAGCTGAACGCTCACAACGTGGATATAAGTCAAAAATAAAATATAATTGTACTTCGCAGATGTCTCGCATTGAAATTGAAATTCACGTTTTTGACAAAATTGAGACGGGGTCCACGGAAAGTGCCCGAAGACCGTTAGGGGTCCACGAGCCGAATCCAGTTGGGAACCACTGGTATATACATTTAAATTTTTACTTACAATTAGTATTACATTGGTAATTTTTTTGTTGATCGCAATTAAATTGATCGGATCGCTGATCGGAAAAATCCCTGATCGTTATATCGCTATATCGCAAAGAATTTCTGATCGCTATTTTTGATCGGATCGCTATTTTTTTCCTGATCGCTCACAAGCCTGATTATTATTAATTCAATAGCAGGTTCAAAACATGAATTGCCTGATCCCAAAAGATAACGTTTGTGAATAAAACACTCTTTACCTCCTATTCTCTCAACAAATGAAAAATAAAATACTGAAATAGAGAGGAAATTTCAAGATTTTATAGAAACCACTAAAAATAAAGGGAGTGCGATAGCCATATGCGTTAAGACTTGTTCAACTCTTAAAGTTGGGGGTACAGGTTCGAATCCTGAGAGGGGATGACCTTTTTTGGTCTACCTCATTGATATGTTCCTAGGTTTCGATTGACTATTTTTAATGCTATGATGCTTATTTATATCATGTCGGATAAATTCTATTGTAGCTATTGATTTCTCAAAAGCGTTTGATTCCATTTCACACATTCAAATTTTAAAGGCAGTTAAAAATATTTTACCTAGAATTTTTTTAAATCCTGTTCGTGCATTACTTTTTAATGGATCCTCTACTATTTCTTTAAATGGACAAGAAAGCAAGAGCATCAAGTTGGGGAAAAGCTGTAGGCAAAGATGTCCTTCGGCCCCTCTCCTTTTTATAGCCTCATCGAGGAGTTTGCTCAGATATAATTCGAAAGTTTGGCGGATTTGGCGTGGACTTTGAGGGGTCTCATCATATAATCGATCTCTACGCAGATGACGTCACCATAATGCTTCAAGCTAACTCGGAAGCTCAGCTCAGGGTATAAACAGACCTTGGCTCAGCTTATTAAAGGATATAAATTATTTTAGAATATTTAATAAATTTGAAATTAGCTCAGGTCTATCAGTCAATAAAGATAAGACCTCTATTTTACCGATCGGTTCTTGGAACCCAGTCTTTTGTACTCAAATCCGTGCTTGTAAACTGAAACCTACGATTGAGGTTTTGGGTATTGTATGGTGTAAGACCGGCGTGTATGTAAAGAATTGGTCAAATACCAGCTGTATCATAATGTAAAAAACCTTGTCATGGAGGAATTTCCGTCTTCAGAAAAGAATTTACCTCTACAACACAAAAGTAGTTCCGTTGGCTCTCTACAAAGCTTCTTCGTCGCCTTTGATAGCGGAAAAAGCCATCTTAGATGAGAACAATTGGCTGGCTGCCTTATTTCACAGGATGTATTTGACTACTATTAAAAGAAAGAGAGGTCTTCTTGGAGGAGGTATAGTTCAACTCGCTACGATAATTCCCAAGATTTATTTAAAAGTCTTCCTTAATTTAGTGAAACATCCTTCTTGTGAATGGAGGCGTTTGCGTTTCGTTTAATGAAATTTATCATTGGCTTATGTTTGGCTCTGAGCTAACAAACGGCATTACCTCTAGCCTTTCGGTTACTTGGGGTTGTGCCCAAAGAATCATTTGGAAAAACACACCAATATTTGAAAAGGACTCCATTGTTGATATCATAAGATATAATTCTTCAAAAAGGCATTTCTTCAGAACTTAGGAACTCTTGAGGATCTTGAGAAACTCGCAATCAATAAGGATATATTAACTATCCACAATTTACATCACCATGACTCTCTTAATCATGGAAGATTTCGGTTTCCCTTGTTACGGGCGGCAAATTTTCATTATGTGCTAAAGCCCTGGTTTTTAAAATTAACTCCCCCTGTGCATATGGGATTGTCGGAGTGCAATCTCATTTGCGATGCATTCTTAAAACTCCTGGATCTTCCGAGAGAGTGGAGTAATCGTATCCGGTATTCTATTAGCTGTATAACAGACGGAAGAAAATTTACTTGACAGTTACTGATTTCGGCAAATCTCCTCAAGTTTTCCCGCCCTTGCAAAGACTGTGGTGTTATTTTTAACTCTATAATTCACGCCTTTGCAGAGTGTCGATCGGTAGACATATTGTGAGATTCATAAAACTAAATGTAAAGGGCATGGATGCACCTAACGCTGGAAAGTACTGCAAAGCCTCTATTTTATTTGGCCTTTCAAGTCAAAAGGCTTCCGCGAGGACAAAAGCCGTTAACAACGCTCTACTTAGCGCCAAAGCCCTAGTGGCAAAGACCCTTACATTGGATCGTCCCCTGCAGCCGCTGGACCTTAGGACAATATGCATATCTGCCTCCGCTCGTTATGCTGCATTGGACCTCCGGATCCCTTCGGTCACGGATAACTCTTGGACGCTAGCTGGCGATTTGGTGAAATATGTCCCCTCCCGTTCCATCGTCTTAATAGATGCCTAAAAATAACTTTTAAAGAAATTTAAAAAATCTAAATGATCCTTTACACTTCCTTTTTAGTTTTTATGTTTTAATAGTTTAAGTTTTACTTTTTGAGAAATTAATTAGTATGTATGTATGTTAAAATTATGAACTATAATGTTTATATATTGTATTTTTTACTTATTAGCATCGGTTTTATATATTGTTTTGCATATAAATTTTTGTATGAACTGTTGAATAAAAAAAAAATTCTATCGAACCATATAGGCAAAAATAAAATACGGTTGTTTCTGAAGCTCGATTTTTGATATTTGTTCCTCTCATTTTTTGCACATCCCTATTTGTTTTGTTCCCTTGATGAGCTCGCGCCCTCTATCGTAGGAATGGACCAAATAGAATAACATAAGTATTTACATCTAGTTATTATTATTTTTATTATCTAAAGGAATTATTATTATTATAACAACATCATATCTCTATGTATCTTGCATCATTTAATAACATACAATTCATATAGTAGTGGTGGGTGCAATTGTATATTATTATTATTATTGAATTACGTCGTGGAAAGGCGAGTTTTCGTTTTGTTAGTCCGTGTGTCGGCGCCATGGGGAGTATCGGGAAGAACTATTCTGACAAGGAGCTGAAGGAGATTGGAAACAAGTACTTTGGTGCGCGTGACTTTGACTCCGCCATTGAGTCCTACACCAAGGCCATCATTAGAATCCCAACGTCTCCTACTACTACACCAATCGCTCTCTCTGCTACATTAATCAAAAGAGATGGTCTAGAGCCATCACGACGCGAGATCCGCATTGGAAAAGGATCCGAACTTTGTCAAAGGACATTTCTATCTGGTGTGAGAAGAGAAAAGGGTAAAAGGTGCTTCAGACATGACATCAAAGGACTATTTCTTAGATATGTCTATTATAACATCTTAAAAAATAGTTTTATTTATTTATCAGCGTTTTGGGACAAAAAAAGACATTCATATCTTGGTGAGAAACTTAAAGAAGACAAACCAAACTTCCATTTACTCTTCAAGTTGGGCTATGCGGGCTATTTATTCCTTTTGTATCATTAACTTCTTCTAACAAATATATTTGTATTAATTTTTAAGCAATTTCAACCGTTTTGGGACGAAAAAGACATTTATATCTTGGTGATAAATTAAAGAAGACAAACCAAACTTCCGTTGTCTCTTCAAATTTGCTTATGCGGACTATTTGTTCCTTTTCTGTGGTTAACATCTTTTAACAAATATATTTATATTGATTTTTAAGTAATGGAAACCGCTTTGGACGAAAAAAAACCATTTCTATCTTGGTGAGAAAAACTTAAAGAGAGCGAAGAAAACTTCCGTTATCTCTTCGAAATTGATTTATTTGAACTTTTTTATCGATATCGTCTTTAAACCCAAAATCCTTATATAATTTTTCAAGCATATAGACCATTTTGGGGCGAAAAAAGACATTTCCTTCTTGGTGAGAAATTAAAAAGGACGAACCAAACTTCCGTTTGCACCTCGAATTTGGTTATGCAGACTATTTGTTCCTTTTGTATTGATATTTGTAAAATGTACTTTAGTTATTCCTAAAATTGGGATTGTGTTTTGTTATTTTATAAAATACTTTATCAATTAACGATCAAAGCAATGAATTCAATTCATTATTAACGTAATCAAAGGACAATCCAAACTTTTATATCTCAGCAACAGAAAAAATAGGATGCAAAGCTACATTAAATTGGTTTATGAGTTCATATTAGTTTTATTTATTCATTATAAGTTGAATACATCGTATGCTTAAATATAAATTAAATAAGCAATCGAATAACATTTAATTTGTATTCATATATATCAATGAGAGTGGGCTCATCAAATACTCAGTTTGACTGCTCCATGTATTGATTAAAGTACAGGATAGTTTTGAGCACGCTGTCCTCTTGTTAACAAACAAAGTTTCGTACGCTGAAAGGCTATTTTCTTTTGTAAAGAAACGACAGAAAATCTAAATCATTTTCTAATCCATTTATTTTAAAAATTCTTAATACACTACGCAACATATTTTTACAACAATTTTAAACTTATTTAATGTCCTACAGAATTTGCATATTTATATTTGGGTCAACAAAGTAATGAAGTTAATTTTATTACTGTAACAAAACTCGTTAATTCTATATAAATTTTGTTTTTCAAGAATGGTCCCTCCAGATAATATTGTTAAGTATTTGGGTGATTTATTAATATGTTAATCGTTAATGTATGATGTAAAAATTTGACAATGTAACAGATTTGATGAAAAAAATAAATTGTTGTACTGAGGTACCAAAAAGAGAGCAATCGAATAACATTTAATGTGTATTCATATATAATGAGAGTGCTTCAATAAATAATGCTTTTATGTCCATTCCTTTTCTCTATATAAGGATAAGAACGATTCAACCTTTTTAAGGATTTATGGCTTCTTAATTAAATCAAAACCTTGATAAAAAGTGAAAAGGAAAATACCCTTTTCTTGTAAAGTTATTTTTTTATGATTTTTTAAAATTTAATAAAAACAAAGTATTGCCTCATAGTTTAATCATATTGTGATGAGCAATATCTCTAGAGTGTAATTCATATATTTACACATAAAATGCATAAAGATCGTAAAATACAGAAAATATAATTATTTTTTTATTTTATATGTTAACTTTAACCTCCCATTGACTTTTACCCCCTGTTGAAATGGAAAGTAAATTTGAAAAAGTTAAATCTAATATTATTTTAAAGAACTTTGAGCTTATATCATAAATATACATTAAGAAAATTATTTTCGTATTTCGTTGGAATATATATGATACATATATGTATGCATAATAATTATTTGTGGAAATAAAACCTTACAGATTTATTGCCAAATATTAGTATTTTTCTTTTTGTTACAAACGCATACATTTTCAAATCAGAAGTAAGCATTTCTTTAAAACTCACTAAAGCTCGTGTAATAGGTTATTAAAACCCCGCATGTTTTTACTGTTTTAGTGTTATGTATAATAAGAATTAATAATACATTACCATATATCAAATGATTTCATCGTTTATAAATCCTTTGTGATTATTTTCTTACAGAATAAATCAGTTTTGACGTGACATTTTGACCCCTACTGTTTAACCCAAGCGTTCTCGTATTTCCATGAAAAGTCATGCTAAATGGCAAATAAATATCAAATAGAGACACATCTATTCATGTTCATCTGTTTAATGAATAAAACATGAAAAACAAGACTAAGATGAATGGATTAATGATATCCAGCCAAGAGAATCACGTACTTTTATTAAGTTGGTTTAATGGCTTTGTCGATGTTATATTTATTAACAATATACTAATTAACAAAATAGAAAATAAATATTATAATTATCTAAAAAAATATAACAAATGTTTGTTAATAATTATTCATATTAATATTGCTATGACGTCATACTGAAATTGAAAGCACTTAATGAAGTATTTCTATTTATTCGATGAGAGTTGTATATCGCTCAGATTATTTTATAATATGTTTTTATAAAAAACTTAAAGATCGTAAATATAGAAAATGAAAATTAGTTTTCTTATTTTGTATCATAATTTCGACCTGAATTTTTTTTTTTTTTTTCTGTTGAAATAGAATTAAATCAGAAAAGCTATACCTAATATTATTTTAAAAACTTTTGAGCTATATTATAACAAATACAATAATAATTTATTTTCCTATATTGTTGTGATTATACTATGACATATTTATGTATAGGCATGATTGGGCTGAACTAAAACCTTAAAAAAATCATGTTTCAAATATATTTATAAATACACTATTTAATCATCTCACTTTATATACTTAAATAATATTGAACAAAGTATTTAAGCCATAGTTACCTTTCATACATATCATTTCATTTGTCCACAAATTGATATATCATGCTGGGGAAGGAATAATTTATTTTGACAAATATCATTTAAATCTGCATAAATCAATTATATTTATTTTTTGTTGCGATCTTTATTTTTAATTAAATTAAAAACATGGAAGGGATTACGCATTGGCTCAGTGCGTAAAGGGTGCTCAACTTTCAATGTTGTTGAGAACGGAGGCTCGCCTTCAGATCGCCTTGATCGAAAAAATCCTAAGTTGAAATGATTTATTTTAAATGCGAAAATACTTATTTATATGTATGATGAATGCTAGTCCATCGTAACAATAAAAAAAAATTAATATTAAATAATAAATCAGTTTATTTGTAAAAAGCAAATAAATCATAATGGGGCGCAGGTTCGAATCCCGAGAGGGGATGGTCATTTTTGGTCTACTCATTGATAAATCCTAGGTTCGATAGACTATTATAATGCTATAATGCTTATTTATGGTGTCCAGTAATTTCATCGCGCGTAAATTTTGTCGCAGACCTTTTATAGCCGTTTTTTTGTCGCGGGTAAATACATGTCGCTTGCTTGGTGGTCGATTACAATCCCATAGTACTCCCGGCGAACACACCAAGGCAGTAGATTTAAAACCCCATGGTACCCCCGACTAAGCGAACGAGATTAGGTTACAAAGTAAAAAAAATAATCGCCCGAAAAACGCTCACTACAAAAAAGCTACGTGACAAAAATACCGACGAAAAAATATGAACGACGAAAATACTTCACTACAAAAAAAACTTGGTGACAAAAATACCCGCGACAAAAAGAAGAACGACAAAATTGACTGACTATAAAAGAGCAAGCGATGTATTTACCCGCGACAAAAAAACGGCTATAAAAGGTCGGCGACAAATTTTACGCGTGATGAAATTATAGTAAACCTCCCGAGAGGGGATGGTCATTTTTGGTCTACCTCATTGATAAGATCCTAGGTTCGATAGACTAATTATAATGCTATAATGCTTATTTATATCCTATCGGATGCAATTCTATCGAACCATATAGGCAAAAAAAGGGAGCTCGATAGCCGTGCGTGTTAAGGCGTGTTCAACTCTCAATTTTGGGGTGCAGGTTCGAATCCCGAGGGGGATGGTCATTTTTGGTCTACCTCATTAATAGATCCTAGGTTCGATAGACTAATTTAATGCTATAATGCTTATTTAATCCTGTCGGATGCAATTCTATCGAACCATATAGGCAAAAAAAAATGATAATCTAAAAATATAACATATTCAACATTATATCACATTGACCTATGATTTTTATGAAAGCATTTATCCTAATCCACTAATCCATTGCAACTTCTCATTCCTTGTGTTCTCATCTGGTGAAAAACCCTTTGTATTTAATGGCTTCTTCTATTTTATTAAGGCAGGGATCGACCCTGATACCTATCCTCCTTGATTTGTATGTCATGGTAGAAACATTTTCCTGGTTCGTTACTCATAAGCCCCCTGTTCTCAGGGAACCGACTAGATAGATTCTAAACTATATATAAATATAACTTGTAGAGAAAAAAATAAGTTCAGATACAAAATCAAATTCAATTACGGAATAAGATGCGAATTATTGTGGTTGTTAAGCATTTGACGCTTTTCTTCGTGGAGACTCTAAGATAGATTTTTTTTGCAAATTGTATTAGGTGGAATCCAACTGAAAAACGTTTTTTTTATCTTTGTATATTTTTTAAATTAATTTTTCTTTTCTTCACTATCAAGGTAAAGCACTTTTGGAGAACGAAAACTATGATGAAGCCATCAAGCATCTCACCCGAGCCTTGGACCTAGCCAAAGAACAAAAACTTAACTTTGGGGATGACATCGCCATTCCTCTTCGCATCGCCCGGAAGAAACGCTGGAACGTCCTCGAGGAAAAGCGCATAGTCCAGGAAATCGAGCTACAGACCCGACTCAACAAGTTGGTCATTGAAGACAAAGACAGGAAGATCCTTGACCTTCGGCAAAATGGAGGGGCTGAAGTTGATGAAGAGGTTTGTAGATTCATAGCAAAAGATAGATAACTCCATGATAACTCAATGTGCAATAGTATATTTTTAGAGGAAGCAAAGAAACCCTTTGATCAAATGAGACATTTACAGGCTTGTGAGCGATCAAGAAAAAAATAGCGATCCGATAAAAATAGCGATCATAAATTCTTTTCGATATAGCGATATAACGATCAGGGATTTTTCCGATCAGCGATCCGATCAATTAATTGCGATCAACAAAAAAAACCCTATGTAATACTAATTCTAAGTAAAAAATTTAAATGTATATACAGTCAAACCTTTATAAGTATTCATCTTTATATGGCAATGGAATGATTGTTTCCCACAGCCAATAGCTCCAAAAGAACGACTTCTTCATAGGCGCCTGTCTGTATATTTTAGGACAAAAATATCAGAATGATTGTTTCTCATAGCCTATGAGCTCCAACACTCTGGCTCCACAATTGACATATGTCTGCATATTTTAAGACAGGAGATGCCAGAATAAATGTTTCCCATAGCCTATGAGCTCCAAAACAATGACTTCTACATAGTCGCCCGCCTGTATATTTTAGGACAAAAAATATATCAGGATAGCACACATTGGCTTTTTCCATTAGTATTAGTCTGTATTTTGTGTTTTCTAAACAAGTATTAGTCGTTGGAATGGATTTAGGTCAATGTGACAGCTAGTTAAGTTTTAAGAAATGTAGGGTTTGTCTCAAAAATCCTTATTACAAACATTTTTTCTTTTTAATTATTTTATACCAATTGATCGGATCGCTATTTTTAGTGATTCTCTTACGATCAAAAGATATAAAGATCAGGACCTTTTGCGATACTGCGATCAGCGATCAAATATCGCTATATCGCTATTGATCGCCGATCAGAAAAAACTCCGATCAACAAGCCTGGACATTTATAATAATATATCTCTATTCTTATAATTTATCGCTGAAGTCAAAAACTCTATCATATAACACAAAACGCTTATTACTCTTTACTAGTCCCAAGAATGAGGAACCATAAAAATAAACTTGTAGAAAGTCCATATACTTTATCGCTATCGTTTAACTATTTATCGCTTATTGAATTTTATTTTCGTTTATCTCAAGTTGAAATAAATATATATAGTTTTATTGTTATCGCAGCCCAAACAAAATAAAGTTCCATCGTTCTTGCAACAAAAAAAACTATACCATAAATCACGGAATATAAATAAATTTATATACTAAAGTGGCTGCAAACTTGATAATCTTTCATTTTGTTACTGAAGCAGGACATAACGGTATAAATAAAATTGCCTGACGATTTATTTTGGTTACCAGATCTTTTCAGTTCATTGGTAGTTCCTTTGATTATATTTACATATAGAAAGATACTCAAAAAAGTCCTCAATTCCACCTCAAAGATTGAATCACATGTCGTTTTTGTTCTCAGAATCATACTGATTGAGTTAAAAATAAGACAAATAGTATTTTGAAGCTAATCAATTATGGATTGTTTAGACAATTACTATTTAAGCTTAACGAAAAAAATAGATGGAAGTTAGATAAACTTTAAATATTGGAGGATATTCATTTACAAAATCATGTAACCGTAGATAGTGTGGAGAGTAGGGGTCTCAAATTCAATTTACCAGAAAGCCACTGGAGGCTGAGTCGGGGGGAGGCCTGGCCGCATAAGATTTTCCATAATAAAAATATTTTTAAATTATAATAAACTTCCCAAGTAACATTTTTTTGAATTTTGTAACACAAGTAGCGTGAAACAAAATATATAAACAAATGCATTAATTGTAATTAACATATTAATATATGAATTATTCTATAACTTTAAGAATTATTATGGCTTATCTTGTCTGCATCTTGTTGCTAGATATCGCTTTTTCTCAGAGTTGAGCCACCTTTTGCTTAAAGAGGAAGCAGTTGATACAATTAGTATGGCTTGGAGAGGATCATTATAATAAAAAATAGAAGCTATGACCATTGATGCCATTGTCTGAGTAAATTGGCCGTGTCTTTTCATATTGCCTGTCCCATCCTTTTAATAATTTTAAAGTAATAAGAATGGTTTTAATATATTTTTCATTATATATGTTTACACAGTTCGTGTCCATCCTTGTTTTTTGTAATAGGTAGTTTAAATCATAGATTATGATGCATTATTATCTAGTGACTAATAATTAACCATTAAGTACCTATATATTTTTTGATATGATCAATTTATTTGATATCATTTGGTCATACTAAATTGATATTTTCTTTACTTTTATCCGAAATATCGAAATTATAAAAACTGTTCTGAAATGCATTGACATATACGAAAAGTATATTACATATTGATTATAGTCAATAGACTTGAAACAAAAAGTATATATAGCCGCTTAAATAGAACACTAAAAAATTATCAACTTTATGAAATATAAAGCCTTATTTTCGAATAGTACGCAAGATATTGAAATTACAAAAAGTGATTTGTAATGCATTGACATAATAGAATAAATTAAATTTATATGACATGCGGTTATTCTTACTTTGCACGAAGATAACTGGGGATGAGCCATTAAAAATGATGAAAATTCTGATTTTCAAAAAAGGCCATAAAGGCCAAACCTTTTTTGTACGATATTTGAAGTAGCATTTTGAATCTACGTAAAAATGGGACTCAAATTAGGAATTTTTTAGCCTGGGGGAAAAAACTGTTACATAGTGTAATCATCCTTTATTAAGAGTATTTTATCCTGTTCTTTGTTTTTTTTACAGGTCGAAGCCTTAGAGAGCGAGGCTGAAGACGTAGTGGGTCAGGTGAATGCCCTATTTGCAAAAGTGGACGAGAAGCGTCGTAAGCGAGAAGTGCCTGACTACCTCTGTGGCCGCATCAGCTTTGAAATCCTGCGACAGCCCGTTATCACGCCCAGTGGGATCACCTACGAGAAGAAGGATATCATCGAGCACCTCCACGCGTGGGACACTTTGATCCCGTCACGCGGACAAAACTCAGCCAAGACCAGCTCATTCCAAACTTTGCTCTCAAAGAAGTTGTGGATGGATTCCTTGCAGAGAATGAATGGGCCCTGGATTACTGAAGTCTTTAAAAAAGCCTGGCTTCGCAAAAGGAAATCACTCGCTAGAAAAAAGTATAAAATAACTTTGAAGCGTTTTATCCATTTTATTTATTTAGAATATCAATGGTCTTCTAGATAAATAACTGATCTTATACAAGCTAACTCAAGGCCTAGTAATTTTTTAAAGGCTTTTAAGGGGTTTATTCATTCGTGGTAATTCAACGTCATTGAAGTACATGGTCCCTTCATTAAACGTCATTTATTTATGTGTTACCATCTGAAATCAAAACATTTTTTGCAGTTTTTCTCGTGAGAAGTCTCTTAACCTCCTTTGTACTGGGTCATTACTGGACTCTATTTCTTTTTAAATCTGACCCTGATTGGTTTGTTGCAAGTCACAGTAATTAAAGTATTTAAAGTTCTAAATTTCTCGTTAATATAGAACATCTTATATAAATTATAATAACATATTATATATATATAACTGAGTATAAATTATTAATGTTTTGTTAAAGACATATCATCAATTAACGTTTTAGCTTGAAATATTTTTAATCGTCCTATTCATCGTTCCGTTTATTGAGCGTACTTTAACTTTCAATTTTGTGCTCGATTTACCTTCTTCTTTTTTCCTGTCGGGTCACAGATAGCTATTGAGACCCAGGCTTCAAATTCGACAAATATTTATTAAATATCTTTGCAAAAAAAAGATCATAATTATTTTTTTGATGATATCTGTAAGAACATCTTGATGAAATATCTAGATGTTTGTCAACGTTTCTTCATTTCCCTATTCCCAAGACCTGGTAATCTAGTTGATGATAAGGATGCCATCATACCCTTATGACACTAATATTCATTACATTTACAACTTTCATTATTATTAAAATTCCTTTTATAATTTAGCCTATACTGAATATTTAAATTGGTTTTTTAATACACTTAATATGGCCTTTTAAAAGTGCTTTAATAAAATTATTTAAAAGCAAAGACTGACTTTTAATACGATTATACATTTTCAATGATTCAATATTTTTAATGGGTTTAATTCCTAAAAAGCATCATAATGATTCTTGGCCTTAAAGCTCTTAAAATTTTATTTTTGAATTAATCATTCAAATCCCTATTCTTGGATAATTTATGAGTATAGAGCACATTAAGAGTTTTAGAATTCTCACCAGTATTAAGGTAACTCTCCCCTTTATTGTCAGTAATTTGAAACAGGTTTTAGTAGTTGCAATAGAAAACAAAGAAATATGACAACTATGACAACACAACAACTCGCCTCATCCAGAATTTATTTAATCAGATATTTTTGAAATCAAATTAAGAGATGAATTCATTTTTTAAATTTATGATATATCTTTATAAAATATAGAGTTATTTAAAATGTGAGTCACTTCATTACTATAAATAATCTATTATAACTAATTTCTTGTAGTTATTCCAGAAGCTATATGAACATAATTTTTACCTAATCACTAGAATGGATTGATTTTTAATCGTGTGATTTGACAAATACTTAATAAATATGGATTAACTTTTAATAATTAAAGAGTAATTTATTATTCAAATACATCAAAATAACGGTACTTTTAATATCTTAGCAACCATTCATACACCCTCCAGAAGTTTATTGCTAGAGATTTCTCTTCATCTAATAATTGAAAATATTTTATACTTTGTTATGAGACCGGCATTTAATTTTTTTTGAGTAATTTAAATAATTTATGGAAAAAGTAATTACAAACCATGAACAAGGTCAATTTTTTTTACCAGAAGCTTCTCTTGATTAAATGAATGAACGGTTTTGACAAACACTTATGTAAAATTAAAACAATTAATGGAACAAGTTGTTATTAAATATGGTCAAAGTAATTTTTTTTAGACTTCAGCACCTTGTTCAAACACAGAAGCTTCTCTTAATCAAATTGAATGGACGGTTCTCTTATGGAGTTATTTGACTTACACTAAAGTAATATATCATAATTCGTGGAACAGGCTATTATAGAACATACACACTAATGACCGTCTTAAAACGCTAGCAGCTATACACCTTCAATAAATTATCTCTTATTTGAATAAATGAACGGGTTTATCTTATTGACATTTTTTTAAATGTTTTAAAACATTATTTATCATACATTTATTAACTATATAAAAAACACCGCTGTTTATATCGATATTATCTCTTTCTAGCGGGTGACTTCCTCCCCTCAAATATATCCCCCAGGATCCCAAGACTATCTCCTTGTTATCATTGACTAACATCTAGTTTCCTTAGAATTGTCCACTCATTAGTAAGCAAAATCTTTATTACAACCTATTAATATTACTATTATATTTATTATCATGAAACTTATGAATCTTCTTTCAAATCCTTGCTTATTTTATAAAAAGAATGAATATCTATCTATATATGTAACTGAACATTAATATATTTAAAAAATAAGTTTTAGAGATTTACCAAAAAGTATCTCAAGATATTTCCTTTGTCATCCTATTGCGCACACTCTGTTTTTGTTGGATCAATGAAAATGTCCTAAATAAATATATTCTAAAACCAGTGTTTGTATGTTTATTCATGAATCGGTCAATTGTATGTTGAACTGTGCTTATTATTTATTTAACCAGTATAGGTGTATATTAGCCTGTCCCGTTTTTAGGTCAATCGCTCCGATTTATTGCTCCAAGCGATTTTCTGCTGCGTAGTGATGAAAAAATGAGATTGATAAAGTTTCAGCCTTCAAAGGCCATTTTTGTGACTGCACAAGCCACTCAAAGTTTCAAAAAGGCCGTTTTTGGGTCAAAAATGACGTTTTTGAAGTGGCTTGTGCTGTCTGAGTTTTAGTTATTTTTTTTTCTAAGGATTGCTTGAAGTCTCATCTTTCAATAAAATTTTTGGAGCAATCAAGCAAATAAATATTTCTATGGTTTTGGCCCGTTTGGCCCTTTTGCCCAAAATAGGCATTTTTTGTTTTTTGCTAATATTTGCCCTAAAAATTGTCTTAGCAATTTTGTTATTTTATGGCAAAAAAGTTGTCTTATTATGATGCACGTTTTGTGCAATTTTCATAATGATTAAAATGGTATGGACGGTTTTATGGAAAATATTGTGTTTATTGTTATAAAATATTGTACATTTGCCGAAAGAAAATCGCTATTAATACTTTACAATATTATTTATATCCTCATGGAATAAGGTTTATTTAATATTTTTTCCTAACCTTATAATTATATTTATATTTGTTTTCAAGATGAGTAAAATAACTACAAAAAATGTTAATACGTTTTCCACACCACCGAGCGCACTACCCTTTTGTGTGAATGGTCCCCTAGAGATCTATTCATTTACTGTGACTTATTTGAAAGTCATATTATATTTTTTAAAGATTTTCTTTGTATTCCTTAATTAATTAATTTTTACTTCCATATGATGAGATATAAGACGCCAGTACTATGTAGGTAGTCTCATCCATTCTATCTTTTCCTTGAACATTACAAGCAAGTTAAACATAAGAAAAGAGTTTCGGTTCACCATTTTCTATTAGCTTGTCCACCGATTAACAATAATAATTGTTTCTTTTTTTAATTTTTGTTTGTTATATCTGGTTGAAAAATATTTCTTTTTTCTTATAGTAATCGAATTGAAATGTCCAACCTTTCTTGATCCGGTAAGCTTTCGTCTCCAAGACTTAAAGGAATCATACTTACATGTAAATACCAAGTTGGTTAAACATACTCTTCAAACATTTTTCGGAAAGTGATAGATTGCTGTGTTAATAAAGCTTCACTTCCCAAACAACTTCTATATCTCTTTTGGTGAAGACGTATTTGGTGTGCTGTCAAAAAAAAAATCTGGAATTGTATAAAGAAATTATTTTGGAAATTATTTTACTTCCTTCTGTAAGGCCAAGAATCTCCAACTTAATGTAATGAACGGCCTTCGACATAAACCGAGCATGGTGTATTGTTGCAGGGAGTTTTATGTAAAGTTGTTTTAAATTTGGATACATATAAAATGAACATAGGGTGCTAATTGTTTATAGTCTTCCCTATGCATTAATTTTTAATCAGTATTTTTTCAAAGTTTTTAATATTTTATCCGCTGCTTGATCATAATGAAAATTTAATCATAATTTAAAAAAGTTTAAATGGGGTTCATGTTTATGTGTTGCAATTCGGAATATTCTTTTTAAAAAGGTCATTTTCGGAGCCCGTCATGATCCAGTATAACTTCGACGATTTTTTGATATGACAATCATATACATGATGTCTACAAGCAAGAAGTAGCAAGGGTCGCTCGAGGAATATGTTTAGTCTATCATTTACTCCGCTTTCACTCTCAGTATTTATGGCTGTCGTGCCAAATACAAGTCCAGCATTTTTTTATATATTATAAAGTTATTCAACTACTGATTTTGTTAGCTTTGCATTCTTCAGTGGATTTTTTTACATGAGAGAATTCCTAAAAGATGTATGTCTCCAGTTGTTTTAAATTTGTGACTGTGTTCGAACATTGCCATGCTTGAACAGTATCTTTCACTATTTGAGCTCCCAATTTACATTCTTGGTTAAGAAGCGATTGCTCTTCTGCTTTAGATATATCCGACGAATCAGACTTATAATCTTCAGTATAATTCGAAGAAATTAAATCAATCGGCGACAAACAATTTGTAGGCTTATTTTCATTAATTCTTTGATAGTTTTGTTATCATCTATTCACTGAATTCATGTACCACTTGTCCATTTAGCCTATGATAAAGAGGCTAGAGCCTCGTTGATCGACAAGATATATAATATGAAAATTGCACAAAACGTGCATCATAATAAGACAATTATTTTGCCATAAAATAACAAAATTGCCAAGATAATTTTTAGGGCAAATATTAGCATAAAACAAAAAATGCCTATTTTGGGCCAAAAGAGGCCTACTTAACGGGCCAAAAACCATAGAAATATTTATTTGCTTGATTGCTCCAAAAATTTTATTGAAAGATGAGACTTCAAGCAATCCTTAGAAAAAAAAATAACTAAAACTCAGACAGCACAAGCCACTTCAAAAACGTCATTTTTGACCCCAAAAACGGCCTTTTTGAAACTTTGAGTGGCTTGTGCAGTCACAAAAATGGCCTTTGAAGGCTGAAACTTTATCAATCTCATTTTTTCATCACTAGGTAGCAGAAAATCGCTTGGAGAAATAAATCGGAGCGATTGACCTAAAAAACGGGACAGGCTAGTTTATATATATTTGGTATTTCCAGCAATAAAGTACGGAAGAATCCGAAGGGGTTCTTTATTATCACTATAAGACTGAGTGTACACTGGAACTTTTTTCGCCGGGACCCGGGCCGGAACTTTAATATATTTTCGTTTGTTAGTCATTCTGAAAGCGTCGACGTTTTTTTTCAGAAACGAATTTTTAAAATTTTACAATAAATTTAAAACTTATTTTCTAAAAAAACGTCATCACTTTCTTCGAGAATTTTTTTTTTGCAATTTTTGGTGACCCACTGTTTCTCCACTAAGACTTTCAGGGTTTCAACACTGGCATTAGGAATTGCACATACGTAGCTACGGATTCCAAAGTCGAGATAGGCCGGATCAGGTAACAACGAGTTCAAATGTCTGTTTAGTTTTCCCGGCACAAGTTCTGGACCAACAAACCTTGTTTCCAAGAGCATTGCCCTGTTGCCAGAAGTTGTTGCGCAGATAGGGCTTAACCACTATCTTGAGTATGTCAAAGTACTGAGAAATCAAAAGGGCATAATATTAGTGAATAGTATAGAATAGGTGTTCGGTCAGTTTGATATAGGACACCTCTTCAACGGCATAGGTCAAGTAATGGTCGTATCTGGTGTTGCGGCTTTGATCGACGGGACAGTTTTTTTTTGCTGGAGAATTTGATGGCCGATTATATCCAAAATAGACACACATAAGCTGACATTATTTGCATACATTTTTTACACTACTTAGGGCTTGTACCTTTTTGGAAAGATAAAAGTCATAACTTTTGAATGAGATTAATAAAACTTCGATTTCTTACAGGTGAAATGAAAATTAAAGTTTTGTACCCGATGAGGTATTCTACATTGTATAAGAATACCATATTTGCAAATGGCGCCTTGAAATTCCAATTTGTAGTAGTGAGTTTAAAAAAGTTTGCAACAAAAAAACACCAAAAATATAACAATATTAAAAAATCATTTAAAGTAAGTGTTAAAAGAAGAGCTCACCAATTTTTAATTTAGAAACAGAAAAAGGTCTCGTGGATTGCTTTCGATTTATATTGCTCCTAAGGAATCCATGTAAAGCCTTAGAGGACAGAAAACTGTACTCAAATACGTCACCTCTTTAGGTCTGAGTCAATCCTTCATGAAGGCCAGCTGTTCAAAGTTCAGTTCTACAGAAATGGGAGGCTAAAGTTTGGTTATATTGAATACGATGGATATAAAATCATATTTTGATAAAAAAATACATTGATGCTAGAAATTAAAGGTGAACTAAGCTCTATGCCTAAGTTATTCGCTTGATCTTTTAGAGGAGATCCTTATTATAAATAATATTTCACAAATTAATTGTACCGGACGGCGAAGGCATGGATCCAACTAAGACCAAGAAGTAATTGACAACCCCAAAAGAGAACTCCTCTGACTGACCACAGGTTCGGATGACTTATTTCATGGAGAAGACGTTGACTATATGGCAAAGCACAAAAATATAAATATATGTACAAATATTAAAGAAAATATATACATTATATAATTTTACATCTCTTTGAAGTGAAAGACATTAATTATTCAACATATGAAAGGAACAAAAGAAAACTAGAAATACATGAAATGATGTGTACTTGAGTACTAGAAGAATGAAGTTCTTCTAGCAATGAATACAAAGGAACAAATTCCACCTTAATAAGCACAACATGAATGTTGGCATAACATTGACAATTATAATCCTGCGGCAATGATGTGATATATATTGCTTCACTTATATTTTAAGTAATTTAGGAACATTTTATTCGGTCATAATTCCCTTTTTTCTTGCAAGTAGGCACATCTTATTATAAACGGTGTTACGGGCAGTGGGAGGGACCTACTGCCAGGCTTGTGGGTGTTCGCAACTTTAGCGTTCGCCCGTTCGATTAAAAAAAATATCCGTTCAGGCGTTCGTCCGATCGCTAAAAAATATCAATTATTTCCTATTTTAAATTAGGAAAAATTGCATTATAAGAAAACTTCCTCACTTTTATCCCACAATCACTCGCAAGAATTTCAATTGCACTTTTTGTAATAAAAATAACCATCCTCACTTATTTCTCTGAAGTGGCATAAGAAACATCGATTGAACTTCTTTTATAAAAAACGTCCACACTTTGAAATCAGTATAAATAGAACGGACGAACGCCAACAAAGAAATCCTTTCGTATGTTCATTTATATTCTGTTCAGGCATTTGATTTTGAACGTACGTTCCCGAGCGGCGTTCGTTTTTCCGTTCAATCCACAACCCTGTCTACTACATTTTCTCATAACTACACACTTATAAATACTGTATTGAGTATATTGCTATTATGTGTATTTCTTGTGCGAAAGTGTTACAATTATTAAGTGATAACAATTTTATTATTTTTCTTGATATACTTTAATAACCATTTGTTAGACTTTAAAAAAATATATATCAATAATGCTATTTATCTCAAATTACAATAAATATATTATATTTAAAAATATATTGTGGAAAAATAAGTTCTATAGTTATATCTAAGTAATTAATTTTGTGGTAATATTATTTTGATACAAATAGAAAAATAGGTAGAATATACCTACTTGAGGCTATAAACGAGTTCAAAATTTTCATTTAAAAATAGATAAAATTAACAATTGATAAAATAAAAGGACATTATTTTTATCTTTGATCGCTAATCGATCGAGTTTTTATAATTTTTTATTGTTTTTCGCTTTCAAAACAAGTAATCGCATAATGTAGAGGTGTTGCCATTATTTACGATAGTGTGAATGCAGAGCTGCTTTACGCTCTACCATGATTGCAATGACCCTCAGAAAAGAAAATGAGCTAATTCTCATCCATTGAAATAATATTTTGGCTTTCTCTATAATATATTGACTTGAAATTATGGTCCATAAATTTTAATAATGACTTGAAATAATATTGTTGAGTCGTCAATTGTTGTTTTTCAATATATCGATAAGTATTGGGTCTCTTAATAAATGAATTCTACAAATCTTTAAAATAATGCTATTTGTATTAATTGGATATGAGTGATGAGGATTGCAATAGGCTCACAAGATTTTTCATACTTATATTGTTATCTTTGTGAGCTGAGTGATATGTATTTTATCGTCTAAGAGTGTAATTATTCAACAAAGTGAAATTTAAACGTCAATTCAATGTACAACTTTTTTTCAAAAATATTGTCGATTAACTGTAATGGCTGATGTCGAAACAAGGGACTGATCATACTCAATAAGAACCCCCCGATAGCCCACTCTGATGATCAAGCCGAAGTAATAGAATACTTCAATAAAACACACGACAGATTTGGAGAGAAGTGATCTTTATTGAAGGTAGATGCTCACTGATGTTGAAATGATATAAAAAGAATAACCACCCACCTTTTCTCGCGTAATGCTCATATTCAAAAAGCAGGTACGCTCACCTCCTAGCACCTAGCATCCCTAAGGGCAGGAACGGAGTGGGAATAATTTATCCACCGGGACAATTATGCCCTCGCCGGCCTTATACAGGCCCCAATATGCCATTTAGGAGGCTGTCAACGTCCGTTTATGTTTCTTGAGGCCAACGGCCCACTGGGAATAGTCCCGGTACTCCCGGTGGCCACTCCGCCCTTGCCTAAGGGATCAAGTAAGAATGAACATGAAGCACGGGGTTTGGGGGTGGGTAATTAAATACAAAATGGCTGCCACCTATTTCCCAGGAAATGTTCATACCAGAGAACATACATGTTCTTTTCTGGAGCCATAAGGCAAGTTGGTGAGATAAAATGCGACCCTGCTTGTACTGATTAGTAATGCTTACATGAATTATATTATACTGAAATGATAGGATTGACGTTACATCTAATCTTAATAATTTTAAGATAAAGAAAGAAACAATCCAATATTATAATCTTGTCACATTTTTATTTTGTGAATGCTCTCTGTTGTTATGCCCTTTTCGTTTGTTTTGTGTATGTCAATTAATTCCTTTTCAATAAAGATTTAAAGATATGATTATATAATCTATGCTCCTAACTGCTTATCTGAAACATATTGCAAAACGGCGAACTTCGCATATTATATATTCAAATATTATATATTATAATATATATCTTCAATTCCCCATATGGCATTTTTTGACTAAGCATAAGCGGCTTTTTCCATACCAACAATATAAAGTTTTCCCCCCCATAGAAACATGTTTAAAGTGTTTCATATAAGCATACATAATCACAAACTTTCTATTTGAATTCACAAGATATTTAAATCCCCGTTTTTTGAATATTCGGAATTCGGATATGAAAGGATCTCGGAGTTCACGATGCGAAACATAAAAAATATTTAATAGGAACTATTTTATTAAGAAATGTATTTAATTAATAAACTTGAGTTATATCCTTGAAATAAAGAACGAGTTGAGAATAAATATTTTTGATTTCTTTAGATTGTATTAAAAACAGAAACTATCGAAAAAAATTCTCGAGACCCTATTTCTTAAAAAATTTGAAGTTTTGTACTTTTGGAGGAAAAAGCTTTAAACAACAATGTTTTATCCATACATTTTAGTCTCTTTTTATATCCATTGGATGATGGAAGGTTTAAATTCCCTCTAAAAAAGGCCGCTGCTGTTCATTCAATGCCACAGCCATGGTACCTCGAAATGGCATTTCCCAATTTGAGCTACGAAACTAAGGAGTTGACTGATTTCTTTCTCAGTTTATTAAAGCTTCCTGAAACATGGAGGCATAGAATAAATCAGTCCTTAGTTGGAAGCCACGACGGGAGGACATTCACAAGCCAACTCCAAATTTCTCTAACTGCATAATCTTTTCGTAGCATTGCAAGGATTGCGGGAGACTTTTTAGTGACACCTTACATGCCTTCTGGGGTTGCCAAGTTCTCTCTCTATATTGAAGAAATTTGTTTCCTTAAACGTCAGAGGTCTGGATATTGTGGGGAGAGAATTATAAAGGCAGTTGTGCTTTTTGGGGCTTCAAAAAAGAAAAAGACGTCGTTCCGACAACTCTAAGTATAAATTTTAGACTACAATGTCTATTTATGTTTTTAACGCAATTACTTTGGAATTTTAAGAACTAAAATAAGTTTAAAAAAACTATCTCTTAACCAATTTAAAGTCTTAAAAGAAAATCAAAGCACAAACACATCTATTCCGGAAAATTTAAGTAACTAATGAAAAACGAATCACTACATTCTTTTATACGTAGGGATAATTTAGTTTTATTTGAAAAAATATTACCAAATAGTACCTGAAATTGTAAAAGTCCTTATATTTGAAATCATAGCATTTGTTAATGCATGATATTTTGATTTTATGTAGGACGCCTCGCTGTTTTAAGTTACAAGTAAAATAATAAATTCTTGACGAATAATAGTTGGAATTTATAAATCCATGTTTATTATCATATTTATGATTTTTGCTTATTTGGTTCGATAGAATTATATCTGATTGGATATAAATATACAATATTGTGTTAAAATTAGTTTATCGAACCTAGGATCTTATCAATGAGATTCACCAAAACCATATCTTCCCTCTAAGAGGCCGAACATGCACTCTCGTGAGTTAAACACGCCTTAACACACTCTGCTATCGTGCTCCCTAATGGTATTGACATTATTAGTTCTTGATATTTTGTACACAGTACAATTATATTTCAACACCTACCAGTTTTAATCACATCTAACTAATTAAGGAAGAAATGTGCATTCTTTTTCTAACCTTTTTTAACATGTAAATAAATAAAAGTCAGATATTACATAAAATCCCAAGCAAATGTGTTATTAAAACATAAATATACATTATAACACATGGGATGAAAAGTCCCGGGGCCTAACACATAGATGGCGGTATTTTATTGATGCCACCTGTTTTCCAGTTAATACTAACCTTCAAAAGACAGCTGTTAAAATTTCATCATATTATATCATTAGTTTTTGAGTTATTGTGCTAAGAGTGACGCTACTGTTGTTATTTTCAAAACAATGGATCAAAAACAATTTCGTGTTTTAATTTTACATTACTTCTTGATTGGAAAAAATACCGTTCAGGCAAAGCAATCGCTTTGAAAGTGTTATGGGGACTCCGCTCCATCAAAACAACAATAAAACGTTGGTTTGCTGACTTCTTCAAAAGTGGTCGTAGATGACGCAGAACGCAGTGGACGTCCAAATGAGGCGGTAACACCAGAAAACATAAAAAATCCACAAAATCGTTTTTAATGATCGAAAAAGTGAAGTTGTGTGAGTTAGCTGACATTGTAAAGATATCAAAAAACGTGTTGGCTTTATATTGCATGTGCATTTGACTATGAGAAAGCTCTGTTCAAAGTGGGTGCCGCATTTGCTTACTGTTGACTAAAAACAGGAAGGTGCTGATGATTCTGAGAAGTGTTTGCCAATGTTTAAACGTAACTAACTGGAATTTTTGCGTCGATATGTGACAATGGATGAAACATGGATCCATCACTTCACTCCGGAATTGAAACGATCGTCATTAGAGATGACAGCAACTGGTGAACCTCGTCCAAAGAGCCCGATAGCACAACAATCGGCTGGAAAGGTTATGGCCTCGGTATTCTGGGATATGCGTGGTTTAATATTCATTGACTATTTTGAGAAAGGAAATACCATCAACAGTGAATATTATATAGCGTTATTGGAGCGTTTGAAGGCCGAAATTGCAAAGAAACGACCGCATATGGCAAATATTTTTTTCTTTCATCAAGACAACGCACCCTGTCACAAGTCAATCAAAACAATGGCGTGAATTGAACTTCGAGTTGTTCCCACATATACAGTATTCGCCAGATCTGACTCCCAGCGACTACTGGCTCTTCGCAGACCTGAAAAAAATGCTCGCCGGTAAGATATTTTGCACGAATGAAGGGGTTGTCGCTGAAACTGAGGCCTATTTAGGAGCAAAAGATAGATCGTTCTGCAAAAATGGTATTGAAATGTTAGAGTGGCGCTGGAATGATTGCATTGCTCTGGATGGATATTAGGTTGATGAATAAAGCTAATTTTGAACAAAAAAACCGTGTTTTCTTTGTTAGGCCCGGGACTTTTCAGCCCATGTATTAGTTTAAAATTTTGCCCTGGGGAGGAAGACATACGGTAAACTATCATATACAATTATAATACAATAAATTAACTTGTAAAATCATATTACAATAACTTACACAACTATGAAATATTTGAAATTTTTTTCTTTTTGCCTATATGGTTCGATAGAATTGCATCCGATAGGATATAAATAAGCATTATAGCGTTAAAATTAGTCTACCGAACCTAAGATCTTATCGATTCTAGGGCAATCACCCCCCGGGCATTTACCCCCCCGTTAGTAATATTTCTTATCTCTTAAAGTCCACATATGAAGTTAACTATGTTTTCCAGCAATTAACAAAGGTGACGTCACTGGTTAGCACACAGTCCCAGTTCTTTAGAATTGGAATCTGTATACATTAAACGTGCATAAACTTGCAAATTTCGTGTCTTAGACCTTATATCTGGGCTATCTATGTACAACTAGATAACCATACAGTTTGTAACCTATCAACTCAAAATATTTTATTTATCTCATATAGGTCCTAATCTATTTTCTAAGATTTCATCAAGGAACCACTTGTCCTAAATCGAAGACTATAATCATTGAATAAAGTGACTATTTGAAAATCAAAAACTCATCAACTCAAATAAGTTGACATATGAATTTTATTCTCAATTTATTATATTCATTTCTTCACACCCGAAAACGTGTTCCAGTGGCTTTTTAAGATAACTAAGTAAATCTTCGCAAGCAACGGAAAAGGAGATCAAGAAAGTGGTTCACCAGTGACGTCACCTTTGTTAATAGCTGGAAAACATAGTTAACTTCATATGTGGACTTTAAGAGATAATAAATATTACTAACGGGGGGTAAATGCCCGGGGGGTGATTGGCACGGGGGTGCTAGTCCGGGGGTGATTGTCGGGGGTGCTAGTCCGGGGGTGATTGTCTGGGGGGGTGGTTGTCCTGTTACGGATCTTATCAATGAGTAGACCAAAATTGATCATCCCCTCTCGGGATTCGAACCTACGCCCCCAACATTGAGAGTTGAACACGCCTTAACACGCACGGCTATCGAGCTCCCTTGAAAATTTTAAACAAAAATGTAAAAAAGAGAGCCTAGAAATATGCCAAATTATTATAACTTCTTTAAATCCATCTTATCAGTTTATATTCCCAACATTTTGAGCACGTTATTAATGATACGTGTCTACTGATACCGGATTAAGTTCTGGTGAGGTGATGACTATCTAGAAGCTAAATAAACAATAATACCTTTAAAATTCATTGGGGAGGAGCACTTTAAATAAAATTCGGGACTAAGTATAAATTGGAAGTGGAAATGAAGTCAGTTTTACCGAGCTGAGATGGAAAGAGAGAAAACAGCAGTTGATTGGGATAGGACAATCAATATAGAGAAATCACAAAATACTATAGGGAGGATTATATTGTGAGCAGTATATATCTTGATAACTAGCCATTAAACTACTTACAATAAAAGGTCATTCGTGACGAGGTACGAGGAAGAATTGTGACACAATACTAATTACATAAATAGCTTATGGCTTTCGTTTTATGCTACTAATTATTTTCCATAAATGATACATACATTTATTGTCCTTTGTTCTTATTAAAAAATATTAATGGGAAAGATTTGTGATTGACAAATTTGTTTTGCCGGTGAGATTTCCCTATTCCAATCGCCATAACTGAACGACAGCTGATTTTTCTCTTTCTTTCTCAGGTGCATAAAATGCTAAACTATACCTCCTTATTTGAAGCCGATAAAAAAACTCTCGATAGAAGGACTCGCTGTGCCCTCACCATAGAAAATGCACTACCCATGAGCTGATCCCTTTTGGTATTTATTAAAAGTAAAACTCTTAGTGGACATAAATTCACAGACGAAATTATACTAATAATAATTGTCATTCAATACTCTAATGTTCTGTAATTTTAATATCGCAATTTTTCATTCTATTTGCTTCCTGCAAGGTTTTTTTAGAACAAACAAAAACAAGTATATTTGCAATGCAGGGCATAAAACCTGAATTTGACAACGAAAATATGGGTAATAATAATTGCCTAGTATTATAAAAACAGAAATTCTCGTTTGCTTTATCCTAGGTAGTCGCTGATATACCAAGTTATTATGTATTCCTGCAAAGGATAGAACAAATGGAGATTAATATATGTGTCTTTCTTGAAATATACTGAGTACAAATAAATATTACAGCATTTTGGTATACTTTTGTCGCAACGTGGCTTAAAGCCATGAATGATGATATGAAACATGTCTTTTTTCTTTATTTGATATAAAATGGTTTATAATGTGTCTGGCACCTAAGCACGAAATATGATATCCTTGCTCTGAAAAATATTTTTTTGAATAATAAAAAATAATCCCCTACAAGTAGTAGTCGCATAGATTCAGGTCGGGGCTGTTGAGGGGGGGGGGGGGGGGGCAGGTGTTGAAGTCCAGAAGTTGGGCACATTCTTCTTCAGCAAGGACTGCACAAATTCGGCCTTGTGGGCGGGCGCCGAGTCCTGCTAGAATGTGTACAGGGTCCCGAAGGCCACAAAGTCCATCCAGGGGACGAACACAGGTGGACCCCACGCGTTCTGGCGAGGATGGACATGGTTGTCCCCGGATGGTCTTGATGGACCTCTTGAGACCAGCCACAAATGTGGGCGTGCAGATCCGGTCACTCCTGGGCTTGTGCTCCTTCCTCTTGGACATCCCTGACTCCTCCCACTTCTTGGTGATGTCGATGACCGTCCTCCTGGGATACTTGAGCAACTTGATGATGGCTGCACGACGGTGCCCTGCACACAGCAACTCGATGACCGTGGCCCTCCGGGTCGGTTCCATCTCCGTATCAATGTATTTGTTTTGTTTTCGGGCGCAATTCGACAGTAACTCACGAAACCTCCCAAATGTGCAATATCTAAGCTCTACTTGCACTCCTTATGGATCTGGACAAAGTTGAATTTTGTGCGGATTTACCTGCAAGACCCTGTATATATATATATATATATATATATATATATATATATATATATATATATTCGCATATTTGGCCGCCTACGGCGCCCATATGCTCGCCTTTCTGGTCCCATCACTTTAAAAATAGTTTTATTAGGTTGGCCTTGATCCAAGGATTCCATAAGTACCTTCAAAGTTCAAATTTGACCATAAATGTGGGAGGAGATAGCGTACGGACATACAGACGGACGGACAGACAGAGATTGGTGAATTATTATAAATATTATATATATATATATATATTTTTTTTTATGATGTTTAATTAATTTATTATTTATCCTCTTTTAAGTATTAAGTATGCACATATTTATAATCATAAAGTATATCAAAGAAATAATAATGACACATTACAAGAAATATATTAAGGTTTTTGGCCGGCAAATTTCTTGCGCCGGTGAGATTTCTCAATGCCTATTGCCATAAGTAAACGACAGCTGCTTTTTGTCAGTCTATCCATAGAAAACTGATTACACTTCCAATGATTTTTTAATTAATACTATAAAAATAAGTAAGATAACACAGGGCAACAAATAATTTTTTTTAAAGTTTCTTAGGATATATCAACTGATTTGAATACCTAATGGGTCCCTGATAACTAAATTAAAAACTGTTTTGCTCAATCAGGTCAGAATTTATGAAATTTTGAGTTTTTGTTTTCGATTTTCAACTTTTAGACAAAATCCAACTTTTTGTTTATTGAGCTAAAACAATGGTATGGGTGTTTTTGGAAATGGTTTGGTCATATTAGTGAGGGTGGAGACTAGTTTAAGTTGAAAAATATGAGAGAGGCCCAAAAAATTACATTTATTTTTGGTAAAATGACCCAATTTTGCATATTTTTCAGTATTTATATTATATTACAACTTCTTAAGTAAAACAAAAATTATTTTTTAAGCTTTTTATTACTTACTATACAAAAAAAACATATTCAAATTGAAAATGCATAGAATGCTAATTACTAGCAGTATAAAACTTCTCTCTAAAGATCTCCTCTTGTGCTGCAAATTAGGATAGTCAAGAGCTATGCTCCAGCAATAGTCAGCCATCATGTGGCTATCCCATATTTCTTTGTACCTTTCTACATGTCCCTCATCTCCTGGTGAAACCTCTCACCCTGCTCATCACTAACACTTCCAAGATTTTCAGGAAATTTCTCCAGGTGACAGAAAAGGAAATTAAGTTTGATGCTCATATATGCATTTAGCTGCTTTTAGCTCACATACATACTGTTTACAAGCTTCACATAATTGCTTGACTTGTTGTTTCCAAGAAAATTATCCACAACCAAGACAAAGGAACTCCAAGCAATATAAACAATCTGGTTCATAATAAAAACAAACAGACGATCATTCATTAGCTTTCGGATCTGAGGATCATCACAAATTCCAGCCTTCTGTTTTACTCAGTCCAGGGAAAGCATCACAAATGTATTTTAAACCGTCTCCATCTTTGTCTAGGGATTGGACAAATTGTTTTATTAATCCTTAATGTGAAGAGGAGGGAAAATGATCTTTGATCTCTCCACCAGAGGCTCATCAATAACATTTTTCTCTCCAACAGTCATATGAGTCCTCTCTGGCCACTCCTTCCTTACCCAGTGTTCCTTCCTTGCCCTATTATCCCAGTGAAAGAGAAAGTAAGGGATTTCGGTTTCTTTTACTTTGGTGACATGGGCAACTGGAATGGAACCATATTGATTTCCATTATGGGGCAGAACAACTTTGAGACTGTATTTATAACTGTCAATGAAAAGTCTCCACTCTTGAGAATTGTAGTTACTTATACCTAACTTATCCAGGAGACCAGGAATTTCATTACAGTCATCTTTCTCAGAGAAGAAAGGAACAAACTCTGAATCTCTTGTTCTGTAGTAGGATTTTGTTGTACCACTTTAAAACATATTATTCTCACTTAATCTAGAGGCCATAAGTCCTGTATATTTTTTTTAGCTAGTTTCAGTCTCTCGCAAGGTCATTTAATTCACCCTGGTTGAACTGCTTCGGCTAGAATGTTGTACCTTCAAAGTGTATATCATCATCATTGTGTGAACTATCACATTGCAACTGCTCAGTCGCACTCTCATCATCTGTAACATCTGTAGTTGAATACTTTAAACTCTTTCTGTTTTTTTAAATACCTATACGGTTTATAGCGCAACAATGGCAATCATCTGAGTGTTTTTTTTGGTTCTCTCCACACCATAGGTACACAAAAACTTGGGTTCTTCTTCTTGCTTTTAGACCATTCTCTAAGTTGTGTAATGCAAGTAACAAACACAATGGGAGGGGCCCACTCTTTTATCATTCTTTAGGAGACACAATTTTAAATATTAGAAGCAACCTTGCAAAAACTGTTTAAGAAAATATATGTTGATTTATCTTTAATTTATCCTCTCAAAACCTATCTCCGCCCCCACTAACATGAGAATGCTATTTCCAAAAACATTCATACGAATTTATAGCTTTATAAACAAAAGTTTCAAAAATCACCCGAAATCGGTCAAAATATTTTTGGCTTTTTTGGGCCTCTCTGATAATTTTTTAACTTAAACTAGTCTCCGCCCCCACTAATATGACCATACCATTTTTGTAGCTCAAAAACAAAAAAGTCGTGATTATGTCTAAAAGTCGAAAATTGAAAAAAAACCCTCAAAATTTCAAAAAATTCTGACCTGATTGAGCAAAATGGTTTTTAATTTAGTTATCAGGGACCCATTAGGTATTCAAATCAGTTGATATATCCCCAGAAACTTTTTCACTGTTCCCCAGTGTAATTAATAATTTTGTAAACAAATGTATATTTACAATATATGTACAGTGTGATCCATCAGAAATGTAATTTTTAAATTGCGAATTAGAAGTATTTAAACTAATTAAAATCGTATTATTGATATGCCATTTTGTTCATATAGAGAGGATTTTTATCAATATATAAAATCTGTATTGACTGTCAACCTAAAAAATGTTTTCTGAACTTGAGAAGAAATGGATCATCCTGCAGTTTGGCAAAACACCTTCTCCTTCCACAGTACACCAAGAATTTATACTTCACTTCAAGATCAGTGGGAGGGCGGCAAAATCTTCCAAGCTGATCCAGTTCACAAGAGTTCTTGATCATTTCAATAAGACTAGTTCCATCCACAAGAAAAAATAAAAAAGAACAGAAGTAGTGGTTCAGGAGGTATAGAGTTTCTTTGAAGAAAACCCCAGTTGCTCACTCAGAAAAGCTTCTCAGCAAATTTCATCCACCAAAACAACGATGTGGAGGATCGTTAGACATGATCTTCGATTCCGTTTCTATCATTACACATTCCATTTCAACCATTAATTGATAACCACAAAGCGCAGAGAAGGCACTTTTGTCAGTGGATTCTGCTGCAACCATCCAACATTGTCGATAGAATCATTTGGGCCGACGAGAAGTTCTTTTGCCTCCATCAAAAACCACATCGAAAAAAACGACCGAGTGTGGACAAATGAAAATCCTCGAAATATCTGCGAAACAAATGATAGGAATGATGTTAAAGTAATGATCTTCGTTGCCATTATTAATGGAATGGTTCCAATCGTTCATGCATTCCTTGAAGATGATGGCCAATTGTCGTCGGTTAACAGTGATTCATATCTCAGATTGCTCCAGGACATAATTTGGCCCAGGCTGTGCCATTCTGCAACTCGTTCTTTACTTTGGTGGATGCAAGACGGTGCTCCACCATATTGCACAAATGCAGCTTTGAAATTTCTAATGAAAAGTTTCGAGGCCGACTCATCGGCAGAAGGACGGAAAATCCCTGGCCAGCTCACAGTCCAGATCTCAACCCTTTGGACTTCCACTTCTGGGCTGCAGCACAAACTCGAGTTTATAAGGAAAAACCAGATTCCATGAGTCTCTCATACAATGTGTCCAAACCTTCACTGAAGAATATAGCCAGGAGACGATCAAAAACGTTTGCAAGAATATCCTGAAGCGTGCATCGTTCTGTCTTCAGGCTGGAAGGGGTCATTTCCAGCAACTTTTGTAAGGCTTCAGATGTGCGTCTTATGATATAGGACAATATTTTTGTAATAATTATAAAAATCCATTCTTTTTCTTTAAAATGGTGTAGCTATGAGGTAATTTGACGAATTTTAAGTATTTCTAATTCGCAATTAAAAAATTACATTTGTGATGGAACACAATGTATGGTGGTTCCTCCCATTAAAAAATTAAAGAATAACATGAACAACATTTTTTTTACTGGAGATGTGTAAAATGATTTAGACTAATTTGGGTACGCTGATTTCAAAAATCATGACCGTTTTGCTGTATCACGTCACGATTTTCAGTTACAGAAATATTCCCATTGCCTAGAAGTCAGGATTTCAATGAAATTTACAAAAAATTTATTCTTTTATTACATCATGAATGCTTCAAATTATAGAAATTGCAGAAAAACGCCGTTAAAATGTAATAAAAA
Source organism: Caligus rogercresseyi (assembly GCA_013387185.1). Lineage (NCBI taxonomy): Eukaryota > Metazoa > Arthropoda > Copepoda > Siphonostomatoida > Caligidae > Caligus > Caligus rogercresseyi. The sequence continues at coordinate 16,631,381 of CP045897.1, read as the reverse complement.
ATGCTTAGGCATTTGGCTTGGCGTTTGGGCTTCTCTGTGTCAGTTTCATGATGCAGGAACCAGCAGAAGTCGCCCATCATATTCGGGTTGTGCCGCCCTTGGTAACGTGTCTCCATGAGTGAAATCTCTTGGTTGAATTGCTTGCCGTGCTCGTCCGAGACAGCTCCTAAGTTGTCAGGGAAGAAGTTCAGGTGCTGGTGTAGGAAATGGTTTTCAGGGACATCCTGGAGCCAAGTTCCCTGAAGGACTCCAGCAACTACTGCACTATTTCTTCATAGCCCTAACAACAGCACCACCACTTTCAAGTCTCTGCAGATGTGCCGCTTGAAGTCATTGTACTTGATGGAATCAAGCAGCTGCCGCATAGTCTCAAAGGTCTCTGTCATGCCGAACGCGTGAGCTAGTAAGACTGATAGTGTATCGTTGCCATTGTGGAGCAAAAAAGCCTTCAAGCTGTTTTTCCTTGAGTCGATGAAGAGGCGCCAGTCTGCAGGATCGTGATCACACCAAGTTCTTTCAACAGACCGTTGATGTCACTGCAGAATGCCATCTTGTCTTCCATCTCAAGAATTCAGCCATGTCTCTGTGACGTGCTCTGAACAAGGATATCTTATCTCACTGCTGCAGCCTTGATCCAATCATATATATTATTACCATAAAAGGAAATTAGACTTTATAATATACTACCTGCTTAAGTTGCTTCTGCCAGCTTTACTTCAAATTTTCACAATCCAGTGCGATGTGCACAGTATAAAGCCTAAGCTAAGCACCACACCACCTCTCACGCCGGTATCTCCTGGGACTCTGAAAGCAGACACAGACGCGCAGACGATACTGAAAGCAGAGTATTTCTGTAACTGAAAATCCTGACGTGATACAGCAAAACGGTTATGATTTTTGAAATCAGCGTACCCGAATTGGTCTATATCATTTACACATCTCCAGTAAATATTTTTTTTGGAAATTTGTTATTCAGTGTAATTGTGTACTTTTAAGGTCCAGAAACTGGAATCAATTAGAATAAATTTATCGAGGGTAGCATATTATGTAAAATCAGTATTGGTATATTTTCTCTAATGTACCGATCAAAGGTGTTTTGGATATATTAAAAACTCTTCGAACATCATACAAAAATGCTTTCAAACATATTTTTAAGATAATTTATTTTATTGTGGTCAAAACTTCATATTTGATTTATATTTAAATAGTCAATTTAAATAAATAAGTTATTTCTCGCTTCAAAATAAAATTTACTACCAAAAAGTATTTTTTTTCTCGCAAACATTGGTGTTCTGCGTATCATGTGTTGCACTAGTTTTTCTACTGATTCAGTAGCCCTATTACAGCCCTTCCCCTGCCCTGGTCAGAAAATAAAACCTTGAACCGTTGGGTATAAATAATGGGTTGTCTGATATAAATCTGTAAAAAATATTGCCTTTACTTCAACTACATAATATATTTACTATTTTGACATTCTTAAAAGGTTTTATAAGTTCTATAAAATAAGTAAAAAATTACTGTATACAATACATAGTCACTTTTCTATCTAACGCATTAATTATATAATTATATTATAGCTGAGATTCAGTAGGAACATCAATCGGTATTCCCAGCTCTGGTAAACACAAATAGTCTTTTAATTTATTACTTGTTCCGAAAAGTAGTTGACTCTGTTTTTATAAATTCAAATGAAATGTAAGTTAAGAAACCCCCATCATATTTATAGCTTCCTTTCTAAATCCTTACAAGAAATTTAATAAGACAAGTCAAATTTGACTTGCAAAATAAACTTTAACGATCCCACTGGTATATAAGTGATAATTGAATATAAAAGTCAACATCTTTATAATAGAACCATATACTATCCTGCAGAGTGTAATGTTCGATATAAAATAAAACCTGGAGCAGAAAAGTAACGTATAAATATGTTTACTGAATGTTGAAAATAATAACAAAAATAAAATCAAATATAAAACAATTCCATTAAATGGTATTTGGCTTGACCCCCCTCTTACCCCCCCCTCCTCCCAAATTGCGTTCAAAGGTTCGTTCTGAAGCAAAACTTTTTGTTATTACTTTTTTGAAAAAAAAATAGTTTTACAAAATTTAGCTATTATAATTTATGCCTTTATTTTTTTGGCAAATTTTCGTCAAATAATATTTAGTGCCAATAAATAACATAGTGCTGACGCACCAACCATTTTAAATAACAGCTCCTACTAGGGATCTCTTATAGTTTCAAGAAGGAAAAAGAAAAAAGGGTACGACTGTAATGTTTTTAATTTATTTTTTAAATATGTTTGCTTTACACATCTTAAATTTTCATACAGTAGCTCCCTCAATGGTGGAGAATATAAATCTATGACGTTTATGATGTCCATAAACTTTTTGTTCAGATAATAATATAAAAGACCAAATGTTTTCTCAACTGATAGAAAGCATCTAGTCATTATTAAAGGTAATCATGTGTATTTAAAAACTTAATTCTTATTTCTTACAAAATATTTTTAGAACCTGCCACCATGATACATGATCAAGTATCCTTAAAAGTGGCATAGCGAAAGATCAAGCGAAATAACTACTTTTATTAGTCGAAGAACATTAAGCCTTGACACTTGGTCGCTGTTGTGTGTTACGGATGCAACACCAATGTCAGAATATGGTCGGAGTAATAAAAAGACTACTGGAGTTATCTCTAAAAAAGACCCCTTCAGTGGATTATTTGTCTTCTACACATGAACGAGTTACCTTTTAGAGAATTTTTAAACATTTAGATGGCGCACAAAAAGGACCTCGGACTTATGAAGATCCCATAGGAAAATAATTCATACAGACTTTACCAAAAATTCAATAAAAAGTTTTGAAATAGTTGAAGGAAAAGTAAAATACTTAAATCCAGTTTACTGGATTTTTTAAGCTCAGATCAAAAATATTTATACGAAATTACATTAGTATACAAAAATGACAATTTTTGAATTCAAGCTTTTGCTACAGGTCTCCAGGAGCATTACATGAGGCAAAATGTCTTACCAAAGCCAACAGAATTTTAAGATCCTATATTTCACAAAAAGGTCCATGTGAGTCTCACATAAAACTTGTAAATTTTCACTAATTTTTACGCTCCTATATGGTTTCAAACCAAGTTAAATCCGCGTTTTATTGAAGGCTCAAAGCATTTCCCTTCGCCGTAATTTATTACAAGAGATTGATGAAAATTAACCCCTTCAATAGAAAAAGTACTCAAGAGAAACGCTTTTTTGCCCACCCTGAAAATATATTGCTAGCAGGCCTAACCGATAAATAAATTGAAACAAGATTATTTGCCCGGGAAAAAGTTTTGCTTGCAAAAAGAACATTAAAAAACAAGAATTTTCAACTACCCAACACTATCACTTTAATTCTAAGAATTTTTTAAATCTTATCGACTGGTCAAATATAAACGTGTCTGTTCCTCCAATTGTGCCTGAGAAAGATCTTATAAAAGCAAAAGAACATCCTTTAAAAATTAATAAGTATCCTTGCCATTCACAATCAGTGGAAAGAGCTGTAAAACTAGTAACGGAGGCATCTGCAAAAGTTTATGGATATAATAAACGTCATAGATTTATATTCTCCACCATGTGAGGGAGTTACTGTATAAAATTAAGAAGTGAAAAGCAAACGTATTTAAAAATAACTGAAAACATCAACATGAGTACCCTCTTATTCTTTTTCCCTCTTAAAACTATGAAAGAACCCAAGAAGGAGCTGTTATTTAAAATGGCTGGTGCGTCAGCACTTATGTTTTATTTATTGGCACTAAATATTATTTGACGAAAATTTGCAAAAAATAACAAAGTCATAAATTAATCATAACTAAATTTAATATAACAATTTTTTTTTTCAAAAAAGTAATAACAAAAAGTTTTGCTTCATAACGAAACCTTTGAACGCAATTTGGAGGCCGGGGTAAGAGGGGGTCAAACCAAAATCCATTTTTCTACGATCATTTAGTTTCTTATGACGCAACTTTCGCAGGGGGATAAATTTTTATATCTTAATATTAGGTTTCTATAATACCCCTAATATACATATTTAGGATATTCACACAGGGCCATAATTCATTATACGAGGCTTCGAAAACCATATAAATCATCATAGTTTGTTATCTTATGATATCATGAAGCAATTCTCATGCAGGAGTAAAACATAATAAATACTAATTTTTTAGTATTCTCTTGAGGCATTGTAAAAAAAAGATCTTTTTAAGGACTTTACTCAAAGTTGATAAAAATAAGTTATCTTATGTTTTAGGATTTATACTTGTTAAGCTTTATATTTACATATAATATAAAAGCAGACTCTGAATAAATAATATTTATAACGAGGTTCTTCCGGCTACTTATTAGGGGTTGTTCATATTCTTATGCCTTGTCTAGACACCAAGGAACGATATCGATGAGATGGAGAAAATAGTAAGGTTATCCAGGTTAACATTATGGTAGTTCTCTTATTAGTAAACAATAGTTTCAGTTGTTAACTTGCATTTTTTTCTTCGTCTTATAGTCGTATTCATAATCCAGTAGTCATCAGATATGAGAAAAGGAAATTAAAGCTTGTGAATATGAACAGTTGATTTATTTAATATTATTGCTTGGTGATATTGGAGGAGTACATAATAACACGAATGAAGGTTCAAATAAGTGATAGTTTGTGTCGTTAAGATGATATTTATATTTCTATGTTGTTGTTTGTGCCTCAACTTTGGCGAGTGAAGTGTGACATTTTCATACGTTCAAGAAAAGGTACTATTTTGTTATCCAACGTCATTACGTTGTTTGCATCGTTCTCCAAAGCCCAGAGCTTTATAAACTTTGATAAGCTTAAAATATATTACAGAGTGTTTTTCAAGATCAATATTCACCAGGCATTTTATGTTATTGGAGGGTCTCAATTGATGAATGTCACTTATAGTTAAGAATTGTGGAATTGCAGTTAAAAAAATATTTTCTATGCAATATTGTAATATAACGATCACAATCTTTTGCGAATTTACAATCCACGATATGATATTGTGTATCTCTATTGATCTCTGAAATAAAGTTGTTTATTAAATTAAATCTTTTAACGCTATAATGCTTATTTATATCCTATCGGATGCAATTCTTTCGAACCATATAGGCAAAAAAAAATTAAAAAAAATTCTTATGCAGAAAAGGGATCCCAGGTGTCAAGGTGTTTCACCTCAAGATGGAATATTAATATACTCTTTATTATTTGGACAGTAATGTTATATCTCAAAGGCGAATTTCCCACTTTTTCATTTACGAGTGCTGGTCAAGAAGTCCGTGATTTTTTAAATGAAGCAAAGTGTTTTTGGTATTTTTTTCACATAGTCTTCTTTGAGCTCAAACGCCTATTCAATTTTTATCCCTTCCAAAAAAAAAGATTTCTCGAGGTCCTCAAAATATGTATTTGTTTAAAAGATGATTTCATCATTGAAATAAAATCTCTTTCCGCCAAGTCATTTCTTAGGGTTCAGAAACAAAAATAGTCACTCGGAGCTAAATGCAGAGAATACGGCGGATGAGGGAGCAATTCATAGGGTAACTCGTAAATAATGCTTGATGAGCACACGTAATTCCCTTTTCTCCATTTTCTCCTCAATTCACGTAGTTCTTTGTCTTTAAAGACTGTCAAACACAAATTATATTATGTATAGAAATTAAAAACATTTATTCTCAATTTATTCGGTGTTTCAATGATATACATTCTAATTTATTCTTTACATATATTTCATAATAAAATAGTTGTAATTAAACGTTTCTTCTGTTTCACAACGTGAACTTCGAGATCTTTTCATATCCGAATTCTGAATGTTAAAAACGAGGTTTTAAAATCCTTGTAAATTAAAATAAAAAGTTTGTGATTATGCATGCTTATATTAGGTTGAGTAATTAAGAATTAGCCTGAACCAGTAATTTTTATTAAAAATCATACTAACAAATCAGTAAACATAACCCCTTCGACTGCAGTGACGTCTTGGTAGTGGTCCCGGAGCTTTCGAATATGGTCCAACAGTTCGTCTTTACAGACCCTCATCATCACCCACTGCACAGTCAGTGTGGCGTCTTCGTGGCCCCCAAACTCGTCATTCCGGAGCAGGTACTTCAACTTCCGAAACAGGTACAGGTCGCAGAGGTTCAGGTCGGGAGAGTAGGGGATTTGTTGCATCTGTTCAACATCTCTCCGGGTCAGAAAGACAGCACTTCACTCGATGCCTCTTTTTGGTCTCATAGAGCTGGAGGGTGAATAAAGATCCTCTCGGTCGATGAATAATGTATTTCTGACGAGATGTTTTAATCTAAAATAAATAAATGATAAACAGAGCACACGAATAATATAGATAATTTAATTACATGGAATGAATCCCCTCGGTCCTGAACCAGTCTTCTAGGTTTTCTTCTTTTTTACGAGTTATTTTAGTAATCATTATAATACATAGATTTAAATAATATATACAATATTATAGTTGAGATTAGTCGAGCCAGTACTTCTTCAGAGGGGGACGAGTAAACTAAGACCGTTCGTAGTCCAAGATCCTGGAAATGATTTTCTGTGGAAGAAACCTCGGTGGCAATCTGTCGAATGGTCATCCAGGGGTTACCCTTGATCAGGCGCTTCACAGTGGCGATTTTCTCCGGTGTCCTTGTCTCCCAGGCTCTTCCATATGACGTATTCTTCTCCAAAAAACTGCTATTATCGAAGTCCTTTCTCCAATCCTTGACAGGAGTCAGGGAAGGTAGATATGAGGTCTCCGTTGATCTCGTTGACTTGTTTTGGCGACCTTGATCCAGATCCAGAAGTCGGAGTGAAAGTCGGGTGTATCCATTTGCAGCGGCGAGTGGGGTAAAAGATATAAATGGTGCGAGTGTTGACTATTTATACTACCTGAGTGGCGCCACATAGTCGCTTCCTACATAAAAATATGCGATAAGAACGCTCCAGTTGGAATTTTTTATCTATCTTGTTTACATCTCGAGATAATGAACCTAGCTCACTCTTTATGACTCAGCCTTATAAATATATATATATATATACATTTATTGTAATAATATTCTTTAGTATACAAATAATAACTTTATATTTAAAAACTAATACATTTTGAAAATCTATAGAATTTTAAGAATCCCTAATGCATTTGAGTTATGTATAGCATGCAAATAAATACTTAAATATCAAGTTTATATTCAAGTTTATTTATGGTTTTTATTTTACTAATTAAATGTTTGATTTTAATTCTAGATTACGAGAACATGACTATTCAAGAGAATTGAATATGAGTTTCAATTTTTAAATGATGAACTCCACTTTAGATCTGCTCTCCACAACAGATCTGATCATCTAGAAGTTGAGTACTGTATTCGGTTGACAACATAATAAATAAGTATGTATAATTTATGAACTAATCCTTTTGTATATACACAAATTATTTCCATTCTCCCATGATAATTAATTTTCATCACATACCTTATTTCTAAATAATTATATCTTAAATTATATTTTTTTTGCATTCATTTACAAATATATATTTATCTTCCAATGCACATATTTTATATGTATGCGTCCATCAGATGATTTATCTTATATTTATTTTATGCTAGCGAGTCCTAATGACGTGACAAAATATTATTCAACTGTCGCATATATGTATATATATATTATATATATATATATATATATATATATATATATATATATATATATATATTGATTGGATATATATACAGGGTCTTGCAGGTAAATCCGCACAAAGTTCAATATCCTCAAGATCCAAAATGGGAACAAAATGTGATACCTCTTTTGAATAAGAAAGTTGTTTATTAGACATAATACAAGATTACAATTCATATGGCCGCCCTCAGTCTCAAGGATGTCCTCCAAACGACACCTGAACCTCTCAAAGGCCGTGGAGACCTCCGCAGGATCCAGCTTGCTTATCTCGGCTTCATGGAGGCCTTCAGGGACGTCACATTGCAGTGGTGTGTGGGCGCACACCTCCCTCTCCAACTTCCCTAGAAGTAGTAGTCGCATGGGTTCAGGTCGGGGCTGTTAGGGGGCCAGGTGTTGAAGTCCCAGAAGTTGGGCACATTCTTCTTCAGCAGGACTGCACAAGTTTGACCTTGGGGGCGCCGAGTCCTGCTGGAATGTGTACGGGGTCCAGGGGCCACAGAGTCCATCCTGGGGACGATGACAGGTGGATCCCACGCTTCCTGGCAAAGATGGACATGGGCGTCCCCGGATTGACCTTGATGGACCTCTTGAGACCAGCCACAAACGTGGGCGTGCAAATCCGGTCACTCCTGGCTTGTGCTCCTTCCTCTTGGACATCCCTGACTCCTCCCACTCTTTGTGATGTCTAGACCGTTCTCCTTGGGTACTTGAGCAAATGATGATAGCTGCAGGACTGTGTCCTGCACACATCAACTCGATGACCGTGTCCTTCGGGTCTGCTCCATCTCCGTATCAGTGTATTTGTTTTGTTTTCGGGCGCAATTCGACAGTACATTCACGAAGCCTCCCACATGTGCAATATCTAAGCTCTACTTGCACTTCTTATGGATCTGGACAAAGTTGAATTTTGTGCGGATTTACCTACAAGACCCTGTATATATATATATATATATATATATATATATATATATATAGATATATATATATATATATATATATATATAGAAACGACCGTGACACTTTTTTTCGCCGCGATCGGACCGGGACTTTATATTTCGTTTCTTCGTCAGTCTGAAAGTGACGACGTTTTTAAAGAAAATAATTTCCTATTATTAAAAAAAAAATATAAGAAGAGAATAATGACGTTTCTCTTTTGAGAAAATTATTCCTAACATTTTTTTTTAATTTTAAAAATTCGTTTCTAAAAAAAATGTCGACACTTACAGAATGACGAACGGACAAAAATATGTAAGTCCGGCCCGTTTGATTGATTTTTAAACACTAGGCCGGGCTGGAACGCTCAAAAAAACAGCGGGACGGACCGGGTCGGGTACTCGGTCGTTTCCTGATTAGGGTATAGCAAAATCGAAGTTTTTTTTCGGCCTCTGCCGAAATTGAAACGCCTTCTTTCGGCAATCGAACAAAAAAAAACGAAAAAAATCGAAAGATGATATTCTTATTATACCTTTAACAATAAAAAATAATAGCGAGCAATATGATGTTTGTTAAATTATAATGATGAGATGTTAGACATCAGTTTTACAAATTATAATAATAGATGCTAAGGAAATCCAAAGGTTTAGTTTTATTGACAATTGTTTTTCAGGCAAACAATTTTGAGAGCAAAACTAAAATGTTATACTACAATTACAGATGTATGGCACATAGAAACAATTTTGAAAGAAAAACTACCTGGGTATATTATAATTAAAGATATTTATGGCACATAGAAAAAACTATTATCAACGAAATATTTTAAATGACAGAATGCCACGAAAAACGAAAAAGTGTGCGTTAGAGAGAGTGAGATCACTTTTTATTATGCAAGAAGAAATGTCGCAGCATGCAAAGGGTGTCTAGGCTTCTGTCATCTAAACAGCTGCGAAGTTTTGTCAGGAATAATCCTGCGGCGGAAAATGCTCTTTCTGCTTCCACACTAGTGGGAGGAATTGTTTTGAGAGCGTGAAAGACTTTGGAGAGGGTTGGCGGTAGAGTTCCTGTCGCATCGAAGCTGCTGAACTCTCTTTTAATCTGTCCATTAATTCCGTTGACAGAGGAGAGATAATTGGTGCTAGGTTTTTCCTTGGCGTTGAGAAAATCTTTCAACTCCTCCGCTCTCGACTTTTTGCTCGGAGGTTCATCAGTCTGAGACGGAGGTTCTGGGTTTTCTACTTTAACCTCGGCGTTTGCCTCCCAAAATAGTTTGGTGTAAAGCTCTTGGGCGGTTTTGATGAGCTCTTTACGGGGAGGATAAATGAGCGATGACTCTTCAAGATCGTCACCAGACAAGTATCGAAGAAGACCAGAGATTTGAGGCAGTCGTCGTTGCTCCAAACGCTGAGAAATGGCTTGATGCATCGAAGCTCCAAACTGGGTCGTGTCTTTGCTTAATCTGGTGAGGATGAACTCCATAATTCGGTCACCTCTCGCAAGGTCCATGTCTCTCGATCCCAGTCCCGTTGACCCTGCAGCCACCGTCTCTAAACAATCGCAGACTCCTTTCAGCAGCTTAATCTCAGCTTCGGATAAGAGAAGATGAGTGAGCGAAAATTCCGTGAGTGCCAGAGTGACGGCTTTCCGTGCGCGTAGAACAGAGTCAATCATTGTGACGATGCTATTCCAACGAATCTTTATGTCGAGAGTCAGCTTTGTCTCTTTCAGTCCTTCGGTCCTTCGGCAAGCAATTTAGCCAGAAAATCGTTTTTGACGGGAGACTTTTTGAAAGTCTTGACAATCTTTCGAACCTTCCGAATGACGTCTTCTAGTGAGTCGGCGAAAGGAGGAACATTTGAAGCAGCCTCTTCCTGAATACTGTCGTCAATGTCATCCCCCCCCCCTCTTCCTCCTCATCTGTTGAATCTCCTTCATCATTTTCCAGGTCTTGAATTTGCTTTTTGTAAAGCACATCGCACACTCCAAGGTGCAACGCATGCGCAAAGCATTGTTGATGAAGGCAATCCAATAATGTCCCGAATTTGCGCATTACGGAAGCCCCATCTGTGGTTGACGCTACCAAATCCCTGGCGCGAATGATGCCGAAGTCCAGTAGTCGTTGATCAACGAGTTCGACGGCCTTCTCTGCAGGAAGATATCCTTTGACGCGAATAAGACCCAGCGAAATTACTTGGTGATCTCCAGTGTGAACATTCAAACATGTGAACCTACAGATGGATTAAAGCGGAGAAATTTGTATGTGAGAGAGAGAGAAACAAGGAGACAGACAGAGACACCTAGATACATGCAGATCACAGAGAGAGAGAGAGAGAAGAGGGGGGGGGGGGAGAAGAGGCACATATACACTGACACAGAAACAGCGCTCCAAATTAAAAACCAATAATTCTGTTTGGCTTATTGCAAAATCCACAATCCCCGAATCAATTGCTCTAGAGCGAGGAAAGTATATCATACAAATGTTTTTTTTCTCAAAGTAGATCTGAAATATATCATTGGCAAATGTCTAACCTTTTATTGTTAATCGACGTCCACTCGTCAAGACTGATGGAAAACTTTTCAGTTTTGCGTAACTTTTGTAATTTTATCTTGATCTCATCTTTTATTTCGTCGGCAAAGGCTAAAACGTGAGATTTGACGGAGCGAGGATCCTTCACAACTTGAAGCCACGGGCACGTAGTCCTTCTTGAATGTCAACGCTGGTGGCGATGGTTCTAAATGAAATTCGGTCGATGCTTGTCATTCGCGCGAAAACTAAACATTAATTCCAAAATCAGACGGACAGTTAATTAAATTGTTATAGAATGTTAATTTTTATCTTATTTAAAAAAATTGTTAAAAAACAAATTGTTCCAAAGAAGTTGTTAAAAAACAAATTGTTCAAAAGAAATTGTTCAAAATCAAATTGGAAGAAAAACATTTTTCAAATATATTTAGTTTTATAAAAATTCAATGATTTATAATAATATACATCACCCATTGACTGAGTTTCTTTTCGAGTAAGTGCCGCAATGATTGACGGCTGAGTTGATGGGGCGATTGAATCCTTGTCCAAAGTTTTCTTCTTGGTGGCTGAAACTACTTGAAGAAAGTGGACTTTGTTCAGGTGGTAGAGAGATGTGTCACATGTTGGGGTTTTAAAGATTTTGTTGCATTTCGTACATTTGACCTCTTAGTTATCGTCTTTATTCTTTAGGAAATGCTTCCAACATGGAGCAGGCTTCTCGATTGCCACCCTACTCTTTCACCATGGTAAAGCTAACTTGGACTGTTTGTAAACTGAGGAAGAAAATAACTCTAGTTGCGTGAAAAAATATGCTTTAACCCAGACATTCGATGGCGACAAACCTTTTTTTCGAGCTTTCATCTCCACGTGTATATACTTCTACGTATTAACATAAGTACGTTTTTTAACGTTTTGGGATGGATAAAAGAAATACATTCAATATTAAACGTATACAAAGGAGAACAGAACGGATATTTTGGCGCCAGACTGACAACAACATACAAGTTACGAGTATGAAGTTGTATATATTTGTTTGAACCTTTCATAAAGCTAAATAATAACTAACGCGTTCTTAAAATAATGACATAATAATAATACAATTGTCGCTCATGGATTGGGGGTGTAAATACTTCCAATATTGCTATGAGACTGAGAAAGAATTTTCGATTTTTTTGCCAAGTTCGAACGCCACTTTCGGTGCCGAACCGAATCGAAGGGTCTTCCATCGCC
>CP045897.1:16580340-16618881 GCA_013387185.1 Caligus rogercresseyi | reverse complement strand
TTGAACTTTGCAAAATAAATAAACAACTCCGGAGCTGAAAGTGCATTTAATATCAGACAACCGTATTACAAAAGACAGTTAAGGAAATAATTTGTTGCACTTGCCTTCCATTTCCTTCAAAATCCGAGTGCATATAAGATTTATATAAAAATAACATGTATTGAATTTCCTATAATCTCTAAAAAAAATTATAACAAATTAAGTACTGAATTATCTTTTGTTAATAACTGCCCGGTACTAAATGCATATGAAGAAGTCACCGAGCAGATACATAAATAAATTTATCTTTCTTTCTTATCTACCGCATATTAGGTATTCGGTATATATAGTTTGTATAATAAAATCTACCGAATACCGAATCGGCGGTACCGAATCCCAGCTCTGATATAATATATATATATATATAATACTATTGGTATATCACTATTCGGATAAAAACGGTAGCCGATGAATAACCAATTCGTCCCCCTATAACGTACTAATCGGTTTATATCCCGATTAATCAACTTTCAATCCGATAACACTGGGAAATAGTGAAAAAGTTTCTTGAAATATATCAACAAATTTGAATACCTAATGGGCCCCTGATAACTAAATGGCATGGTCATATTAGTGGGGGCGGAGGCTAGTTTAAGTTGAAAAAAATATCGAGAGGCCCAAAAAAGCCAAAAAAACATTTAAATTTCTTAAAACAGTTTTTGCAAAAATGCTTCTAATATTTAAAGTTTTGTCTCCTAAAGAATGATAAAAGAGTGGGCCCCTCCATTGTGTGTTTAATTGCATTACACAACTTAGATAATGGTCTAAAGGCAAGAAGAATAACTCAAGTTTTTGTGTACCTATGTGAGGAGAGAACCAAAAAAAAACACTCAGATGATTGCCATTGTTGCGCTATAACCGTATAGGTTATAAATAAAAACCCAGAAAGAGTTTAAAGTATCCAAACTTGGATTCTGCTATCAGACTAGTGCCCCGTAGTGAAAATGTTCCAATTCCAGTGTTCGAGTCACTTCCAGATGTTACAGATGATGAGAGTGCGACTGAGCAGTCACAATTTGATAGTTCACACAATGATGATGATATACACTTTGAAGTTATCAGTGACCCATTAGGTATTCAAATCAGTTGATATATCCCAAGAAACTTTTAATTTTTTTTGTTGCCCTGTGTAATAGTCAAGTATCTGATATTGGTTATAGGTGAGCATTGACCAGTAATACATATATCCCATAACAGACGGATCATTCAGAAAACACTAAAGACCATCTCCATAAAATAGTCTGTATAGGAGAAATCGAGTATCTTAGATAGAAAACACAGCTCATCAGGATCTTCTGCACAAAAAGTGATGCAGTAAGGTCCTCTATTTTGATTACATTGAAACTAAATTTCCTCCTAAATGTTAACAGTTGTAATTTTATATTTTTCCAATAGATTTTTTCTTGATTAACTCTTCTTCTAACAGAATGTGGTATATTGAGCCTGATAGTTATAATATCAAAGAAACTAGAGGACTCAGAGAGTGCAAACCTCCGCCGATCCCCACCAAATGAATCACTTGGTCTTTTGTCATTTGCCAATAGATGTCGCTGTGCTGTGCTCTCCTCTTTGAGAGCACAGCAAGGCGACATCTATGTGCAGAGTAGGATACTTGAAATATTTATTAGTATTTAGCTCATTTTGCATCTTAAAGAAGCACTCAGAGATGCCAAAATTTAATCACTTGTTCCTTTTGGCATTTTCAACAACTCCACAAAGTTTCATCCGAATCCGTTCCGCACTTTTTGAGTTATCCTGCTGACAAACAAACAAACAAACCAACGCCAGTGAAAACAATACCTCCTTCGGCGGAGGTAATAATATTACAAATCATCAGTCCTATGACTAAATTACTTTTTTGTCATACTATTTGACAGTACATTATTATATCTCCTTAGAAAGCATCTACTTAATTTTTATTAGTCTAATTTTAAGTTGTTGTTTTTCTTACCTGAATGTAAATAATTTACAATAGTATGAATCACTTTAATAGTAAAATTCAAGTTTGCAAATTAACAACTAGCTTTAGTGTTTTTCTAAGCCGTAACACTAAATTCATAGCTACTAATTCCTAAGATTTATATGAGCAAAATATTGTAAATATAAATTTTCTATTGGTAGTGTTCATATGATTGGACAATTTAGCTCTATTTAATTTAAACAATTTCTTGTATTCAACTTGTCGAATGTTTAATATTTTTAACAGCTTTCCAGATAACCCATAAGCTTAAAGAGGACCTAAATCACGCTTTTACAAAAGTCCTTCATAGATCAAGGACTTTCTCATAAAGCCAGGCTCTGTGCTGCCTAATAAACAATTGTAAGTACAATAAATATAAGCTTCACAAACATAAACAGGTCTGTGTTCAAAGGAGAACGAAAAACATGTTATGAGTTTCCACATTCTCTTTTGGGAAAAATGAAGACATTAAATAAACATAAGGCAATAACAAATTGCCTTTATTTTTTTACATAGGATATAGCCTATGATATCCCATATATGAGTTCCTCACTTTTATGGGATAATTAGTACTTAATCTAGTCATAAAAAGGGCATTAAAATTTCAATTTTGCCTATAGATAAATAATGTCGCCATTTTACTTATTTAATAATCATTTCATATATATTTAAAAAATCTATACAAATTCGTTTAACAAATTATATATTTCTTTAAATCTATGTTCCCTTCGATAATATGTAGGTAGGATGTTTTTATGGTAAGCCTGCCAATAAACATATTTTTTCAGTTGGTAACTCTTATTTTTCTATTTCGTATCGTCAGGTTCGGCATATTTATCGTCCATGAAGACCAAATAAAAGCAAAAATTCATTCTTGCAAATTCTTAGAAAATTCTGTATAACTTCGTACAACAAATTATATATTTTTAAAATCTATGTTCCCTTCCAATATATATGTAAGATTTTTTTTATGGTAAACTTGTCAACAAACATAATTTTTCATTTAGTAACTCTTTTTTTTTTGTATCCCATATCGTCAGGTTGGGCATATTTATCGTCAATGAAGATCAAATAAAATTATTCTTGCACTAAAGGCGAGTTTCTTTACTTTATTAAAAAAATATTGGATATTGATATTGGAGGATGTTTTTCAAAGGATGTATAAATCTTACGAATCAAAAGGCATGTGAGAAAGTGTTTTAAAACATTTAAAACACTAAGTGTATTTCTCATTGATCTGGATCCTTGAAATTGTGTATGCTTTGAATCAACTAGTTCAATAGTATGCCTTTAATGTGCATAGTTCTCGTCATTCTAGAGAAAAAAAATCCTTGACAATTTTATTTTCTTATTTGAGTGAAGATCAATTTTTTAACACAGTTGTTTATTATATGTAATAAAACAAAAATATAATCAAATATAAAACTGGTGCTCATGTGTACTTAATGACTCTAAGAAAAATTCGGAGGGTTTTGTGTTTAAAAACCTCTAAATTATTTTGATAATATATTCGTGGATTATGGAGCATTTTGTAAATATTCACTTCTTTTGCAGTCAAAGTTCACGTAGCACCATGTAGACTGGGAATTTTCGAATCCAAGGCTCTGTATCTTTCCGTGATGAGAATCGCTCTCAGTTCTGCCGGTAGTATTTGAGAATTAAGGATTATTAGCATTTTTACTATAAGCAATTAAGAAGGATACTATTTAAAGGCCTTGCTACCGGCGAAGGTCCATTTTCTTTCATGATAAATAGGATTTTGTTAATTTGAACGCTTGGTAATCGCTCAAACCACTAACGTTTACAAGAAGGATTTTTTAATAAACGCTACAAACACACTAAGAATTTAATAGTATAAACGATCACAATCCTTACAAGGGTCATATATTTTAAGAGATTGGCCGTTATTTGCAAATAATTAGCCAGGCAGTAATCGACGGCCTACATTAAGAATTTGGCAATGAGATAAAGAATCGAAGCTTTTCTTACATCCAATGTTATTTTTAACCCATATTGTTCTCTTTTTTGACTGAATGTAGAGAAGCTTACGTGAAATGTTATATATTTTGCGATACATTTGAAATCTTTTTTAAGTTAGTACCCATTAACGAATTAATGGTACTGCTTCAATACTGCAAAATCAATGTCGATAGCTTTATAATCGGAGGAACGTAAGGAAGGTACGATGTTCTCTTGACTAAAGATACCATGTAAGGCTAGATTAAGTTTAGATCCCATCTTGGCCACGAAAAAACTGAGACAACATTTTCGTGATAGATCAATCAGTTGAAGGCTGAAGATTCTTTAAAATAAAGTAACATCTGACTCTCTTATTTTCTATGTGTCCACATTTAGATATCAAATCAATCAGAGGTAAGAGACTGCTCCACTGATCCGATGGCTATTAATAATAGCTTGGAAAAAATATAACTTTCCTCGTTCGGCCTTTAGCAAATAAAAAAACATCCCGTTAAATGTTGTGCAAATCTTGCATCAGTCACGTTGGCCAGTTAATTGCTTAATACAAAAAGACAGGAATTTTTAATTAATAAAGGATATTACTATCCATTTTTATGCAAGTAAGGAAGTGATGATTTTTTTGGAAGGCAAAAAGCTCATTCCAAAATAATCAATAATCGTTTCATCAAGCATGACGAGATGGTCGTATTTTTCAAGATTTTTTATTGCCATAATTAGAAATCATTTCGTCAGAGTCATTCTATGAAGAAAGAGTCGGGAATCTTAGTCTGTATGAAACAGTTATTCTAGGCTTCGTGCGATTTAATAAACTTTCTTCTTTGCCTGATGAGGTAGATGAACATGGCTTCTTCTTTTGGCCGTTGAATGTGAGCGAGTAAGTTAGTCTAACGTCGTACTAGAGTCTCAATTAGATTTTTTAATTTCTTCACTCGCATCTCCCACAGAGGATAATTTTGACCAAGTTGATTGTTGATACCAATGGACTTGCGGTTCTACCATTACTACCATATTGCTGTCTCCTTCTTTTGAGGTCTCTTCTATAGAATTTCCTTCAATTCTAGACAGAACTCTTCAAATTGATGTTTCCATAATGAAGATATATCTATTTTCAAGGATGAGTAAGCGAAAATAAACAGTCATTATTCTTTGAGATTGCAGAGTTGTTTTATTTAGTTAATAGACAATATTGAAAGCGTCCATTTAAATAATTGGTATATAATATGAACCCGAAATCAATGGGGCAATGCATTCAGTTGTTGTTGTCTGTTTATTTGAGACTTAACATAACTCTAGGCTTTGTGGCTACTAATAATTCATAGAATAATAAACATATATAGTATAGAATTAACACATTAAATGAAATAAGAAGAAAAACAATATATATTTATAATTTAATAAAGAATGTAACTATTTGATGATAATCTGATCTAAAAGGATTCACAGATTTGCATGGCTAGGGAATCTGAGAGTAAATTTCGAGAGCAAAAGATTATCTTAAGTCTCATGTCTGAACTTTTTGGCCAACTTCTGGACACTCTCACTGCCTCGACAGAGATGTGGCCACTCGAGCTCTGGGGAGAAGTTCCACATCTTGACCATGTTGCAAGCTTCGATGCATATCGTGAAGATCGGTTTCTTCAATCTTTCAATGCCGTCTCTAGTTCTTGAGTCAAGATCGACAAAGATGGCCCCGAGGCAGTATCAGGAACTTTCACTGATTTCCAGACAGCCGTGGCAGATTGTTTAATTACAATCCCGTTGACTATGGGAACCCCAGCCTTGTCAAGGAGATCAATCTGCTCTTCGGGATTCTACGAGGACTCTCAATAAGTCATTTAATGCCACTTTTGCGCCTCCTTCATCATCTCTCTACCCCTTCTCTCGGTCGAACACCCTTTCTTCCCTCCCTTATAAACCCTTGCCAACTACAATCGGATATAACTGTATTTTTAAATAAATAAATATTACAATAACGTAAAGAATCTATATATTAATTTACCAATCTCTGTCCGTCTGTATATCCGCACGCTATCTCCTCCCACATTTATGGTTAGATTTGAATTTGAGGGTACCTATGGAATCCTTGGGTCAAGACGGACCTAATAAAACTATTTGCAAGGTGATGGGACCAGAAATGAAGAAAAAAAATTCAGACCTTGTCTGATTTGAACTACCTACGTTTCAAGGTAAAGAGAGGAAAAAAAAGAAAAGGAGGAGGTTGAGTTAGAGAAATAGAAAAAGAAAAAAGCATCTCATGTGACTTAAAACATATTCTTTGTACAAAGTCAAACTTTTTATGAGGAATGTTTGTACAAAACAGATAATTATTTTTTCTCTCCTCTCTTATATTCTTTAAGGTCTGTTTCACTCACAAACTAGCTCTAAACCAACCCATACCCGAAGGGCGAACATATGGGCGCCGTAGGCGGCCAAATATGCGAGTACTAATAATAAATAGGAATTAAACTTTGTAAATAATAGCAGGAGAAAAAGGACTCTCTGGGGTATTGATTCCCTTTTATTCTTCAATTTATTCCTTGCATTTCGACAACGTCCATGATGTATATACATATGCTCCTACTCATATAAATCCAGGAATAAAATTATCTATAAGATATTACTCTACGAACGAACACAAAGACGCTACAATTTCGTATGTTACAGCCAAACCACCTGATGGATCGAGTTGAAATTTGGCACAGAGATGTGTTTCTATCTAGAAATTATATTGGTCAAAAAAGAATTGTCTTTATGGCCACAATGGGCTAGAAGCGCCTATTGAAAGTTGGATTTCCAGTTTTTGATAAACAAATGTATTTTTTTATTACAAATATTTTTTTAAACTACTCTTTTTAAGAAATTTGATTAAATACATCTTGGTGCATATCTTCAATAATACATTTATAAGAGCGATCAAAGTTTAAATAAAAAAGGGAGAAAGAAAAAATGAATGCCACTATCATTTAATACTACCCTAAAAAGTCATGTCATGTGGATGTAGCAGCATCAATACTAGATTGATCAAATTACAATTCAGCATGGAGATGTTTTTATTGGGGGATATTATTGAATTATGTATGATATGCTTTTACTGCTCTGTCATACGTCGTATATAGATACATATATAGCAATTGAAATTAAAAGTGTTGTTCATACAAATTTTCATCATCACAGATAAATGGCTTTGAATTTTTTCAAAAAAACTCATTTTTGAGCAAAACCCCAAAAAACTTTAACGGCCCATTTGTCTTATTGGGTAATTATAGGTGGCTTAAAAGTACATAATATCAACACAACAAAAATTCCTGAGATGTCATAAAACTTCATTTTTGTGATTTGCAAGTGAAAATTTCACGTAATTGGCAAAAAACGAGATAATTCAAATTTTCCTGGACCCTTTGGTTTTTTGAAAAACTAACTTTTTTTGGTTTTAAAGAGTTGTAGGAAAGGTTTAAATAAAATTGATCTTTTTTCAAAGTTATCATGAGGAGAGCTACTCAAAGGTCCCTTTTACAACCATTCAAAGCCATTTTTGAGGGGTTAGGGTCTCACTAGGGAGTTGGTGCAAAAATAAAAACCTTAGAATTGAATTTGAAAAAAAAACTTGTGATTTTTTTCGCAACTCACAATTGGTGCAAAAAAAAAAAAAACCCCTTAGAATTCACCAAAAAAAAAAAAACTTGTGCGATTTTTTTTCGCAACTCACAATTTTTTACAAAGCCCTAGGAACCTCTTGAAGTGCCCCCTAAAAATATTTGGTTAATCACTTACCCCTTTTTAACAAAGTTTATTTTGGACTGTTAAGTTTTTTCTATTGATTTAGTAAAAAGTGCTCAACTCGGTATTCCGAGATAAATTATCAGTTTATTATGTGTTGAAAAGAATAATAAAAAGGGAAGAAGAAAAATGGTACATAAAAAAAGGAATTAGCCGGTTTCATATTAATGAGACGATTGAAGAGTGCATTAATGAATTAATCTACTCAGTAAGATGAGGATACTCTTGAGTTAGTGTATCCGGATAAGTTCTTCCCAGATAATCTACTTATCTACAAACATATTTTCGTTTGGATCTTATTCCTCATCACAATTGAAATATATTTATACTTGGGAGGATCTGAGAATAAATATCTGATGGAGGCCCAAATAACTCAAAGGACTCAGTGCCAAAAAAACAGGAAAGCAACTCATTCTAAAGGATTAAGGGAGGCACAAAGAGCTCTTGGACAAATGAGAGATCAAGTATGTATATGAAGATAAAATATGTCAACAGCACAGAGGGAAAGAGAAAGGATGAGAATATGGAGAAGCACTAGATCGAACGCTGGCTCTACATCAAGAGTTTACTTGGGTCCAGTGACTAAACTTTGTCTGTACTGTCAAGCCTTTAGATTCCCAAATGAGACCCTTAATTGCTGTACAATGGGAAGGTCAGCCTCCCACCATTAGTTGTTTATCCATCACCACTGGAGGACCTTATAACAGGCTGAAGCACTGAATCGTGTAACTTTAGGGACAACATCAGACAATATAACAGTGCCTTCTCATTTGCTTCATTTGGAGCCAGGTGAGTGGGTGCCTGCGATGGCGAATTAAGTAACCTATATGTATAGCCACTTAATCCCCTTAATCAAGGCAGAACTATCCTGTAGAGTTTCTCAAATCGTTGACACCTTCTGGGATGCCACCACACCGTCTGAATTTGAAAGTGAATGCAGTCGTGATGCTACTTAGGAATATGTCTCTCCGCCAGGGCCTTTGCAATCGAACTAGACTGAAGGTCACTCACATGCATAACAACTGCACCCAAGCCTCAATTCTGACAGATGCTAACCAAGGTAACAAAGTCCTGGTTCTTCGCATCAGGCTAGCACCCAGTGACACTAACCTGCCATATATCCTGGAACGGCACCAATTTCCTCTGAGACTGGCTTACTCCATAACAATAAACAAGGCACAGGGTCAAAACTTTTGAGAAAGTGGGAATTTATCTGCCAAGTCCAGGTTTCTCACATGGCCAGTTATATGTGGCTTTCTCAAGGGCAAAGTGTATGGCAGGTGTGAAGGTGGAGGTTGGAGGAAATAAAACAGTGACACC
The DNA here is from genome assembly GCA_013387185.1 of Caligus rogercresseyi. NCBI lineage: Eukaryota > Metazoa > Arthropoda > Copepoda > Siphonostomatoida > Caligidae > Caligus > Caligus rogercresseyi. The sequence goes on along the minus strand of CP045897.1, from coordinate 16,609,805 downwards.
CAAAGTAATATATCGGGAAGTGCTTGAGGGATTTCTTCCATTTTTTTGTATTTTATTATAATATATAATTATAATAAAATTATAATACAGAGTAAAATAACATTATTCTTTAAAAAAGGATATTTTCTATGTTATTTATTATGCTGTTAAAACACACAAAGCGTTACTGTGTGACGGGTCCTCGCTAGTTATTAGTATTATCAGTATACGTCTTATAAGCGAGCTTCTTTAAGGGTTATTTTTTTGTTGTTGCTCCCCCAAAAATAAATAAATATAAATTTTCCTGGAGAGTATTTTTTGCTCTCTCTCTCTTTCTCTCTTATGGTCACTCAATAGTGATTGCGCCCTGTACGTGACGTCATCATATTATATATTCAATATTTTTTCATTATTACTTTTTCCTTATAGTAACACCTGTATATAGCAATCATGGTTAGCTTCTCCTATGATTCTCCTTTGATCTTGCTCATGCTGGCCATAAAAATACTTCTGGCCAGTTAATGACTTTTCCTTTGCATGAAGATGAAGGAAATTGGTTCTCTTTTTTCTGAGAATTCTAAGACAAATAATTGGTTGAAAAAGAAGTAATATATCTAATAGATACGCACTTCTTCAAAGGTAAAAGGTTCATTTGTTGAGGGAGACACTTAAAAAAATGAATATAAAAAATTCCGAAACTTAAAAAGGAATATTTTGTTTCATATTTTGTATATTCTTATTATTATTTTCTAACTGACTCAACTACTATGGGCTAGAATATCTAGATATATAAGCTGGGGCTTTATTTTTAGTTATCCCGTAATCAAATCAATCTTTTTCATTAATATAAAGATGCAGTTCGCGAATCTTAAAAATATTTTTAAAGATCTTAGCACTACTTAAATCAATCCGTTCTTCAAATTGTCCGAATAATTTACAATACAAGGGATGGAGATAGCATGAATCCTTAGATATGGTTGGAAAAACATCATTTATGGACTGTTCGTTATTTATCCTTAAGGATTAATTATCCATGCAGCATCTTAAACCATTGAATCTTCAATTTGTAATCACTCAAGTGTTTCAATCCAAGAAGGTTCTTTAGTTTTTCAAGAAGATGAATGCCTGTGCATTAGTGCGATGAAGCATTATCCATATTTGTTTGTAGCTTCATCAAATGAAGAGTATGAGCAAACATATTTATGTTTTATTTGTCATCAAACAACTTTCTCAGTTTTTTTCTAGTGATAATTATATTGGTCCTGCAAGCGAAATAGAATGAGGGAAAAACTATTATTATACTGTGAGCATGTCATGTACATAGAGATAAAAGATATAGCGAGCTTATTCCCTTCATCTGTATTTTTGTGTCCAATATGAACAAAGTAATGTGTGCTACGTCATCGTAAGCTGATCATAGAGATAAAATATATCCCTATGATCAGCTTACGATTACGTAGTACAAATTACTTTGTGTATATTGGACACACAGCATAAAGTTCAACGATGTTTCTTCTGCTATTGAAGGGAATAAGCTCTCTTTATCTTTATATCTCTATGGTCATGTATTCATAATGTAGAGGGCGCCACATTCGTGTCGTATTTGTATATATCTCTAATATTTGGATGGAGAGAACAATGACGTCAATTGTACATAAACAAGAGTTAGTTATTTTTATTCGTGTCAGGCGTACTCGACGGGAACGCCTTTGCATTTTCCGCATTTGCAGTTAGCGTTCCTGCATTGAACTCTTTTGCATGAAGTTATTATTGTCGGGCGGCGTTTTCGCCTGGGATTGTACCTAGGAAGGATATTCTACCATAGAAGGTTAATTTTTATTTACTCTATCTTAGTCATAAAAGTTCGAGTCAGGTTAACTTGACTTTACGATATTTTTTTCTTAAAATTGCCTCATTTCATAGTATTTATTTCTGTTACTTGAATGAATTTGTTGACTTTAAATTAAAAAATATTAGGTCAAATGAAATATTTACGTCTTTTATTGTTAGTAAGAGAGTATTTCTATTCAATGCCATAACAAGTTATTCCATCTCAAGTGTCAGTCTTCTATGTCTTAAATTTTAACTCGTAACACGACTACCACCCTCGGAATAGCACCCCCTGGGCTTTTACCCCCTGTTGTTAATACTTTTTTGTCCCTTAAAGTCCACTTATGAAGTTAACTATATTTTCTATCTATGAACAAAAGTAACGTCACTGGTTAGCACGTAATCACAGTTCATTAGAATTTAAATATGTATAATGAAACGTGTATAACTTTGTTATGTATGTATGTATTTTCGATAACTTTGTTAATCTTACCAGAGGAAGAAAAACCTTCTTTTGTTGCAGGACAATAACCTCCAAATTAGAAACCAAAATCCTCCGAATATAAATATCTATGGAACCAAATGGCCGTTTAGCCATCATAGATTCATCGATCTGAACGATAAAACCTTTAATTTTATTAGATATATTTGTCAAATGGCTCGAGCGAATATTCCTAAGCTCGGAGTACCAGTTGTTAGTTCAGTCACGTCAATCATGTTGTGCACCGTGCTCACGGGAATTTTAGTGCTCAGACCCATGCTAATCGTATGAGTACGTGTGAAGGGTTCTCTTGATTACATGTGAAGATATAACTATATTAATTTTTTACACATACATTGACAATAAAAAGCGGAACGTATACTTATGAAAACACAACAAAACCTCATCAGATATCAAAACTATGTTCCTGCCGATATTTTATTATTTATAAAAATTATGTGTACCATAATATTTTTCTAATATTCATCAAAACCTCTTGAAATAAGTAAGTGGTGTTCTTAATTTTAATTGCCTTTACTTTTGGCTCCCCTGCTTAATAAAAAAAATCTTATTATTATATTATCAGTTCAATTTGAATGTTGTGCAGACAAGTATAATATTAATACCAATAGAAGTGAGTGAGATCTTAAACATGGAAGACGAAGGATCAACTTCAATGAATGATAGTCCTAAAGAACCTTCTACATCAACTTCTATTTCTTCAAAGAAGACGGATTCATTTAACGAAGAAAGAAAACAAGGAAAATCATTAGTTTAGAATTTTTATAAGCGATCAGAATCTGGAGACAAAGCAATATGCCATTATTGTTCAAAAAGCTATAAATTAAGTAGAACCATATTCGATCCCATCATCCCGAAAAAATGAATAAAGTTATTGCAACTCAGCCTTCGATGACAACGTTCCTCCAGCAGCCTAGAATGAAACATTCTAAAAGAAGGAAGGAAGACCTGGATCGAAAATTATTAACTATGATTTTGAATGACTTGAAGCCAGTCTATATGGTTGATTGCAAAGGATTCCGAGACTTAATTCAATCATTAGATCCTTATTATGAAATTCCATCAAGAAGAACGATAATGAATACGCTATTGCCAAAATTATTTCAAGAAGATCGGGATGAAGTCACATCAGCAATTTTGAATGCCGAATCAGTTTCTCTCACGTCCGACTTATGGACAAGTAAAGTGAACACCCATGCTTACATTTCTCTAACTGCTCATTATATATTATTGCCCAACAACAACAATATTCCCATTCTGAAGCAGAAATGTATCGCATGTTCTTCGTTTATGGAAGCCCATACTGCCATCAATATTTCCAACTTTCTTCAGAATACTATTCTAGAGCATAACATCTAAGATAAGGTTATTAGTATAACCACGGATAATGCAGGGAATATGTGAAATTTCTTTTTAATTTTACTTTTTGACGTGGATTACATTGGATGATATGCTCACAAACTAAATCTGGCTGTCTGTGACACTATAAAAAAAGTTTCGGAGATCAAGGACCTCCGTTCTAAATTATCCAACATTGTTCGTTTGACGAAGAAGTCTCTACCTCTAAAGCTCGAGTTTCAGAGAGCACAAGAATGTGTTGGACAACGACCGCCTCTCAAAATCCTGAAGCAAGACGTGCCCACTAGATTGAATTCTCTATACCTCATGATGGAAAGGATATTAGATCAAAAAGCTGCTGTGATTTTGTTCCTAAGTAACATCAAAGATAAAAAGAATAATATATATATGTTCTCGAAAGAACTGTCAGATTTAGAAGACATCGTAAAATCACTAGCCATTGCTTATTTCGTCACTCAAGAACTCTGTGAAGAAAAGAATGTGTCATCCTCCAAAATGATTCCCATGACAAAACAAATGTTAAAGGCTTACAGCAACATTATAAATAGGAGCCAATTCTCTAACCTCAATGCTGGATATAGTTTATATTTTGCCCTATTAGATGAGCTGAATCACCGATTTTCTGATATAGAAGAAGTATCCGTCCTTGCCAAATCTTCCATCCTTGATCCAAGGTTTCAAAAGAGGGGATTTAGAGACAGCACAATCGCAGATATTACGATTAAAAAACTAAAGGAGGAGCTGCTGTCGTCGCATCAGTCCTCACATGATATTCAAATCGACAATGAAGAATTGGAGCAAATCCCTTCTGGTACCAATGTCAACTGTATTTGGGGTGATTTATTCGAAGAAGCGAATAAAAGTGTCTCATCTAACGATCGTAATCGAGCTACAGCAGAAAAGGAATTAAATCTCTATTTAACAGAACAGCCAGTCAACCAATATGTAATGCCTCATTTATGGTGGCATTCAAATCGAATGAAAAATCCACTTCTTTCAAAGTTAGCTTTCAAGTATTTAAGTGTCCAAGCAACAAGTGTCAGTTCGGAGAGACTATTCTCAACAGCTGGTCAAATTTTGAATGACCGAAGGAATAGACTCTCCGAATCCAATACTGAAAAAATGATAATTCTTCACAATAACCTTCGATGTGAAAACCATCATCTCGAAGGTGAAGAAGATACTGATAATGTATAACGTATAAGTTATATCAATGATACTGGTCGTTTATAAAAATTCCGATATTTTTTTTTTTCAATCCTTAATAAACAAAATTTAAAAATGATATTTAATGTTAGTGTGTTTTTTATGTATGTATATTATTTTTATAAAGGAAATATATATTTGAGTTAATACTGAGTCCTTCTTGAATATTCTTTTGTTAAAAAAATAATAAAGTACACTAATCACTTTACAATACAACGGTGTAGGTCAATATTGGAATCTGTTTTGTTTTCCAAATGTTGTGTTACTATTCTAATTTAATTCTATATTTTGTTATACTAATTTTAGTCTCCCTATTCTCCCTTTTACGAAAACTTGTAATCTAATATAAACATATTTTATATTATCTACCCTCTAAATTTGGGCGTCGAATTTTAGGATTTTAAATAAGAGTTGAATCTAAAGATAATTATGTAACATAATGAAGTTATGCCGCATGAATCCATTGATGCCTTTGAGTTTTCATAGTAAAATGTACAAATTATTTTGATAGTTCTGCAAAACTTAACACACAATTTGTAAAAGTTAAGAAAAAGTTTTGGGCAATAATTAATTACGGAAAGTTATAACCGAACTATCACAAAACCTATTTCTTATCAAAGGCAGAAATAAGTTATGCATTAAATTTAGGACTAGGGACTATTTGTCTCTAAATAAGTCTACAAATTAAACTATGTTTGCTTAAAATATTTATGCTGATAGTTTGACTTTAAATACCTTGATTAGGATATTTCTTTCTCATTCATTTATTTACTCTAATAGGTGCAATTTTTCTCACCCTTTTTCAACTCTTACTTTGTTATGTAAATTCGAAGTGACATGATCATAACTATTTCAATATATTTTCGTACTGCATTATGCTCACGAAAACTGCAGTAAAACATGTCATGTGATTAGAGGCCATTCAATTAGAGGGAAAAATAACTGAAATAATGATTTTTTGTTTTACATTGAAGGTATTGTCTGGGTAGCACACAATAATGTTTTCTTGTTCAAAACTTTAGTCTTCTGTTGTTGCAACTCGTAAAGCCACTCCACAAAGTTTCCAACAACTCGAGCTGCACAACATGACTTGCACAGATCGAATCCTTTGAGCAGTCCCTCTTCCCGATGCTAGTGAAGGTCATCTTGACATTGAGGATATTGAATCGGTTAAAATGGCCTGAAGAAAATGGGCCGTACCCATACACTCAGGGTGATATATGTTATAGAACTCCAACCCGCTTATGCACTAGATCGGCTTGGGAGAACTTTTTCAGTCAGCTAGTAAGTTACTTTGATCGGCTTTCTTTATTTGAGATCGATATATTCAGTCGGATATCAAAGAGGCCCTCAGTGTAAAAGTGCTGCTTCAACAAAACCTATTGAAAAAAGGTAGGTTGAATCCTTAATTTTAATAGCATTTTACTTTGTCTCCTATGCCATGCTAAACAAAGTCATTATTTGTATGATTATATCATCAGTTCAATTTTAATGTAATGCAGACGAATTATCATGTCTAATACTAATGGAAGTGAGTTTGAGATCCTGATAATTGTCGACGAAGGATAAACTACGATGGATAAAATATAGAGATTGTTTCTAATATATTAATGCATATTGATTACACTATGTAACAAAATTAAGGTCTTTGTTTGTCCTTGACAAGTATTGATAAAAACTATATAAATAATACATCATGAGGTTGCGTTACCTATAATTGTGATTTTTTACGAAGAAAAAAAACAAGTTTGCCTTTTTATTTGCAAGTTCCTTAAATAATTTGAATATTTGGAGAGTTACTGTGATTTGGAAAATGGGATTTAGATTATTTAAGAAACTCCTAAGGAATTCCATTAAGGAACTTGCAAATAAAAAGGCAAACATGTTTTTTTCTTCGTAACAAATCACAGTTATAGGTAACGCAACCTCATGATGTATTATTTATATAATTTGATCAATATTTGTTCAGACTAAATTTATATTTTCTTTACTTTCATGCCAGATATCGAAATTATAAAAACTGTTCTGAAATGCATTGACATATACCAAAAATATATTACATATTGATTATAGTCAATAGACTCGAAAGAAAAAAAATATAGCCGCTTAAATAGAACACTAAAAAATGATCAATTTTTTTAAATATGAAGCCTATTTTTTCGAATAGTACGAAAGATATTGAAATTATAAAAACTGATTTGAAATGCATTGACATACTAGATAAAATAAATACTACCGACATTTGTGGTTATTCTTACTTTGCACGAAGATAACTGGGCCTGAACCATTAGAAATGATGAAAATTGTAAATTTCACAAATATCCTTATCCTGGACACAAAAGCAAAATTAGAAATGATTAAAGTATTGTGTCATGTTTTCTGGACATAGGCAAATAGGAAATAACATTTCAACTCAAGGACAAAAAATTTGTTACACTGTGATTATTTGGATACATTTTAAAATGGAGAAATATACAAGTAGTATTTACTATAGAGTCTAAAAGGGGGTCCTTTAGTATTTACTACTTGTTATTTTAATTTTAAGACATAATTATGTTGAATTTATTCACATACTTTCAAAATAAAAAAGCGGAACAAAAAGAAATGAGGATTTGTATTTTCCAGCACTACCCAATATTTTGGACCGGCTTAGATAGATCTATGTAAAAAAAAAGTAATGGACTTATTTAGACCGAAATATAAAATTGACCGATACAGACCGAAATATAAAATTGGACCGATACAGACCGAAGAACAAAATCAGACCGATACATATCGGTCACAATGTGAGACCGGTCAATAGACCGATCTTAATTTGTATTTTTTTTACTTTAGACGGTCTAGTACTTTCGGACCGAAACTCAACATTAAGCACTACCTTCCGATGAGGACATCCGTCACTGCGGCCGTGTGCAAAGATGTCGTGACTTCATGGATTCTCGATTCTCCCTACGAGGAGGACATGAATGTTGAATTGTAGATTCATTGCATTGTAAATGACTTCGTCACGCACATTTCATACCGTGTAGTTCTTATTAATGGATAGTGGGTGTTGCATTAAACAAGAAAAAATGGATTATATTCTGTTGGAATCTTCGGAGGAAAGGAAGTTTTTCTCTGGGACCTCATTAAAGGCTTCAAGTAATCTCTTGTAGCAAAAAAAAAAAAAAAAAAGAATGGACGTGTCAATGATAACACTATGTAACAGGATTTTGCCCCTGGGCTGAAATTCCTAATTTGAGTGCCATTTTTTACGTATATTCCAAAAATGCCACTCAAAATATCGTCCGAAAAAAGGTTTGGACTTTATGGCCTTTTTTGAAAATCAGGACTTTCATCATTTCTAATGATTCAGGCCCAGTTATCTTCGTGCAAAGTAAAAATAACCACAAATGTCAGTAGTATTTATTTTTTTAGTATGCCAATGCATTTCAAATCAGTTTTTATAATTTCAATATCTTTCTTACTATTCGAAAAAATAGGCATAAAAAAGTTGATCATTTTTAGTGTTCTATTTCAGCGGCTACATTTTTTTGTTTCAAGTTATTGACTATAATTAATATATAATATATTTTTTGTACTTACATATATATCCATGCATTTCAGAACAGTTTCATAATATCGATATCTGGCATGAAAATAAAGAAAAGATCAATTTAGTAGGACGAAGTATTGATCATATCATGTAACTACTTTCAGGTGATAATTGAGGTTGCATTAAATATTATTGTGATTTGTTACAAAGAAAAAAACATGTTTGCCTTTTTATTTACATATAATTATTTACAAGTGTCGAAAATAATTGGATTTTTAGAGAATTACTGTGATTTGGAAATTGCATTCCAATATTGTTATCAAATTATTTAAGGAACTTGCAAATAAAAAGGCAAACATTTTTTTCCTTTGTAACAAATCACAATAATATTTAATGCAACCTCAATGCATCACCTAAAAGTAGTTACTTAATATGATCAATACTTCGTCCTACTAAATTGATCTTTTCTTTACTTTCATGCCAGATATCGAATTATAGAACTGTTCTGAAATGCATTGACATATACAAAAATATATTATTTATTAATTATAGTCAATAAACTTGAAACAAAAAATGTAGCCGCTTAAATAGAACACTAAAAAAATGATCACTTTTGAAATATAATGCCTATTTTTTCGAATAGTAAGAAAGATATTGAAATTATAAAACTGATTTGAAATGCATTGGCATACTAAAAAAAAAATACTACTGACATTTGTGGTTATTCTTACTTTGCTCGAAGATAACTGGGCCTGAATCATTAAAATGATGAAAATCCTGATTTTCAAAAAAGGTCATAAAGTCCAAACCTTTTTTCGGACGATATTTTGAGTGGCATTTTTGGAATATACGTAAAAATGGGACTCAATTAAGAATTTCAGTCCAAGGGCAAAAAAAGATCTTAATTTTGTAGCAAATACGTACTCCCCCCAAAATTGATCTTTTGATATGAGAATATACGATTACCATCTGGTAATTTGTTAGTGTTACCTGGATAGGAAGAAAAAAAGAAGGGAGAAAAGTGAGGCAAAATACTCCCTCCCTTCTCTTTCTCTTTCTATCCAGGTAACACTAACAGCATTACCAGATGGTTATCGTATATTCTCATATCAAAGATCAATTTTGGGGGTGACTACGTATTTGCTTATATCTCTTAAAGTATAGCGATTTTTAGAACACCAAACATATCAAATGAAAGCTTGGTTTACCAGCTTTAATATTTTGGTATACTAAATCATGTCAATATAATAAGTAGAGAGCTATATGTAAATTAAAAAAGCCTATCTCGCGTACAAAATGACGCATATAATGGATTATAAATGCGTCAGAGACAAAGTAAAATTTTGAGAGGATACGTTGACGCAAATTTAAGAAACACATTTTTTTTATTTTTTTCATAATCGATTTCTCATAGGTCAATACAGGCTCTGAATCATATGATGTAAACTCAGATTGTACTTAATTCTGAATTGATAGAATGCAACCAAGGTCATTTTTGGATTTATCATCTAAAGTTTTACTAAACTTAAAAGTACTATTTTACTCTGAAGCGAACAAGTCATCTTCTACAGGCGAGTGAAGTTAATTGATACAAAAAAGCTATGAAATAAGCTAACAATACACACTCCATTTTTTCCTTTGTTTTTACTGCAAACTTTGTTTTATTAAAAAACAACAAACATACGTTTGGTAGTAAATTAGATTTCCTTTAAATTAATAATTATTATTGAAGTCTGTAACGTCCACCATTTTGAAGAAATTTGCGAAAAACTTTATTTTTACTAAATTTTTAAAACTTTGACCTCGTTGCGCGACCTCGTAATATTTACCGATTTAGTTCATACTTTGTAGGTCGTCTTCTTTTATCACCAAGAAACAGAAAATCCACAATGTTGCTAACATTTCAAACTTTTTAAAAATAAGAACAACCCTAATGTATATATATATATATTATATATATATATATTTCTGTCTAAAGTTTTTTGTGGTATCCATCCTTATCTCGTCTTATAACTATATTGTAGACATTGACAATACGAATTTATTCAGCACCAATATATTGGGAACTCTATACTATCTATAAATGCATACTTTTAACGTTAAGACAATATAAACACACCCAAAAAATATTAATATTAATTCCATCCTCCATCTTCCAATCTTGATGTATCACATTTCATTGGGGGGCTTTCACATTATTAAAAAAGTAATTAAACTTTTTTACAAGTTTTTAATAATATTTTTATTGTCTTTTTGGTTCAACTGTGAGAAGTTGTTTGTAAGTGGTATCTTAATGCTCCACAATAAGTTTTAATTTGTGTGAAATAAGAAACCCACAAAGCTACATATTTTCTATTACATACACTTACAAGGCGGTTTTAGAATAGAGCCCTTCCATATTATAGTATTATGAAAACGTAAAAATTATATGTACTTAGAGCTTGTTCGTCTAACATATTTGGTTACAGTCAAATAAGAATGTGTCATATTTTTAATACAAAGTAGGCACGTTTTCATTTAGGTAAATATAATATTTTCTTAACATTATGATAACCATGTTTACTTGTCAAAAGAATGTCAAAAACAATAATTTCCTCATGTCTATTTTGGACAACTAAGTGTTTTAAAAAATAACCTCTGATAAATATTTTCAAAAAGATTATAGACAATAATATTTTGGTTAGTCTGGTCCTCGTATATAAGATTCCTCTTCATCTTAAGAGATATAAAAACACAATAAACTAAAATTAATTCGAAAAGGGTTCAATGCTTCGTATTGGATCCTATTTTATACAAGTGTTGAAATTAAAAAATATATATATATAGATATTTATTTAGGGCTTTGAGATTGTTCCATTGAGGACTCAGGTTTTTATGTATGTAAATACACATATGTAGGCAAGTTCAAAATGAATATTTTAAATGATGCTCAAGGCATCCAAAGTAAACCCTTTGAAGTTTATTATTCTAGTAATTAAATTCTGTGAGGATAATATTTGAAAAATATTTATATATATGGATGTAACTGCGATTGTTTTTGGAACAATAGTGGGTTAAGACTATGCTTTTATACAATTTATACAACACTCAGTTTGACTGCTCCATGTATTGGTTAAAGTACAGGATAGTTTCGAGCACGCTGTCTCTAGGAAGCATACATGGTAAGTCGTACGCTGAAAGGCTATGTTTTTTTTTGCAAAGAAACGACTGAAACTCTAAATCATTTTCTAGTCGACTGTCCATTTATTTTAAAAATTCTCAATACACTATCAAATATATTTTACAAAAAATTAGTCTTATTTTAGGTCCTCAAGAACTTACATATTATATTTTGGTCCACAAAGTAATGAAGTTAATTTTATTACAACAAAAACTCAGACAATACTTTTATAAGTTAGTTTGTGAGAGCGTTGTATTTTTCCTAATTATTCTTTAAGCAAATATTAGTCTTCCTTTCTATTCCCAGAGCAGAGAGGAGATTTGCAACTGTCAATAAGGATAAAATACCAAACATATTTAAAATAAGCAAAGCAATAATAAAAGTCTGGATAAAGGATTCTTACAATATATTTTATCTCATAGAAGCAAAAAAAATTGTATGAGAGTGTTTTGGATGAATAAGCGAAAAAAAATAACAAATTATTTCAATTATAACAAAAACAACTTTATCAAGTTTTTCTGCATGCCTTCCGCTTATTCGAATACACTTCTCCCACCTCCAATCCACTTCCTAGAAGCCTTACCGAACCTGTCTTCCGTGATGGTCCTCCCGATCCGGGTCCACTCCTTTTGGAATCTCTTATCGACTATCACCTTTGAGCATCTTCTTCGTCATGGCGAAGTATTAAAAAGTCTGTGGGGGACGGAGTCAGAAGAGTAGAGTGAATGATCGATGACTTTGGCCCCCTTTTAGGCCAGAAACTCATTTGTGCTCCTAGCCGTGTGGCATGGAGTATTATCAAAGTGGAAGTAACATTCTCCTTCGACCATTTCAGGTGACTTCTCTCTGAATATCTTCGAAAGCCTGCTCATGGCATCTTAGAAAAACGGCCGCATTAACAGATGTCCTCATCGGGAGGTAGTCCTGGAAGATCACGCCGCAGTTGCCAAAGAATTGAGGACCACCTGTTTCTCGACGCTTGAGATTCAGGGGCTGGTTGGATCCCTTTGTGAGCCATTGTGATGACCCCCGTTCGGACTCAGGAATGAAGAAAGACACATAAGTTTCATTCATTGATTGTTCAGAAGCCCTCATCCGAGCTCAAAATTGAGTTTCAAGAAGGTTTTTAATCATTTCATTTTGTAGTTTTCTGTAAGCATCTTGGGGACCCATCTTGCTGACTTGATTAAGAGCCGAATATCATCATGGAGGACGTGGAAAATAGTGTTGATTGACGTCTCGACCTTGATAGCCAGCTCTTACATGGTCATCCGACGGTCGGCATCCAGGTACATCTTCACAGCCAATTAAGTCGTCGGTGCGGACTTTCCTTCTAACATTCGTGCTCCTCTTGTTTGGCCTTAACTAAGGCTAAAGTGCTTTGGGAGATTTTGTTGACCTCAAAGGCCGTTTCTTGATCTCTTGATATTCCTGGTCTTGGTGAAGTTCTCGACAAACATTTCCCTTTTTTGCTAAAAAATAATCTAAAACTGTTAAAAATATCCAAAATAAAAACTTGATTTTCTTACAAAACAAATTTCTAACCCGTTCTTGACAAAAAAAAAGGAACCAACCCACTTTGTGTGAATTTTAATTTGAGTGTATAATTGAGAGTGCAATAATTTGCAAGATATTAACCGATTTGCCTCATCATCCCAAAAAACCATGTATCTTCACAAGACATGAATATACAGACACAGAAGGTACAATTGTTGTTTTGTATCAGGACTACAACAAAAAAGTAAATGAAGATATTTTATTTCACATTCCTACACAAGTATACTCAATTTTTTACTATAGAAAATTTGCCCAAAGTAAAATAATGTGAAACGCATTTATTGTGTCGACCAATATTACTATATAAGTAGCCTTTCATAATGAGGTAGTTTACTGAGTTACAGCGATATCTGAAAGGATATCTGAAATTAACCATCTTGAGTGCAGGTACTCTCGAACAAATAAAAAAAATGATTTATTGAACCTCTAAAACCATTAAAAACATATTGGTTAGTAATAATAAATAATATTTATCGCTCATAGAATATGCATTGATTCCATGATATATTATGCCTTAAGTCAAATATAATACATAATAAGTAATAAAAAAACGTCAGTTTCAGAACGATTTAAAATATAATTTTACAAATTAGAAGTCGTAGTAGAAGTAGCGGTGGTCATGTCGTGCTCGAGCAAGTTCTATTGCTGCATTTAATTTTGAAGATGAATCAAAAGCTTAAGAGATAATCTCTCATTTGGTTTGAGAACATATATTATACAATCATACACCTAATATTTTTCCGTATGAAGTTTAAAGGAGTAACGGTTAATTGTGCAGCCCTGTTTAGGTATTCAATATAAAGGAATGGAAGTGGTTAAGAGGATTGGATTCGATAATGGAATCGGAATAGCTAACAGAGTTTAAATCGATAAGGGAATTGGAATTCTTAGAAGAATCGTAATCGATAAGCTAACGATTATTTTTAAAAAAATTCTAAGGCATTACTTGAAAACAATGCCGGTCTTAAATAAAGTACTAATTTGGTTTTGGGAGAGTTTATGTGTGTCCCTCGTTAAGAGCAGACGTGTATTTATGTGCTCTCTGACTATGTTCCCTGTGTCTTTAACTTTCTGTGTCCATAGTGAGTTATATTGAGCTTTTTATTTTCTAATACTATTGATGATACTCTGTTGGATTCGTCTTTCGGAGGCCTGGACAATGGACATTCGTGTTCCCGGAGCGTACAGGGTTTCCAGCGATTTGCAATTTACGCTTTTATTGTAGAAGGATAATAAAAACATATAAACGTGAAAGAAAATAAATTGGTTTTGAGATACATAGTTGAATATATAACATATATGCTGAAAGAATGATGCACGCAACCCAATTTCCTTTTATGATGAAGGTTATATAGCATGAGCATTTGACTATGAGAAAGCTCTGTTCAAAGTGGGTGCCGCATTTGCTTACTGTTGACTAAAAACAGGAAGGTGCTGATGATTCTGAGAAGTGTTTGGCCATGTTTAAACGTAACAAACTGGAATTTTTGCGTCGATATGTGACAATGGATGAAACATGGATACATCACTTCACTCCGGAATCGAAACGATCGTCATTTGAGTGGGCAGCAACTCGTGAACCTCGTCCAAAGCGCCCGAAAGCACAACAATCGGCTGGAAAGGTTATGGCCTCGGTATTTGGGATATGCGTGGCTTAATATTCACCGACTATTTTGAGAAAGGAAATACCATCAACAGTGAATATTAAATAGCGTTATTGGAGCGTTTGAAGGCCGAAATTGCAAAGAAACGACCGCATATGGCAAATATTTTTTTGTTTCATCTAGACAACGCACCCTGTCACAAGTCAATCAAAACAATGGCGTGAATTGAACTTCGAGTTGTTCCCACATTTACAGTATTCGCCAGATTGGACTCCCAGCGATTACTGTTTGTTCTCTGACCTGAAAAAATGCTCACCGGTAAGTAATTTCGCACGAATGAAGGGTTTGTCGCTCAAACTGAGGCCTATTTTGGGGGAAAAGATGGATCGTTCTACAAAAGTGGTATTGAAATGTTAGAGCGGCGCTGGAATGATTGCTTTGCTCTTGATGGAGATTACGTTGATGAGTAAAGCTAATTTCGAACAAAAAAATGTGTTTTCTTTGTTGGGCTCGGGACTTTTCAGCCCATGTGTTATATGCTGAAAGAATGATGCACGCAACCAAATTTTCTTTTATGATGAAGCTCATGTTAGGCGGCGAAGAAAAGACATTTGAATGAATGATATCTGATAAATAATATTTATTTATCTTTCTTCTTTCACTCCCTTTCGGACCATAAAAATAATAAACATATACCGTGAGTCCCTAAAAAATGGAAGTGGTGTACGAAAGTAGAACGTCCTCATCTAGATAATATATTTATTCCAGGTTTAACAAAGTTCCATCTCCTTGCAAGCCTCCTCGGGGGTGGGTCTGTTGGCAATGATGTCCTCCAACTGGGGCTTGACGAATTCACTGACGAGGGTCCTGCAGCCATTGACAAGGAATGGTTTGGAAAGCTTCTCACAGAGCTGATAAAATGAATAATAAAAAATAGCAATTACTATAGTCAATTGATGCCTTTTCAATTGATTCTTACTTCGTCCAACTTGGCGAGGATGGTCTCCTCAGTGCTGTCGTCCGTGATAAGTTCCTCGATCTCTCCCAAGACGTACTTGCAGACGGTGCACTTAACGGTGCGGTCGTTGAAGTCAGGCTCGGAGGCCGCGCTGGCCAAGGTAAAAAGGGCAAAGAGGACAAGGAACTTCATGATGATCAAATTTGATATGATTTAAAGCAGCAAATCTCATAATGTTTTTATATTCAGTTACTTTTCTTATCTTATAAGAGAAATGTGACCGCCTTTTTCAAACAATCAAAATGACTTCTAGGAATTATGTCGATGTATATTCCCCTACAATATCAGTTACTGTGAACATGAACTCATACGTAATCGAAGGATCTAAATGAAAAGAAAAAAAGGACAGATAGGGTTTTGTTACATTGTTATTTAGGGATTGAATATATTAATAATGGTATATCGTTAAAAATAGTCCATGGAATCAAGAATCTGGAGTTGATCAACATGACCTTTCCTTCTCGAGTCGTCAATTCTAGATTTTAATTGTCATTTTTTTTTTTGGAAATAAAAGAAGAATAAAAAATTGTTACTAAGCATATTTTTAAGTAAAACGTTATTTTGTACTGAAATTCCTTTAAATAATTTCAAGATGTTGTTGATTTTTAGTTTTGATATTGATTCGTATTTTATATCACAGATTGTATCGCCACCAAGGAATGATTTTTATAGATAATTTATTTAATCGAAAGATGTACAAAAGCAAAAACAATACATCATAAAACAAAAGTCTTTATACAAATTGTACAACACAACATTATGATACATTAATATCATTATGATATATATGACACATTCATTATGATACAATTTTTTTGACACATTGGGTAAATATATTTTATTGAAAATCGATTAATTAATTTTAAGACTGTGTTGATGTAAAAAAAAAAACATATTTGTGTAATATCTTCTGAGAATGAAGGATACGTCATTTAACAACATATTTTATATAGTTTCAACCAAAAGACGTTGCATACAAATATATACAAAGTAAGGCCAAAGTGATAGTAGTTATATTGATCCCACAGTTGTCCAACTTTGGGTTTGAATAACAACCACGTTGTGGAGTTCATACTTCGCTAAATAATTGTCTATACTTGGTGCATTACAGTTTTCTTTTTTTCAAGAGGCTCAAACAATATACAGGGTTTAAAAATGAACAAAGTATGAACCTTATTTCTTCCTGGGAAGATTTTGGGCTTAAACCATTCTATTTTCTTTGTTTTTTGGATCATCTTTTTGTTATAAATATTGACGTTTTTCTTCTTCTTTGTGTGTTTTTCTTTTTAGGACGTTCCTTTGATTATAAATTATTATCGAGATAGCATCATTGTATATGTTAAAATCGACAAAAAGAATACTAACTCTTGGGATTCGGTAGAAAGAATCTTCAGCCAGTTACGGTAGACGGTAGCAAGTTGTATGAAATAAATATATCGGTAGACTTTTTCTCAATTTTGGAAGGGTGTCCATATTCGGTAAATTCTTTTATAATAATCTATAGGGAAAGGGGTTGCTATTGAATTCTAAGAAATTCCATCTACAAGGGAAGAGTGGGACAATTATTTTTCAAAAAAACAAAAATTCTAAAAAAATGATACCGCTACCAATATGCATTAATTATGCTAACGATCGTTACATCCTGTAGTTTTATAAAAATTACAAATTTTGCCATCGTCAGTAGTAAAAATCCACGGAAATATCGATTATCAATTATAAGCCTCATAAATTAAGCAATCATTTGTCATTCCTAATAAAAACTCAATGAACAAATCTTATAAATTAGATGAGAAATGATATCTTAATTGACATAATTAAAATATAGTATCTAATGGTTGCGCTTTATTTATATAGCTCACTGTCGCTGGAGGATCCCAGGTCGTTGTTAAGAACCATGGATGGATCACAAGATTGGTTTTCTAAGATCTCCTTTTTATTCTTGTCGGTTGAAATCTTGATGTATAAAGGTAAAACTATATTTATATGGCAAGCATTTTTAATATTAGATATTGGTATTTATGGTATAAGCTGTTGCTTTAAAAGTTATTTTTTAAATCCTTTGTCAAATATTCCATCGAAATAATTTCTATTAACAATATGACAATCAACAAGTGGATAGCTCAGTGTGTTAAGGCGTGTTTAACACTCAATCTTGAGGACTTTGGTTCGACTCCCTAAAATGGAAGTTCAATTTTGGTCTACCTCATTGATAAAATCCGAGGTTTGATAGACTAATTTACACGGTTGTATGCTTATCTATATCCAATTATTTATATATATTGAAGTTCTTTTGAATCAAATAGGCAAACTAGAGGACTCAGAGAGTGCAAACCTCCGCCGATCCCCACCAAATGAATCACTTGGTCTTTTTGTCATTTCCAACCCTCTACGCACTGTCCCTTTAACTCTACATACTGCTCCTTTATTGTTTACACTCTAAAGGTACATGGAAAGAAAAAGAAACTGACGTCATCGAAGAGGAGAGCACAGCACAGCGACATCTATTGGCAGAGTAGGTTAACTTGAAATATTTATTAGTATTTAGCTCATTTTGCATCTTAAAGAAGCACCCAGAGATGCCAAAATTTAATCACTTGTTTCTTTTGGCATTTCCAACAACTCCACAAAGTTTCATCCGAATCCGTTCCGCACTTTTTGAATTATCCTGCTGACAAACAAACCAACCAACCAACGCCAGTGAAAATAGAGGCATATACCGGGTGTAGAAAAAAATCGAGGACAGTACCTTTGAGTTATTTTCTTTTGGAATTGAGAGGTTTGGAGAGTAAACTTTATATAAACCGTGTCTTTTCAGAAATTTTCCCTACTTTTTTGTTTATAAACATTTATTGTACGACCCTTATAAATACGACATGGAAGCCATGCGTATGTCAGTATCCACACTTCTTGACGCGGGTTGGACCAAGACAGCAATTCCAACCATCTCAAATGTGCCAGGAGTTTCGTATACAAGGTTGTAAAGTTAAAAAATGAATCGGGGTACCTTAAATGGAAACCTGGGAGTGACTGGCCGAGAAAGATGCTCCAACTATAATAAAAAACCTCCTCAAACGCAACCCAACCAAGTCCATGACAGCCGTGACCAAGGATTTGGGCATCCACAAGACCAGCGTGTCCAAAAGGTTAAAAATGGGTGGAAAAAGTCTTAGGCTTGTAAAGAGGCCATTGTTGACACAAAAACAACGTGAAAGGAGGTTACAGAGATCAAGAAGCTCTTGAATTCACTGAAGTCGAATGGAGGCCGCATATCTCTTCTCAGACGAAAAGACTTTTACCGTCGATCCCTTCGTTAATCGTCAAAATTATCGTTTTGTTGTATTTGAGGATACACAAGAGAATGATTCAAGAAGGTTCCATACGACTACAAAACACCCAGCTTCTCTGATGATGCTTGGTGTAGTTGCATCCACGGGTGAAGCTCGAGTTGGAAATTACTGTCTTGGTCCAACCCGCGTCAAGAAGTGTGGATACTGACATACGCTTGGCTTCCATGTCGTATTTATAAGGGTCGTACAATAAATGTTTATAAACAAAAAAGTAGGGAAAACTTCTGAAAGACACGGTTTATATAAAGTTTACTCTCCAAACCTCTCAATTCCAAAAGAAAATAACTCAAAGGTACTGTCCTCGATTTTTTTCTACACCCGGTATACACTCAGAGAGTTGTACCTCCGCCGATCCCCACAACATTCCCAATCAAACATTCTCCCTTTCACACGCCCGTTTCTATCTCTAATCATTGTTTCCTCTCTCTTAGCTCATTTTGCATATTAAAAGAGCACTCAGAGACGGGAAGAGGAAGAAGTTTAAGCTACGTCACTGGGTTAACATAGTCCTGAGATGATATATGAACAATAATACGTCAATGAGTATTTTTTTAGCGTTTCTTCTTTCCTACTCCCTGAATAGAGACCCCATTTCATTTATTATTTGGCTCATTTTGCATATTAAAAAAGCACTTAGAGATCCCAAAATTAATCACTTGTTACTTTTGGCATTTCCAGCAACTCCACAAAGTTTCATTCGAATCCGTTCAGTACTTTTTGAGTAATCCTTCTGACAACAAACCAACAAACCAACAAACGCCAGTGAAAACAATACCTCCTTCGGCGGAGGTAACAATACCTCCTTCGGCGGAGGTAAAAATAAGTATTTGCTCCATTCTAGCTTGCTTGGGCAAAAAAAAAAAAAAAACTAGAGGCATATATACACTCAGAGAGTGCAAACCTCCGCCGTCACGGGGTCCTTATGAGCCTTCCGAGGCGAATTTTTCACGACTGGGAGGCGTAGAGGGACGGGGGAGGGTCCCCCTTGACGGAAATTCCGAGAGGAAGACACTCCCGGCACCCGATTTTACAGCACAGCGACATTTATTGGCAGAGTAGGCTAACTTGAAATATTTATTAGTATTTAGCTCATTTTGCATCTTAATTCTGCACTCAGAGATGCCAAAATTTAATCACTTGTTTCTTTTGGCATTTTCAACAACTCCACAAAATTTCATCCGAATCCGTTCAGTACTTTTTGAGTTATCCTGCTGACAAACCTACAAACCAACAAACAAACAACCAACACCAGTAAAAACAATACCTCCTTCGGCGGAGTTAAATATCAAATGGATTCTAACATACAAACTCCTTGTTATTTTTATCTTTATTTATACTTCACTCTTGAGGATAAAAAGATATGATAGTATATGGGTGCGATTTATCCGTTTGTACACTAAAATTAGTTATATATATAAATATATATATATATATATCTATATATATATATATATATATATATATATATATATATATATATTAATTATATAATATATATATAATATATTTATATATATATCTATATATAGAGGTTGTTCTTATTTTTCAAATGAATTTTTTATAATCGATTTCTTATAGGTCAATACAGGCTCAGATACATATGATGTAAACTCAGATTGTACTGAATTCTGAATTGATAGAATGCAACCAATGTCATTTTTGGATTTATCATCTAAAGTTTTACTAAACTTAAAAGTACTATTTTACTCTGAAGCGAACAAGTCATCTTCTACAGGCGAGTGAAGTTAATTGATACAAAAAAGCAATGAAATAAGCTAACAATACACACTCCTTTTCTTGCTTTGTTTTACGAAAAACTTTGTTTTTTTTTAACATCCAACATACGTCTGGTAGTAAATTAGATTTCCTTTAAATTAATAATTATTATTGAAGTCTGTAACGTCGACCATTTTGAAGAAATTTGCGGAAAACTATATTTTTACTAAATTTTTAAACTTTGACCTCGTTGCGCGACCTCGTAATGTTGACCGATTTTGTTCAAACTTTGTATGTCGTCTTCATTTATCACCAAGAAACAGAAAATCCACAAAGTCGCTAACATTTCAAACATTTGAAAAATAAGAACAACCCTAATATATATATATATATATATATTTAGTGATTCTTATTTCACGTTTTTCGGATATCAGTTTTTTATTTTTCATGTACATCCAAAATCAAACGAGATAATAAAGTTTCAAAATGTTCATTTTTGGGGTATTTTCTATAAAATGACTACTTTAAAACTTAAATTTCTCGTTGAAATTTGAATGTACATCAAAAACAAAAACTGATTTGGAATCCGTGGAAGCATACCTACATTTTGCAGCAAATTGTTTGAAAATAGCATTGAAATAAGGATATTAGAGGCGGTCGAATGGCGAAAAAAAAATACTACATAAGTTTACTACATAAATTTTGGGCCCGTTGTGCGGACACTTCACATTAATCGATTTCGTTCAAACTTTCACAAGATGATCCTCTATGCACTAATGTGAAATCCTAGGGGAGCCCGACTCTCAAATCCGAAAAATGTGAAATATGTATCACCCTAATATATATATATATATATATATATATATATTATTTATATTTTATTTCTTATTTCTTATTTGCGATCTTATTTGTTCTTGTTTCTTGCATGTCTAATATTACTCTGACACATTCAATTCCCTTTGTGATTGATTAGCGAGATCTAATGAAGAGAAAAATAATTTTCCATCTACCCGTAATTGCATATCATGAAGCAAGAGTCAATTGAATGAAAATATCATGGTACCCCTAATAATTGAGCTAATGATTGCTCTTATCATATTTATTTATGAGAAAAATAGAACGATTATGAGGTGCCGTGTTTGTCTCTCAATGCTGAGTCCTCAGGATTAAATCCTTCCGAGAGGGTCAATATGGATCAATCACGTGAAAAAAGAGTAAAGGTACAAGTAAGTTATCTGAACGCTATAATGATCATTCATATCGTCATAGATGCAATTCCATCGAGAGGTATTGTTTTTACTGGCGTTGATTTGTTGGTTGGTTTGTTAGTTTGTTGGTTTGTCAGCAGGATAACTCAAAAAGTACTGAACGGATTTGGATGAAATTTGTGGAATGGTTGGAAGTGCCAAAAGGAAGAAGTGATTAAATTTTGGCATCTCTGAGTGCATAATTAAGGCGCCAAATGAGCTAAATACTACTAAATATCAAGTTAGCCTACTCTGCCAATAGATGTCGCTGTGCTGTGAAATCGGGTGCAGATTCCTCTCAAAATTTCCGTCGAGGGGAACCCCCCCCGTCCCTCTACGCCGTCCCAGTCGTGAAAAATCCACCTCGGAAGGCTCATAAGGACCCCGTGACGGCGGAGGTTTGCACTCTCTGAGTGTGTATATGCCTCTAGTTACCTCCGCCGAAGGAGGTATTGTTTTCACTGGCGTTTGTTGGTTTGTGGCTTGTTAGTTTGTTGGTTTGTTAGTTTGTTGGTTTGTCAGCAGGATAACTCAAAAGTACTGAACGGATTTGGATGAAATTTTGTGGAGTTGTTGGAAGTGCCAAAAGGAAGAAGTGATTAAATTTTGGCATCTCTGAGTGCAGAATTAAGGCGCCAAATGAGCTAAATACTACTAAATTTTCCAAGTTAGCCTACTCTGCCAATAGATGTCGCTGTGCTGTGAAGTTGGGTGCCGGGAGCGTGTTCCTCTCGGAATTTCCGTCTAGGGGAACCCTCCCCCGTCTCTCTACGCCTCCCCAGTCGTGAAAATCCGCCTCGGAAGGCTCATGACGGCGGAGGTTTGCACTCTCTGAGTGTATATATGCCTCTAGTTTATAATCATATCAAAGGAACAATGTCTTCATTCAGATATAATACGTTATTACCTCCGCCGAAGGAGGTATTGTTTTCACTGGCGTTTGTTGGTTGTGTTAGTTTGTTAGTTTGTTGGTTTTTTTTGTTTGTTAGTTTGTTGGTTTGTTGGTTTGTCAGCAGGATAACTCAAAAAGTACTGAACGGATTTGGATGAAATTTTGTGGAGTTGTTGGAAGTGCCAAAAGGAAGAAGTGATTAAATTTTGGCATCTCTGAGTGCAGAATTAAGGCGCCAAATGAGCTAAATACTACTAATTTTCCAAGTTAGCCTACTCTGCCAATAGATGTCGCTGTGCTGTGAAGTTGGGTGCCGGGAGCGTGTTCCTCTCGGAATTTCCGTCTAGGGGAACCCTCCCCGTCTCTCTACGCCTCCCCAGTCGTGAAAAATCCGCCTCGGAAGGCTCATGACGGCGGAGGTTTGCACTCTCTGAGTGTATATATGCCTCTAGTTTTTATGTTATGTTTAAAGAAATTTATGATTTCACCCCAATAGGTATCTTTTTAAAAAATAAGAAACTTATGTTCAATGAGTATATTGAAAAATTCTATGAGATTATATTACAAAAATATACCTCAAAGCAAGGTTGCAATATGATTTAGTATCGATTATACTGAATGCTTTATTATTAAATAAACATAAATCAATATATATATATTTTTTTTTTTCATCATGATTTTAGTTCAAACCTAAAACCAAAAGTTTTTATTTATTTCCATACAGATCTTTTTTAAAGGAAAATGAGTTTTAACAAAAATACACTTTTTCATTTATAAATTTAGATCCAATAAAGTTGCTCTTCTCCAAGTATTGTCGATAGTAGTGGTTCATTCATAAAAAGTAATTACTGTTTTGACTGTCCATGGAATTGAATTATTGTACAGGGAATATTATATCTTAAATATTTTTGTGAAACTAATTAAACATATCCTGAAATAAATAGTGGTAGATATTTTACTTAAAACCCATTTTTTACTGTTACTTAATATATGGATAGCTCTATAAAAATTAAATTTATATTCTGTTTTTCTATTCTCTTTGTTGTTTCTCATCTTGACTTAACAGTCTGGACCAACTTTACTGAATTAAAGTTTCCGTAAAGGCTACAAATATCACCCATTATAATAAAAGCGAACTAATAGTTTGTGGAAGCACCGCCCATGTTGCAACACGGTGAGTTAGAAGGGAAATAAATAAGAAGGTCTAGAACGCTACAAGTTCAATCAGTAAGTCTTATTTTTCTATTAATCAGGCTTGTGAGGGTCCAAATTGGTTGTTCCATTCAAAAAAATGAGTTCCGTTCAGCTTTCCAATCTAATGATTGATTTTCAAAAATAGTATTTTGTGTAGGTTCTTGGAAATTATGCAAATGAAATTATAGAATTTATACAGTAGTATTTTTATTCTAAAAACAAGCTCTAGTTTCAAAAGGATCTCAGTTGAATATATATTTATGATGATAGAACCATTAATTAATGTGTTATTAATTCAATTGAAAAACAGTAATTTCCATATCGTCCCTCAGAATTGGATCTACCGATTTACAATCGGTATTTCGGGCGATCGGTATTATTAACGGTAGATTTTTCTACGGATACCCATATTTTGGTATTTAATAAACCTATCGAAAACAACTATCTATTTTATTATGTATGTACATATGCAACGGTAGATTCGAAGTTTTTTTTATATCAAAATGTTGATATCTTGTAGCAGAGTATATCCTTCTCTCTGCTCTTATTCGTTCCTCAGCTTCTCTTTTCTCAAAGAGACTATTTATAAATAATTGAAATAAAATTTGTGTAAAATGTGTATAAAAGAATTACCTTCTACGAAATACACATCAGTTTAGATAAAAGTATCGAAGGTGCTTGTCATTTAATAACTTGGTAACCGGACTTTATGGAGACAGCTTTGTATACATATATTTTATGTCTCCATATAGTCCAAAAACGGACTATATAACGACAGCGCATCATTTACTAAGACAACTAGTTCGAACTCTTTTATATTAGCATGACGCATTAATATTTTTAAATATATTATTCAATTGATCCAAACGTTCAAAATGTCCACCAACGTTGTTCCTATTCGTGGAAGTTATTCGTCAGGAAGTCCAATCCCTGTTATGAAGTTTTTCAAAGCAGCCCTAAGTACGTTTTCTCTTTTTTTATCACTCTAAGCTGTTGATATTCTCTTTGTTTCTTTCCGTTGTCTTGCCTTGCGTTTTTTCCTCCTCCGGTTCGAACTCCCAATATTATTGTTACGTTCATCATAAAATGAGTTAAAATGGGCATGCAATCAAATATGTATAGCCTTTTCAACATTATTTAAGTAAATGCTAATCAAAGAAGGCCTCTGATGCCTTATTTTAACACATTTTATTCCTTGGTTTTCGTTTTTCTCAAGTGTACAATAATCTCTCCAATATTTGGGGTGTCCGATTGTTGGAAACATATAGGTCGCTAAATCTGTCTCCATATAGTCCGTGTCTCCATAAAGTCTCTTGGGGACTTTATGGAGAAAAATAAGTCTCTAAATAGTCCACTGTCTCATAAAGTCGGGAACCTAAGAACTTTGGTTACAATTCTAAAAGAATTGTACTCCAGGAATTAGGCTACCGTTTGATAATCAGTATTTGGGTACACTGAGGGAATATTTATTATATCAATAAAGAATGTTTCATTCCTCAATTTTAAAACTATCGAATACCGTTACCTATTACGTTATTTGTGTTCCATCGTTAGAGGCAGCAGATTTTTTTTTAAAATAATATCTCTAAAATGAATCCCGTGTAGATGAATTATTTCTTAAAGTCTAGCGTTTAGACAAAGAATTTCACAAACTATTATACTTCTTCTTCCCAACGAGTAGCTTTCAGTGTTGACTGGATTCTCTCTTTTCCTCTCTCTTGAAATGGGAGCTTAATTATAATCTAATTGTGATTAAAAGGCAATATTAAGAAAGTTAATTACACTGAAAGTTGTAGTCCTGTATTTTTTGCTATAATAAAAAGTCACACTTTTTAGGTAAAAGAAAGATAGAGGAAGAAATTTACGAAAAAAGGGAAATATTATTTTCAAACTTGATATTGTTTTATATCGAAGAAAAAAGACAAAACTGAGGTCAGTAACATGTTCCAGGATTACAGTCTAAAATGTCATTAAAAAGTTAGTTGTTTTTTTTGTTTTTTTGAGTATTCCCCATTTGTTTAAAATAACTTACATCCAATGGACTGCGATTTATTTGATATGATGAGGAAATAATTAATTAAATTCCTTAGTAGTATAATAAAAATTGCGGAACGGAACGCTAAAAGGAATATTTTTTGTTCCCTTCTATGAGTTAAAGTTCCGTTAAGGGTAACGGTAAGTACCCTACAATGTGTGTTGGGAAATAGCCAGTACATAATAATAGTGCTGATAACGAAATTGAGGATTATGCTAAGAGTTATATCCATATTTTTTTTGTTAAGAATTATTCATAAACAATTATGACTTTTTCAACCAACCTAACTAAAAGCTGTTGCTCAATAGACTAAATAAAACCGAGAAGATGATGTCTAATTATGATCAGCTAATGGAACAAAAGAAGAGAAGAAATGAATATTTATGAATATTACCCCTTGAGCAGTCAAAGTCGAAAGTCCAAGTTTAAGGAATATAAAAAGGGAGGCATGATAAAAGTAATAACCAGTGACGTCATTGGAAGCATAAATAGGATGACAATATCACTGGGGTGATGGCTTTCTTTTTTATATTCCCAAGACTATTTCATTCTTTCATCACCTAGTAGGACAGCCATATTAACTCCTTGTATGATGTATTCAAAAAGCTAAAAGGAGTCTGAATGTATATTCTCTGTTGATTTTCCAGACATTGAAAAGGTGAGTGTCTTTTTATAAAATAACATATACTTATAAAATTTTCGTTCGTTGTTTAGTTCTCTCTATTAAAACAAAGTTATTTTCACTTAACTATTGTATACTAATTAGTGATTAAAGCAATTAATCTAATAATCTAAAGAAACGGAATAACAACAAAGATCCGGTTATTAAATGATATATAAAATGTTAAATATTTCAATTGTAAGTTTGTTAAATTGAAAATTATATTTTTTAGCTTTGAGTGCCTTGACAATGAACAAAGTGGTTTCTTGCATTCGAAAATAAACAAAGATGCCCAATGGATATTAGAGAACAACCATTTAATCGAGTAGATAGAAGTCTCTCACTGATAAATTGATAAAGGCTTAAATATTAGGTGTTCATAAATAATGAGGTAGGTTAGCTATCTCGAAAAGAAAAAAATTCAACGGGAAGCGTTTTATCGCATATTTTTGAATGGGAACAGACTGTATGGCGCAAGGAGAATATAAATAAGGTGAGGCAATGGAATCGACGTAAGCAATTGCAAGGGCGATAGCTGACTATTTTGTTGTGATGCACAGGTGCTACGCTTGATTTATAGTTAAGTTTGTATTGTAAAGCGAAAATGCCAAACTCTCGAGGAGTTATCGTATTTGTGCCATCCCCTCTTGCTCTAATCCTCGAGATGTACGATATTTTGCACTTCTGAGAAGGATCTCGATATCCAAACGTATGTGGATTGCATGATGCAGAAGATCCGACAGGATTGGCCTAAAGAATGCGAAGATCCGCCACCGTCATTTTACTCCAGATGACTTCCATAGGAATATTCAGGCTGAAGCTACTTGGCATCCTTGCTGGAGAGGCTTATGTCTCAAGCTGTTCCTTCACTCTTCATCCTGGATCCCTCTCAAGTCATTCAGACAGGTCCATCAAGAGCCCGTCAACGAAAAAAAATTGTAAGTTTACTATTGAGGAGGAATGAGGAACTCTCACTCACGAAAATGAAGCTGTCCTGCTACAAAGTTAAGTGCTTTAAACTTAGCTAATAAAACTTTAAGGAAACTTTAATTAGAACCTCATTCGAAAAGGATTACAAGGCGATTCAAACAAAAAGCTTAATGAATCCTTCGACAAAGGGGCTACTCAAAAGAAGATGAAGCTACCACCCACATCCTACGGATCATATGTACCCGGGCTTTTGAGTACTTGCGCTCACGGAAAATCCTTCCTCTGCCTAGTCGGCAAACACAGGAAAAATTCCAATGACGGTTCCAAGAGGGTCTCTCATATATCGCTGGATACTTAGCCAGGAAGTTGAAAGACCTCCACACAAATTTGGGGAAACACACGAGTAATATTGAAGGATTTGAAGAAATCAAAGTCATTGGATTGAATTATTACCGCCCCTTCACCCGTTTTTTGAAGTTCTGCCACCTCTTAGAAAATTTATTCCAATTTTCATAATAGCCATCAAGACGCAATCGATAAAGACCCCTTGTTCTCAAAGACTTTTTAAGCCACTTATCAATTATATCAACTTGGTCAAAAAAATTACTATGCTTTTGTAAAAAAAAGAACACGGATTCGAGTCAAATTTCTTAATAAGCTACTTCAACTAAAAAAATGCTAGTGAAAACACATAGGCCAATTACTAATTAGGGTAATTATATTATATTCCTTATGTTCCCCCTTTTTGGTATGTACATTAGGTTGTTCTTATTTTTCAAATGTTTGAAATGTTAGCAACTTTGTGGATTTTCTGTTTCTTGGTGATAAAAGAAGACGACATACAAAGTTTGAACAAAATCGGTCAACATTACGAGGTCGCGCAACGAGGTCAAAGTTTTAAAAATTAGTAAAAATATAGTTTTCCGCAAATTTCTTCAAAATGGTGGACGTTACAGACTTCAATAATAATTATTAATTTAAAGGAAATCTAATTTACTACCAGACGTATGTTTGATGTTTTTTAATAAAACAAAGTTTTCAGTAAAAACAAAGCAAGAAAGGGAGTGTGTATTGTTAGCTTATTTCATAGCTTTTTGTATCAATTAACTTCACTCGCCTGTAGAAGATGACTTGTTCGCTTCAGAGTAAAATAGTACTTTTAAGTTTAGTAAAACTTTAGATGATAAATCCAAAAATGACCTTGGTTGCATTCTATCAATTCAGAATTCAGTACAATCTGAGTTTACATCATATGGTTCAGAGCCTGTATGACCTATAAGAAATCGATTATGAAAAAAAAAATAAATCATAATGTGTTTCTTAGATTTGCGTCAAGGTATCCTCTCAAAATTTTACTTTGTCTCTGACGCATTATAATCCATTATATGCGTCATTTTGTACGCGAGATAGGCTTTTTTAATGTACATATAACTCTCTACTTATTAAATTGACATGATTTAGTATACCAAAATATTAAAGCTGGTTAACCAAGCTTTCATTTGATATGTTTGGTGTTCTAAAAATCGCTATACTTTAAGAGATATAAGCAAATACGTACTCTCCCCAAAAATTGATCTTTTGATATGAGAATATACGATTACCATCTGGTAACTGTGTTAGTGTTACCTGGATAGAAAGAGAAAGAGAAGGGAGGCAAAATACTCTCCTTCTCTTTCTCTTTATATCCAGGTAA
>CP045897.1:16367941-16580240 GCA_013387185.1 Caligus rogercresseyi | reverse complement strand
GCTTCAGTACTTATGTACTTATTCGTTGACTTATGTGGCTGAAGAAAATCATAATATTCTTCGTCTCCCCTTCCTTATAATATAATAAACTGCTAAAGTACATTGTACTTTTGAAATTTTAGCTGAGATTTTAGAATTTATGAATTTGTTTCTATTATATTTCAAATATTGATATTATATGTGCTGATTACTTGAGCGATAAACTAAAAATTTAAATTTGGATATGTTTGACAACATAGTAACTAAATTTACAAATATTTTTTATTGGTCATAATGATTAATTACTAGAACACACAATCACTTAAGTCATTTGATAACTAATGCACTAACGGATTAGTTATGGAGGCGAATGATCTGAATTGCTGCAATATATATTTTTCCTTTCAATCTTTTTAAAATATATATGCATTCTTAAGTGCTAAGAATATTTCATATGATTATGAAAGCTATAACAATTTTGAATAATTACTTCATGAAGCCAACATGAAAGCCTCATAAACAATTGTTTTATACTTATAGTGAAAAATAATGGGGGGAAAACAAAGACTATGTATGTATTATCTGTGGTACATTTATATTCAAACCTCTGTGAAAATCACCTCAATTTCTATGCCGTAATAGACTTTTCAACATTTTAGCTATTTGAGAAGTATGTTATATAGCCAAGGGTCAAAGGTGATTGATTCCTGAAGCTATTTAAGGTTTCTCCTAAGTTAGTTTATTCACTTAACTCCATGCATGTAATTCACCTTTGGATCACTATATACAGCACCCAACAAGTAAAATTAATTTTCAAAAGGACTTGTGATCTAATGATCCATTCATTGAAATGCATCAACGTTTGCATATTTAAAACTACGTCAGCAATTTTGATACATTAAATCATTGCATCATTTTTCTTTATACACCCTCGCTTTTTTCCGACAGACACGTTAAGACATTCCTTAAAAGAGGAGGATTTACGGCAGAGCTTGTCATCAATATGTATATTAGAGTGTGTCCTAGATAATTAATTTGCCGCAATCCAATATCCTTTTTCATCACGAGTCTGGCAAATGTATATATTTATATATATATTAGGGGGTATTATAGAAACCTAATATTAATATATCAAAATTTATCCCCTGTAAAAGTTGCGTCATAAGAAACTAAATGATCGTAGAAAAATGGATTTTGGTTGACCCCCCCCCTTACCCCCCCCCAAATTGCGTTCAAAGGTTTCGTTATGAAGCAAAACTTTTTTGTTATTACTTATTTAGAAATTTTAAGTTTTACAAAATTTACTTATGATCAATTTATGACTTTGTAATTTCTTGTCAATTTCATCAAATAATATTTAGTGCCAATAAATGAACATAAGTGCTGACGCACCAACCATTTTTTAAATAACGGCTCCTACTAGGGTTCTTTTATAGTTTCAAGAAGGAAAAAGAAAAAGAGGGTACTCATGTTGATGTTTTAAAGTTATTTTTTAAATACGTTTACTTTTCACATGTTAATTTTCATACACTAACTCCCCCCCATGGTTGAGAATATAAATCTATGACGTTGATTATATCCATATAATTACGACATTCTGACATTGGTGTTGCATCCGTAACACACAACAGTGACCAAAGTGTCAAGTCTTTAATGTTCTTCGACTACTGAAAGTAGTATTTGCTTGATCTTCCGTTATGCCACTTTTTAGTAATACGTGATCAATGTATTCATGGTTAAGTTCTAAAAATATTTTTTTAAGAAATAAGAATTAAGTTTTAAAATAACAAGTTACCTTTAACAATAACTTCTTTTTATCATTTTTCGTTATTATATTATTATCATCAAAAGTTTATGGATATAATCAACGTCATCGATTTATATTCTCAACCATGTGAGGGAGTTACTGTATGAAAACAAAGATGTGAAAAGCAAAGTATTTAAAAAATAACTTAACAACATCAACATGAGTACCCTCTTTTTCTTTTTCCTTCTTGAAACTATAAAAGAACCCTAGTAGGAGCCGTTATTTAAAAAATGGTTGGTGCGTTAGCACTTATGTTCATTTATTGGCACTAAATATTATTTGACGAAAATTGGCAAAAATTACAAAGTCATAATTGATCATAACTAAATTTGTAAAGCTATTTTTTTTCAAAATAAGTAATAACCAAAAGTTTTGCTTAATAACGAAACCTTTGAACGCAATTTGGGGGGGGGGGGTAAGGGTGGGGGTCAAACCAAAATACATTTTTCCACGATCATTTAGTTTCTTATGACGCAACTTTTACAGGGGATAAATTTTGATATATTAATGTTAGGTTTCTCTAATACCCCCTAATATATATATAGGTATATATTAGGGTGATTCTTATTCATGTATTTCAGATTGAGAGTCAAGCTCTCAATGAATGCTATTTTCAAACAATTTGCTGCAAAATGTAGGTATGATTTCAAGGATTCCAAATCAGTCTTTATTTTTATGTACATTCAAAATTTAACGAGCAATTAAGTTTTGAAATAGTCCCTTTATGAAAAATACCCCGAAAATGAACATTTTGAAACTTTATTATCTCGTTTTATTAAAAATTGATTTGGAATCCTTGCAAGCATACCTACATTTTGCGGCAAATTGTTTGGAAATAGCATTCATTGAGAGCTCGACTCTCAAATCTGAAATTGACGACAGCGGATATTTTTTGATCTACTATTGTTAGAGTCTTGACGCTCAAGTACAAAAACACGACTCTTGAAAATGTGGCTGCACACTCGAGAATGCTTTGAAGGAACAAAATCCTTTCTCTTGTTTGATTGAGGGAAGCAAGATCTTTTTTAGTTCCTCATCCTTAGGGAAGATATTAAGCGTTACTTTGGTATCTTTTGTCGAAGACGAGTTCTTATTGGATGTGTTGGACACTGGGTAGCCGGTCCAACATACATCCAGGACAACAACAAGTAAACATTTTCACAAGCACTCCCAAAAAATATCTGAACGAAATGATTCACCAATTTTGAAACTCTGATTATGTGTTTAAAGTCTCCCTTATTGTTACGGAAAATGTAAAGTTACTCACTCAACCTTTCATTATGTAACTTAATATATATAGTCAATGAATACTAAAACAATCAGGAAGGGTAAAGTCGCACAACCTTTCAAAACACAAATACAAAGCGGGATCGACTAATTTATTTATTTGCCGCGTGAATGAAGTAGTGGCAGTGTGTAGAGGAATCGTTTTAGAACTACCTATTTATCTTCAAACTAGACGACAATGAGGAAGGCTTGTGGTTGCAAGAGTGGCTACAAAGCAAAGAACAATGAGGGGAAAAAGAGACGGTTTCATATGTTCCCCAAGGATGAGTCCCTACGCCAACGCTGGACAAAGGCTGTTCCGCGAAAAAATTATATACCTTCAAGACATTCTGTGTTGTGTGACGTACATTAAATGCCCTCCGATTACAAGCCAGAGTCTACTGACTCTAATCCATCACGTTCAGACAGATCTGGAAAACTCTTTGTCTTAAGATATTAAAAAAGATGCCGTCTCTTCCAATTTTCCAAATCTTCCTCACTACTATTCAAAAAAGCCTCCTCCAAAGCGTTCCTCCCCTCAACCTCCTCCTCACGACTCCTTAATGAAAACGAGCGAATTTTAAAAAAGATTAAGGCTTTTGAAGAGGCCAACTCATTTTTACACTCGAAGATCTTCAAACTAAAATGGATAGGACTTGCCTTCCGAGCGGCGTTCAAGAACATTATCATGAAAGGATAAAGAGCTGGTGTTCTTCAAGATAAACTTTAGTCATGGAGGACCGTCAATAGACTTCAGTCTAAAGATTAATGAAGAAATGTCAATCCATATACGGTAAGCCAAACTTCATTCCTTAACCTTCTTTATTTATATATTGTTTTTCACATATCAAAACTTGACTATTCCTCAGTATTTTCTTATTGATACTGATTCATACAACTACGATGACTTTATTCCCTGCTATATTGTATTTTTCAGGGTGAAAGATAGAATCTATCTTTTAATCATCTCGAACATATCACCAAGAACAATCATATTACAAAATGTGACACCCTTCTTAATATTTTGGCCTTCTTAAATTCATTGACATCAAACTCTTCCACCAATCAACTATTTAGCTTGGAAAATGAATTAAACACAGCTTTAAATCATTTGACAAATATATTGCCCCATTTGGACGAAGCAAAAGAGAAGAAATTACACTTTTTGATTGAACAATTATCCTTGTTGTTTAAATGTCCACAACAACGGAGATACAGTCCTGCCTTGTACGCCTTATCTATGTCCTGGAAAGGTTTCTCAACGAGTCTTTATAGAGATCTACGTAAAGAAGTTCTCACATTACCTACAATACGTCGCCTTACGGAACTTTCTTCATCTTTGAATTTAGAAACTGGATTGGTTGACTCTACAATAACTTACCTAAAGGCTCCCTTCAAGGATCTAAGTCAAAATAGGGATAAAAATATTAGTATAATTTTTGACGAAACACATTGTACAAAACGAGTTGAATATTTTGCTGGGAATTTTTATGGGGTGGATGATGATCAAGTAACTAAGACCCTATTTTGTGTCATGATTAAGAGCCTTCATTCAGTTTATCATGACATGATAGTTATGTAAACTTTTTAGATCAAATTAATCGAGGTGGGCTGACTCGTCCTTCTGATGTTCTTTTTAAGGTGTTCTTTTGTTTATGCATATTTTTCAGAAATTCAAAAAGTATATTCAAAGAGTTGATTTCTTCCCCTTCTTCAAAAAATATTTTTGTTCTTTCGTTTATTAAACTTTTGGAAATGATACTTACGCTTTGGAATTATTTTAGCCTTTGAAAAATTTATTCCACAAATCGCTGCTAAAATTTTTAATTGTATGTCCAAAAATTATGTTTCGGAAATCAATGATCAAATTCACAAAAACAAAAGAAAAACAACCAGTCAAAATATGACAAATAATTCTAAGAGATTGAAAAAACTTAAAGGAGAATAAACAAAATGTATGTTATTATAATTTTGCAGAATGTCTTAAATGTATCTATGTTTATTAATATATGTCCATAAATTTGTAAATAGTAAAAAATATATATTTTTCGTTCTCAAAATCCTAATTTGTAATGAAATTAATAAGGAAAGGGGAGAATGTACGCGTATTCTCCTTTTTCCTTTTTAGATCCCTCATCGTATTTTCCTCACGAGCCTTCTTTTCCTTATTGTTTTAGTATTCATTGATATAGTATATAAATGTGGAAGTGAGGTTTTGTTAGACCAGGGAATTCTTCAATAAATCAGATGTGATTTACGGCTATGCAGCAAGGATTTGTTCTTTTCTTCTTTTAGGCAGATTTGGCCGATGGGAATAGACAGAGAGCGAAAAAAGAAAAAGAAATCTAAACAAGTACTTCAGTTCTTTTACAGAATTCAAAGAACATTAACTGTGTCGTGAATGATTAGTAGGGGTAATTAAAAGTTATTTTATTTGCTGAGAAAATATATATATTGTATAACTTTACATATCCCGTGGGACCTTACTATTTACAGAATGGGCTGCTGTTGTTGTCCAAACTGTCCTTCAGGACTCCAGAAAGAAGGATCCTTTGAGCTAGTATCCTTCCTCAAATTTCCTGTGGATGATGGAATGAGGAATAAATGGATCCATGCATTACCAAGAAAGGAATAGGCACCAAATAAACAGCCAAGAATTGGTAGCCTACAATTCCAAGACTCGGATTTTAGTACTCAAATCACAGATTCGAATTCTATCCGAAAGAGAGCCCAAAAACACTTTGCCAAAAGACGCTTAAGGCTGATGCGACTCCCCATTTGTTCCCTCACCTCCCTAAGACTTTGAGTAAACATCAATCAAAAAGATCAAATCATCTTTCGTTGTCGAGTGAAAGATAAGGTGATCATTTATTGAGTCAGTTTGTGGTTGAATAAATTAGTCAAACTAGACGCCACTCTCTCATGGCTTTCAGGTGTCGAAGGAAAATGAAAAATGGCGTTACTGTCCCAGGAGCTTTTCAACAATGATCGTATCAATTTTTCTCCAGATTTCATTTCAAACTAGATAAAAATGAATGCCAGCAAATATTAAATTTGAAGTTGAAGCAGAATATGTACTTTTCTATTAAGTTCAAATCAGTAATAGTATGCCTTACCTAATCTTTAGCTTGAGATTAATGAATGATCTTTCCTTCGTAATATCAGTTAATAATTTAACTATTTCGTCGTGTCAAATTTCTCACATTTGTTAAAATTCAAATATTGAATATGCTTCCCATGTTAATAACATTTTGGACTACTTAAAAAATGAATATGTTACTATAAAATCAAAATCAAAAATTGAAGAAACCATTCATTGTCTAGAATCCGCTTCAGAAAATTCCAATTTTAATGAACAAATTCAAATTTCTATTATTATCGAACAATTAACACTACATTTAAAGAATCCTTCTGGTCGAAGATATTCATTGCAATTACTTGACACTTCAATTTTCTGGCAAAATGCAAGTCCTTCTTTATATAAACAGTTAATATATTAATTAACACGCTTGAGTAGTACTCTGACAATGGAAAGTAGAATTTCAAACTCCACAACGGAATATTTAAAGACTAAGTTTGAAAACCTTGAGAGCCGAGATAAAATTTGTTCAATAATAATTGATAAGGTATATTCATCACAACACATTGAGTTTGCAAACGGTAAAGTTTATGGATTTGATTTTGAAAATGAGATTTGTAAAACTTTACTTTGTATAATGATTAAAAGTGTTGCAACATCTTATAGTGATATGATAGCTATGGGACCAATATCCAAAATTACTTCTTCTGTAATATCAGAATGTTTTTATAAATGTTTGCAACTTGTAACTGGGGTAGGATTTGATGTGGACCCAATTCTTGTGGATGGTCATTCCTCCAACCGAAATTTTTATCGTGAGCTTGGTAAAGGAAATCAGTCCCTTTTTAATAAGCAATCCTTTTTCTAAAATGTCTTCTAAATTTTTCTTTTTGACCCAGTTGAAATTTATAAGAATTTTATAACAGTTTTGGAACCAGAAAACTGTATACCTATCCATCTTTTGACGGCAAAGATATCTTAACAACTAATTTTACCCATTTGCAAGAAATATAGAACGCGGGAAACATTTAAAATATGCTCCAAAACTATCAAACAAAGTACTTTCTACACACTCAATTCAAAAAATGAATATGTCCCTTTCTGTAATTTTTTTCCATAAATCTACCATCAAAGCCTTAGAATTTTATAGTCAATCAAAAAAATAATATTTACAAACCACCCAACTTTGTAATACTTTTAGGAGATTCTGGGACTGTATTAATGTAAATTATAATCTTATGTATATTAGGAAAAAATGACAATTTAAAACCTGTCTCAAAAAACCAGAAGGAGCAATGTACTTTAAAAAAAAATCTATAATTGACTTTTAAAGCGGAAAAATGTTTGCAATAATCAAGGAGGAGGTGGAATTTCAAAAGATACTTTTATAGCATCCAAGCAAACGTCCATAGCTCTTTGTTTTTTGGCTGATTACCTTTTAGATGAAAGAAATTCAAATTTGTAATGTTCAGAAAAATTAATTCGGATCCAATCGAACGTCGCTTCGGATGGTATCGACAATTAAATAGGGGGGATTACTTCATAAGTTTGCGGCAATTTTTAAATGCAGGAAAAAATCGGCTAAATTCTTTGTTAAACAAACAATAGTTTCATTAAAAAATTAAATACTAAATATTTCAGAAAACTTATCTGCAAAACCCACTGAAGAAACTAAGAATTTTGGAGAAATTTTGGAAAATATAGATATCATGGACTTCGATAAACTTCATGGATTGGGAAATATTTTATTTTATATAAGTGGTTATATTTCGCATTCAATTCTAAAACAACCAAATTTGAATGTTGTAAAGATATTTTATATGTGAGGGTCATATTCTTATAGAAGCGGAAATTTCTTGTCCCTCTGATGATAGCTTTTTAATCAAATAAATAGAGGAGGGCTTAAAAAACCGAGTAATTATATTTACATTCTTTGTGCCACAATTTATATAGCTTTAGATTTTATTTAAAAAAATCACACTTATTTAAAAAACTTCTCTCTCTCGGCTCTCCTGGTTTAATTTTTTCGCAGTCTTTTACAAAAAATGTTCCAAATTATGTCTTCTTGTCAGAGATGCTCAAAGTTAATGCGGTAAAAAACAAAATAATATGTTATTTATCCCTCAAGTAGCAAGTAAATGATATAACTTGTTTTGTAAAAATTATGTAGCTGACATTCACGAATCTAAGAAGCAAGTTTTTAATAATTCCGCTCCTTAAAAAAGTAGTAAATTACGAAGTTCTTGAATCATTATTTGGTGCCTATTTATTTCATTTTTGTATTTGTTAAATTTTGTAATAATATATGTATATTTATTCCATGTTTATTTTAAAAACTCATCTTTTCTTCATGCTATTATGAAATAAATAACAACGCTTTCAATGTATATTAAATATTTCATATTCATTTCACAATTCATATTTCACATATGGTTTAAAAAAAATGTGCGAGTAAAAAGAATACGGATTCCTTATTTATTTAAAACTCCCTGGTTAGACAAAAAAAGTCAAATAAATCAAAATATCCCTTAAAAGAGAAAAAAAAGGAAAAAATCCAAAAATATGTATGTCTATCTACGTATTAGCATAAAAACAGAGCATATTCTATGTATCTAGTATTCCTTTATCAATATGATAAAATGCAATTATAAATTTGTCATGGTCAATAAGTTAAAGTCTCTTGACTAAGCTCTACCATTACCTCCAGAAGAGTCTAATAAATAATTCCTTGAGCATTTGTGAATATATATATCAATATAAGTTATTGTCAGTTTCTCTGTTTTATATGAATAATTATTTGATATTCCTTTCTAATTAAGACTCAAAAATTCACCGTTGGATGGCGCTCATGAGAACTCAATCATTCTTGTGTGAGCCATTTGATTAAAATTAGGTTTCTATAATTTGAGCCTAGAAAGACTATTTGGTGTAATAAATTAAGAAAATTCCAGACGGAGAAGTTATGAATATTATCAGAAGTATAATTGTGAAAGTTTCAATTTCATGGAGAAAATAATAATAATGTCTATGTTTTTCATTTTTGACATATCATCAGCCCTTCCAATATTTTCATTATATGAAAAGAATTCAAATAATACGAATGCATAACTTTTTTTAACATAAAATATCCTTGTCTGTAAAGCAAATCCAATCTTTGTTTGATCTATAAAAATACATTCATTTCAACCTCCGGCAGAAAATATCCTTTCCGATTTGCAAAACAAGATATTCGATTTAAATGCATTCACAGAGGAATTCAATCATGTTTTCGGAAATTATTTTTTGAACATTTTTCTGCAGTCATAACAAAAATATTTGTGGCTTTTTGGTTTTCATCCGCTTGATCTATTTTGTATGTATGTTCTTTCAAAACAGACATATATAATTGCCTACGTTCAAAGTGGTAAAAAGAATTGTTAAATGTATGTCTGAAGCATAGATCTTTCAAATGATAACGATATCTTTTTCCGATTTTTCAAAGGATTTGAAAATCTTCTGGGCATAGATTGTTTTCAAATTTGGTATCACAATCAATGATAGACCAACATACCCAGGTTTAGAAAAATCTATTTTGCGTGGGGAAAGTAGATTTATTAGTTGCCGTCTGTGGTTCTGAGAGTTTGTGGGAAATAAATTATATATTATTCTTAGAAAACACGTTTTATTTGCTCATAAAATCTAATCAAACAAACTCAAAGTCTGAAAGCGGTTATCTGTTTGTAAAAAGTACAAAATGGTATGTCCAACTCGCAAGCCCATATTGAGAAACAATACTACAGAAAAAGGTTGAATATTTATAAATCACTTAACAACACCTGTATGGAATGTAAATACTTCTACATCTTCAGATGGAAGCATTGTCTTAGTTTTAATTCCAAAGTCATTTAAAACCAAAGTATCTCAAAACTTTATCGAGTTAATAAACGCTTAAGACATTCACTATATAATTTATAGAACACAATACGATTTAAAAAATATGATACTCTTCACTTTACAAACGCTTCTGGAATCAAGTAAGGGCATTTTAATCATTGTCATTGACTTCTTCAAGGCCTTTCACATTAATATATGATCAAAACAGAGGATTTGAAGACCCTTTTTTATTCCAATGATTTCTGCCACTTTCGCACATAGCCAAACTTTGGTATATAACGGAGGACAAAAATAATTCAAGAATAAGATGGAGTTTGCCCCATGTGACCCATATTCGAGCATTATTGTTCATCTTTTGATTCGACAATCTTTTTTGAATCTACATGAGAATAAAACATAAACACACCAAAGTATTAAAAAAACATAAATAAAAATGTCTTCTACGCAGTCGACCTTACAAAAAATAATATTTGAAGGACGCCTTTTAAGCACTTATAAATGAATGAAAGATATCTTTTTAGCTCTTGAAGTCCTCACCAGATAATTTGGAATTCACATTTGCATAATTTTTTTACTGAGTCCTTACTATATTTATAAAAGAATGACTGGATATATGTAACACTACAAATAGTTTCAAGTTATCCGGAACCTGCATTGGAGAGAACCGTATATGTAGTAACTCAAATATGATTTTATTCATGGATACAAAGGTTGTTTATTATTACTATTACTATTATTTTAGATTAAGATGTTTATTTATTAGCTACAAATCCAAATGGTGTGAAAAAATAACAATACACTAAAAAGAAGGCGATTAAAAAAACAATCTTAAGACAGTTACGTTAAGAACAAGACATAAATGAACATTATTATTCAAATTACTATCTAAAGACAAAACCATAATATAAATTAATCATGATTAATTTTGTAAAAGCATGGAATATAAATACCTTAAATTACATATATTTATATATATACATATAGACTCAGCAGACTCAATACTATTGATTGGGTGTTAAAATCTCTTACTCAGTTATAGCAACTGATTTCTTGCACTATGCGTCTTTGATAGGCCAAAGGTCGAAGTTTGTTTGGAAATGAGAAAATTATAAAAATACCTATAGTTCCGTTCTGAATTATTTTAATCAATGTTAGCTAAAATAAGAAGATGTCAGGATTAACGTACATTGAAGAACTTTTTTGAATACTTTGAGCAAAGGAAATAAAACAAAACGTCCGGAGCAAAGTTCAATCAATCAAAAGTTGCTACATAACATCAACAGATCAATGAATGAGATACAGACTTCTCTCGGGCCCCCTTGATGGAGCGATTTTTTTACAAGACGAACGAAAACTTTCTTTTCTTTTGCAATATACTGAGAGAAACCAATGACTTTTTATCCGCATAAGGACCATCACATATCAAGTCAACGCATTAATAACAAAGACATTTTAACCATGGCTATTTAAAGTACTTATGTTTTTAAAAATAATTAGAAAGTTTTATTTTATGTTTGTTTATTTATTTTTTAATGGTTGTTATTGCAAACTCGATGTTTCTCTTTTAATTGTCTTTTTATAATTTTCAAGACAGAGATACCAAATAAAGAGCCAATAAAAAATGAAACAAAACATCTACAATATTAAGATTAAATAGAGTTTTAGAGTTATTGAAGGGTGACTCTCTCTCTCCTAAGAACAAGAAAATATTACCCAAAGTTTTATATATGATTTTGATTGCTTTCTTATTGTGCTTTGTATGCCTCTATCAACTCTGTTAAACGCTTTCAATATTTTTATTATTGTATGAATTATGATTTATTTCGTCTCATTGCTAAAAAAATAGAATGAAAACATGGAAAATATGTACATAATATTATCAACGATAAATTGTTATTTTTTTACAGCTAATAAAAACAATAAAAGAACACGGCAATAATGCGAGAAAATGAGAGTATTAATAATTAAAACAAAAGGGAGCTTAATATTTGTTTAATAAAATAATGGCAGCTTGATCTTCTCGGTCTACATGAAGGGGAAATAGTTTGTTTATTTTCATATTTTTTTTTATTGTCGTTTGACGCATTGGAGACCCAGGAAGAGTTTTCTTATGTCTTCCGACAATGCGATGGAGACCCACAGGGAGTCCAGTTCCCTCCGTTCTTGAGGCATAGAGGACCCTTTGAACCTTGGATACCAGGTGCTCTATCTCATATGCTTCCTGATCTTTTCAATATTAATATGGTTCTTTTTTTAAGAGAGGAACCCAAACATCTTGCATATTTTACCAGACTATTTATTCGTTAGAAAAGTTCTCACTGATAAATGGTTCCATACAATGAAGCATAGAAATACGGATCATAAAGCCTGGCAGAGAAAAGTTTTTTATATTTTGTATAATAAAAACTTTTACAAAATATATAAATATACTTTACAGGCAATGTAGAAAACTTGGAATGGAGGAAACATATCGCTTCTAGCCCAGCCTATAATTGGATTATATTAGGACAGACGCAACAAATGAATTCCTAGAAGATTTTTCCACCTCATTAGCTGTGATTCAGAGAATAATATGGAGAGGAATACCAAGTTTTGACATTATTCGTCAAAATAGAGAAAAAAAGTTCTTTTTAAGAATCTAGACGACCCGAAAAATTTGGAAAGAATAGCCTTATCCTCCAATATCCTCACAATACACAATCTCACGAATGACTCTATCTTCAAGTCCGGAAAATTTGTTTTTAAACTTCAAAGGGCGGCAGAAGACCACATAGTACCCGTACAGTGGCATCTTAGAATGTGTTTCTCTCCAGATACGAAAGCGGGGGCGGAAAGAATTGTAGGCAAATACTTAAAAGAATTGGATTTGAAGATATCGTGGAGGAGTAGAATTTAGAGTTCAATTTCCAAATTTACCCATGGAAAACGCTTCTCTGCCCAGATACAAATATCCACGGGTTGTATTTACTTAAACGCTCCATGTAAAGACTGTGGCAAATTTATAATACAATTATTCATGCTTTTTCGCAATGTCCTGTTCTCAAAATCGTGAGGGACTTTATCAGCCTCAACATTCGTCGAATTGACGACAAAAATATTTCCCCCATTCTTCTTTTCGGTCTCACATCCAACCTGCGATCTGCGTCGGAGAAAACAAGAGCAATAGAGTTTGCTCTATCAAGCTCTAGAAGTTACATGGCGGAGCACCTTGCGTCGGGTAAATCTATCGAAACCGAGGAATTAAGATCCATTCAAATTTCCGCTGCTGCTCGTTACTCTGCGCTGGAGATCAAGATTCCAGGACGTGCTGATTCCCAGTGGAGGTTCGCGGGAGACTTGGTTCGCTACTTTCCCTCATTCTCGGACAAAACAGTGAATGATCTTAAAAAACTCTTACGAACTTATAGAGGTTTTATCAGAAGACATTTTTGTTATTAATTTACCACTTTTATTTTTATTGTCACTGTGAATTTTTTTACCGTTTTTAACGCATTATTTTTTACAAAAAAAATCTTTTTAACGACCAGAATGTTTTTCTATTGAAATTGACTTTTATATTTTGCAATTAAATTTTAAACTAGAATGTTTATTTTTATATATATGTAATTATATGTAACTTCGCTAAATAGAATAAGGTCGAAAAAAAAAATAGGGCAATCTGTAGGTAATGGTCGTTATTAAAAACAATTTATAGAACGGAATGTATCCATTTTTACGAATATTTGTGAATTGCCCAATATTGCAGGGAATGTATTGAATGCCCCTGCCATTTTTAATGGACATAATTTAATTGCCCAGTCAATGTGTAGATAGCCCTTTTTTCAAATTGCCGCAATATATATATATATATCAATTTCTTCTCTATCAATAGAAAAAATATATATATTCAAATAATAATATGAGAAATCGAGGGACCTTTCAAGCGATAAACAAATTCCATTGATCATGGCCCAT
Source organism: Caligus rogercresseyi (assembly GCA_013387185.1). Classification (NCBI taxonomy): domain Eukaryota; kingdom Metazoa; phylum Arthropoda; class Copepoda; order Siphonostomatoida; family Caligidae; genus Caligus; species Caligus rogercresseyi. Next base: position 16,566,282 of record CP045897.1, on the reverse strand, counting down.
TTAAACCTATAATTCATTATGATAATATTCTTAGCTCTGATTAAATCAACAATTAAGTGCAGGGATGTTATATTTGACAACAGGAACAGCTGTTTTATTATTCCGATCATGTTAGTAATTAGTTTTTTAAATAATGATGATAACATATAAACAAATCCTCAATTTGAATACTGTTTAACAAAAAAAAAAAATATATATATATACATAAGGGGGTATTATAAAAAACTAATATTAAGATATCAAAATTTATCCCCCTGTGAAAGTTGCGTCATAAGAAACTAAATGATCGTAAAAAATGGATTTTGGTTTGACTCCCCCCTTACCCCCCCCCCCAATTGCGTTCAAAGGTTTCGTTATTAATCAAAACTTTTTGTTATTACTTATTTTGAAAAAAAATATTATTACAAAATTTAGCTATGATCAATTCATGACTTTAATATTTTTTTTCAGTTTTTCGTCAAATAATACTTAGTATCAATAAATGATCATAAGTGCTGACGCACCAACCATTTTAAAATAACGGCTCCTACTAGGGTTCTTTTATAGTTTCAAGAAAGAAAAGAAAAAGAGGGTACTCATGTTGATTTTTTAAAGTTATTTTTTAAATATGTTTGCTTTTCACATCTTAACTTTCATACAGTAACTCCCTCACATGGTTGAGAATAGAAATCTATGACGTTGATTATATCCATAAACTTTTGCAGATTATAATATAATGACGAAAAATGTTTTCTCAACTGATAACAAGAAATTATTGTTAAAGGTAACTTGTTATTTTAAAACTTAATTCTTATTTCTTAAAAAAATATTTTTTGAACTCCACCATGAATACATTGATCACGTATTACTAAAAAGTAGCATAGCGGAAGATCAAGCGAAATAACTACTTTAAGTAGTCGAAGAACATTAAAGACTTGACACTTTGGTCACTGTTGTGTGTTACGGATACAACACCAATGTCAGAATATGGTAAGGAGTAATAAAAAGACTCGAGTTATGTCTTAAAAGACCACTTCCGTGGATTATTTGTCTTCTACACATGATTGAGTTAGCTTTTAGATAAGTTTTTAAACATTTAGATGGCGCACAAAAAGTTGCCTTATGAAGGTACCATAGGAAAATTAATTAATACAGACTCTACCAAAAATTCTATAAAAAGTTTTTAAATACTTGTAGGAAAAGTAAAATACTTAAATCAAAGTTTACGTTATTCTTTAAGCTCAGATAAAAATATTTATACGAAATTACATTAGGAATACAAACAGGAAAATTTTCGAATTCAAGTTTTTGCTACAGGTCTCCAGGAGCATTACATGAGGCAAAATGTCTTATCAAAGCCAACAGAATTTTAAGATCCTATATTTCACTAAAAAGTCCATGTGAGTCTCACTTAAAACTTGTAAAATTTATACTAATTTTTTACGCTCCTATATGGTTTCAAATCAAGTTAAATCCTCTTTTTATTGAAGGCTCGAAGCATTATCAATTCAACATAACTTTATTACAAGAGATTACTCTTGTAATGAAGTTATGGCGTATTTTAAAAAATAACTTAAAAACATACTACCGGCTGATACCGGATTAAGTTCCGGTGAGGTGGGTCCAATCTAGAAGCTATACAAACAAACAAACACACAACTTAAAAACATCAACATGAGTACCCTATTTTTCTTTTTCCTTCTTGAAACTATAAAAGAACCCTAGTAGGAGCTGTTATTTAAAAATGGTTGGTGTGTCAGCACTTATGGTCATTTATTGGCATTTAATATTGTTGGACGAAAATTTGCAAAAATTAACAAACTCAAAAATTGATCATAGCTAAATTTTGTTAAAATATTTTTTTAAAATGAGTAATAAACAAAAGTTTTGCTTCATAACGAAACCTTTGAATGCAATTTTTTTTGGGTCAAACCAAAATCCATTTTTCTATGATCATTTAGTTTCTTATGACACAACTTTCGCGGGGGGATAAATTTTGATATCTCAATATTAGGTTTCTATAGTTAGTTAGTTAGAAATTTATTACTGTTTACAATAGACAAACATATACAGATATACATAAACTAAAGTAAAGAACACAACCACACATTGGGGTATCTGTGTTACGACAGTAAAAGTAAAGTAATCATATTTATATATTAAAATTTTCATTATAACATTTTTCATCTTTGTACATTTTAAAAACTTGATTATTTTTGTTTCCTCATCCTCCTCTTGCGAAACTAGGTGCCTTTCGTAGGACAAAGCGGGGCATTTGTAGATTAAATGATGAGCAGTCTGTGATCACATATTTCACTCGTGTTTTTCCATTTACTCAAATGAGAGAGAAATGGTCCATGTCCGGTATAGGCTTGGACAAGAAGTTGGGCATCTTGATGTCGGTGTTTGATGGGTTTTGGCTTCGGGGTTTTAAGCATGGAGCGTGTATGCTTCATCTTTTGGTCATTTCTATATCGGTGACACCATTTGTTGTAAAAGAAATCGTTAAGTGTTTTCTTTATATAACTTGGAGGAACACCGACATTTTTCCGGATTTTGCTCACACTTCCATTTTTTGCTAGATGATCCGCAAATTCATTTCCCGTTATGTCATTATGACCTTTGCACCATTCAATATGAATGTTTTTCTTCTTTTTTCCTTCAATCAGGACCTTCTTACAGTTCTTCACTACCTCGCTAGTTGTAAGTGGGTTGAGAAGAGCTGCAATCGCTGATTGGGAGTCTGATCTAATTATAATATTTTTGGAGAATTTTTCTTGATTAAGGAGATCTTCTACAGATCTTGTAATTGCCACAACTTCTGCTTGAAATACTGATGCCTCTGTGTTCAACGATACCATTGAGTGGTGTAATGATATGTCACCCCTAGTAATTGCCCATCCAGACCCAGTATTACTTTTATCATCTTTTGAACCATCCGTGTAGATAATTGTATCGGGATTGGGGATTTCAAGGTTGTCCACCCAAATGAATTGTCCCTTAATGAAGTCACTTTCATGGTTTGTGATGGCTTCCTCCAAAATTTTGTCGCTAGAGAACCTATGTCCACGACGTGTTGGAAGGATGCCAATACCATCCCAGGTGTTCCGCAGAAAATGTCTTGTTCTCCATCTTGATTGTGTTGCTTGCGCTTGGACATATATATCTAGAGGAGTTATACCCAGTACTGCTTCCATCCCTGCAGTCGGTGTTGAGCGAAGTGTATGGGTTATTGACAGAAGTGCTTTTCTTTGAACTGAATTTAGGATTTTAATCCCGTTTTTCTTTGAAGTAATAGAATGTCCCCAAGTAAGGCACCCATATGTGATGACTGGTCTGACCATTGCTTCATATAGCCATAGGACTTTATCCGGAGTTAAGCCCCATTTTTGGCCTATGATTGCCTTAGACATGTTCCATATACGAGCACACTTTGCTGCCTTTTCTTTGAGATGTTCTGTCCAGGTTAGTCCTTGATCAAAGGTTAAGCCTAGATATTTCATTCGTGGTGAATATTCAATTACTTTACCATCTATTTTTAAGCATGGGAAGTATTTAGACCGGAGTTTGTATGCTTTAGAGAATACTATGGCGTTTGATTTGATTGGATTAAAGGTAAGGCTATTTCTTCTTCCCCACTCACAAACCGTGTTGATTGCCTCTTGCATTGCATTAGCAAGTGTGGTGGGATTTTTTCCACTTACTAGTAATAAAATGTCGTCAGCATAACCAACAACTTTGATTGCACCTTTTTTAAACTTCGCCAGTAGGGTGTCCATTATAGTGTTCCAGACTAATGGGGATAACACTCCTCCCTGTGGGCTGCCACACGTTGGATTGACGATGACCTTTTCGCCTCTCAACTCGGCTTCAACTGTTCTTGTACTAAGAAGATTTTTATACCATAATCTGATACTCTCTGGAATTCTCAGTCTTTTCATTGCATAGTCCGCAGAGAGAAATCTTACGTTATCAAAAGCACCTGTGCAGTCAAGACTGACCGCGAGAGTACATTCTTTTTGGAATATGGCTTTCTCTATTATGTCTGCGGCTTGTGATAGGGCGGTTTCTGTTGATAGGCCTCTTGTGTAGGCGTGCTGTGAGTGAAGTATAGGGATGCTTTCATCAACCTTCCACTTCACAATTCTTTCAAGTCCTTTAATAAGGAAGTTCGATAGGGTAATTGGTCTAAATGACTTTGCCAAGCTATAATCAGCCTTACCAAGTTTTGGCAAAAATCTTACTTTCATTTCTCTCCAGCTTTTTGGAGTGTAGCCCGTGCTGACAATTACTTTGTAAAGGTCCGTAATGTATTCCACTAGTCTACTACCAAGTTGTTGAAGTACAATAGGCTTGAGTCCGTCCGGCCCGGCGCTTTTGTATGGACTAAACGAATTAAAGGAATTCCTGACCCTGTTGCAATCAACAAAGTTGATGTCAAACTTATTTATTTGTAAGGGGCTTTCATAGTTGACATTGAATCTGCAGTTAGGAAAATGTGTCTCCATGAGTATTCTCAGGGATTCATCAGGTGACTGTGAATATCCAGTTTTTGTTTGTAGAAGACCTATAGAATAATCTATCGCTTTTTGACATCTAATTAGTTTGGCAATGTCCTTTGTGCTTTCAGCGCTGGTGCAGAAGTTTTTCCAAGATTCTCTTTGTTGTGTTCTTAATGAGGCTCGGTATTCTTTTCTAGTGTTTTGGTAATCTTCTCGAAAAGAACTATGATGACGTTTTGGCTCGAGCTTTCTAAGTTTTTGTCTCAAACTAGCAAGATTTTTAGTCCACCATGGCACTGATTTAGTATTAATCATTTTTTTAGTGGACAGGCTATATCAAGCCCCTTATTTATTACTTTGATAAGCATCTCGGCGCATTGATCAATAGCATTTGCGTCGGGAGATATTTTTGGTAGTGTCATCATTTCTGTGTGGTGCCTAAAGGAGTTCCAGTCAGCTTTTCTAAAGTTTATAGATAGTTCAGCACTTGGTTTATATTTTCCAAAGGTGAATACTATGTACCGATGGTCAGACATAGATGGCCTAGGATCCACATGCCATCCCTTGATTTCAAACTTTCTGAAGGCGTGTTGGTTCATAATTGTGATATCAATGGTTGAGCTGGCACGTTGAGTGAGAAAAGTAGGCTCATTTCCCTCGTTCACAACGATAAGGTTGTTTACCTTGATGATATTTTCCAAAATTTCTCCCCTTACGTCAGTATCCTTACTACCCCAAAGACGATTGTGAGAGTTGGAATCCATGGTAAGTAGAAGCGGTTTCTTGGCACATTCACAATGTTTTATAAGTTTTAATAGTGTCTCATTTTCAACAGCTAATAATTGATCTAGATATGCTACACATATATACGTTAGAGATACTTCTATCTTGATACATATTGTGCATATATCTCTGTCAGAGAATTCGGGAACAAACCAGGCATTCAAGTGATTCGCGGTGCGAATGCAGGCCCTTGGTTTTGAACCCGGTTGACAATGAATCGTATATCCACTCAAGTTCAGGCTTTTTGTTGATTCTCTATAGATGTATGGTTCGGTTATTAAGGCTATCCCATATTTTCTTAATTTAAGCTCTGAGTTAGCTGTTTTGGAGTGTTGTGTATTGATGTAAGCACAGCTAATCATTATTGTTTATTTGTTGGTGGTGTAGGTTTAAGAAGGATACTTGCTGCATCACAGAAGAACCTGTCTATTTTACCCTGTTTTTTATTACTGGTAAGTGCCGTTTTGGATGTATTTCCTGTTTGTTTGTCTGGAGTTTTTTGTCTTCGGGATTTAGACCACCACTGTTGTCCCTATCCAAATTTTCGCCTGTGTCTTCAGAAGTCGTGCTCTTGTTTTGGCTAGGTTCTTTTGTGAATTCATTTCCGTGTTGCCCTTCTTTAGGATTTTTTTCTTCTGTCCCTTGTTTCTTTTCCTCTTCAGATCCTTGATGTTTGTCCTTACGCGTATTGTCTTCTTCATCCTCAGTCTCTTCTTCCTGCTCCAAAATGGGCGCATTTCGCGGGTCCTGGAAACGCACTTTACCTGCAGAAGCAAAAAATAGGTTTCTATAATACCCCCTAATATATATATATATATATATATATATATATATATATATATATATATATATATATATATATATATATATATATATATATATATATATATATATATATATATATATATATATATATATATATATATATATATATATATATATATATATATATATATATATATATATATATATATATATATATACTAGCGGATGTTACCCGGCGCTGCCAGGGATTATCCAACTTGACTATAGTCTTTGGAATAAAAAAAAGATCATACGAATAATTTAGTGATGTAATCACATGTGATTTTTCATATTAAAATCAGTTCCTTCAAAAGTTGTTATTGGGCCTTCATTGCCATTTTTCCCCGTTTTTTGTACCTTAAGGCTCAGAATTTAAACATCGTAAAAAGAAGAAATCACAAGAATAATTTTAGTAATGCCATTTCATATGACGTTTCAAATTAAAATCAGTTCCTTCAACAATTGTTATTGGACCTCCATTGCCATTTTTTCCGTTTTGCATTCCATACCGCTGGGTATTTAAGCATCGAACAAAAAAGAAATCATACGAATAATCTTAATTATGTCATCGCATGTGATTTTTCATATTAAAATAAGTTCCATTGGATCTTCATTGCCATTTTTTTCCGTTTTGTATTCCTAACGGCTGAGTATTTAAGATCGTAAAAAGAAGAAATCACACGAATAATTTCAGTGATTTCATTGCATGTGACTATTCATTTTAAAATCAGTTTCTTAATAAGTTATCATTGGGTCTTCATTACCATTTTTTCCGTTTTGTGTTTCTTAAGGCTAGGTATTTAAACTTCATAAAGATACATAATTTTTGAAGCCATTTAATAAAGAACAAAGAGTGCTGAAGATATGTATGGTAGTGATGAATATTAGAGCATTTTGGGGGAAAGAAAGGGACAGAAAAACTTCTTTTTAAGTAATCATATAGAAAACGAATTTTCCGGTAAACACTGAAAATAACAAAAACATGTCTTACTACCTTACAATCATCCACAGAAAATTTAGTCAAAATCTAAATTGGCAATTTAAAAAAAAATGACAAAAAACGTTTTGGCGAATAAAATAAGTATGGCGATGACGAATTTTCCGGGAGTTGACAACCCCGCCAAGACACTCCCTGAGCTCTCAAAACTATTCACTGAAAATTTCGTCAAGATCTAATGACACGTTCGGGAGATACAGGGAACGAACGAACAAACGAACGAACGAACGGAATTCTTTTTTTATTAGTATACGAACGAACGAACGAACAAACGAACGAACAGAATTCTTTTTTTATTAGTATATATATATATATATGTATTAGGGTTGTTCTTATTTTTCAAATGTTTGAAATGTTAGCGACTTTGTGGATTTTCTGTTTCTTGGTGATAAAAGAAGACGACATACAAAGTTTGAACAAAATCGGTCAACATTACGAGGTCGTGCAACAAGGTCAAAGTTTTAAAAATTTAGTAAAAATATAGTTTTCCGCGAATTTCTTCAAAATGGTGGACGTTACAGACTTCAATAACAATTATTAATTTAAAGGAAATTTAATTTACTACCAGACGTATGTTTTATGTTTTTTAATAAAACAAAGTTTTCAGTAAAAACAAAGCAAGAAAGGGAGTGTGTATTGTTAGCTTATTTCATGGCTTTTTTGTATCAATTAACTTCACTCGCCTGTAGAAGATGACTTGTTCGCTTCAGAGTAAAATAGTACTTTTAAGTTTAGTAAAACTTTAGATGATAAATCCAAAAAGACCTTGGTTGCATTTTATCAATTCAGAATTCAGTACAATCTGAGTTTACATCATATGATTCAGAGCCTGTATTGACCTATAAGAAATCGATTATGAAAAAAATAAATCATAATGTGTTTCTTAGATGTGCGTCAAGGTATCCTCTCAAAATTTTACTTTGTCTTTGACGCATTTATAATCCATTATATGCGTCCTTTTGTACAAGAGATATGCTTTTTTAATGTGCATATAACTCTCTACTTATTAAATTGACATGATTTAGTATACCAAAATATTAAAGCTGGTTAACCAAGCTTTCATTTGATATATTTGTGTTCTAAAAATCGCTATACTTTAAGAGATATAAGCAAATACGTACTCTCCCCCAAAAATTGATCTTTTGATATGAGAATATACGATTACCATTTGGTAACGGCAGTTAGTGTAACCTGGATAGGAAGAAAAAAAGAAGGGAGAGAAGTGAGGCAAAATACTCCCTCCCTTCTCTTTCTATTTCTATCCAGGTAACACTAACATAATTACCAGATGGTAATCGTATATTCTAATATCAAAAGATCAATTTTTGGGGGAGAGTACGTATTTGCTTTTATCTCTTAAAGTATAGCGACTTTTAGAACACAAAATATATCAAATGAAAGCTTGGTTAACCAGCTTTTTAATATTTTGGTATACTAAGTCATATCAATTTAATAAGTAGAGAGTTATATGCACATTAAAAAAGCCTATCTCTTGTACAAAATGACGCATATAATGGATTATAAATGCGTCAGAGACAAAGTAAAATTTTGAGAGGATACCTTGACGCACATCTAAGAAACACATTATGATTTATTTTTTTCATAATCGATTTCTTATAGGTCAATACAGGCTCTGAATCATATGATGTAAACTCAGATTGTACTGAATTCTGAATTGATAGAATGCAACCAAGGTCATTTTTTTTTTTTTTTTGCCTATATGGTTCGATAGAATTGCATCCGATTGGATATAAATAAGCATTATAGCATTATAATTAGTCTATCGAACCTAGGATCTTATCAATGAGGTAGACCAAAAATGACCATCCCCTCTCGGGATTCGAACCTGCGCCCCCAACATTGAGAGTTGGACACGCCTTAACACGCACGGCTATCGAGCTCCCTTAGGTCATTTTTGGATTTATCATCTAAAGTTTTACTAAACTTAAAAGTACTATTTTACTCTGAAGCGAACAAGTCATCTTCTACAGGCGAGTGAAGTTAATTGATACAAAAAAGCCATGAAATAAGCTAACAATACACACTCCCTTTCTTGCTTTGTTTTTACTGAAAACTTTGTTTTATTAAAAAACATCAAACATACGTCTGGTAGGAAATTAGATTTCCTTTAAATTAATAATTGTTATTGAAGTCTGTTACGTCCACCATTTTGAAGAAATTTGCGGAAAACTATATTTTTACTAAATTTTTAAAACTTTGACCTCGTTGCGCGACCTCGTAATGTTGACCGATTTTGTTCAAACTTTGTATGTCGTCTTCTTTTATCACCAAGAAACAGAAAATCCACAAAGTCGCTAACATTTCAAACATTTGAAAAATAAGAACAACCCTAATATGTATATATATATATATATATATATATATATATATATATATATATATATATATATATATATATATATATATATATATATATATATATACCGCCTATATTAATGTCTAAATGTGTCCAATAAATATTGTTTTATGAACTAAATAATATATTAAGCATATATACAGTGTCTGATAAGGAATATGCACATTTTTATTATTTATCAGTATATACCAACAGCCTGATATATAGTAATATGGAAAATATAAAATGTATGTATCTTCCCATTCTTACATGTCATTGGATCTTGGAAGCCTTGAAAAATTATTTATATTGTCAAATATAGATGGTCTTCAGCCTCCAATATTTCTTCTTTCAATTTTAGGATATTTGCTCCAGAATAAGCATATATATCATATGGCTGTAACAAGATAAATACTTAGACTGCTCTCAAAAATGTACAGAGCAGGAATTAATATACTCGGAAAATAATTTCTACAGTTATTTCGGTAGCTATGAAAATTAATTTTATTTTGTAAGGGAAATAATTATGTTTAAAATATTTACAAACACAAAAGTTTTACTGCACGTCTTAAAAAACGTGGCTTCAAGATATAGTCCCATTGAATCAATGCCATACACAATGCACTTCTTCGTCCCAAATCCCTTTTGACGTAGAGAGTGACAGAATGCCAACATCTTCAGTCTTAAAACTTGAAGACAATATTTCTGGCAGCTGCGGCGAGATACGGTTCCTTGGACCTTTGCATCCCGTCCCTGAAGGAGTGTTCATGGACTCATGGGGCCCTAGAAGCAATGCAATTCCTTTCCAGTTCTGTCTTCAACAAAGACATCCTAAATATAAATAATATACTTTTTATATATTTCAACAATTTAAAATTATTCATTTTCTTAGTCCATTGATTGAAAATTATATGGGGCTCTATCAGTTTATTTCAAAATGTTCATGTTTGATGCTTAAGTTGAAAACAAAATTGTTTAATTTTGATCTTCGTATAAGAAATAGTTTATAGTTACTTTCTCTATTACATATGTATATATTTCATGGACTTTGTAAAAAAAGAATTAATAACTAAATATATATATTAGAAAAATATTTGCCAAAATAGTATTTATTAGCAACGTTAGACGCATTTATATTATTATTAAATTTTGTATTATATATATAATATGAATATATATCAATATAAAGTTATGTTTCTTTAATAATAAACATGGTGAGAGTTATTATCCTTGATGCACTCCTAATATATGTTTTTTTAAACTAATTACGTATCGGGTTGACCCAACACTCTACAAAATGATTATTGTAGAAATATTTTCCAATAAAAAAATATAATTCTAACCTATTTACAATAGAAACCTTACGTTAAAGATCCTTTTACACAGACCTATGTTTGTCTTAATTTGGCATAGGTGCAAAAATAACCTTATTTACTATTTCAAAACTAATACATTTATTCCCATCAGAGCTTAAGCTAATATTGCTAACAATTTGTCCATATATAATCATGGCTTTTCCTATCAAAAGGAAAATTACTTTTTCTTGACGAGTTTGTGTGGAAATTTATTGAGACACTGTTGGTGTGTCATAGGATTTGATTTTTTGAGTAAGTTTGAAATGGTTGTAGGTATGTAGATGTGTCAAATAAGAGGCTGTTTCACTTCTATGATGGGGTTAACGATATAAAAAATGAGGTTTCAAGGGATACGAAAATACGTGGTCCAAAGCATAGAAACTCTTAGATCTGCAACAACATAGTCAACAAACAAGGCGGTTTTCTTTAAAAAGTATATACAAAACACGATGTCACATAAATAATTATTTTTAAGAGTTGATACAGCTTTGCAGGCTTTTGGTTTTATTATTGTTATCTTTTAATAATGAATTTACCTGTTTCCCTATCAATCTTTTAATACCACCCTCATTTGTATTATACCTTTTTTAACATATCACAAGTCATTGTAATTGGATGTATTTGAAAAATTGTATTGAAATATATATTGAATATTAAAAAAAATGAGGTTTCATATTTCTTTTCTCATAAAGAGGAGTAAAAAAATTCAAGCTTTGCATGACAACTCATTTAATGACTGAGTGATTGCCTGTTGTAGCTCGACATAGAAATTTCAGCCTGAAAAGGAGATAAATATCGGAAACGAAATTGACAATTTTTTGAAAAAAAAAATTAAGAATTATTTTCACAGTTGATCACGTTTACAACCGTAGGAACGATCGCTAGCTTGAGGAAACAACAGAATAAGTTAAAGGGGTGTACAGCACAAAACATCCTGCCCAGACCATGGTTGTCGGCGTCGTGGCCTCTGATGGCAAGAAGGTGTATCCCTTCTTGTTCAAGGCTGGGTAGAAAATCAACCAGAATGCCTACTACAAGGTGCTCAGGTACACCATCTTGCCATTGCCAAAGGCTAATTATCCAGAAGGCGACTACGTGTGGACCCAGGATGGTGCTCCCCCTCATACAGCTTCGAAGTGTCAAAAGTTCTGCGCCATTAACATGGCCCATCTCTAGTCAAAGGAGATGTGGCCTTCTTTCTCACCAGATCTTAACCCTCTGAACAACGCTGTTTGGGGAATTTTAAAGAAGGAGACAAACAAAACCTCTCACCCAAATGTGGACTCCATGAAGACTACCATCGTGGCTGAGTGGGACAAATTGTCGTCAGAGGGGTTTATCATCAACTCCTGGAAATACTTCGACGTCGTGGGCAGGCTGTAATTGAAGCTATTGGTGGGAATACTGAGTCAAAAAGTTTGTAAAGGCAAAGTTCATAATTTATACTTAATTCTTTTCATTATTACCTCCGCCGAAGGAGGTATTGTTTCACTGGCGTTTGTTGTTGTGTTTGTTAGTTTGTTGTTTGTTGGTTTGTCAGCAGGATAACTCAAAAAGTACTGAACGGATTTGAATGAAATTTGTGGAGTTGTTGGAAGGGCCAAAAGGAAGAAGTGATTAAATTTTGGCATCTCTGAGTGCAGAATTAAGGCGCCAAATGAGCTAAATACTACTAATTTTCCAAGTTAGCCTACTCTGCCAATAGATGTCGCTGTGCTGTGAATTGGGTGCCGGGAGCGTGTTCCTCTCGGAATTTCCGTCTAGGGGAACCCTCCCCCGTCTCTCTACGCCTCCCCAGTCGTGAAAAATCCGCCTCGGAAGGCTCATGACGGCGGAGGTTTGCACTCTCTGAGTGTATATATGCCTCTAGTTATAATTAAAGTTATAGTATTATTTGTATTTTTCTAAAGCTGCTGCTTCAGTCCACGTTTTCTTACGATCATATATATATATATATGTATATATATATATATATATATATATATATATATATATATATATATATATATATATATATATATATGTGTGTGTGTGTGTACATTACATATAGATGTTCCCCATTTATTATAGAATATCTGTATTTTAGTGTTATTTACTGATAAACAATATTCACTTTTTTGAAAATTGAAATAAATGTTAAAAAAAAAACAAATAACATTAGCTTATTATCTACAAGAATAGTTTTAAGTATTTTATCGTGAACTTTTAATACTCAGTTAGTGAAACTCAATGAATCTGCGCCAACAATATACACTTCCAATACAAAGCCATGTAGCTTCATTTCTTTAGAAGAAACTAAAGGAATATATATTTTATAACGATTCAAACATGTGCCTAGCGTGGTTCATGAGTCTTGGTGAATCATCATCATTTCTACCAACCTAGTAATGTGTAAATAAATAATGAAGATTGATCGTAGGATTATTCGAGCACACACACATAACATACACACACGTTCTACATATACTTTTTTTAAACACATACTTTCGGGATCTGATCCAACTCTACTCTGTCAAATCAATTTACAACTTCCTTTCTGTAATGATGGTAAACCATCAATCTCGACAATACTACTACTAATATTTATAGTAGAACGATACTTTATTTAAGGGATGTAAGGAACGTAGAATTGAAAGAGAAAGGGATTTGTACACGTTAAGCACGAAAACTACATTTAAAAAAATATTTATAATATTAGAACGCTATGTTACTCTTATTTACAGGAAGATGAAAGGAAAGACAAATTTAAAGAGAAAAGGATTTATATACGTTCAGCACGAAAGCCACATTAAAAAAAAGTCTGTTAGAATATCTTTTTTAACTGGACCCAAGGAATGAACACAATTACTAAATAAGGTATAGTATTTGGCTACGACATTTATGTGGAGTTCCATTTTAATATTGGAAGGAATAAATTATATAACTAATTTGTGTACAAGCATATCAAAGTATTGAAAAACAGTTATATATTTGGTAAAACATTCTGTTAGTTTCACAGATGGAGCTCCAGTTACCGAACTTTCTTCATTTTTCCAATATTTTTTCCGGTTCTTTTTTCATTTCCTTCAGAACTATTTTGTTTTCTAGTTTCTTTGCAATCATTTCTCTATCTTTATAAGTATTTTTAGAACTAATATCGTTATCATTAGTCTGATTTTCATCTCCTTTATTATCATTTCGACAGTTGAAGACCAAAATAACAGTTTTAACATATTTCAAAAGATACAATGGACTCCTAATCCACAATAAACGGTAGGCGGAAAATTGCCCGAAGGAAAATTGCCCGAAGGAAATTGCCCGAATGGAAAATTGCCCGAAGGAAAATTGCCCGAATGGAAAATTGTCAGAATTTTTTTAGTATTTTTTAAATCCCAAAATGCCCAAAGCCTTATATAAGTCCCCTAAGAACTCAAGTTTATACCCAAAATGTTAGGGTTTTTGGGGTGCTGCTGGACCTCAAAACGTGATAATTTCTACCTCGTATGCTAAAATAATTCATGTTAGCCCCTCAAAACCCAAATTTTTTGTTCCGCCGGGTCTCAAAATGTAATTGTATCCATGTCTTAATTTAAGCTAAAAATGAATGATTAAAACCGTTGCTTGAATTAGTCATGTTAGCCCCTTAGAACACAAATTTATATCTCAAAATTTTGAGGTCGATTTCTGGAATAATAGCTCTTTTGCTCTTGATAGATATTACGTTAATGGATAAAGATAATTTTACAAGAAAAAATCACCGTAATTTCTTTGTTAGACCCAGTATTTTTAAGCCTCACGTTTTGAGGTCCGAACTCAACTCAAAAAGGGGTATAAATTTGTGTTAGGAGCCTTTTGATTGATAGTACCTGCTTGGCTTAAATTTATATCATAATTGATAATTTGTCAAATTGATTATATTAAGTTACAGTTTATAACAGAACAAAGAATATATATATAAACAAAAAAACATACAATACAAACAATAAGTCTCTGGCCGTTATAAAGACAGAATAGATCGCTTATTCAATACGCAGGGGAGTGCATCTTTGTCTGTTGCATCCATTTTTTGTTTCGTCTCTGAATTTCATACGCAGTAGGATTTAAATACTTACAAAGGAATTTATTTCTTGCATCAAAATAGTTCTTACTTTATGATGAACTAAGCTAACAAATAAATATATATTAGGTCGTAATAAACACAAAATATATCGCCTATTCTATACAAAGGGAGTGTATCATTGTTGTATCCATTTTTCTTTTGTCTTTGAATTTTAAATCAAAATTTATACGTAGTAGATATAATCAGACATAATTAATTTCATTTGGTTACAAAAATAGAAAGTTATTAATATCAAATATATTTAATTTTGTCAGCAATTAAATATATTTTTTACCACAAAATAAATATTACTTCTTAAATTTAATTTAAAGTTTAAACTTTACGTTACTACAATTTGTAAACACGGCCTATTATGTTCATTTATGTCCAGAATTTGGTCACAATAACTGATAATATTTAAGTACCGTATTTTCCAGATTATCAGTTGCTCCGTAGTATAAGTCGGACAGGCCAAAAAATGAAGAAGGAAGGAGGAAAAGGCATATATGAGTCACACCGGAGTATAAGTTGAACTTGAAAATACCTACATATATGGAAATTGTCTAAGGAACGTTTTATAGTGCATTCAATCATTTTGTAACATTTTTGGGGAAAATTTATTTGATAG
Source organism: Caligus rogercresseyi (assembly GCA_013387185.1). NCBI lineage: Eukaryota > Metazoa > Arthropoda > Copepoda > Siphonostomatoida > Caligidae > Caligus > Caligus rogercresseyi. The sequence goes on along the minus strand of CP045897.1, from coordinate 16,550,800 downwards.
AGAGGCAGAAAAACTTCACATATAAGTTGCACTGGAGTATAAGTCATACCCCTGGCCAAGCTACGAAAAAAAACCTGCTACTTATACTCCGGAAAATACGTTGTATATTTTTGTATAAGAGTCCCAATACTCAACTGTAAATCTATTATGGTGAAATTACTAGCTTCCATCTACGGTGGCATCTCAACAAAGGATTTTTCTTTATTAATGATTGCATACGCAAATCTGCATTAATGCGTTTAACTTGTCTTTTTTTATATTTTGTTTCTATAGGAGAATTTTAGTCAGTATATATCAGTTTGCTATCGAAGTAAGATATGGCGAAATTTATAAAAAGTGAAAGAAATCGATTGATCCTAGTTGATGAATATCAACATAGGTATTACAAAAATCGGCAAAATAGTAGAACTATTTATTGGGAGTGTTGCGAAAGGAAGGCAAAGAACTGTAGAGCAAAAATTCACACCAAATCTTAAACTGAAGTTGAAATTGTTAAATATGTGAATGAACATTGCCATGAATCGACGAAGGCAGAAGTGGACTCCATAAATTTTCGAAGAGAACTTAAGGAAGCATCTCTAAAGAACCCTCAACAAACAACCCGATCAACAATTTCGACAGCTATTTCAAACAGCGATGAAGCTACAATTGCGCAATTGCCAACATTATCGAATATTGCAAGAAGTGTTAGAGGATGGAAGACCATCAATGAAAAATTCCCAACATTTCCTCAATCTCGCATTGGATTCTCAATTCCACCCCGATTCAAAACTCTAGAAAATTCTGAAGATAATTTTCTTTTATATGACTCTGGAGAGGAGGATCAAAGTCGAATCCTCATATTTGGGACGAATTCAGGCCTTCAAGATTTGACGAATAATAGGAAATGGGCCATTGATGGTACATTCAAGATAACCCCTGATTTTTTTTACCAAATTGTAACTGTTCACATATACATTGAAACATCCATCGCTGTACCCAGATTATTTATTTTTCTACCAAACAAGTCAGAAACTACTTATAGACTATTATTTCAAAAAATTAAAGAAATTGTTGTTGAGCAACCAATTTCTATTTCTATTGATTATGAAATGGCTTTCATTAATAGTTTACAAGATGTGTTTCCGGAAACTTCACTTCATGGTTGCTTTTTTCATTTTTCACAGAGTTTATACAAAAAAAATATTGAACTTAGGTACAAAAATCGGTACCATTCTGAAGGAGATTTTAGTCTTCAAATTTAAATGTTTTCTTCGCTTGCATTTGTATCTCTTGACAATGTTGTTGAAATTTTTTAAGAACTCACAGAAAATGAATCTATTCCAATAGAATTTATTTTGTATTTTGAGTCCAATTATATTGGAATTCTAAGAGGAAGAATTAATAATAGGAGAAGGCATCCACCAAGATACCCAATTCATTTGTGGAATGTCTATGAAAGAGTATTATCTGGAGAACCTAGAACAAACAACTGTGTAGAAGGATACCACAATGCACTCAATAAAACCGTTGGATGTAATCATCCAAATATCTGGAAACTGATAGCGACTCTACAAAAAAAAGAGAAAATGTCTATGTCCAAAATTGTTCAAATTCGTAGAGGTGATGTTTTCAGGAAAAATAAAAAGTATGCTCAAATAAATTCTCGTATATTAAACATTGTTAACAATTATTACAGTATTGATGACAAAAAAGATTATTTGAAGTCTCTGGCCTATAATTTAAAACTGTTTTAAACATATGTATATTATATTTTACGATTATAGAACATTGTACTTTTTGAAGAGTTGAGAAAATAAAATCAAATGTTATAATATAAAACTACTTAATTTCTTACATTAAAAATGTAGTTTTTCAAATTTAATCACCTCAGGTAACTATTCTATTGCCTAACTAGCTACTTTGGGAATATTAATTCTTTGGGGTTTACAACAAATTATATATATTCGGGCAATTTTCCTTTCGGGCAATTTTCTGTTCGGGCAATTTTCCTTCGGGCAATTTTCCTACGGGCAATTTTCCTTCGGGCAATTTTCTTTCGGGCAATTTTCCTACAACCATATATATATATATATAATATAACTCCTCAAACATTTTTACCTGTGAAAAGATTAGCACGTCATTCCTTCAAGTTATAGGTGTATATGTATATAAATATAGAAATTGCCCGATAAATATAATATATTATAATCTTTTCACAGGTAAATATATTGAGGAGTTATATATATATATATATTTTTTTTTAAAGACTTTATTTGCTTAGAGTAGTTATATATAAAAATACAAAATAAACATTATAGTTTAAAATTATAACTCTAAACATAAGTCAAACAACAGTTAAAAAACAATCATTAGAATAAAAAACACGTTACATCATAACAGATTAAAAGAAACACAGTAACAAAAGAAATAAAAAAAGAGAATATAGAAATAACATTGACTCATACATTTGAAAAACTTTGGTAACTTTTATATTGGCGGATTAGTCGTCGAAGAAATTTCAGGCTCCATTGCGCACCATCAGGGTAAAATTTTATTAAATCGCCGGCGTAAGTCCATTGGGTCTCCGAAGCACAGGGAATCTTCATTGTTATCACGGAATAACTTGCGGAGGTAGAAATTAAAATAGCTCTAATGGAGTGTTGATCCAGGGGATGAGAAGTGGCCAGTTGTTCCGCTTAAAGACTTCGTATGCTTGACAAAGCATATTCAATGGCTTGTGTCTTCGGACTGTTGGAGCGTTTACAACTTGTTCCGAATAAAAGAATGGGTGTAATATACTTTTCTGTTATACCTCTAAGATTGAATTTAATAAAATGTCTTAAAATGTTGAGGACAGGACAGAGAGCAAAAGCATGATACACGGAGTTATAAAGTTTTCGGCAATCCTTGCAAGGCGAATTAAAATATAAACATCCAGAAGAAATATGAAACTGAGCTGTAAAACGTTTTCCATGCTTCACTTTTGTGATAGAAGATAGCATTTTCCTTTTCCATGAAATCGGTAATTGCAAATCTTTTAAAAACTTGTTGACAATTATATCTGCATCTTTTTTGAAATTTCCACTGTAAGATATTCTTGAGAGCCAAGGAATTGGCATTAAATGTAGAGAAGCTATTTTTGCAATTTAAAGGAGAACTTTCCAAAGTTAAAAATGGACTTTTTTTTGTCATGAATAGACAAAATGCCAGAAGAGAATGCTTCTAATTCTAACTTTTTGGGATCTGTAAGATTTTTGAAGAAAATCTTGTTTTAAGATTTTCCCTGATTATATCTATTGTTGAAGACGAATAAAAAGATGCCTGTCCCTTCCAGAGTATTCTCTGGACAGCAGCGAGGGAATAAGAAAACGAACTTATCCTACCATTCATGAAGTCGATGCCAACCAAAAGCCATGTATATGAAGGTGTTGAAGAGAAATAATTCCGCCATTCCTTATCTGGATACTTCGATAAGTCGATATAATTTTTTTGATAGATCTTGGGTATAACCACTGAAAGACTAGTCAGTCCACCACCCATTAAGTTCTTAGGTCTTTTCAGTGAAGGAACATAACTTGGATGAAAAAGTTTGGACAGCCATATTTCTTCTTCCTCAATAGCTCTCTCTGCGAGCCACGGAATGGCTGTTGACTTATACAAGGTTGCTGGTACGACTTTGAAGTTATAAAGGCCAATCCTTTGTTGAAGGTTTAGTTTCCTCCATCTTCTAATATTATTATGTATGAAGGCTTGAAGAGACGACCAATTGCCTATCCCATGTGACTCCCAAGATTTCAACTTTGTCAGCAACAGATAATGATGCTACCCGAACATCGTGAGATGGATTCCATTTTCCAATGGGAAGAATGGTGGTTGTTAGTATTAATTTTCAACCCTGACCTTTTTTCATATTTACTAAAATGGTTCATTAAAATTTATATACGTTTTGTCAACTGTACTTCTGTGTTGGCCTGAATGAACAGAGTTATATCATCGGCATACATATCGATGACATGCTTCGAAGATCCAAAAATCACACCAAAACGGCAAAATTTCCTCTTCACGGAATCGCTAAGATCCTTTAGTCCAGCGGCAAATAAAAGAGGCGCAGCAGGGCATTCTTGACGGCAACTCCTGCCCAAAGTAATACTCCGACTGTTCAGATTGCCCATTGACACAACAGAACTACCGTTAAAAAAGATTGCTCTTATGGGATTAAAATAATAAAGAGATTTAAGTTAGTGGAATGCATTGATGAATACTCTAAGGAGAGCGAGCGGCATAAATATATATCTCCTCCAATAGCATGAGTTTCTGTCCTATAAATGACTAATAATAACGTAAAATCATATTTATTTTTTTAATCTATTATAGACTCTAAGCCTTTCAACACTCTCCCATTAATTCTTATTGGAGATTTAAATAGGATTTAGAAAAAAAATAGCACTAGGTATTCTAATTGGGGAATATTAAACTCATTGATATACAAGTTAGGTCTCATTGAAAAGTCTCAAAAAGTATGTTCCGGTGAATTAGTGTCATGGAAGAGAGGATCACAATCTTCTAGAATTGATTTAGCATTAATATCTTCTTCAATCCTGTATCAATTTAAAAGTGCTCTTTATAGGCCTGAGCCTTTCTTTGATCATCACATATTGAATTAGGTTTAAATTTCTATGGAAAATCTAAAGCCTTTCAAATTCCAAAATGGGTTCTGAGAGATCATACATTTAGGGGAAAAATGAGAAAAAACTTAATCAAAAGTTTTAATGCTTCTTCATCCTCTGACGAGATAGCTTCTACATTTACCCGAGTAATACGCATCACAACCTCGAACTATATATCAAATTGCAGAAAACGTAGAATGGAAAATGAATCAAAAATTGATAGTTTACTCAGCAATCATTCCCTGTTTGTTCAAACTTTTTCCTCTGAGGTGTTCAATTCCTATAGGATAGCGGAAGTTGTTGAGACCGAGATGGTAGAAAAAGTTTCTAAAGAAAACCAGTCAAACATACGTTTAAAGAATTTACAAAGTCGCGATAAGTGCTCTGCTATGTCCATAAGTATGATCCATCATGAAGGCAAAAATATTACTAAGCCTAATGACATTCTACCCTACTTCTATAACCGCTTTCGGAAGTGGTTAGAGCCGACAGGATTGACTTTCCAAAGAAAAAGAATTTCGTAAAATGCAGAATCTTCACTCAAGATTGCATCATTTCTTATATTAAGAAAAAAATAAAAGATAAGAAGGCCTCTGGTATTGATGGAATAGTAGGATAATTTTATACTCTCTTTCCGAATGAAGTAGCTCCTTTCCTTCTTCGATTGGGAGAGTTGATGGAGACGAGGGGTAGACTTCCTAAACATATTACGAAGGGAAGCATTGTTCTTGTTTCCAAGAAGGAAAACGGAACGAACTTCAACCACTGGAGGCCAATTACAATCCTCAACTATTCTTATAGAATTATTTTGGGTATTTTGGCCCAAAAAATGAAACCGGAGTTGAGAAAAAATATAGGGGTGCCTCAGAAGGTTTTTTTTAAATTATAGGAATATAGCTGACGTTTCTCGCAATATTCAAGCGGCTATTGAGGCTGTGAGAGAGAAAAAACATTTGGAGCTGTTATAGGTATATATTTTAGAAAGACATTTGATTCAATTTCTCACGTGCAGATTCTTCGAGCAGTAAAATGTTTGCTCCCAAAGTACTTCTTCAATCCAGTTCGAGCGCTCTTGTTCAATGGATCTTCAGTGATATCGATTGGAGATCAAGAAAACCAATAAACGGGTTATATGAAAAACTTGTATCTGGATACGACACGGGTGCTTCAAGATTTAAATTGCGGAAACGAGTTGAAACCCTTCCTGATGATTTTGCTTTTGTCGACTCAGCGTCAATTCTTGGGATCGACGTTGCTTCTTCTTCAAGTATCGCGGATAAGATAAATATGACCAGGATCTTAGAAACACTACAAAAAAGCGTAACTTTTTACAAAAGTATTCCCCTCTCTCGTTTTGAAAGACTAATAGCATGGAACTCAGCAATTATTCCAAAAATTTGGCATATTCTGAGATACATTCCATAGAATAGACACCAAAACGTCACAATGGGGACTAAACGCTCTAAACGTGGAATGTATGTGGAAAGCATTGAATCTCTCATGGATGAAGAGGCTTTTCACAAATCATGACTTCTGGTCTTTAAGAATTAAAAAAATATTTTTAAATAACACAGGACACCATTTTTCGGAAAGAATCCATGTGGGACCTACAGAACTCTTTAAAGTTCTGCCTCTGTGTGGCTCTTACTGGAAAAATGAAACAATCGTGGAAGTCAGTCATAGAGGGGTGCCTTCCTCTTTTGGGTTCAGATGAGCCATTAAACGAAAACCCTAGACTACTTAGTCGTACGGAATTTCTCAAAGACTGTCACCTTACCTCGGTTGGTCAATTCAACAGAAACGAGGAAAAAACAAAAAACTTCATCCTGGACTTTAGGGTGAAAAAAATAATAAAAGACCGACCAGAGCCTGAAATTCCGTTTGGCCCACCCTCCCTTTTTACATCGGCTTATCCAATCTTAAAAATCAAGATGTTCGCCGAGCATATCATAAAAATGATTCCCATATTAAGTTCTTGACGTCTGTGCAAAGAAGTCTTCTATTCTAGTTTGTCTCCAAACCGGCATAAAAATGGAATATTATACAAAAGAGACAAAACATTACTTTATTTTATTTATAGAAAAAAGTTATAATAGAAGATTATATTCCAAGGATTCGCAAGGGCATTGATTGATATCCATGAGAAGAGAATCCTAGTGTTTTAAAGTATGAACTTCTTATATCCGAGTTGATACACCTACACAGTCGCTAGTTAAGTGAGGTCATATTTCATAATACCAACAACTACCTACGCTTTCTTTTTGCCACCAATAACATTCGACAAAAAGGTCACGGTTTGTTATCCTTACATATATACCAAGGCTTTTAGATACTACACATTCGTATAATAATTAAAATTGAAGCCGGGCCGAGGTTCTACACTCAAACAGGCGTAATCCAGCTGTATATAATTTAATTAAGTTAATTTACATAAATTCCTTTAGAAAAATGAGCAGTATAATAGATATTTTTTTGTAAAAAACCGTGAATATAGAAACTTCTTTGGGCTTGAGAAACTAAAGTAATAATAAATTCATAATTTTTCCATTCATAAATAATTATCTTTATGGAACTTTTTTATTTATATAGTTCCTATTTATGTTTATCTCAATGAATAAATTAGTTCGTGCTACGTTTAAAAAAGTTTTTTTAATGTTATTTTGAAAAGATCCAAATTTTGACAAAAATCATTGAATTCCCAGTTGATATATTAAAAAATCATGAAAAAAGTATAACACAAATAGTGTATTTTATACTGTTTCTGACTTTCCCTGGTGTTTTACTTTGATTTATCTGGACCCACATTATAATTCGATTTTTTCTTATTTTTATATATATTTTTTTTTCTCATCATATATTTTTTTTCAATATAGTGATTTACGAATTTCGTGATGTTTCGATTATAATAATGGATTCCCACAGTGCTGAAATTGATGAAATAATACATAATCTTTGCCAGCTATCTCATTTTGCAAATACAGTATATATAAAAACATTCATCAAAAGCATATTTGCCGAAAGTAATAAAACATTGGTGTTAGCAATAAATATATATTGGTGCAGTATTCAATATATATTTTTATCATCTTTATTGAAAAATATATCTTCTTTGTTTATTTCCATCCTCCAAGATAAACATGTTTTTCCTAAAGTTGTATGAATAATAAACAAGATCCACAAAAAATAATAAAAAGGAGGAAAATCAAAGAAATATAAATCTATGAAGTGCTTATAGGTAGAAAAATTATGTAGTTTCGACTACTGATATGCTCATATATAAAAAGAGAGGATAAAAAATTTATTGTTTATTTGCCTTCTTCAGATAAATAAACTCATTTTCCTTTCAGTAAGGATGAAAAGGTCGATCCATTGTACAAACTACAAAAGCAAAAACAAAATGGCTACCCCTTTAAGTTAATGGACATCAATAGATTTAATACACGGATAGAGAGTACATCCTCAATATTACTCAGAAAACTTATATCAAGGAAAACAATGTATTTACAAATGAGCAAATAAGTCCAAGAATCTTCCATAATGAGGCATAATCAAAGAATTTAATTTCTTGAATACCTATACCCAAGAACGTTAGGTGTCAGGCATTAAATAGAACTTTACATTCATTAACCTGTTCAATAATGTCTCTTTCTTCTAATATATATATATAATACTGGGTCGAAGTTCTACCAACAATATAACTAAAAAATATATAATAAGCAGGAATAAGAAATACTAAACAAAAAATAAATATTTTGAAAAACACATTACTATGAAAACTTATAATTTTGAATATTTTTTTCTTCAAAATTCGGCTAGATGGGATGTTTTTGGTCTATATTACTAATTCGGCCGGGAGTGTCCATGAAGAGCCGTCTATGGATGTTATTGATGGGGTAGATGTCGTGTTTCTGGCTGTAGCTTAAAGCAGGATCTCTCGGATTTCTCCTTGCCTCGTGGGCTCGTAATCGATATTTTCCTTTGCAATCAAGACCTTCGTCTCGACAAGAGCAAAGTCTACCCCCTTCGTTTTGTCAGAGGCTTTCTTCCCTCTCGAAGATAGCACAAACATCATGATAGCTCTAAATATAGGTGAATACCTGTCCCTAAGGCCTACCAAATTTTGAATAAATAACATTTTAGGCAGTAACATCACTCAGACGATTTTCCTTTATATCTAATACCTACACCATCTAAATAAATAACAATGTGTTTAAATATTTAATAATATCGATGAAGCCACACAACCTCGTATATAATTTCATATAAAAAATAAGATTTTTATGACTCTGTGTAACTATATTCACATGATTTTCAGCAAAAAAATTAAATTGGTTTAAAAATGTGTCATTTGCATTAGATTTTAAATTTTCAGGCCGGAACTCAGACAATTTATAAACATCTGAAAAGGTTTGATTATTATATTTTTCATTGGTCCATAAAAGTAGTAGTCCTTTTTATCAAACAGACATAAAGATAATGAGAGAAAAGAAAGAGAATATATATATTTTTATGCCATAAATCATAACAAATCGATAATGTGACGTCATGAGTGACGTTTCAGGGTTTTTTTTCTAATCAGAGGAATCTAAACATTGCGTTCTGTGCATCTTGTATTATCTATTATCTTTGGTCGGTGACTGAGAAAAATGATTCTTTTGATATTCTTGTTAGATCACATTCTCCTTGAAAAAAGGACTCAACAGAATAAATTGGAGGTTCAAAGTTGTTTCAATTTTTTTATTTGACGTTCGTTTCGTTACCAAGGGTTAAAAGTGCTTAAAATATGGTTGCATGTTTAATTTCTCTTTGAACAAGTACCCGAAGTCAACTTTGTATCAACTGGTATAACATTTATAGAAAAAGTTTATCCATTTTATTTCATTTATGCATATATTTTTTTATGCTAGAACATTTAAATAATTTATCGAGATTTTTATAAATTTTTATATATCCTTTTATATTCAGATTTTCTCAACGAAGTAAAATGAGTGAACAACTTATTATGTTCTTATAAAATTTTTTTTTTGATCAATATATATATGTATATATATATATATATATATATATATATATATATATATATATATATATATATATATATATATATATATATATATATATATATATATATATATATATATATGGAGAGTCATTGCCTTACCTATGTATAATGAACACACGTTCTTAGAATCGTCCTGGAAAATATTAATTTTCATAAGGTTACAGGTGTTCTCTGACCTTTTTATCACTTAAATAGTGTTGTGAGAATCCCTGGGCACCTTTCCTGGATCTGGACTACTCTTCAGCCGGTTGGATCCCCGCTTTTCGACGATCGGAAATCGTCGTTGGATACAGCTAAGATAGTCTTTTGTTATCATTCACCTTCAAGAGGAATTATTTCATCATAAATATCAACGGAACTTAAGTAATGGAAATATTGCCCAACCTTTCTCATAAGTAAGGTGTTGAATAGTACTTAAGGAAACATAATATCATGGAGGATAATTCATGTAATTCTAACTGGGATCCAGGACTACTGGACAAAAAGTCATCCATGAAATGGGAGACTGTTGCCTACAATAAAAGAGGCAAGAAAATTAGACCCCAGAAAGAGGCTACCCATGAGCCTCAAGTTAAAAATAATGCAGTGCAGGTGAAGCCTGCCCAAACCAAAGAAGATCTTCGTGATAAAAAGCGACGAAGAGAGGGTCACTCGAATGAAACTCCTCCATCCAAAGACCTCAAGGTCCTCAAAAACCAAAAAGGAAGTTCCTCTATGCAAGTATTGCGAAAGAGGCTAATGAAATAGTCATTGTTCGGAAGAACGGTGACCACATTTCTTTTGTTGAGTGGGAGAAACTCATTCAAATTCTTGACACGGATTACGTGACTCGTGTATCAGCTCAAAATTGTGAATTTATCCCGACATACGAGGGACGTAAATACACGACCAAAAGGGCCGTACTCTATGTAAATGAAGAGGCTTCGAGTCTCTACGTAAGAAATACTATTAAAAATATACCCCTTTGTTGTCTACCTCATGGGCAGAGGCGGAGAGAATGAGGGAGGAGAGAAATGAAAAAAGAAACTCACTGGATTCATTCGAGGAGTAACAGGAAACATTGGGGAGGAAATTCTAAGCAAAATAATTTCTCATCAGTGCAATATCCTTGGAATTAAAGGGCAAATAGAAGTTGTGAGGTCAGACCTCACTAAACTAGGTAAAGTGCTGCACATTTGCCTAGACAAACAGTCATACGAAGGCCTTCAATCTGTAGACTTTTACCTCAGAATAGCTTCAGCAGGAAAAGTGCATTTCCAAGATCCTAGAAACGCACCGATTTTGGAGCAAGAGGAACAAACTGAGGACGAAGATTCTGTGGAAGACACGAATCCAAAATCAAATTGCAATGAAGAATCTAAAGATAGCACTAAGGTTACCATGAGCGCTGTAGGTGGAGAAACTAATGAGGCTACAAGTTCTGATAAAACTTCTGATCCAAAAATAAAAGAAATTAATATCAATGAAGGTGAGAAAACTCATTGACTGAGCCCGACAAACCTTCAACAACAAACACAAAAAAACAAGGTAAAATTGATAGGTTCTTTAGTGATACATCCAATATCCTTTACCCCCCAAAACCACCAAAGAAATAAATATGATCAGTTGTGCCTATATAAATACACAGCACTGCAAAGCAGCAAACTCAGAGCTTAAACTAAGAACATCTGAAATTGCCTTTTCCCAAAACCAAAGGTTGTCGAACTTTCACGTACCAACATGAAATTATTGTTCAAGCCTACACAGGCCATGGACCATTTCTGGCCCATCTGAGCAAATGGAAAAACACAAATGCCATTTGTAATATATGCATGGAGGAGTCCCAAACCGCTGACCACCTAATCAACAGATGCCCATCGCTTTCATATGAGAGATACCACGTCATGCAAGAGGAGGATGAAGATCTTCGTATGATTAAATTTATTAAATGTAAAAAGATGCAACGAATTATTGATTCTAACTTTAATTTAATTGCTTCATAAGTAGATTATAAAATAATTAATATAATGCAATGCTCAATATCCATTTTTGCTGTTGTAGCACATATACCCCTTTGTGTGGTCGTGTTCTTTTGATGTAGGTATGTATTTGCTTTTATCATTGTATAATTGTAATATTTGTATGTACTATGGTAAGACAGCGATAAATTATTAACTTAAAAAAAAAATATATATATATATATATATACATATACTTATATATATATATATCAGACTTGTTGAGTTCGGGAAAAATTGTCTTTCGTCGTTCACCAAAAGTTATCACTCGGTGTTCATCGTTATTTTTATACTGAATCGTTCGTCGTTCATCGTCCGTTTGTCATTCATCATTTTGAAAAAAATTATCGACGATTTTTTAGAAATAAATTTTCTCTCATGAAAATAAAAGATATTTGTCTTTTTTTTGGGCGCCAAAAACGAACGAAGAACGTCAAAAACTTTGTCGTTCAACAACGCAAGGCAGCATGTTGATCAACTCGTCTGAACATATCCAGATGGAGTGAAATGGAATGTCCTACCCCACCCGCCGTATTCACCAGATATTGCCCCTTAACATTATTTTTTTCGGTCGATACAGTCGACAGTTGCTGGAGAGCGCTTCATCTCATATGACAGTATATAAAAATGGTCGATGACTGTATCGCCTCGAAAGATATAGAATTCTTCACTCGAGGAGTCCGTTTATTGCCTGAAAGATGGGCGAAGGTTGTCGCTTCAGATGGAAAATAATTTAATATTGTCATATTCAAAAACGTTTTTTTTTTCAACAACACCAAAAAGACCAATTAGTCCTTAAAGTTTTATATTAATATATGTAAAGTAATTTATCTTAATAATTAATTTATATTAATGTAAATTAATGGCTATTGACTATTTTAATATTTTACGAATTTCACTATTTATTTATATATATATATATGAATATATATTTATATATACCTATATATTCATATATATACAGGGTGATTCACTTAAATTGAGACTCACATATTACAAACTACAATCTTTGTATTAAATTTTACATAAATAATTTTTAAAACAAAAATGATAGCACAATGTGTAATTTACAAAATGTATTTCAATAAATTTTCACATATCCTCCTTTGGACTTTACTACAGCTTTGAACCTCCTCATGGTGGAGGCAACACAGGCAGGAATCTCTTCCTCAGACAAAGATTTTCACGGTCCAGGCCACCCACAACAGTCAGAATGACCGGGTTTTATCTTGAAAAAGGAAGACATCCCCGTGCAGCTGAGGACTCTCTTCAGAAGGCAAAAGCCACCCTCAGTCATGGTCTGAGCTGAGAATAGATTCCTGCCTGTGTTGCCTCCACCGTGAGGAGGTTCAAAGCTGTAGTGAAGGCCAAAGAAGGATATGTGAAAATTTAATGAAATACATTTTGTAAATTACACATTGTGCTATCATTTTTGTTTAAAAATTATTTGTGTAAAATTTAATACAAAGATTGTATGTAGTTTGTAATATGTGAGTCTCAATTTAAGTGAATCAGCCTGTATATACATATAGCATATAGCATTTATACATATATATATATATATATATATATATATATATATATATATATATATATATATATATATATATATATATATATATATATATATATATATATATATATATATATATAGGTATGCTTGCAAGTATTTCACATCAGTTTTTATGTTTCATGTACATTTTAAATCAAACGAGATAATAAAGTTTTGATATGTTCATTTTTGGGGTATTTTCCATAAAAATGACTATTTGAAAACTTAAATTTCTCGTTGAGTTTTGGATGTACATGAAACATAAAAACTGATTTGGAATCCTTGCGAGCATACCTACATTTTGAGGCAAATTGTTTAAAAAAACGTTGAAATTAAGGACATTAGAAGCGATCTATAGGCGAATTTTTTAAACATAAGTTTACTACATAACTTTTGGGCCCGTTGAGCGGACACTTCCCATTATTTGATTTCGTTCAAATTTTCACAAGATGATCTCTATGCACCAAAGTAAAATCCTGGGGGGAGCTCGACTCTTAAATAAGAATCACCCTAATATATATATATGTTGTGTGTGTTATAAGAAAAAAGAAGGGAGAGAAGTGAGGCAAAATACTCCCTCCCTTCTCTTTCTCTTTCTATCCAGGTAACACTAACAGCATTACCAGATGGTAATCGTATATTCTCATATCAAAAGATCAATTTTTGGGGGAGAGTACGTATTTGCTTATATCTCTTAAAGTATAGCGATTTTTAGAACACAAAATATCAAATGAAAGCTTGGTTAACCAGCTTTAATATTTTGGTATACTAAATCATATCAATTTAATTAGTAAAGAGTAATATGTACATTAAAAAAAGCCTATCTCGCGTACAAAATGACGCATATAATGAATTATAAATGCGTCAGAGACAAAGTAAAATTTTGAGAGGATACCTTGACGCACATCTAAGAAACACATTATGATTTTTTTTTTCATAATCGATTTCTTATAGGTGAATACAGGCTCTGAATCATATGATATAAACTCAGATTGTACTGAATTCTGAATTGATAGAATGCAACCAGGGTCATTTTTGGATTTATCATAAAGTTTTACTAAACTTAAAAGTACTATTTTACTCTGAAGCAAACAAGTCATCTTCTACAGGCGAGTGAAGTTAATTGATACAAAAAAGCCATGAAATAAGCTAACAATACACACTCCCTTTCTTGCTTTGTTTTTACTGAAAACTTTGTTTTATTAAAAAACATCAAACATACGTCTGGTAGTAAATTAGATTTCCTTTAAATTAATAATTGTTATTGAAGTCTGTAACGTCCACCATTTTGAAGAAATTTGCGGAAAACTATATTTTTACTAAATTTTTAAAACTTTGACCTCGTTGTGCGACCTCGTAATGTTGACCGATTTTGTTCAAACTTTGTATGTCGTCTTCTTTTATCACCAAGAAACAAAAAATCCACAAAGTCGCTAACATTTCAAACATTTGAAAAATAAGAACAACCCTAATATACATATATATAACTCGGAGCTATACATAAAATTTACAAAAAGGTATTTTGTTATACAAGAAGTTTCGAGAAGAAAGCCAGCGATTCGACTGCATTTCTTTGTCAGTTGTCTGTATCCCTATATCATAAAGAGGATTATATACAATTTAGAATTTAATCTGCTTATCAGCTAGAGATATTCATATATAATATCCGGTGAGTTATTTTGCATATATATGTTGCTTTGGACTTAAGTAATAAACAGTAACTGCTCTTAATAGGGCTTTTTAAACCCAAATAGAATAAAATCGTTTTTTCGGACTGATGATACAAGTGTGCCCATGGACAGCGATAGAGCTATTTCACAGGAACAAATTTTATACGGCTTAAAATGCACGCCTTATATACACATGCATAACCATGAGTGACGTCACCATCAACAATCGTCAAATAATAGAGCCTCCTCTGATCATAGTTGGGAATCTATTTTTTTGGGTGTCATGAAAGCAGGGCTCTCAAGTCTCACGCAATTGGCGTGTGACACACGCATTTCTACCCGCTTACACGCCACACATTGTATTTCTCACGCAATTAAATTATCACGGTTCGTTCGTTGAATTTTTTTTTCAAAAAATAAACGTCAACACTTTTTTTGGAAATTATTTTCTAAAAAAAAAATGTCAACAATTTTTTTTGAAATTCTTTTCTATAAAAAAATGTTATCACTGTTTTCGAAAATTCTTTTCTAAAAAAACGTCGTCACTTTCTTTCGGAAATTCTTTTCTAAAAAAAACGTTATGATTGTTTCGTAAAATTCTTCTCAAAAAAAACGTCATCACTACTTTTTTAAATATTTGAACGCTGGTTAAATCTCACTCTGAACTCACTTCAAAACTTGAGAGCCCTGTGAAAGCATTCTGGTTGCTTGTTGGATATCCCTCGATCCCTTCCTCCATCCCTCCTTCTATCTTCCCAGGACTCCAGGATAAATGCCTTGGACACCAAGAAACGAGTCTCCTCCCTCCCAGTAAGAGACACATTCCCCTCACCTCGACTTCGTGAATGGAGTCCTACCCCTCGTTTTCGTCAGTCAAAGGAGTTCTTTCCCTCATCTTCGTTAGAGAGCTCCCCGTCTCTTGTCTTCGTGAATGTAGCCCTACCCCTCGTCGGACTTCGTTAGAGAGCTTCCCATCCCTCGTCTTCGTGCTAGGGCTCCCCATCCTCGTCTTCGTTCAAGGAGTTCCTTCCTTCGTCTTCGTTAGAGGGCCCCCATCCCTCCTCTTCGTGAATGGAGTCCTGCCCCTCGTCTTCATGAATGGAGCCCTACCCCACATCTTCGTGATTGGAGTTCCGTCTTCCATTACCTCCTCCATATTGAAGACTTTTTCTTCTTTTTGGAATTTGCTATTGGACGCCTCAGTCCTGTATTTCTATGAAATAAATCTCATGATGTCCTGATGAATCTAACAGTCCAAAAGACATGAAGATCATAAAATCTCGGTGAAGGAGCCTTGACCATCAACCCTAACAGGACTACCACCCCCCCAGACTAACGCACCCCGGACTTTCACCCCCCCCCCCCGTGCCATTTACTCCCATTACTAATATTTTTTATTCCATGAAGTCCGCTCATGAAGTTAACTATGTTTTTTTTGTGACAATTGACCAGTTTAAAATTTGAATGTAATCAGATAAAACAATAATAATACTTTAGTTTATCATTATTTAATAAATCTTATGTTTCTCATTTCAAATCCTGCAATAATTGTTACTGGTCACCAAACTTATCAAAAATTAGTATTAAAAGTACTAATTAATTTTTATTTATTTTCTAAGATATATCGTTAAAATGATTGTCCTAATAAAATTTTACTTTAATATGATTTGAAAGAATTTTTACTATGGATATATGGTCTCTTTTACAAAATTCTTACAAATCTAAGAAGTTATAGGCGTCACTTTGAAATAAATTATTTGAACTACTTTTTCACTAGTATTTTATCACTATTAACACTTTATAGAATTTAATGTGAATGCATGTTATAAATATATAAATAAAAATTATAGTTTAAAGTTTATACAGTAATTAAAGTCATTAAAAAAATAAAATTGTAGCATTAAAAAATCAAGTACAAATATAATCAAAATTTACTGAAATAAAAATATCATTAACATATTTAGGAAATAATGGTTTTCATTCATTTTAAAATATAATGATTTGTAGAACCGTAGTAAAAAACTTCAGATAGGGCGAGGTCCTCTCGGAGCAGGAGGGGAAGTACCGAACGATGTCACCCGCAAATCACCAGCTTGAAACCTACGGAATCCTTATGTAGAGCGCCATGTAACGAGCTGCTGCTGATATGAGAATGGCGCTTAGGTCTCCCTCATAATTAAGATATTATCTTATCAATTTATTATATTATAATACAAACATAAATTAAATACTACTATAGATGAGAAAAAACATTTTAAACTAATTTACTGTTTCTACACTTTAATTCATGAAAGTAATTAGTTTATATTACATAGATGGCAAATAAATTACATTCACAATTTATTATATTATAATAGAGAAATAAATTCAATATTACTTTAGATGATAAATAAATATTTTAAACGATATTACTTTTCCGACACTTTAATTCCCCCTCATTCTTTCTGAGGGATTCCAAACATTAGAAACGTTGACCTTTTTGATTATTCTTCTCGCTACTGCAACTCAAACATGTTATGAGTCGGCCATTGGCTTACTTCCTGGAAAAGGTCATCTCATCCACTTACTACCCTCTTCTAGCATCTCATCTTTCATCTACTCCCACCCCTGAGAAGCATGAGCTCTATCTCTTGATCGATTTCCTCCTTGATATTGAACTGGAAGTAATAAAAAGTCGCAGCACTAGAGTCGGCCAACTACGTCCTTTAAGTTCTAGACGTCCCTCAAGTCTGCCTTGTACTACCTAAAAATTTTGTTGAAAGCCCGAAGCTTTTCCAGAATGCTCCTTCCCTCAAACTCTGTCCTGGACAAAATATTGACAAATAATTTTGGCATAGAATTATATCTTTATATTTCATTTAAATTAAACATTTATAGGATACTGTTGAGCAATCAGCTCAATGGCACTCTAGAAAATGTAGTTAGATTCATCAGGACATCATGTGACTTTTTTTCATAGAAATACAGGACTGAGACGTCCAATAGCAAATTCCAAAAGTGGAAAAAGTCTTAAATATGGAGGAGGTTATGGAAGACGGAACTCCAATCACGAATATGAGGGGTAGGGCTCCATTCATGAAGACGAGGGGCAGGACTCCATTCACGAAGAGGAGACTCGTTTCTTGGTGTCCAAGGCATTTATCCAGGAGTCCCGGGAAGATAGAAGGAGGGATGGAGGAAGGGATCGAGGGATCTCCAACAAGCAACTAGAATGCTTTCATGACACCCAAAAAAATAGATTCCCAACTATGATGAGTGGAGGCTCTATTATTTGACGGTTGTTGATGGTGACGTCACTCTTGACTCTCTCTCCCCCCTCATGTTTATGCATGTGTATATAAGGTGTGCGTTTTAAGCCGTGTAAAATTTGTTCCTGTGAAAAAAGCTCTATCATTGTCCATGGGCACACTTCTATCATCAGTCCGTTTTTGTTTTCGTTTTTACTTTAATGTAAATTCAAAGGGCCTTCATATTTTAAATGATTTTTTCCAATCAGTAGGCTATAGAAATAGATATTTGTTAGTGGTAATGAAATTTTTAAATCAACATCTTTAGTTATACTCTGTGGAAATATTAAAAATATTTTTTATAAATTCAAAATGTATATCAAATAAATACCGTCTTTATAAAAGAAATATGAATAATTTAAATCACTCATGCTGTAAGAAAATTTATATCCTTTTAGTGGATAAGGATTTTTTCTGCTTTTAGGTTTGGATTTCTCAAGGAAATAAACTCTATTTTGGATCAGCTCAGAATGTTTTGACGACATTCCATCAAAATAAGCATAATATAATATTTAATTTTTTATTCGTAAATTTTTTATGATTACTTATTTTAGGCAACTTAATTTAAAATACAATGTTAAATGATTTTGTATAAAATTTTAAATTGTTAAAAAAACATTGTTATTTATTACGTAATAAAATATCAAAGTTTTTTAACATATATAAACACTAGATGGATGTACCCGGCGTTGCTCGGGCCATTTTTATATGTTGTGGAAGTCCGATAACTTTTATAAATTATTTTTGATTAATCAACCCCTATCAGTATACTTTTATATAGCTTTTATCATGAGATAGCGAGTGGGTAGCCATCCTCTCCTGTCTGCGTCGCCTGTAGCATCTGCCGTGGGAAGCGCTTCGTACATTTCCCTTTTTCCATGCAATTAGAGTTTCTGTTGAGATCACCACATGGACCATGAACCATGTGGTCCTTGATAACCTCAAACAGAACAGGGTCCTGTCGTGGATCAGGGAACTCTGCGCTGATAATAGCGTCAATGTCTGTAGACCGCAGCTTGTCTTGCAGCCACAGAAGAATTTGGGCATGGGGAAGTCCTCGTTTTTGCCATTCGATTGTATACATGTGACAGATGGTCTAGCCAAAAATGTTCCCTGAAGTAAAGAGCTGCATCATTTTCTTCAGCTTCAGATGGAACACCCTCGCGATGAGGTCGTGGCGCTGGTCTGGGCTTTGCTCCTCGAGAAGGTGCGCTGTAATCTCCTCCCAGTTGGGGTTGCATGTGAACGTTATAAACAGGTCTGGCCGCCCGTGCTTTCTGACGTATGTGAGGGCGTCCTGCGTGCGCTCGTGCATGTATCTGGGTCCCCCAGTGAAAGAAGACGGCAGAATTACAGATTGCCCAATATCCGACGCTCTAGTTTGGTCATTGCCAGGTGAACATACTGCTCCACTCTTAGTTCACGCTGGTGGTGGCGAATGAAGTTTAGGCGCTCCGATTCGACCTGGAATAGAAAATGTAAAAATACATAACATATGACTTCATTTATGAAGATTGATATTATTATTGATATATAACTAACCTTGGCGTACATGTCGACAATGTATTGATGAAGCAGCATCCTCCCTCTGAGCAGGCGGTTGAAACTGTTCGCCCTCACCATCAGTCTGTAGGCGTAAAAGGCCATGGCAGATACTGTCTTGGCAGTGGGGCGGCGGCTGTTTGGTTCCACCTGCTGGATATTGATCCGGTACCCATCTTCAGCACACGGAAACAGCAGCGGGTACTGGAGTGCAGCTCGTTGATTCTCTGCAGCTGCGCGTTTTGTTTTTCCAACACGATGTCCCTGTTGGTGGTGGTCTCGTCATGGCCAGCAATGAGAACAGCGACCTCGTTGTTCTTCGGTCTGTTGTAGCATCGCTGGTGCTCATGAGCAGGTGTTTTGTCAGCACGAATGATGATCCGGAATGACTGCCTTTTTTGTTCCAGGCGTTCAAGTGCCGTTTTAAACTCTCTCACATACCGGTTGTTGCTGTGCAGCATGTCTTGGAGAGGACGGAGAATTGTTACATTCGTCACAGGAGCTACTTGAACTCGTCGGTTGGCTTCTGTTTCGTTGTCGCCCATGAAGTAGATCTGTAGGAAAGCATGCTCTCTTCCTTCCACAGGCAGCATAGATCCAATCTTGTGGTACACCTGCCCCTGGATCCTAAAAGTGGGCATGTAACTGCCTGGGTGACTACGTTCATGACCAAAACTGGTAATTTGGAATGCCGAATTGTAAGCGCGAATGTTCCGCATGAAGTTCTTGGAATCTGGTGACTGCCCAATGAGGAGATTGCGCAAATGGTCTGGAGTTTCCTGCAGGTCGTCCAGCAGGACTTTTCCATTTGCGCAGCATAATCCTGGCGTTTCAGCTGGATATTTCATTGCATTGCAATATCGGCAATTGACGTTCATTTTTCCTATGGCAGTGTGCGGGCGTAGAGTATAATCGACCTCCGGATGGTACTGGAACCCTTCACGATTCCATAATGCAACCGAGGGCCTTGATAACCCAATATTTTGGGCATGCCTTTCTCCATTATTCCACAAACGTTGTTCTCGTAGCAAAGGCGTTTCGGCTCGTCTACTGGATGCAGTCCTGTGGCATTTGCTGAGTTGCGTCTAGACCGACTTTCCGGTGATTCCGCCGATCGGGTTTGGTGATTCCTGGCGGCATTTGCTGAATTGCGTCTTGACCAACTTTCCGGTGATTCCGCCGATCGGGTTTGTCGATTCCTGGCGGCATTTGCTGAGTTGCGTCTTGACCGACTTTCTGCCGATCGGGTTTGTCGATTCCTGGAGGCATCTGCTGCTAATCTACCTTGACGCTGTTCACGCGTTTCTACCGCATGTGCTTGTAGATGTCGTTCTCGATTCGCCAACAATCTGGTCTCTCTATCTTCATGAGTTTCACCCGATCGATTTGTTGATGCTCTTGCAGCTAAATCTGTTTTCCGTGAAAGGCGTGGTCGCTTTTTGGGCGGCATTTTGGTGTAACTTCGAGGAAAAAGAGAAACATTATATACATTTGTCTTCCATTGATCCTGTCTCTCTCTCCCCCCAAACACACAGAAGTAACAGCATATGCTGACAAACTATTGACAATGAGCAGCCCACGCTCCATTACAGAGACTGACCGACTTACAGTTAGATAGAGAGAGACATGGACTGATTGATAGAGGGAGAGACGTACAGAGAATGTGTACATCGCGAGCCAGTTTGAAAAGCATTAATTTAATGTGAAAAGAAATGAGTGTGTATATCATAATCACACCCAACACCCCGCCGTTTCATAATGTATAAACTTAGGTTCCGAAATCTTATTCTTACAAAAAATGGCTTCGATTAATTAAAAAAAGCAAAAAGATTTTTTAAGAGGCTATGAGGAAATGTGAACAAATATTTTTCAAAAAAATTTATAGTAAATGGAAGGGTTGATAGGAACGACAACCTTTTAAAAAGAGTTTTAAAATCAATGTCAAATGTACCGTCGGTCCCATTGGAAGCTATTATTAAATTTGCTAAAATTTGTGTATTTCTCCAAATAAATTATGAAAAAATCGCCTTCAAGAGCAAAAAGCTAGTCATAGAAAAAGTTTAAGAGAGAGGCGAAAAATAAAACAGTGGATTAATTAAATGCTCCAATAAATTATATACTTTTTTAAATTCTAAATATGTCTTTGTAATAATATTTATGTAGTCTATGATTATAAGCAGTATTTTTTTTGTTATAATTTATGAATTATATACTTTTTTCTAAATATGTCTTTGTAATAATATTTATGTAATACATGATTATAAACAGTATTTTGTTTTTTAATAGTTTATAAATTATATACTTTTTTCTAAATAAGTGCTTGTAATAATATTTGTGTAATATATGATTATAAACAGTATTTTTTATCATTTATTTCGTTGTTTTTTATGTGTTTTATCATATAATGAAGAAGAGTTTGCTTTTTCATGAAATATTTTGGATAGTTTCAGCAAATTTAAATAATAAAAATTTATGAGTACGCACAAAATTTATTTTTTCCCATTTTCTAATAGAATTGTGATAATTAATTATTCTATGATCTAATTAAAGGCTAAATTCGATTATATTTAACATATTTTACTTATAAAATAGACCCTCTTTTGGCATATGTGACGTCATGCTCATGAGTTAGGTTGCGTGGCGGTGTATTTTTTTACTTTCATTGGTTAAAATGGCTCTACCTTACTTTTAACTACCTTGGTCACACCATAGTGGTAATCACTTACATTGGTAATTCTGTGTTATTCCGATAGGTCCATAAACATTGGCAGAAGACGTATGAAGCTAACTTTGTAATAGGAGGGAGAAGAATACGACTAAATGTAGGAGCATTGAGCAAATGAACTATTAAAAATGACAGACAAACTTAATAATATTTTTTCTTTCTTTCTCAACTGCTCAGTGCATCCTCCTAAATCCTGTTATTTACGAACCGGGTAATACTGTAAACTTTATTTTCGACGCTTCATAAAATTTGATCTGGAAGAGGGTAAGGAAACATGTTTGTTTAAGTGTACAATGCATCCTCCTCAATCCTCTTATTTACAAACCAGTTAACCCATGGTTAAACTGTAGCATTTATTTTCGACTCTTCATAAAATTTGATCTGGAAGAGAGTGAGGAAACCTGTTTATTTAACTGCACAATGCATCCTCACCAATCCTCTTATTTACAAACCGGTTAATATTTTGTTAAACTGTAGCATTTATTTTCGACGCTTCATAAAATTTGATCTGGTTTGCTGACAATAGGAAGAGAGAGAAGAAACCTGTTTGTTTAACTTTGAGCGCTCTCTGTGAAACTCTGCCTTGCTCGTGTTAATGTCTACCTGGATTCATTTATTCTTTCTCCCTTTTTATTTTCGACAATTCATCAATTTTGAAGATACATACCAACATGCAGTGAGAAAAATTCTTAGAAAAAAAGTTCTTCAAAACATATGTTATGAAAAAAATCGCTTTATTTGACAAAAAATGAAAAAGGCCATTTCTAGCCCAGTGTGGCCTTTAAGGCCTTTTATTTTTTTACCTTGACCACCACTGTACTGTCAGCATACCATGTGCCAAGTTTGGTGGCTCTCAAACAAAAACTGTGGCCGTGTATACGATGCATAGGGACATACACACTCAATTTTATATATATCTATGTAGATTAATATTTCATTCACTTATTATAATTTAAAAAAAGAATTGTTGGTTTTTAAAATATTACAAACTAAAACTAATATAAATAAAAACAGAGTTTGAATCGTAAAATATAATTTTAACCTTATATGGTTTTTGTTTGCTAGAGCAAACAGCTATTCTTTTCCTGCTCTTAAGATTAATATAATTTTACGAACAAGCGGGGATATTTGTAAAAGCAAAAAAGGAATATTTCAACTATTCTCCTTGATCTCTTAAAGGTACTTTCATCGCAAATGAAAAAAGTAAAGAGTATTAACGCAATATTTTTTTCATTTTTAACTCCGCTTTTATGAACCCATTTCAAACGATTAAGGCAGAACTGAGAATATTCTGAAAATAATATATACTTCCTCGTATAATCAGGACCTTTCACATTTCTGAATGAATGTTACAAAGTTAATTTCATAAGTTTTTTTTTTATTTTTTTGTTTCATCGGTTGAAATAATATATGTACAAATTATTTTATTGAATCTCTGAATTGAAATTGGAAGGTGTTCTTTCATTTATACTTGATAAAAACTTATGAAATATATTTTACGATCTTCAAAAATATACTGCCCCTTACAAATGCAAAACAAACTTATTTTCGTTGACCAGAAAATACTTTCTATATATTTTTTGCTTATTTGGTTCGAACCAACTGCATTTGTGTTGATATGAATAATCATTATAGCGTTAAAATTTATGTATCGAACCTAGGATCTTTCAATGAGGTTGACATAAATTGATTTCCCATTTCGGGAGTCAAGACTGTGCTCTCAATGCAGAGAGTCGAGCAGGCTTCCAATGAGCCAAGGAATTAACATAGTATTTTTCGAGACGAGAGTCAAGAAACCATAACTAAATATCAAACTTTTGGACTCGTAAATTTCTCTCAAAGTTCTGGTTAATTTACGTCAAGAAGTAAAATATATATGTGTTAATAGAAACGGGATTGCGATAGACGTGAGCATTAAGGCGTGTTCAACTCTTAGGAGCAGGTTTTTGGTCTATCTCATTTATAAGATTATAGGTTTGATGGACTAATTTTATTCTATAATGCTTATTAATATCCTGTCGGATGCAATTCTATTGAAATATATAGGTACAAAAAAATTATATATATATATGTATGTACATATGTATATATTATGGTCAAAGGCCTTGTTATTTTGAGAAATCTTGCATTTCCATTAATAAAATGGTAAATGTGGTTATTAATATGCACAAAGAGATTTTTTCGATTAAAAAATAAAAAAGTACCGCATAATAAATTCATGGTGGGTGAGCTTCGTAATGATATGAGAAAAGGAAGCATAAATAGTTATCATCTATAAATTAAACTTTTATATAAATGAATGCATTTGCAATGAAGGAGGAGGCTTAAGCACTCATGGTGAGATATGATTTCAGTTTGTTAATTAATGCATTCCGCCATATGATGGTTCAGACAAGCCACGCTTTTTCGTAAATGAATGTACATATATTTTTAGCACAAGTAATAGGGAAAGTATCCCTGCTAAAATAGGGGATGCGAATTATAAAAGAAGTGGTTAATAAACGTTTTCTCAGTCAAAGAGTCATATTCCCATTCACTACATCACTAAAAAGTATATATTTTTTCAGTTGGTAACTCACTTTTCTTCTTTTTTCCCTGTCATGTATTCAGAGTGAGAATACATGTATTGTCACATATGAGTGAACAAAATATAAACTCATATATGGGCATTTATTATTAGATAACTCCATTAAAAAGATTCGTGATTGACAAGGAGAAGGGACAATTAGTGTCCTTAAAGATTATATATATATATAAGGTAGGCTGATAAGTCCCGAGACTAACTAAGAAGAAAACATTTTCTCGACAAAATTCGATTTTATTATTCAACATAGTTGCCTTCGAGGGCGATACAGCGATTATAGTGATCTTTCAATTTTTCGATTCCACTTGTATAGTAATCTTTCGTTTTATCCGAAAAATAGGCTTCTATCTCGGCGATTACTCCATCATTGTCCTTAAATTTCGAGCATTCTCTTCAGGTCTGCAAACAGGAAATAGTCGCTGGGGGCCAGATCTGGAGAGTACGGTGGATGGGGAAGCAATTCTTAGCCCAATTTATTTAATTTAGCCATTGTTTTCATTGACTTGTGATAAGGTGCATTGTCTTCTTCAAATGGGACCGTTTTTAAACAATTTCATCATTCAAACGCTCCAACAAGGCTTTATAATAATCGCTGTTGATTGTTTCCCCTTTTCAAGATAGTCAATGAATATTATACCGTGTGCATCCCAAATACAGACGCCATAACCTTCCCAGCTGACTGTTGCGTTTTTCCTCGCTTTGGATTCGGTTCATCATATGCAGTCCACTCAGCTGACTGTCGATTGGACTCGGGAGTGAAGTGATGGAGCCATGTTTCATCCATTGTCACATATCGACGCAAAAATTCGGATGATTACGATTGAACAGCTTCAAACACTGCTCAGAATCATCAATTCGTTGTTGTTTTTGGCCGATTGTGAGCTATCGCGGCACCCACTTTGCACAGAGCTTTTGCATGTCCAAATATTCATGCACGATATGTCCGACGCGCTCTTTCGATATCTTAAGAGTCTCAGCTATCTAGATCAACTTCACTTAAAGGCCATTTAAAATCATTTTGTGGATTATTTTTATGTTTTCTGGTGTAACCACCTCTTTTGGGCGTCCACTGCGTTTATCATCATTCGTGCTCACACGACCACGTTTGAATTCAGCAAACCATCGACATATGGTTGCTTTCGATGGAGCAGAGTCCAGATAAAATTCTTCAAGCCAAGTTTTAGTTTCGACGATATTTTTCCCATCAAAAAATAATGTTTTATTAACACACGAAATTCGTCTTTTTCCATTTTTTCACAATAACAAAAGTAGCTTCACTTAAAACGCAATATCTCACAAACTAGTTGTCAGACAGCTGTTATATTTATGCATGTATGTTTTCAAGGTTGGTACTAGCTGACAGTAATATAAAAACAAATCCACTGGCGCCATCTATGTGTTAGTCTCGGGACTTATCAGCCGACCTTGTATATATATATATATATCAGGAAACGACCAGGTCCCGGCTGTTTTTGAGCGTCCCAGCCCGGTGTCCCGGTGTTTTTAGACAGCAGCCGAGACTTAAATATTTTCTTTCGTTTTTCATTTATAAAGTGATGACGTTTTTGTTTTGAGAAAGGATTTTTCGAAATATTATTTTCTTCAAAAACGTCATCACTTTTTTTGGAAAGTCTTTTCTAAAAAAACGGCATTACTTAATTTTTTGGAAATTATTTTCTAAAAAAACGTCGTCATTTCAGAATGTCGAAGAAACGAAAAAAAAATATATATATAGGTCCTGGCCCGGTTTTGGCCCGGCCGGCTTAAAAACCCGGATCCCGAGGAAAAAAGGTGTCCCGATCGTTTCCTGATATATATATATAAACTCAATATAGTTTTACTATATTTTTCGTGTTCTTTTCCGGAAGTATACATTTTTGAATAAAGCGTTTATTTATGTTATTTATTTCCACATATTATTCGGCTTTATACAAATTGAAAAAAAAATGTAATTATAGGTAAGATAACTTTCATGTTTACCAAAAAAATAATCTTCTTTAATATTATAAAATGACTTGTCCTAATCATTCTTGTCTTATTTTTTACAGTTTTTCTTCAACAATTGGAGCAGAAAGTCCTGGAAGCACAAGAAGGCAATACAATTTTTTATTGGTTGATCATAATTTCAAACTTTCGGAAATAATCAATGTGCTATATTCAGCAGAAAACTTGATCTGATGTGATATCATTTATTATTTTCAAATCTTTCAACTCGATATACTCCATCCACTAGAATTTCTTCGCGCTAATATTGAAGCATATGTTTTTGGCCCTTCGAATATTCATTAGATGAATGTGTTTTTTTGGCATATTATAAATTTTTGTACTATTTTGGGTGCGATCAAAATGAATTTCTTATGTTGAAAAAATATTTACAATGGACTTATGTTAAGTTTTCGGGGAGTAGTTAAGAAAATTGAAATATAATACATTGATATGCTTAGTTTAGATGTGATGAATTGATTACCGAAGAAGACGGTGATAACCTAAAATATGTTTTTACAGATAAAATATAATTCTTAAAAAATAATTTTTAAAATTAGGGTACTATTTTGTTGATGAAAAATCTATGACTTAAATGAAAAAACGAAAGTATTATTGTTTAAATATCAACAGATATGTATTATAATTGGTTATCTGTATTCCTAGAATTTTTTTAGTATAATTCACGTTCTATACATATGTTCAACCCCCAAGCTTATAATTAAAAAAAGTCTCAACTTTTTATCACTTTAGGGATTATATATAGAAGAAATCTCACGTAACAATAAAGATATGCATTTCAAACCATTATAATTTTTAACTCTATTTAAAAAAATTTCAAACAAAAGAAAACTTTGAATACATTTCTAATATGTAGCATATTTTTCCTCTTTGGGTAAGTTCCCACATATATATATATATATATATATTCTGTATTCAGAGGCCTCAGCAAAATTGAAAGATAAAATTTAGTGTAGGCTCTGAGGCGATATTTCCTAAAATTATGTAACGTTTTGTTATTAATTCCATCTCTTGTTATCTGAAAATATAGATTTA
The DNA here is from genome assembly GCA_013387185.1 of Caligus rogercresseyi. NCBI lineage: Eukaryota > Metazoa > Arthropoda > Copepoda > Siphonostomatoida > Caligidae > Caligus > Caligus rogercresseyi. The sequence continues at coordinate 16,522,693 of CP045897.1, read as the reverse complement.
CTCCATTCAGTTTTATTCTAGCAATAACTAGAAACCAATTTAATCTAAATATAACCAATGATTTTAAATCTTTATCAACCTAAGAGAAGTGACTTGTAGCCTTTTATGTTGGACTCAATGATTTTTTATAAATTCTTTAATTACAAAAACACAACATGTAAAATTATATGCAAGGAGAAGTGCATAATGCAACGACATTTCGGGGATTTTATGAATGGTTAAACTCCACGTTAAAGTTTTGAAAGATACATGTCGTAAGAAATTATGTTTTTACTCAAATATTCTTTCATGTTTTTTGAAAATAGTCTATTGTTTGTTGTTTTATTTGAAACATAAGTTGAAGCCTATTGGCCAAAAAAAAATCTTACTTGGTCGAAATAGAATTTGAACAGCATGACAATTTAATTATAACCACTGGAGACCGATTACCGTTTTCAACTAATCCTATTAAATTTCGTCTGGAGTTTTGTCTCAGGAATAGAGTCAATACTCAACGAGAAGGTTAGTATCTTTCATAAATGATTTTTTAAATAGACAAATATCACGCAAACTTCAAATAGCCATTGAATCTGTGAAAGAAAGGAAAAAATCGGGGCTGTGATCTGGATAGATGAAAAAGAAATTTTTTACTCTATTTTACCTAACCAAATTTTAAGGACTATTAAAAAACTCCTCCCTCACTATTTTTAAATCTTGTTCGTGCACTTCTTTAAAATTGATTCTCGATAATCCCATTGAGTGGTTTTGAATGCAAGTCTATATTGCTTATATTTGTTTTTTGTATATGCGATTCCTGTGCTTGTGAAGGTGCTAAATTGGATATGATTATATGCTAGATTAGTCAACGATTGAACCAAGGTTCTTACATATCATTTATTATACTTTATGCAATAAAGAAGTTCATAAATATTGTCATGTTTTATATGCATATTCAAGGTAACTTATTGCTCTTTTACTCCTATATTGACTTACATTGCAAATTTTTGCCTTAACAGATATGGAGGTGGGTGTATTCGTTCTGATTGAATGTATTAACCGTGCTAGAAACCGTGGTCAATCATCAAAGGAGTATATGCTAAACAACTAAACTTTGCTTGTTTCAATATTGAATTGTAAACATTCTTCTGTATGATAAATATAGTGGCTGGAGCGAAACCCAAATTTGGTTTAGGACAACCTTGTATCTACACAAAGTTTCCTATCAATGTTAGATCAAGACTTTCGGACCTAAAAAAGAATTAAAAATAAAGACTATAAATAAAGAGGCAATTTGCGAGCTCAAGGGATTTGATAAAATATCTCTTGACAAGAAGAAAAAGTTCACCATTACTTTGGTTAATACATTTAAAAGAGTTAACGAAGGCCTCCTTGTCAAGTGGCTCGAACAATTTGGGGAGATTAACAATCACTACCCCAAAAGTAATCCTTTTGATAAAAACACGGAGAAAAAGTATCAAAATTATTGCAAAGTTTGGAGGGATAGTGATTATATTGTGGATATCACTGCAGATCCTTCGAATATTCCCCAAGTAGTACCTTTTCAGGGTTACTTAGATAAACTTAAGTTTCTGTGTGTTAAACTGCAATGTCAAAGGTGCTTTAACTTCGTTTATTTAAAGCAATATTGCGACCAGAATAAAATGAAAACTACTGATTATGAACGGCTTTTGAAAAAAAATAGAGGAACGTATATTAAGTAATGAGACCAATTCTGCTGAAGAAAGTCTGTTCCTCAGCCTGAGGAGATCTCTAATACAACAAAATCGCATAAACAACAATCACCTACTCCTGTAATAAATATTTCCGACATTGAAATATCTATTTCTGTCGAGGATGAAGAAGTCTATGGATCTCCCTCCTAGACCGAATCAATTATTAATAAACATTTATATATTTTATGAAAAAATTTAATCCAAGTTTATTTTTTTAAAAGCATTTTTCGTGATTTAAACTTTATATATTGACCATTTGTCCCCTACCACTTTTATATTTACAAAAATGTTGTATGAATGAAATATAATTTATAACTATTAAAAAAAAAAAAAGTCTATGGAGGAAACATAAATGGTCCTACTACAACATCAATTCAGGTCCCTGTTGCTGTGACGACTTCTGGGAATGAAATTCTGGAGACTAACGTCGATGATAGTGCGAATGTGAATAGCATACCTCTTGTCAGTGAGGAAGCTCCCGTTCCTATACATTTCTCTGAGACTCAGGACCATAGACTGGTCAACAAAATCCCTTCGGCTCTTTCCATTGAAACTACGACAAATTCGGACACTGACATAGTAGCCACAAATACACCTTAAACAGCGAAAATAATTCCGAAAAATCAGCGTTCTCACCTGGACACGAATGCTATTCTATTGGATAGGACTCGGTCTCAGTCGACGAAAAGATTAAGATCTTTCTCAGGTCCATCACCTGATAACAGAAAAAACCCGACGATTATAAAAATAAATTAATCTTAACTTCGTATTCAGCCAAGTTATGAGTGTTTTTTCAGATAAACATTCCCAAATGAAGATCACCGAATTTTTCGAAGGTAACTTCTCCAACGAAATTAAAGCAATATGGACATAAAAATAATCGTATCACTCAATACAAGAAGTGGTATGAACAGACTAAAGAGACATACTCTATTGAATTCCATCTTTGAAAAAAATCCCGACATTGTTTGCCTACAAGATATAAAATGTGAGGTATCATCAACATGTCCTCCGAACTTTTGGTTATGCAAACCTCGATGCTTCAAAACGTTCTTTACGGGAAATAACTCAAATCGAGGGGTTCAGAAGTTTATCTCGAAAAATATAAAGACGGAGAAATCCGTTAAAGAAGCATCCGAAACGAGTGATCGGCATAAAATATATATTTGGACAAGTGGTATGGCTTTCCATCTCATTAATGCTTATGGTCCCAATGTGCAATGCTCAGACTTTTATGGATCCATTGTTGGAACCCTAACGGACAGTGTGAGAGCAACCAATCTACCAGTCATAATGGTTGGAGACTTGAATGTGGATTTGGACAGGCAGGGTGCTTATTACTCTAATAGGAGAAGTTTTCCAACGGCTATCAACATTTTCAAACTTGTGGATATAATGGGTCGATTCTCCCCTGGTAGTTTTTTGTGGTCTCGAGGTAAATATAGATCAAGAATTGATCTGGCCTTAGCTTCTCCTAGTATTGTTAAACTGATTAAAATGCCACTTACAAACAAGAACCTTTCTCGGATTATAAGTTAATTGATTTGGAGCTACGCCTAGGATATCATCAACGCCGCTTCAAGCTCCCTCTTCAAGTTCTTCAGGACGCTAAACTTTAAAAAAAGTTGCAATCACATATAAGAATAGCGTTTTTCTCCCAAATACTCCGCGGACACGGCAATGAGGGTTTTCACAAAAACTACGAGTATACAATCCACCACAATTTCTTTCTTGAGAGAAAAGAGAGAAGCCTCGAAAAAGCGACAACAGGATATTGAAAACATTCTTTTTTCGTCATCAATTTTTGCCCGGTCCTAAATGGTGGATACATTCAACGCATTTAGAATATCCGAGGTTGTGGGGGCTGAAATGGAAAAGAAAGTATCTCTCGAAAAAAGTGCCTCCCAAAGACTTAAACTTGTTTCAAATATTGAACAACGACCATCTCCTTTCGTTAATAGAATTATTGAGGGTGGGATGATCTTAAATGCCCCAAAAGACATTCTTCGATATTTCCATCAAAAATTTCAGTCTATTGTGGGAGGATCACGTAAAAACTTGCCTCGGCGAAAAAAAATTGTTAAGTATCGGAGAAAACAAAATATTCACTAAGGAATAAATAACAAATTATATTCGTCATAAACTTAATTATAAAAAACATTATGTCCTGATGGGTTAAGTGGTGGAGCTTGTGTTCACTTTTTGGAGAAAAGAGTTCCATATCGATTAATCCATGGAATTAAAGGGCAAGATACCTATGGAACTTACATAGGGTAGGATCGCTTTAATCCCAAAGAAAGGTGATGGGTCAGACTTTAGTCACTGGAGGCCCATCACCATTCTCATTTATTCATATAGAATAATATCGAGAGTGATTGCCCAAAAATGGAACCAATTCTTAACACCAACTTTAGAACTCAGCAAAAGGGCTTTCTAAACAAAGAAGAATCTGTGATGTCTCTAGAAATATTTAAGCTCGCATTGATTCAGTGGAAGAAAGGGAAACTTGCAGAGCAATAATTGCTATTGATTTTCAAAAGGCTTTCGATTCTATATCGCATATTCACATTATGAATGCGGTAAAGAAACTCTTACCAAAGGAATATTTCAATCCCATTCGGGCATTACTGCTAAATGGAACTTAGACAATATCACTTAATGGAATGGAAAGTGATCCCATCCATCTTAAGAATAGCTGTAGGCAAGAATGTCCATATTTTCTTTTACTTTTTGTAGCAGCGGTTGAAGATCTAATTCGGATGGTTCGGATTCGACAATCTTTACAAGGTATCCACGACGGAAGAAAATTCACAGCTCAGCTGATGATTTCGGCTGATCTTTTATTTTTTTCTAGGCCGTGCAAAGATTGCGGTCTTTTGTTTAACTCAACAATTCATTTATTTGTTGAATACCGTGCAGTTAAAATTCTTAAGGACTTCCTACTGCTCAACCTACCTATCCTTCAATATGAGTCCTCGAATGCTTGGAAAGGTATTTTACTTTTCGGCCTTGGGAAAAGCAACAAGTCTCCGGAAACTAAGGCGTTGACCTTCAGTATTATGAACTCTAAGTCGCTGATTTGTCATAAGCTGACCTCACGAGCTGAGAAACATATTCATGTCTGCGGCGCCAAGATATGCATCATTATCGTTAAAAATACCCCTTCGCCAGACGAAGGAGGAACGTGGACGTCCGCCGGAAGGATAATTAAGTATTATCCAAGCCTCTCCATCCAACACCAAAGACTTATAAAAATAATTTCAAAAAGATTTAGTAATTTTTAGCACTTAGAATAATATTATTATGTTTTTAATTACATTTATTATGTTCATCTTTTAAATTCTTAATAGTTGCTTCGCAAAAAATATTGTGTTAATTTGATAGCCTTTACCTGATATATGTGTTATTTTATTTTATGCGTTCTACCCCGGAGCAAAAATTTTATATTAAAATGTTTAATTACGTGTCTATTACGCATTTGCTCTGGTTTTAATATATTTATTTTATTTTATTTACATAATAAACGAACATGATATTTAAAAAAAATATCTAATTGTTTCCCGTTCGAATGCTCCCAATTGGATAATCTTAAATATTTTATGTCACAGTTTTAGTTTAAATGAAGAATATTTTATTGCCTATCTTATTCAATTGAGCTGCAACTCTAATAATATGAATAATCATTACAGCACTGAGTATGAATGGCAAGGATAATTATTAATTTCTAAAGGATATTCTTTTGCTTTTATTATATCGTCCACTGGGAAAAAAAAAAATCGGAGCAACGGACAAAGTTATACCAGTCGATAGGATTCGAAAAATGTTTAGAATAAAAAGTTGATAGTTTTGGGTTGCTGAAAGGTTTTTCGTTTTTAATGTTCTTTTGTGCAAACAAAACTTTTTCTTGGGTAATTATTCTTTTTACATTTCTTTATCTCTTAAGGCTGCAAGTAATATATTTTCAGGGTGGGCAAAAAGAGTGTGTCTCTGGAATACTTAATTCATTGAAGAGGCTAAATTTACATTAACTTCTTGTTAAATATAGTTACTGCGAATTGCTAATGCTTTGAGCCTTCACTGCAAAGATGATTTATCTTGATTTGAAACTATATAGGATCGTAAAAAATTAGTATGCACTTGGACACTCTTTGGGATATACAGGATATTAAATTATGTTGGCTTAGTGAGTCCACTTGCCTTATGTTATGCTCCTAGATACCTGTAACAATAGCCTGAATTCGAAATTTTTCCTGTTCGAATGCTTAACGTAATTTCATATAAATATTTTTTATCTGTGCTTAAAGAATCCACAAAATTTTGTTTTAAGTATTTTACTTTTCCTTCAACTATTTTAAAACTTATCATGGGATTTTGGTATGATATGTATCAATTAATTTTCTATTGGACCTTCATAAGTCCATAAGGGTGTCATTTTTCATATACATTTCTTATACGTATCAATCTGATGTGTTTTTAGATATAATAATGGAATATACTAATTGATGCAAACATATTTTATATTTAGTTACATAATGATAGACACCTAATCCAAGGATAAATACAAATTTACAGTTTGCATATGGACGAGTATAATATAATCCTTGCTATTCACAATTATTCGAAAGAGTTGTTAATATAGTAACAGAGGAGTCTGCAAAACCGTATAGGTATAATTAGCGTCAAAGATATATATTATCAACCATGGTGTCAAGGAAAAAAACTCACTACATTTAAAACATTTTTTTACAATCATTTAGGTTATAATGATACAAATTTTGCGGGGTTTGTACGTTTGATATCTCTATTTTTGATATGTATATATATATATGTATTGTATATATATATATATGTATATATACCAGCGTATTAAGGAGTATATTATACCATAATTTTTTTTAAAAATAGTTTTTATAGGCCATGGCTAAGAGTACTCGACAAGCAATTAAAGCGACGTTATATGGTAATAAGTGACGTATTCCTATTTAAGTCCATATATGTGTTAATAAATATATTCTTGGTCTCATTAACTAGAAGTATCACTCTCTATAATTTTTTTGTGGGTCCATTTAAGTCATTGCCCCATCTTTGATAAGTCCTATCATCAAAATAAACCAAAGTAATGTAAATTAAAATTTAAGTTCTTTTTTTTCTTTTTTTTTTTTTGCACACCAGTACAACAAATTTATTTCATTTATATCTACTACACGACAATAACAACAAAACTTTCAAAAAATCAAACCTTATAATAAATTTTAACTAAAACATTAACATTTAAACTGTAGGGGGGAAAATTTTGGGGGGGCTTGTAAGATATTTTTAAAAAATAAATTGGTATTAATAAAAAAACCATATACAACATACAAAGGACAGCAATTATGTCAATAGTTTTTTCATTGTTTTATCAACTATTTCTTTAAAATTTTGGGGTATGGGGATCCTTTCTGTTCTCAATTTGTATAAAAAGAACTGGGTCTTTGCCATGATAAAATTAACCTTTTCCTGATGCAGACCGGTATAAAAGAAAACAAAGCTTTTATGCCGTAATTGTAAACCTAAAAACTTGTTAAAAATATATTGAAGATAGTTTAAGACCTCCCCTATCTCTGTACACTCTAAAAGGAAAAGTTCTTTTTTTATCATATGTTAATTTAGTAGCTATATTTTTGTACGTAATTAAAACTGAAAGGATTATAAGTTCTTTGGAGAAAACAAATACATATTTTATAAAGCCAGATAGGCTCTTAAGGGTAATCAAATTAATTTCTGTAGAAAACAGTACTTCATTACTAATCAAGGCCTTAATGTAAGATATTCTATATCTGAAATGTTTTTCGGGGAATCCCATATGATATTAATTTATGTTTTTTTATAATTATCTATGTGCCAACATAATAAAAGCATTTATTTTACACCTCTCCTTTTCGTATTTCTACCAAGGATCCCCAAAACCAAAGCGTGGAGTAACATTACCGATCAGATCAACCCTGAATCCCAAGGTTCAGTAGCGATGTGCCCAACACATCGATAGAGTAAAAAACTCTATCTTGAAGCTAACTTTGCTCATCGTTGCAAGCTAAAAATTGAAGCAAGACCTTGAGGTGTATTGAAGAAGAGAGAAAAGAAGCATGAAAAAAGTTATTTCCCATTTCACAAAAACAGGAGAAATATATAGTAAACCCGAATATATATGCAGAGAAATAAAAGATCACTATTCAGAGTTAAAGATTATTTCGACTGTGAAAAAAACGGTAGTTGATGTGGTGGTTCTTAAAGAATGCTTCCTTTTGTAACATATAAAGAACAAAAAAGGAAGATTCAATGTCCAAAAGCGATAAGGACAACGACATGTTCGAACAGCACCTAACATAAGATGAAAAGAGGAAGCCAATCTCATGAGCAAAGATAAACAAATCACCCGGCCCTTCGGGATTTACTTTCGATTTTTAAAAAGTACTATGATCTTTTATCCCCAATTGTTCTTCAGTTTTACGAAAAGGCTCTGGCTGTAGAATACTTTCCAGAATTTGCCTTTGTCTTAATATCGAAGGGTAATAAAGATCCACAACATTTAAAAAAATCGCCCACTGACGATGCAAAATTGTTTTTTAAAAATATGTTCACTCATTTTAACAGATGCAAAATTTCATTTTTAAATATTATTACTCACTGTAACCAATTGACTGAACCTCGTTTTAAGGATACATTTTTTACACAAGACAATATAGTTTTACCAAAAACAAGCGAACACCCTTTTCAAAAGAGATTGGTGAATTTCATTATTATAATGGTGGGAACAATTTTAGCTAAATTTAGAACTTTGGTCTACTATGATACTCAAGAGGCCTTCTTTAAGAATAAAAAGGCGTGAGACAGGTAGACCCAAGCGCCGCATTGCTCTTTATTTTGTGCTCGTATCCTTTAATTGAAAATTAAAAACAGACAATGAAATATGAGGCTACTCGTTCATTTAGGTCATGAATATTCTAGTTATGCTGATGATGTGACAATTATTTTTTTGGAGGAAGTCCACATAAGGTCGATAGAAAAACCATGACATTAAGCAATATAAACTCGTTCACTTCAAGCCTTCTCGCTAACAAACATGACCACAAAGCTCAAACAAAAACCCCATATATATACGCTCTTGGGTTGGCAATAAAATCATTTAGAATAACCTTCAGTAGATAAGAAGCAAGATTAAAAAAGACTGGATATTTTGGTCTTCCATGAGCTTAAACTTGTGGTATGGAATTAAACCATGGAATCATTCATCTAGTTAGTTAAGTATTCATTTCTGTTTTTTTTGGTTAAGACTTTTTATTGATTATCATCAACAAACAGTGTAACTAAAATACAATTAGACAATACGATAATAAATAAAAACATATAACTAGGGAGTTGCGTAAAACAATTATTCATTACGGTTTTACCATAGTACGTAAACACATTACAAATACAGGGAGTACACGTATAATCCGGACTAACTTTGATCGGTTATGTCGTCTTTGTTTTGTGAGATATTGCAACGCACATATGTACGTTACTGCGCTTGCATCTTATCTATCAGCCAAAAAAAACAACAGATTGAAAATCAGTCAACATTTAGCCATGGAAGAGGAGAAAAGGCATGCGATGTTCGCTTCCTTCCGCGCCAGGAAGAGTCCAAAGGAGGTGATAGAGTTCTTCAACTACCCCAAGTCGACCGTCTACGACTAGTGGAAGGCTTGGAACTCTTTCAAAAAGAATGATGCTCATCGCAAAAAGTGTTCTCGGTCCCTGGGGGCCGCCAGGACCGACGAGTTTGTCGCTGAGGAGAAGAGGAAGGTCAACGTGGACGGCAACAAGTCCTACGCCAAGTTGGCCGTTCATGAAGAACTCGTGAAGCCCTGGATGGACCTGGTGGCGAATGGGAGGCCCTATGTCTTCCAGCAGGACTCGGCTCCCGCCCACAAGTCGAGGGAGACCCAGGCGTGGCTGTTGGAGACCCTCCCCTACCACTGGAGCCCGGACTTGTGCCCCCCCCCGGCTCCCCTGACTGCAGCCCCCTCTAAATATTACTTTATTTACAAGGGCTTCAACAAAGGTATTTGGTTCATTTTGCAGAATTTCTTAAAACATATGCATAAGATATATCAATGAATACTAAATTAATCAGGAATAGTAAAGTCGCGCAACCTTTTCAAAACACAAATACAAAGTGGGATCGACTAATTTATTTATTTGCCGCGTGAATGAAGTAGTGGAAGTGTGTAGAGGAATCGTTTTTGAACTACCTATTTATCTTCAAACTAGACGACAATGTGGAAGGTTTGTGTTGCTCCGGGTTGCAAGAGTGGCTACAAACCAAAGGGCAATGAGGGGAAAAAGAGACGGTTTCATATGCTCCCCAAGGATTAGTCCCTACGCCAACTCTGGACAAAGGCTGTTCCGCGAAAAATTAGATACCTTCGAGACATTCTGCGTTGTGTGACGTACATTTCATGCCCTCCGATTATAAGCCAGAGTCTACTGACTCTAATCCATCACGTTCAGAAAGATCTGGAAAAATTCTTTGACTTACGATATTAAAAAAGATGCCGTCCCTTCTAATTTTCCAATCTTCCTCACTACCATTCCAAAAAGCCTCCTCCAAAGCGTTCCTCCACCTCAACCTCCTCCTCACGAGTCCTTAATGAAAATGAGCGAATTTAAAAAAAGATTAAGGCTTTTGAAGAGGCCAACTCATTTTTAACACTCGAAGAGCTTCAAATTAAAATGGATAGGACTTGCCTTCCGAGCGGCGTTCAAGAACATTATGATGAAAAAGATAAAGAGCTGATGTTCTTCAAGATGAACTTTAGTCATGGAGGACCGTCAATAGACTTCAGAAGCAAAAGAGAAGAAATTAAACTTTTTGATTGAACAATTATCCTTGTTGTTTAAATGTCCACAACAACGGAGATACAGTCCTGCCTTGTACGCCTTATCTATGTCCTGGAAAGGTTTCTCAACGAGTCTTTAAAGAGATCTACGTAAAGAAGTTATCACATTACCTACAATACGTCGCCTTACGGAACTTTCTTCATCTTTGAATTTAGAAACTGGATTGGCTAACTCTACAATAACATTGAATTAAGCGTGCGCCAATATTTTGATTAAGAAAATGCCTGCGAATGAAGAATATCATAAGTTTAGGCAAAATTTTACTGAAAGATCTGGAATGTCATTTTTCTGAGGATATAAATTCAACAAATGAAATGATTAAGTCTTCTTCTGTAAATATATTTTCCAAATTAAAATATTTTACTTTTATAGATTCATTTAAATATATTAATGACGTATCTATACTTTACTTTTGTTCTGGTTATATCGCGCATTCCTTATGTAAAACTATAGCCTGCCATTCTTGCCACAATTTATTGACAACTTTAAAAAAAAATTCGATGTAAAATTATTCTCCTTAAAAAATATTGATGATGAAGGTAAACTTTTAGATGAAATTAATCGAGGTGGGCTAACTCGTCCTTTTGATGTTCTTTTTTTAACGTGTTCCGTTGCTTATACATTTTTTTCAGAAATTCAAAATTCAAAAAGTATCTTCAAAGAGTTGATTTCTTCCCCTTCTTCAAAAATATTTTTGTTCTTTCGTTTATTAACTTTTGGAAAATGATACTTACGCTTTGAAAATTATTTTAGCAGAATGCGAAGAAGACCATTCCTTTGAAAAATTTATTCCACAAATCGCTGCTAAATTTTTTAATTGTATGTCCAAAATTATGTTTCGGAAATCAATGATCAAATTCACAAAAACAAAAGAAAAACAAGGAGTCAAAATATGACAAATAATTCTAAGAGATTGAAAAAACTTAAAGGAGAATATACAAAATGTATGTATGTTATTATATATTTGCAGAATGTCTTAAATGTATCTATATTTATTTAATATATGTCCAAAATTTGTAAATTGTAAAAAATATATATTTCGTTCTCAAAATCCTAATTTGTTATGAAATTAATAAGGAAAGGGGAGAATGTACGCGTATTCTCCTTTTTCCTTTTTAGATCCCTCATCGTATTTTCCTCACGAGCCTTCTTTTCCTTATTGTTTTAGTATTCATTGGTTATTTAATAAATTTTGTTAACAACAAATTACTTCAAAATATTTATTACAAAATTATTCCAAGTGTCCACCATTTGCACGAACTACAGCCTTAAGTCTTTTGAACACACTAGTGCAGCTGTTACGCACAATCTCGTCGGGAATCTTGTTCTAGGCAGCTTCAGCTGTGGCTGTCAGCTGGTCTTTGTTGGCCCTTGATTTAACATTGGTCATCCTCTCCATCATTCCTTACATGGCAAAGTCAAGAGGGTTGCGATCAGGAGATGAGGGTGGCTAAAATTCCTTGCTCCAAAAGTGGTAAAAATTGGCTGCATCCAGTGTTGCACAACCTTTGCGGTATGGGCGGAGCTTTGTCTTGCTGAAAGCAGACATGGACTCCACCAAAGTCTTCCTGGACCCAAAAGAATACTTTGATCTTCATTAATTCAAAATAAACGATCTTGTTGATTTTAAGACCGTCTGGAATCCGGAACTTGCAATTTAAGGTCACTGCTCTTCAGACCATCACAGATGCCGGTTTCTGCATCCAATAGACGTTTCGGTATTCTCTGGGATCGAGGAGCCATCCCTGCACAATATACGATCATTCTGAGAATTGAACTTTTATGTTGTCTCAAATAGTTTCTCATCAGAGAAGATCACAACGACACTAGAGTTGTCTGCTTACCAGCGTCAAGTTTGATCTTGACCTTGGTGGTCTAGTTTAGTAGATGTATCTTACTATACTTAGAACTTGTACAGAGTTCAACAACTTGAGGACGACCGTTCACTTGCTTTGAAGATCCATTTTGTCGTTGTTAAAAAAAAGGTTGTGAAAACATTAAAACTAATGTACAAATGTACAGTAAAACATAATTTCATATCATAACAAAACCTCTCAGAATCATATTTAGAAAGATATTACAATACAATTACTTACAATTCGATGTTTCTCTAATTCTGCCTAACCCTGTATATATATATATATATATATATATATATATATATATATATATATATATATATATATATATATATATATATATATATATATATATGTGTATATATCAGGCTTGTGAACGGAACGCAAAATTGAACGGCGTTCAGCTGAACGCACGTTCAATGAACGGAACGCAACTTTTTTTGAACGCTGAACGTTGAACGCAAAAAAAGTGTTTTGCGTTCATTGTTCAATTTTTCCAAACATTTTTTTCGGAAAAAACGTCATCACTTTTTTTTGAAAATTCTTTTCTAAAAAAACGTCATAACTACGCATTACTTTTTTGAAAATTATTTTCTAAAAAAACGTCAATACTACGCATTACTTTTTTTAGAAAATTATTTTCTAAAAAAAAACGTCATCACTACGCATTACTTTTTTTGAAATTCTTTATAAAAAAAAAGTCATTACTACGCATTACTTTTTTTGAAAATTCTTTTCTTTAAAAAAACGTCATCACTACGCATTACTTTTTTTGAAAATTCATTTCTAAAAAAACGTCATCACTAAGCAGTATTTTTTTTTGACATTATTTTCTAAAAAAAAACGTCATCACTTTTTCTGGAGATTCCTTTTCTAAAAAAAACGTCGTCACTTTTTTAAAATAACACTGAACGCAAAAACATTGAACGGAACGCTAATTTATTTTGAACGCTGCACGCAAAAAAAGCTGAACGCTCACAAGCCTGATATATATATATATATATATCCATCTTGTTGATTTGTAATCGTTTGTCCTTCGTAGTTTGCTAACGACGAACGACAATATTTTTGACGAACAACGAAAGAGAAAAAATAATCCTATCGTTCGTCGATCGATAATAAATAATATTGTATTTTGCAGATTTGTACTTATTAAAAAAAACTTTAATATTATCTGGCGACAAAAATAAAAATATTTTTGATGGAAGAAGTATCTTAAAAAAACTTTATCCTTTTTTTTAAAAATATGATGATTGAAATCTTTCCTTTCGAAAAAAACGTCATCACTTTTTTTCAGAGTGACGAAGGACCAACGAACGATGAACTTTTCAATCTTAAAACGAACGATGAAGGAGAACAACGAACAATAACTTTTAATGAACTACAAACGAACGACAATTATTTATCAAGCGTGTGGTGTATATATATAAGTTCATTATATAGTTTTGTAGACATTCGAGTATTAGAGCTACCTGAATGGTACAGTTATATTTTTTATGTGTGTTAGTATTTTTTGTATATTTTGTATCAAAATCAGATTTAAAACTGAGAACAGTTGAACTTTTTGTTACTAACGTTCTTATAATATTATATGAAGAAATGGCATGATGTTGTATGTTACAAAATTAACAATTTGTGCTTGATACTTTCATCAAAGTTCCTACAGTAACATTAAGCTTTATTGTTGTTGCATTAAACTTTCATAATAATTCATTCAACTTTCATAGTTGTTCATTAAGCTTTCATAGTTGTTCATTAGACTTTCATAGTCTATCATTAGACTTTATAGGTTTTTATTAAGACTTCATTCATGTTTGTACATATAATAACCTTTCAAATTATATTTTTGAATTTTCGCTTTATTGAAATAATATACAGGGTGAGTAATAAGTCCGGGAAGTGAGACTTTACGACACTGTAGTTTCTATTGTGTTTGGATTTTCGTGCTTAAAACCGGTAGATACGTTCTTCAGCTTCATCGAAACAAGTTCATTTTAACAACAAAGTTTCTGTCAACGTTCCTCCAGCATCATGAGCAATTTCCGTGACCCTATAGTTGCCTTTCATTGCGCGGGGTTGAGTAATTCTGATATTGTCAAGAAGCTCAAGGACATAAAAGTGACCTACAAGCTTGTTTACAACACGGTCAAACGGTACAAGGAGACCGGAAAAACATCCGACAGGCCCAGGAGTGGCCGACCAATGTCTGTGAGAACCGAGGCGTGTGTGAAAAGGATCCGGGAGAAGATCAGGAGGAACCCTGCAAGAAGCCTGAGAAAGATGGCCAAAGAGGAAAATATGAGCGAGGGGTCGATGAGAAATCTAGTGAAAAAGGATCTGGGGATGACTCCATATAAGAAGATAAGGCTTCAACTTCTTTCTGAGGCCCCAATTGAGAAGTGAAGAGAACGAGGCCGAATTCTTCTGAACAAACTGAAGTCTGGCACGCAGGGTCCAGTTTTTTACACGGACGAAAAATTGTTCACAGTTCAGGCGGTGTACAATTCCCAGAATGATCGGATTTTGGCCAAGAGCAGTGCTGACATTCCTGTCAAGGTTTGCGGAGTCTTCCGACGTCAAAACCCAAAGTCTGTGATGGTCTGGGCAGGAGTTATGTCAGATGGAAAAAAGAGCCCTCTCATATTTGTCCCCGAGGGTGTCAAGATTAACAAGGTGGTCTACCTGTCAATGTTAAATGACCAAGTACTGCCAAGGATCAAGGCTGAGTATGGGGAAACCTTCTTCACTTTTCAGCAAGACTCTGCCCCAGCCCATGGGTCCAAACTTGTCCAAGAATGGTGCAAGCAGAATTTTCCTACCTTTTGGCACCAATTTACATGACCCACCAACCATTTTTTAAATAACTGCTCTTTCTAGGGTTCTTTTATAGTTTTAAGAAGGAAAAGGAATAAGAGGGTATTCATGTTGATGTTTTGAAATTATTTTTTAAATACGTTTACTTTTCACATCTTAATTGTCATACAGTAACCTCCTCCCATGGTTGAGAATATAAATCTATGACGTTGATTATAAAAAAATATTATTGATTTAACACACTAAAATGATACTAATGTGTAAAAAAAACAATATTAAACATTTTCGTATAAATTTTTTAACACCATATATGAACAAAAACTAAAATACGATTGTTATTAATATATTTTCAGAATTTTAAAAAGTAAATTAATCATTAACTTTACTATTTTAAGTCCATAAAATTATATCATTTTTAAATAACTTTTTTCATATGAGAGAGAACACAAGGGGAAGTAACGAATTAATAGTCCACATCATTTTATATAAGTCTCTTTTTTATGTATATTTTTATGGACTATGGAATTTTCAAAAAACCTAAATGGCTAAATGGCTAATCGTTTCTTAAAAGTTAGTTTATATAAAATACCTTGTTTTTCTAAAACTTCACTCGAACTAAAACTCATATTGTCATTAAAAATATCACCTAATAAACTTAATTTCCGTTAAAATGGAAGTGGTGGATATAAAAGATAATCGCCCATTGTCAGTTACAGGTTCTTGCCATTTCATTTTTCAAGGACTTTATAAATTATGTCTACACTGCTTTCAATCGTTTTTTTCCAAAAAGAGTTAATACTCTTTGCCAATTCAAAAATGATGTCCGGTCCATTGCCTTTTACACTGTCAATTTCTTTATTTTTTAAATCCACTAACTGACTATTTATTATTTCCCTCCATACTGATCCTTTAGTAAGTATTCTCTTACACCAAGAAAATAGTAAGGCCTTCCAAAAGTTCTTGAAATTTATTAAGCCGAGTCCGCCCCATTTTTTGGCCGATGTTATACGGTTCCATGAAATCAACTTACTGTGCCCTTCTGTAAATAAAAAGTTGTCGCAAATTGATTCTACCTTTAGGGATAAAATCTCAGAAAATGGAGTCAGTTTTAAAATGTGTACGACTCTTGGAATTATAAGAGAGTTCCAAACCCGTATTCTGGACGGTAGGTTTTTTCCTTAAAATGTTGTAAATTAGGAAGCTGATGTCCTTAAAATGTCTTCTATTATTCTTTCAATATCTAAAAGATCGGAATCATCAATTGTTAAAAAAAGTGCCGAGTACTTTTAAACGAGGAACAATTTGAATATCTTTATTTCTTAATTCAACGGTGGCAGAAATAATAATAGATGTTTTTTTTTAATTTATATCCAATCCACAATATAATCCATATGCTTCAATAAGCTGTAATGTTTCTCCAATCGACTTATTTATAATACTTTGGGTGCCACCATATGCCATGGTAATGACGTCAGCAAAAGCTTCAATTTTGATTTCTTTACTACCAATTTCCAAACCTTTGATAGCCATGCAATTACTTATCTGGTCAAGTAACGGATTTAATGCTAAAATAAATAACGCCGGGGAGACGGGGTCTCCTTGACGACATCCTTTTTTCACACTAAAAATATTATCTGTTCTTTGGTAAAAGTACTTATATTAAAAAAACTGATATCATATTTAAAAAAGTATTGCTAAAACGTTGTATACGAAGACAATCTAAAATCCATTGATGTGAGATGCTGTCGAACACTTTTTTTAAATCTATTGCCATGACAGCAACATCTAAATTATATTCCCTGTTTTGTGATATTGCATCCTTGATCCCCCACACTACATCTTCCATGTAACGGCCCTGCACGAATCCCTTCTGAGTGGGATGTAAAAGTATTGGTAAAATTTTCTTGATTCTCTGTGCTAAAATACCGCTATATATTTTATACCCTACATTTAGCATTGTGAGAGGATGTAAATTATCAATAAAACGTGGGTCTTTTCCAGTTTTGGGATTAAAATAAGTTTCCCTATTGTTAAGTACGTTTCAAAAGCACCTTTAACTGTTGCTTCTGTAAAAACTGGTTGCAAAAGAGGAAATAGAAGTTCATTATATTTTTATAAAATTCCATTGGAAAGCCATCCGGGCCGGGAGCTTTATTGAGTTTTTTAAAATTTGATATATATTGTTCAATCTCAGCACATGTAATGTCTAGCTCTAATAGTTTAAAGAATGTTTTTGCCTTCTCCAGATTGCAAAGGTTACCAGCTTCATAAGGAAAAGTAGGGATCCTGGGTCCAAAAGTTCTACTAGTCTTGGTTATTTCATTGAAATAATCACAACCATGATACAAATCACTGTAGAAGCTATTAATGGTTTCCATTACCGCTTTAGGGTTTTCTATTAATGTGCCATTTGTTTCATATTTTGCTCTTATATTCTTCTTTGACATAGTACTTTCTTCATGTTTTTTCACACGTTTTAAAATCATTTGGTCACTTGGAAGTGTCGTCAACCCACTTCGTATTAAGTGTCCTTTTTTTATTTCTCTCATCAGTTGCTAGATATTCATTTGCATTCTACATTATTCAAAGCATTTAACTGTTGCTTGATTGTTGAATTTAACTTAATACCTAATTTTATATACTCTCTCCTAGAGCAGTCTAAAATTAATTTCAAAGCATGAGATGGTGTTTTAATAATATTGAATCTTAATTTAAATAGGATCTCTTGGATTATTTTCTTAATCTTTGAATGAGTCGTAGTATCTTGTAAAAGCCTAGTATTCAGTTTCCATTGATTTCTGCATTGCTTTCCTTGTTGTCTTAGTTCAAGCATAATGGCATTATGATCAGATAAATATCCAGGCAGTGTTTGGTAGTTGGATATGCTGGAGTAAAGTTCACTCGATATAAAAAGTAGTCTAGCCGGGAGCTTTTGACAACTGTCCCGTCTCTATTATGTATAAAGCTAGAATGAATAGGGTTTTTTCAAAATTTCATGGCTACATCTAACAAACTCCTTTCGGTCAGCAACTTTTTCAAAGCTGCATTTTGATTTTTTATTGTATGTACACTTATAATTAAATGTATCTCTTTCTTGATCCAGAGATATATATTAAAATCTCCCATTAATAAGATATGGTCAAAAGTTTTATTATTGTCAGTTAAAACTACCAAATTAATTTTATCATAAAATTGGGGGACATCGTTATTAGGTCTGTTAATGGATACGATTTTAATCAACTTTCCACTCCATATTATGGACACTACACAATAGTTGCCTCTATCGTCTTTTTCTATACATACGGGTTTAAAAGATTTCCTAATGATCAGTAAAATTCCCCTAGAAGGGTGGTTAGCTAATTATGTTACTGCCGGTACAAAAATTACTTGGTAAATTGAAGTTAACTCGTGCCTTAATTCATATTTTTCCAATCTTGTGTCGCATATAGAGAGAACATCAGGTTCCAGTGATAAAAACTTATTTAAAACCTTTTTTGTTTAAGTGTGTCAGAAATGGAGTTTGCGTTTAGAGAAATTAGCTTAAGAGAGTTTGTCATATTTAAAAGTAAATAGGGGTGGAATATGAGGATAAAACTATAATTAAAGTAACAATAATGTAATATTTATACAATTCAACTATGTGATTGATCATTACTTGTATGATAAAAGGCTTTGTAGTTACCAATCATCCAAGTCCGTAAAATTTCCCTACTGTCTTGGGCGTTCTTGCATCCAGACCCTTTTTTATTCCTGTAGGTCGTTTTCTAAGAATAATTTTCCAATCCTCTTTAAGCGTATCCGTTGTTCTTGGGTTTTCTTGATGAGTCTCATCCTCCATTTGATTAGTTTTAGTCTTTGTTATAATTGTTGTTATTCTTCTCCGAGGTAATAATTTATAATAGAATGTCTGTTTATGTTTTGTTTTTAACGCAATTACTTTGGAATTTTAGCACTGAAATCTTTTTAGTAATATGTTGGTTTTCTCGCACTATAGTTACGAACGAGGTAATGCGTATTTTACTCTATATTTATGGATACTAAAATATCATCTATGTAAATAAAATACCCTTTTTATGAGGGGGAGGGGTTGATATTTATTGTCTTTTTCTCGAGGTAAGCATGAAATTAATTTTTCATGAACACAGACATTGTATAGAATTACAAACGAAGCAGAGCCTGGTTTGTTTATTTCCTTCTCGTTTTGCAGGGTGCTTTTTTATTAGCTCAATTAAGTTTTTATAAATATGAAAACAAAAAACATGTACAAATTTATTCTGGTCTCATAAACCCCCTTGCAAACGTAAATTGACATAAAAAATTATTATTATATATTTGTTGCTTGTTTTTTTCAAACTTATGGGTTTATATTAGTAATGGAATTGCTAACTAAGTATATTTTTAGCTGCTTGAACATAATTATCACCAACTAGAATAACGCTACCCGCACCACTAAAACACATAATAATTTTTTACTTTCTCAAAAAAATACCAATAATAATAATAAAACTAGAGGCATATATACACTCAGAGAGTGTGTACCTCCGCCGATCCCCACAACATTCCTATTCAAACATTCTCCCTTTCACACGCCCGATTTTCTATCTCTAATCATTGTTTCCTCTCTGTTAGCTCATTTTGCATATTAAAAAAGCACTCAGAGATGGGAAGACGGAAGAAGTTTAAGCTACGTCACTGGGTTAACATAGTCCTGAGCTGATATATCAACAATAATACGTCAATGAATATTTTTTTAGCGTTTGTTCTTTCCTACTCCCTGAATAGAGACCCCATTTCATTTAGTATTTTGCTCATTTTGCATATTAAAAAAGCACTTAGAGATGCCAAAATTTAATCACTTGTTACTTTTGGCATTTCCAACAACTCCACAAAGTTTCATTCGAATCCGTTCAGTACTTTTTGAGTTATCCTGCTGACAAACAAACCAACAAACCAACAAACGCCAGTGAAAACAATACCTCCTTCGGCGGAGGTAACAATGTCAAGCTCGGTTCAGATTGTTAATAGTAAAATATGAGATAATATTTGGAGTTATATTTTAGAAAATATCTTTATTAATTATTTTTATTAAAAAAAAGTTTTTGTGCATCTTATTTTGATTTAATCAAGATAGCTTTCTATTTCAAGAATTATTGTTTTTTAGTAAGTTCTGAACATTATCCAAGTTGTGCAATTAAGTTATTGTAGTTTTTATTTATGTAAGAGAATGCAATGGAGAGTGGGAAAAAACTTTGGAAAGAATACCCTACGCATTCAAAATCTTTTTGTAATCTTTCTTGTAGTATTCGAACATCATAACAGTTAAAGTGGTTTTTCCTTTATGGCTATCAACGAATACAGTCCTTTTGAGATTGCAGATAAGATAGACCATTTGTCATTTATATTGAATCGGTTTTGGCATCATATTTTCAAGGGTTGTCGTGATATAAAATCACTTTTTCGTGACTCCACCTTTATTTTGGCTCCTTTTTACATAGAACCTGGTTCAGTCGCATCAATGTAGTTCAATACTGTTATTACGAGAAGGTTTGTTTGGTTTCAATACCTCAGAAAAAATAACACCCTCCATTAAATGCACAGCGTAACTCTGCAAATCAAAATTCATTGTTTGATAAACGTACGCATCATCTGCAATAACTTGGGCATCGAGTAAAATCTATTGGTAACTCAAATACTCTAACAAAAGCATTTGACACTGTCTCAAAATATTTCATTTATCAGACCGACTAGTCTACATTAAATTTATTATTAGTTCATATCGAATTGGATATGTCACAATTTACCAGCATTTACTGTAAATATATTTCTTGAAAATCCTTAAATGCACACGAAAAACTTAATACAAATCATATAACTTTTCATTTCATTTCTTTAAATACATAAAATAACTTATTTATTAAAAATTGGTAATGTAATGTGCTTAATAAAATACATAAGTAAATCTTGTAGTTAAGAATTTAAATGAGATTTGTTTTTTGTTGTTAATAGTATCGGAGATTTGTAATTACATATCTCCGTATCAACCACTAGAATATTTGTTTGATTTTCAAGTATATAGATCTCTCTCTATATTTTATAAATTATGCTAATATTTCCTTGAAGAGAAGTTAAATGTTTTTTTTTCTTATGGAAAACATTTAGTGTCTTGCTTGTTCATCAAACAGTTCGATTTAAGTAAATTAAGTAGGTTTGGAGCTCTTCAGATATATCTTCAGAAATATTTTACCTGAACTTTTGTTGTTATAAAACTACAATAAATAATATGTTTATCAAATAATTATTTAATGCAATTGCATTTCTTGGTAAAAGTATATCCTCAGTTTTATATGTATCCAAAATTTTCTTCACCAATGATCGCATTTTAAGACGCATGGCACACATAGGATTTATACATAGTTTCTTAAATACTGTCATATTTAAGAAAGAATAAATATTCGCCGATTGAGTCTATTAAATGAAGGATAAATTCCTTAGGGGAAAGAGAGTTCTTGATTGAATTTAATTGGTTCCATATGTAGAAAAACAGAATTAAATATATGCACTGGCAAGAGGTATGCTACAAAGACAAGCTATTCTAATTAAATAACTAATTCACTGAATCAAAGAGTTAACTTATTTTAAATACATACAAGGTAAAAAGCATTTTGTAAATATTTATCTTCTATTTTTAATTTGCTATTTACAAAATGAAATATGCAAAGTCTTTCATAATTTTATTTTTTAATAAATACATTTTTTCGCTTCAGATTAAGAAACATTCTTGATAAAAGCTCATGAATTCGGCAGACGGGTATACTCCATTCGCTCAAGATCTTTTCAAAGATGATTGAGTGAATGGTGGAGGCGATTGATGGTATCCGTTGACCATGTGTATCATCCATAGTTTAATTTGATTTTACCCGCTCGGGTTTGATATATTTGTGTTTCACATTAATATTTTGTCGTTAATAACTACATACTTCTCTTTGGTCTATATTTATCTCACGTGTTTGTTGTTATGATTGTTCTTATTTGTGCGTCAATCCTAGATTATTGCACTTCCTCTTTTAAATTTCCTGAAGATCCACCACAGCAGAAATGTAAAAACGATGCATTTTTTGTTTGCCACTTTGATTAGGAAGGTTTTGAGCATTTATCATTATTTCGGCAACAGAACTTTGTCTCATTCCATAAGTTAATGTGTTTTCTCACATTGATTAGACTCCACGCCAGACTATAAACCCCTTTGCTTCTACAAAAATATGATCCTATGTTGAGAATGTGTATATTAATAGCATAAAAACATATTTTATTTTGGCCAAAAAACGCAAAAGTAGAAAAAACAGGATCCGCTCTTATTTGATAAACGGCAGGAAACACTTTACTGAAATAGTATCCTCCCTAAAAACTTACGACTATTTTTTTTCTATTAAGCACAAAGAATAAAAATGATTCACTAGAATTGAGAATCCCTTTCTGATAAGACTTACACGTGCATGTATTAATATATTTTTCTTATGGATATAAGCTTCAACTTATATCCACATAAATAGTTTGATAGTGTTCTAATTCCAGTAAAAAATGGCTTCAGAACAGCTGAAACGTGACCTTGTTTTTTTCAAATATTTGAAAGGTCGTCGCCATTTCTCCAAAAACAAAAGAAAAAATTTCCACTGTGCAAGCCACCCACAACTGTCAGAATGGCCATATTTGAACCAGGAAGGAGGAAGATATCTCAGTGGACCTGAGAACGGCCTTCAGAAAGCAGAAGTCGTCCCTAGTCATGGTATGGGCAAATGTGACTACAAATAGGAAGAAGGATCCTATGATCTTGATCGAAGATGGTGAGAAGGTCTGTCAGGCGGTGTACATTCAGAGGAAGTTGTCCTATGGGTAAAGAGGGAATATCCAGGCACTCTTTTGGGTTCCCTTCCACACTAACAAATTGGTTCAGGACTTCTGCACTGATATGTTTATAAACTTTTGGTCGAAGGACTTCTGGCCAACCTAGTTCCCAGATCAGAACCCATGGACTTTGAGATCTATTCCATTATGGAAAAGAGGGAGCGTAGCAAGTCCTTGCTGTCAGTATAAGCTCTGAATAAGAAGCTGCCTCTGGCCTGGGCTTCTTTGTCTGAGAAGGCTATATAGGCCTGTGCTGCCTCCAACTTGAGAAAGTTCGAAAATATAGTGAAGGTTAAGGAAATAAATGTGATAAATAATTAGAGTTTTTTTTTTTGGTACACTCGGTACTGTTTATTCAATATCTTCAAAAACAATTCGCATTACAAATTCTTCTTCAAACGACCTAAACACAGCAAAACATTTTCTATTATAGGTCGAAATCTTAGGGCGAAGGGTTTTCATAATTCTGCATTGATATAAAATATACTGAACTTTAGTCGTAATAATATTTACTTCCTCTTGATTTTTGTCCAGATAGAAATATACCAATTCCTTTGAAGTTAAAATTAAGGAAGGAAATGTGATAATTAATTAGAATTTATTTTTTAAAATCGCATATTGAACTACGTTCTTTGTTTTTACAATGTATATCAGAAATTTAATAGAATATCATACTTGTTGAACCGAGAGTTTCAATTCTAGTGAAACAGGCTGTATATTCATTCTGTCAGCTATAAAGATTTCATTATTCATTTTTGTGCAAACATGATATATCTTGTGGTATAGTTAACGTGAGAGAGGATAATATTTTTTCACATTAATGTCATTAGTATTCTTCAAGATAAAGTATAACTTTCCAGTTCTTGATTGAATACTGTATTCATTCATTTTAATATATCTACGTCTGCAAGTTTTATATGCCAAGTCAGCAATTTGGTTGGTGGTGTTCTATGCCATAGTTTCATTTTAATAAGCAAATTCCATTCACAGAATCCATTGTCCCTCGTTACGTATTTGTTTAAAGCTGGGTCAATTTCTTAAAGAATGCCAATAGGTTATTAATATATTTTTATTTAATAATATAAATCTCGAAATAATTCAAATTTTTGATTAATGTCGAAAAATAAATGAGTTTAAAAGTTTATTCATTTCGTAAATTAATAAATACAGGAAATCCTATATTTTGTGTGCAGAGCAACTTTATTGAAACAAGTAATCAAATAAAAAGGCAATATAAATATGTAAACCATTTCAAATTAATCAAGAAGACAATTTTATAATGGTAAAGTTATTAAAGAATGCAATGGATTTTAGTTGAAGTAAAATTTATTTACTTCGGATAATCATTAATTTCTTACATAAGATAAAAAAATTAAGTTCAAAATCACCTTGGAATTATTTAAGAAGAGGATTCTTCACTAACTCAAAATTCAAGATGTTTGAGAATAGTTTATTTGAAAATGTAAGAGTGTCTTCCTGGCTGATTTTAAAATAATAAGTTCAGAAAAAATAGGTTGTGCTAAAGCGTTAAAGTAAAGTGGCGCATGCATAACATAAATTCTTCCTTTTTTTTCCCCAAAAATTGGCCAAGTATTAGTTCTTCTTTTTATGCCGTAAGGGCGCTTTGAAAATAATAACAAAGTCATTTTATTATTACTTATATTTGGAGGCGTTTTTTTAGTTTGAAAAAAGTGTTTTAGAGTTTCTTATGGATTCTGTATTTTACTCTGTCTGGATATGTTTTCTCACATTAATCTGCAGGAAGAATTCCCCGTGAACTCTTCATAAACTTGTGGGATTATCAATTGAAAAAATGTTATTGGATGAATGAGCACATGCGTTGGGATTGGAATGGCATTCTTCACTTTGGGGATTCTTCACTTATACAAACTTCACTTATAAATCATCATTGATTTTGTCTTAGTTCCCTTGCCTTGTAAAGACTGGGTTTTATAGACATAATATAGAAACTCAAGGATCACATGGGCTGTTTAATAATAATTAGTGTACACCAACCCAAAATCTGTCAAAGCAAGGTTCTCCTTTACCTTTCAACATCGTCGCATAAAATTGGTCGCTTGTATTTTTTGTAAAAATTTAATTATTTATCACGAGGACTCTTAAGACTTTTGCTATAGCCTTGAGGATCTCTCACTTCGGAAACGCCTCATCGAAATCACATATTTTATGTATCTTCCGAAAATTTCCTCATGACAGGATCTCTTTGTTTGTATAGCCGTCTTGTATTGTGCTTTTAAGATGTTTTTAGTCACTAGTCTTTGAAGAAACCCCCCTTCAACATCTCTTATGTGTTTTATATTGTGAATAAATCAAAGTATATTTTAAGTCCCCGTCTCGACTCTTTATTTCGGCAGGGTTCCTCATCATATATATTATGCATATATTCCTTCAGGCAGGGCCGGCCCGTAGCATAGGCAGTATAGGCAAATGCTAAGGGCGCCGTCCATCCAGGGGCGCCAATTTAACTATTTAGCAAAGCTTATAGGTATTAGTATAAAAATAATGATATTTTCTAAGATCCCGAACAGATTCCATTAGGGTTGATAATTATCCAAAGTTTACTCCAATAAATTGTTTTTAAGGATGTATGTATAGATTTAACCCATTAATGCCGATAATTATCTGTGTAGAACTCTAAACATGTCAAAACGTCCCAAACTGTCTGGTGCCCAGGGGAGGAAAAAAGAAAAGAAGAGGATGAAAAACGCGACAAAGAAAGAGGTAATTTTACAGTAAAGATAATGTCATATCATTTTTCTGTTGCAGAACATTGATTGATAACGGTATTAACCATTAGCATAACACAGTATAAATATGTTATACATGAAATAGTTAGCGCTAACTATTAGTTTTAATGTCCTCTTATGTTATGGAAGGAACTAATATTAATGTGACTACTACCACCTTACCATCCTCAGGTAAATGTGCAAATATTAGATTTGTTCAGCAGCCGTGACAATGTTAAATTTTTTTATATTCCGACATCTGTTTGGCTCACGTTTACCCAGTTTGTAATAGTTAATCAAAATGCTATTAATTTCCCTCTCCTTTCTATAACATATTATAGTTGTAAGCCTATATTTTTGTTGTGTTCGTTCATATTGTCTATAATTGTTATTTATATTATTTTATTCTTGAAATCAAGTGTTTATTATTAGACTCATCTTCTCTCTCCAGATGCACTGCTGAGATTCCTCAGTCCCACCCTTGCAAGTCCTGCTGTCGCCTCCACCTCAGCAGCGCAAGGCAGCAGTGATGATCCAGCATCAAGTGCTCCTCTTGTCGCCTCCGCCTCAGCAACACAACCCAGTAGTGAAGCAGCCTCATTAAGCACTCTTCCTGTTGCCTCCATCTCCACCTCAGCAACACAACCCAGCAGTGATGCAGCAGCTTCAAGCCCACATTTGCTACTCCAATAGATCTGGCTGACTGGCCATCTCCTCTAACTGATAAGGTACGAATAGAGTTGGTTCACAGTGGTCCATTTCAAATAGAAAACAGCTTCACATTCCCTAAACAAAAGGACGGGCGAAGATGTCAACATGACCATTTTAACAGACTCTTAGTCAATGGAGAAAAAGTCAGAAGGAGCTGGCTTATGTACTCTAAAAAAGATGATAGCTTGCACTGCTACTGCTGCAAACTTTTTTCTAAACGAGAGTACAAACTGAATAGGGAAGGACTAAAGGACTGGAAAAATGCAAGTCACTTGCTCAAGGTCCATGAGGATAGCCAGGAACACAATGCTCACATGGCAACATGGAAGGACTTGGAGGTCCGTATTGCGAAAGGGTTCACAATAGATAAACAAGAGATGACACTTGCTGAGAGAAAAAATGTGGCGTGATGTTCTACATCGATTGGTGGCAATAATTAAGTCTTTAGCTGAGAGAAACATATCGTTTAGGGGTTCCAAAGACACATTAAATCAACCAGACAATGGATTTTTTTTAAAGAGGTGGAGCTTATGGCCAAATTTGATCCAGTGATGAAGCAGCATGTTAGTAGGGTGGAAAATGGAGCTGGCAGCCATGTTCATTATCTTGGAAAGACAATACAAAATGAACTGATAGACTCCATCAGTTCAAAAATAATAGAACATATTGTGAAGGATATCAAAAGATCAAATTATTTCTCTATTATTTTAGATTGTACCCCTGATCTGAGTCATAAGGAACAGCTCTCTGCCATAATCAGGATAGTGTCACAAGAAGACATACCTAAAGTTAAGGAGCATTTCTTAGGCTTTCTTGTTGCAGAGCAGTCTACTGGAGATCATTTGTCATCTCTAATCCTAAAAAGGTTAGAGGAACTTAACATCCCATTTGAGGACTGTAGAGGCCAATCCTATGACAACGGTGCCAATATGAGGGGGAAAAATAAAGGTGTTCAGGCAAAGTTGCTTCAGCTGAACTCAAGAGCTTTTTTTTGTCCCATGTGGTGCCCACACTTTAAATCTGGTAGTAGCTGATGCTGCAAAAAGCTCGCCAGATGCCCTTGGCTACTTTGGGCATTTAACAAAGTTATTTAAGCTCTTCTCAGCCTCCACCCATAGGTGGGATGTCCTCCTAAAATATGTTAAAATAACTCTAAAGTCATGGGCCGAGACCAGATGGGAAAGCAGAATAAAAAGTATTGAAGCAGTAAGGTATCAAGCTGGTCAAGTCAGGGAGGCTCTTCTGGAAGTGAGGGAAACAACTGCAGACCCTGTGGTGAGAGTTGAAGCCCAGTCTTTGGCTGAGGAGATTGGATCCTATCGCTTTTGTATTTGTACAGTTATATGGTACGACATTCTCAGCAAGATCCAGTATGTCAGTAAACTAATGCAGTCACCCTCCATGCAGTTTGATGTAGCTGTCGACTTGCTGAAGAAAACCAGAGATTCCCTCACAAGTTACAGAAACACTGGATTTTCTGATGCACAGACAACTGCAAAGGAGATGTGCGAAGAGATGAACGTGGAGGCTAAACTCAAACAAAAACGTTTGAGAACCACAAAAAAGCACTTTAGCTATGATTCTCCAGATGAAAACATCCATGATGCACTACGAAAAATGGAAACCACATTTTTTAATATGGTCATGGATACGGCCATCTCCTCACTAGATGAAAGATTTCAGAATCTTGGAGAAGTGAATAGAATCTTTGGTGTGCTCCTCGATTTCCCCAACTTAGGAGAAGAGGACCTGCTACTGAAGTGTCAAACTCTAAGTACCGCTTTGACCCATGACAGCCAGCCAGATATTGATGGCACAGAACTTGCAAAGGAAATGCAGATTTCCCACCATTGCCATCAAAGAAAATGACAAATATGAAACTTTTGACCTTGCTGCGTGAGAAGAAGCTGGTCGAAATGTATCCTAACATGTGGGTTGCCTTGAGAATCTCTGCCACTCTTCCTGTTACAGTGGCTGCTGTTGAAAGAAGCTTCTCTAAGCTCAAACTGACAAAAACGTATCTTAGATCTACCATGATGCAAGAACGTCTCAGTGGACTTGGCATTATAAGCATAAACCATGTGGTCTGAAATCAGTTATCATATGATGATATTATAAATGACTTTGCTGCAAGAAAGACCAGGAGAGTAAATCTGTAGGAGGTTATGTGAGATTGAGGAGGTGGTTTTGTTGTTTTAAAATAGTTTAAGCTAAAGCATACCAAAAAAATAAACCACGAGAGGTCATTATAAGATCACCTTTTATATATTTATTGTATATTTTTATTTAAATCTTTGTAAAAAACAGTGCACACTGGTTTCTTTATTGTGTAGTGTCTTATTTATATTGTATTAATACGTTAATTTATTTCAATTGTTTACAGTTTATATTTTAGGAGTATTTAAATCTAATACTTTAAATGTGCTATTTTTGTTATATTTAATACATTTAGTTTATTTGTTGTATTTGTTTCCTTAATTATTTTCTTAGTTTTTTAAATGTGCTATTTCTTTATTTCAATAAAACAATATCTAGAACAACGATATTCAGTTTCTTGTGATTATATGTACACTAGCAGTGGAATTTACTGCGATGCAAGGGGGGGGGGGGGGGGGGCGCCACATAAAATCTTGCCTAGGGCACCAAAGTGGTTAGAGCCGGGCCTGCCTTCAGGTAACTGTGGAATAGCTTACCTCACAATTTTGTTGATCCATTATTCCTTTCGTTCTAAAGAACGATATTAGAAATAAAACTATACTAATTCCGATGATAGTTCCTTTCGTGCATGCGTTAACAAACATTTTTTGAGTAAAAACTAAGAAAAAGTAAATACCGACTATCTGTATCAATAAACTTCATCTGTATATAAATATCCATGCACATATTGTATTTCAAACTCTGCGTTGTTCTTGGCCATTACCTCCAACCCCCAGCCACAAATAAATGCCAGTCATGTGGGACATAATCATAGTTTATTCATTATACATATTACATTCTTTGTCTTAATAAGTTTACAATATAACGATGCCTAACAAAATTTAGTAAATATAATTATAAAATTATTTATTATTAATAATTCGAGTTGCGGTACTTTTTGAACTAAATTGGTTAATAAGTTTACCTTTATTTTTGGTTTCTTGTTGTTGTTTTAAAGTTTTTGCAAATATCACTAATCTTAATCGAACGAACCTATTCATAAGCTTATCTTTTAAAGAGTGGCATTTTGGAATAATATTGCAGTGTTGGGTAATTATATCACATGCATTTTTTATTTTAACGATAGATGTTTCTTTTGAGATGTATACAATGATACATCCATGTTTCTAATTGCATTTTCTATTGGCAAAATTATTTCTGTAAAAATTAGGTGTGAACAATGAACTAGACTCTGTCCGGTGTAATCAGATATTTCAATTAATTTTGTTATATTATCATGATAAGTATCATTAAAAGTGGTTTTTAATACAGACAGACATGAATCACATGAAAGTTCGTATTTTTTCATCTTAAAAATTAAATAACCTGATAAGTAATACAATATGTTAATCTCAGTTTTAGTTAATTCAGGTGCGTTAGATAAGTTTGATATAAATTGTGGAATGAAATTATCCTGTCCCAAAATTTGACTTTTATCAGAAGATGATCGCCCATCTAAAACCTCAGCCAAAAATGTCGAATCGTCATAATTGTAATTTCTCGACTTGACATCTTTCATAAATTGGCTTAAACATATCAAACGTAAAATATATTTAAATTCCTTAGCAGAAGGCGTGGGATTGGTTGCTCTAACCATACTGAAAAGGTTTTCGACACAATCTGAAGAAAAATGAGCAGTCATAACAAAATTTAATCCTTCATTAAGTAATATTTTCTGCATATTTATTATTGATAATGAGGTCAAGATAGAGCCAGTTTGAATTGGTTTCCAACAGACACGGTTATTCTGTTTAGAAACTACTTTAATACTTTTAATAACATTAATGACATCATATATGAATGCTACTACTTCTTCATATACGACCTGTTCTTTGTAACTAAAAGCAAAGGCTATTTTCCTAGAACAAACCAAGTCAAACCATTTTCTCAATTTATCTATAAACCATGCAGTAGTTAAAAGACTTTTATCGTATTTTTCTTCATCAACCATATACCTTATTGTACGACTAACATCGTGCGACCAAAAATGCAATGCTGGACCCACTTTCATTTTATATAAATGACTTAAATTAATTTTTGAAGTATCAAATTTACAGGCTGGCTTTAAAATTAAGCTTTTTTGAAAATCAGCAACCATTTGAAAATGTTTTAACGAAATTACATTATAAAAAAGATTCTCAGATGTTACAGTTTCTTCCGATAAAATGATATCATTTAAATACAAAATATTGCGCCAATTTTTTATCAAATGTGAAAGATCAGCTATAAAGTGGATCTTATCGTTTGGATTAGCTGGACTGTCGATTTTATACTGGCATTGTGACTTCATTCGACAATTTATACCAAATCATTTCCACATAGCTAAATTTTGAGGCCCCGTATCACTCGAAACACTGATTACATCGATTCCTACCTCTTTTGATTTTTTAACTATATCAATTACAATCGGACCATAGTCTCTTCCGTCATAAACATTAGGAGTAAAAAGTATGCAACAACTTGTTTCCATCTAACAGTAGAAACACCAGATAGCATGAAAACTAAAGCTTTTGTGGCATCTCCTTTGAATTAGGAAAAGATGATTCACCCATAATATTCCCACTTTTGCTATCATAATCAATAGACACTTTTATTGTACATTCATCTAAAGTTAATGAAGCTTTTATGTCAATTTTAGACATGGTTCCTATTTTGATTTTAAGCATGTCAAAGACTTCATTTAAAATTCCATCATTGAAAGAAATAAATTCAGTTCTTTTCTGCAGGGTTCTTACACAAGGCAAGGGTAAATATTCTCTTACTAAATCGTATCCAGATTTGCCACATACAGTCCTTAACTTTAAAGCATTTTTAATTGATTCAATACTCAAATTTCTGCCTTTGGTATTTTTTACCTTACAATTTTTAAGAAAATCAGTACTTGCATATCTAAATTTATCCAAAATATCATTTTGATAAGAAGCAACTTTTTTCTTCAAAGTTTTAATAGTTATTTTCAAGGAATGTATTACACATTCTTGGCATCTTATCTTTTTTAAATATACATGGCAACCATGACAAATACTTTCAAGTAAGACTTCTTCTCCCATACTCTCCAAATGAGAAAAAGATGATTGTGGCGTTGTTTCTTAAAAATTGGAGTGTGTTGTCGAATCAATTACAACTGACGTATTTGGAATAGTTGAGAAGTAATTGTGGTCAGAATGAAACTTAATCTTAACAATAGGAATTGCATCAATTTTCAAAATCTTCTTCTTTGTAGATATTTGAGTAAGAAACGTTTAGGATTCAAAATGAATCTCACACACTAAGGAATGGATGGTAGGCTTCCAATTAAGTGGATACTCAAGATTTGTAATCCATTTGTTTCTTTTCTCGACTTCCTTCGGACTTTTCGGGGAGGGAAATCTGAAGAATCGAATCCGTCCTTGAGTTTTTGATGCTTGCTTTCAGTTCTGTTCTTGCATCCAATTACAGAGCATCCGCCCATGGCTGCTTATTAATGTTTTTCTTCCTCAAACGGTCGGATAAAATATAAGAGAGCAAGAAGGATGTTATCAGATGAATGAAGAACTGCATAAGGAAAATTATAGTTAACTTTTGGAACAACTATATAAAGTGAAGAATGTATACTTACTACTAAGTAGCGGTCAAATAGATACAAAATAGGAGAACGTAGATTAAAGTTAAGTGTTAGCGGCTTTAACGATGTATATAGAAGTAAGGAATAGAATCTCACACAATGTTGTAGTGATTTGATATATTATTTCAAATCATCAAACTTAATCCCTTTAAACCGGTTTTAAATAGGATTGTGACGTAGTTTCATGGACTAGCGACATCTAACGTTAAAGAAAATAACCAAATCTTGGCCAATTTTTTTGTGTTTACTTTTTCCTTGCATGCGCCACTTTACTTTAACACTTTAGGTTGTGCATCCTTATGGAATCTAGATTATTGGTATGTACTCATAATGAACTAACGGTCTAACTAATTAACTGTCTAACTAACTGTCTCACTGTCAGAATGAACTAACAATGTACTATTTTAAGATCGAAGCAATGGTCAGTTCAAGTAGGTACTCTGCTGGTCCAGTTATGGAGCCAGTGTACCCCCTCCTGCTGCTGGAGGGGGAAAAATATGACCCCTAAAAAGGGATTGGTTCGAAAGGTCCCAGAACAACTGTATTTCATATTTAAGAGATATTATAATGAATATAATTATTTTTAAAATTGATGAGATTTGTTTTTTTTTGGTTAATAAGAAGCCGAGGAACATAAAACTTACATTAAAAGTTATGTTTATTGTAATTTAAAATTAAAGTTTTTTTTCTTTGTCGTGCTGCCGTCAGACGGAATATTTAAGTGTGTCTGTCAGGCCGATCTTTTTTGACAAGGCATATCATATGATAACCATTTAGCACATTCCATGGCGCCTGGGCTAGACCAAGGTTAGTTATTTGCAGATGATCTTGCATGGTTTATATAGTGTCTTTTGAGCAAACCCCCTTTACAAATGAAGATTGGGGGAAGGACTTTAATTGCTTTAAGAGGACAGTCTATTAAGAGGATTCTATGTAAGGTTTTTTAAAGCATATTATGCCCATTGGTATACCTTTGGTATATGAAAAACAGCTTCATACTTACTGTAGCCGGGAAACAACACATATCAGGGCCAAATTGGACACGATCCAATTCTATGACGTACCAAATCCAGAGCAATGTTTGATTTCAATCTTGAAATACGTTGTTGTTGCATGATTTATTATGGAGCTAATATAACTGTAGCCTTCATGGCTACTAAAAACATATAACTTTATATACAGACAAATAATTATGCAATAATAAAATATTAAATAAAAATAAAATATATTTTTTAATTATTTATTAAATAAAACTTTAGGAGCTATAAGGATCTAGACAAACCTGCAATTGTCTTTGCCAGCCTCCGAGCACTTGATAAAGTGCATGCCTCTCTTAATGGCTGTAACAAGCTCCAGGCCTTGGTAAGGTTAACAGCAGCGACACAGTTGGTAGAAACGGGTTTCTTGAGGTATATTGTAGCACTACGAGTGCGCTCATCGAAGCCCTCCAGAATCCTCTCCAAGGGACACCTGACCACGTTCATAGCCTTCCAAGCGGATATGACAGCTTGCTTCACTAAGATATCATGACCCATTTTTTCTTAGGTAGAATATTTTTTTATAAGCTTAACAACTTTGATCGTTTGAGCAATTCAAATGACTGTCTATAACTCTAAAAATTCTAAATCTATTTTCTTGGGCTACTGTCGACTCCATTGACTATGCAAGGTTTGACTATGTAAATAAAATATTAAATAAAAATAACAAAAATATATTCCAAAAAAATAATTTTTGAAGGGTAGAATAAAAAGAAGAACCATAATTGATGAAACATACTTCAATTATACATAATATAACGGAAATGATAAAGATTTAATCTTACATAGGTGGATAATTTACACGAAATTCATTCTAAAATGCTTTGAAAATACATAAACTTAATACTAAATCTGCATGAAAAAAGCAAAGAATTATAATCATAAAAATAGTTATAAAAAGATTTGTGTTTGGTAAAACATGCAAAATCATTATAGTTTAAAAAATATTTAGACCTTAAAATTCTATTGACATTTAAATCTTAAAACGTGGAAAAGAAGAACACATTACATAATTTTCTTATAATAAAGATTAAGATTTTTTTTTAATATTCTTATAATTTTTAATAATTATTCGGATGGCCTTGGCGTAGTACGGAGAAGTTGCCGGGAATTTATTATGTTTAGTTAAGCATAAAAGATATACTTTTCTTACACATATGTAAATAAGTTTTCAGCCTCTTAAGTACATGAAAGCTTAAAACCCTTAATTGATTAAGTCATACAATTTGATTAACTTCAAACAAAAGTATTTGAATTAAATTCTAGTTAATATTTGTAGTTTTTAAATACAGATATTGGAAGTGCAAATAATATTCACGCAACTCAATATTAAGTATAAAAAAATAATTAATGTTAGAAATAGCTGCTAAGTGAATAGATTTACTATGAAGACTTTGAAAAGTATTTATTTTTTATATCATGAATTAACAAGTAACAAAAACGATGTTATATCAGGCACCAATTAAAATACTTGTTTTTTCATTGACACACATTTCAAAAGATGAACTCATTTTTTTTATATAAATATAATGATATATATAAGAGAAGGGTTTTTCGTATTTACTCGTATTACTAATGCCCCTTACACGTCATACCAGAAATGCATTTTGTAAAATATATTTAAAGGGACACCTTCTCCTAATGTAAAATTAAAAACTATTTATACACTTTCAATATCTAGGTACATACTTATTTTATAATCATAGTTCAGGCCGATATAGGGGCATGTGATATTTTATACTATCATGATGAATTAACAAAATTCAATTTGGGGAATGTGAAACCCAATTGGAGGTCACTAAATTTAACTACTTAGAGTCTGACTAAAAGAAGGTCGATATTTTGTTGCTCCGAAATTGCTACAAGATTTTTGTATTTATAAAATTTATTTCCTCATGAAAAGGGCCGATGAATAAAAGGGGAAATTGGCTTAGTCTTAAAAAAATATTAAAATTGGAGTAAACTCTTAATAAAATTTTGTCACGGACAAATTTATTGACTTTAAATTCAGCTAAAAAAAGGATCGCAGTTTGGGTTTGTAATTGCAAAGGCCGCTTATTCATGTCTTCAATTTCTCAAAAAACAGTGACATGATATTGTCCAAAAAAAATTTAATAAACCAAAACATCAAGTTCGTGAAGAGTTTACATTTAATTAATCAAGTAATTTGACAGTACTTGAACCTAGACATATTTTAGGAAAATTGTTTTCAAGCCAGAATCTTTACATATGGTTTTTATTATTTCAGACTTTCATGTACAGACTTTTCAATTTCTTCAGTGGTACCCGAATACAAATAGTAATATCATCTGCATAGGCTTGTATTTTGTTGGTTACTGGGCAAAAACTGATTATTTTTGTTTATTAAGAAAAATCGATTTTCCTAATGAGTTGGTCAATATCTAAATTAACATAAGGGGGCCAGAGGATAACCTTGGCGGACATCTCACTTCTTGCCGTATGTAGTGCAAATTTGTCGAAAGCAATATAACTTTGGACTAAAGCCATACTGGCCGAACTTCTTAATATTGGAAAAAAGTCAAACTCTTTATAAAACTCTATTGCCATTATAGCTCTTTTTTCACTGTTACTTGATCTATTGAATCCATAATACCTCTGACAACATCATAAATGTGTCTTCCCCCTTATGAATTCATTTTGAGATTCAGCTTTGATCATTCGTAGTACTTTTTTCAATAATTTAGCTAAAAAAATTATATTAATAATTCAACATAGTCAATGGCTTTAAATTCTTCACGTATTTCAAGTCATTTCTCTTTTTTGGGAATCAAAATCAGTTGTCCTTTGAAAAATGTCCTGCAGATATTGATTTAAAAAACTTTCTTTAATAATGGGGAGAAAAGATAACAGTATTTTTGATTAAAATTATATTGTTAAGTGCCAGGTGATTTGTATTTTTTTTCATGACTGCAAATGTATTCTTTTATTGCTTCAGACTTGATCTTGGAGTCAATATATTTTGAAAGGGTCTCTGGGATTTTAGATGCAAAATTGTCATCGCCAATAAAACTACTTTTACAGCTGTCAACGGAGAAATATTCTCCATGCATAAAGCAAACTCTATTAGTGTCTTTATTGTTTTTACAGTCAATGCATTTAAAAACGTCTTGGTAAAATTTAGGGGTGCGATAGCCGTGTGTGTTAAGGTGTGTTCAACTCTCATGTTGGGGGCGCAGGTTCGAATCCCGAGAGGGGATGGTCGTTTTTGGTCTACCTCATTGATAATATTCTAGGTTCGAGTGACTAATTTTAATGCTATAATACTTATTTATATCCAATCGGATGCAAATCTATCGAACCATATAGGCAAAAATAAAAAAAAAATATTAATCTCCATGAAAATTATTTTTATCTCTTACTTCCACCCCATTAGAGTGAATCAATATATTGTCGTTCTTCTTGTCCATTTATAGTTTTTCAAGCATTTTTAGACGTTGAAATTATTTTTTCCAATATTTTCAAGACCGCTTCTAGCTAGACAACATTTGGCCAAGTATAAATGTTCGATCTCAAGGGATTCACTATGTCTATGTCTTCTTGGATGAGCGCTATCTTTTTATTTAATTCTTTAGCTATATGTTTTCTCTTTGCTCTGTTTTTTATCCCGATTTTACAAATTTCCTTCTTGAACAGCCCAGAACAAGCTTCCTGTCAGGTGACCCAGGTTTAATTTCCCTTGTCAGTAGTTTTAATAAAATATCTTCTATATTTTCTACAATTTTAAAATGTGTTGAACTGTCTTATAAAAGATTAGATTTGCTGGCTAAATTCTACTTTCGTACCCCGCCTCCATATTTTAGGGACTCATGGTGTATTTTTATTATTTTTGGAAGGAATGGGAGAGGAAAAAAGAAAAAGAAAGAGGGAGACTTAGAGAGATGGAATAGAGAGAGAGATATAGAGAGAGAGTCACACAGATATAGACACACAGATAGAGAAAGGCACAGAAAGAGAGAAAGATAATTAACTCACTCCCATTCTGAAGAGTCTCGGGATCGAGAAATAGTGACTTTACGCATAAAATTGGAATTTTTGGGCACCTGGATCGTGAAAAGAGGAAGTTCCTCATGACCTATTCCTACTCATTCGTCTTCAAATATCTACCCTCCCTCCATCCCCCTCTTCCGGATCTGTTTCGGATGAATACGGAGACTCCATTCATGAACCCTCCTTCTACACGTCTCTTGGACTCGAATGTCTAGAAGAAGAAGTCTCTCAGGCATTGCTCTTCCTCCCTCCGGGTCTCGAATGACTACGGAGACTCCATTCACGAACTCTCCTTCTACACGTCTCTTGGACTCGACCGTCTAGAAGAAGAAGTCTATCAGGCATTGCTCCTCCTCAAGAAACAAATGAAGGAGTCCTCTTCACCCTTCAAGTCTCATCTACAAAGGCTCACGATTTAGAAATCAATGTTTAAGATATATTATTTCTTGATCAGCCTAACATAAGTTTCATTTGTGATTGGATCTTGAAGGGAGACTCCCTTATGAATTCACTCCAACTCTCGTAAATATGTATATAATATTATAAGCGGAGCATTCGCCTCTATCCCCCTCTTCCGGATCTGTCTCGGATGACTACGGAGACTCCACTCATGAACCCTCCTTCTAAACTTTTCTTGGACTCGTCAATCTAGAAGAAAAAGTCTCTCAGGCATTGCTCTTCCTCAACAAACAAATGAAGGAGTCCTCCTCACCCTCCGAGTCTCATCTGTAAAGGCTCATAATTTGGAAATCATCAATGGTCATTCTCCTGATCAACCCACCATATTAGTCTCCTTTGGAACCGTGGATCTTATGGCTTCTCCCTCTTCTCTTTCAAATATGTAGATTGCTTCATGGTTCATGTATTTATAAGGACCATAATTATTCTTCAATGGATACTATACACTTCTACCTTGGGACTTTATATTTTGTAATGAAGCCCTCTGAACAAATTCTGTTTTTATAAGATTTTCCTCTTCTTCGACATTTATATACAGTGAAACATATTATTCCCTTTTTGTCGTGTTTGCAGAAAGAACCCCAAACGACCACTTTATATTTACATATTTCATAATTCAAGTGTGATCTGACTTATTTCACATTTATAGGTTTTATATTCTTGTATTGAAATAAAAACACCTTCACAACTTTTGTTGATTTTTCTAACGATATCAGCTCGTATTTCTTGTTATGATGGTAAAAGTATTTTGTTATATATAAAGAATTTTTCTAAAATAATACACAACAAAGTACTGGTCTTCACAATTCTTAAATGAAGGTAAGGTTATATATTTTATGATATAATCTGTACTTCTGCCACCTAAAGAAAGAAATGCTTATTACTACTATAGTTAAAATTTACACAAAAAAATATAGCCCATAAATAAAATATTTAAGGAACTTGTAAATAAAAAGGCAAACTTGCTCTTTTTCTTCGTAAAAAAATCACAATAATATTAAATGCAACATCAATAATCACCCAAAAGT
The DNA here is from genome assembly GCA_013387185.1 of Caligus rogercresseyi. Taxonomy (NCBI): domain Eukaryota; kingdom Metazoa; phylum Arthropoda; class Copepoda; order Siphonostomatoida; family Caligidae; genus Caligus; species Caligus rogercresseyi. The sequence goes on along the minus strand of CP045897.1, from coordinate 16,483,694 downwards.
AGTTACTTAATATGATCAATACTTCGTTCCACTAAATTGATATTTTCTTTACTTTCATGCCAGATATCGAAATTATAAAAACAGTTCTGAAATGCATTGACATATACCAAAAATATATTACATTTTGATTATAGTCAATAGACTCGAAACAAAAAAAATATAGCCGCTTAAATAGAACACTAAAAATGATCAACTTTTTGAAATATCAAACCTATTTTTCGAATAGTACGAAAGATATATAAATTATAAAAACGGATTTAAAATGCACAGATATAGTAGAAAAATAAATAATAATGACATTTGTGGTTATTCTTACTTTGCACGAAGATAGCTGGGCCTGAACCATTAGAAATGATAAAAATCCTGATAAAAAAAGCCATAAAGTCCAACCTTTGTTCGGACGATATTTTGAGTGGCATTTTTGGAATTTAAGTAAAAAATGGGACTCAATTTAGAAATTTCAGCCCAGGGGCAAAATCCTGTTACATAGTGTAATCCATATAATATTATTGATACAGGCTTTACTATAATATTTTACTAGTCCATTAATTCTGGAATTTTGTTTTTTTCTCCATTATTTTCGTTATAGCAACAAATATTATAAAATATCATATATATGATATAGGCTTATATTTGATATGTGGTTACTTCTTAATAAAAATAGATGAATGCTTCATTTTGGTATGGATTATAAATCATTGAGTACGCAGTTGTAGATTTGATGGAACGTTTACCCACAGCTCGTTACTTTCTCTAATATTAGAGTGCTTACACTATAAAAACTTTTTTCTTCTTCTCATAAACAAAGAAAAAATGTTCTTTTAAATATGTTTGGACATTTAGCATTTTCATTGTATTTCATTTATACAGTTATTGAGGTTAATGAAGGTTTCATTTTGTAATTAATTAGAGAAATATGTGTTTACCTTCCAAAGGCTTCCAATGTTTTATCTAGTTAATAAACGGCGGTACCAATATAAGTAATGTTCAGAGAGTGAAACTATAAATAAACTAGACAGCTGTCAATCTTTTTAAAGATAAAGATTGTTAGAAAATGATTGTGATGTATTATTTTTTCTTTTATTTAGAGAAAAATCGAAACAATAGACCTCGGGGTAGAATCTTTTTATCGTAGGAAAACTCTTCATCGTGACTGGCAAGAAGAGTTCAAAGATTGAATGTCGACAAGTAATGTATGTGCTGTACTTTTAAAATGATATGCCTATGCATACTGCATCATTATATCATAGATAACGACCTTTTATTACTTTTATAAAACACCAGGAGCGGACGCAGAGGCTCTAATGGGTTAAAGAAGGATATTTATATAAAATACGAATTCATCATTGTGTATATAATGGGGGTATATATACATATATCGACCTTAATCCCTTTATATTTTACCAAATATATATATTCGTATAAAGATATATTTATGTTGCTATATAATTTGAACATAGTGAACATAATGTGTTGTCTCCCCCCAATAATGGAGATCTATCAAATATCCCGATATTCAACACTGCCATACGCTACTTTGACACTCTTTGTTCGCTATGTGTAAAACCCAATTCAATATTGGTAACGTTAGTTGCAAATAAAAGGTAATCTAATTCTTGAACTACACAAAGCACACTAAAATAGCCCTTTGATATCTATGAATATGGAAACCATCAACTAGTTTAAGAAGTAAATGAGACTTTTAAAAACTGGATTCAATTTTTAAATATGATTGTTATGTTGGATGATTTATTTAATCTTTAATTCCTTTAGCGTGCATGTAGGCTATAAGAGTATAATTATACGGAAGGCTTACGACGGTAGTAAAAGTAGAGTGGAGTTGGAGTCTTGTTTTTTTTATATTGAGAAGATCAATGCTAAAGTTGTAGAAATCTGTCTCCCTCACGTATCCCAACTAAAGCGTTAAAGTAAATGACGCCACAAGCAAATGTAAACAAAAAAGTTGTTGGATAAATGTGGTTATTTTTTAAGCGTTAGATGTCACTTTTCCCATCATCATATTATTCAAACAGGTAAAGAGGATTTGAAGAACGACGACTTATCACTAGTATGCAGTACAAAATTATATTCCCCGTCTTAATCTACGTTCACTTAATTGTTTGCATTCAATTATTACTACTTATTGTAAGTAAACTATTATTTCCACATCATTACCAAAGAGTTATTATTCAATTTTCTTATATAGTTACACATCCATCGTATAAATAAATATTTTGTCGTGATTAAATCGATATATATATATAAACCCATGTTTATATATATATATATATATGTATTTTCAGGTAAAAAAAGTAAAGTTGAAGTGTTTTTTTATACTGAGCAGATTAACACAAATATATCTAGGTAAAGTGAAAACAAACGTCAAATATATATGTCTGCCTGTTATGCTTTAGTTATTAAATTAATAAATAAATTTAATAATAAAAGGTCCATAAGATATTTCCTTGGACTTAGATTTTCATTCTGTAATAATGCTCAATTTATAAACATTCATTTTTTTCCATCGCAAAGGTCTTTGCCATTCTATTCATATAATACAATAATATAATTTAAAAATAGATATAAAAGGGGGAGATTTGTGTTTGGTAAAAACTTAAATAAGCATTATAGTTTAAAATTAATATTAAGACCTTAAAATTGTATTGACATTTAAATCTTAAGACGTAGTAAAAGAAGAGCACAAAACATTATTTTTTATCGTCAAGACTAAGAATATTTTTTAAATTTATTAAATTTTTTGATGATTATTCTGATGGCTTTGGCGTAGTGCAGGCACAAGTTGACAGGAAGTATTCAATTTATATCTCAATTTCTGGGATGGTATAAATAAACATAGACACTTATAATATGCTTTGATTTCAACGAACAACGTATTGATCTATTATATACATATATATGCAAACAAAATTTGGTATGTTGAAAAGTGAAAAATATATAGAAATGCCTAGTTAAACCTTAATCTATTAGTTATTAGACATTTAAAAATAAATTCAAAAGACATTTTCAATCCATTTGGTATTATCACTATTGACCAAATAAAAAGTATTTTATACATAATTGCAGGTTAAGGTGCTGCGATACCAAACATGAGGGGAGATTCAATACATTCTTAGCATTAAAAAATGTATTCAAAATATTTCTTAATTTGGGAAACTTTTCATGAAAATAAAAATCATTCAGCTTTAAGTTATCAAATCCCTTTGTTCATGACATATATAAATTCATTATTTCATATTCATATACACTTTAGTTAGCTTGAGAAAAAACATAAGTTAGGGTATGGAAAAACAACCATTTTTAGAGAATAACTAATATGAGATACTTAGTCTAAAGACACTCAATGGATTTGGCACTGAAATAATAATTAATACCTCATTTCCTCCATTACTTTCAGAGATATCATTTAGTTAGAAAAACCTCTCTCCTTTTTTCACTTTCTTTATATTATTATATATATATATATATATCCTCATTTTATTATTTACAAATATAATTACAAATATTTTTTAATGAATAGATGAAACCATACATGACTAATTTACTCAAACTCCGGTAGAAAACCTTTAATAATCCTTCCACTTTTTAAATTAATGAAAAATATGATAGATCATCAATAACTCTCCATTCAATAAATTTATAAGATATAGTAATTCGTGAAACTAAACTAGTCCATTCAATGAATTCTACTCAAGCAAATAAAACACATTCCATTCTATCTCTATAAAGATGTTTTTGGGATAAAGTCATATATTAAGTCGGTTTCATCTCATTTGACATACTTTCTTCTTACTGTAATGAAACTCATGAACAAATTTACTTTCATAAAATACTTTCTAAAGAAATGAAATATTTCACGAAGGAGGTCCTCAAAAAGTATTTTAGTTCCTACAAAGATTTTACTTAAATCAATTATTATACACATAGCCCTAAATTAAATTACAAATAGAATCCTGTTTTTCACTGGAAAAAAAACACTTTATAGCACTTCATGAAACAAAGAATTTCAAATAAATACAACTCTCCATTGAAGTTTGTATGAGTATGCTGGTATATACTTTGTTTATATCGAAATATATAAATAGAAAACAATTTAAAAAGATTTAGCCGTGCGTGCTAAGGTGTAATCGAGTATATTTCTTGACATTGGGCATATTAGTTACATTTGTAACTAGTCTAAATATATAAAGAAATAATAAAATCATAAAGTCATATAAAAATATAAAATAAATAAAAACAAATAAAAACAAAATGCCATTGCAGAATGGATTATATGGGGACGCTGCGTCCAATGGCCCTAGCTGCGGTCCTGGCTGTGTGAAGGGTAGTGGCCGACCTCAAGGCCTTAGACAAGTTTCACACAGATATTGCGTGACATGCAAAAGTAGCTGTCTCCCTCCCAAGTGGGTACGCCACTAAAGTTGTGGACCTCATGGGACTCCTCGGGATGGGGAAGACGAAATCACCAATCGGGTTCCTGGCACCGCCGCCCCCGTCGCTGGAGTAAAAACATTTCCAAGTCTCCATGGCCACCGCCTTGGCGGCCACCTCGTTGAGGGAGGGAAGGCCTGCTCTCTCAAGGAGGTCCCCGATGTGGATGTGATCCCGCCTCTTACATCCAACGATGCTCCTGGCGGCGTCATTTATGGCGACCTGCACAGCCCTGTGTGCGGCATTTGGCCCCTTGCACTCACTATCGAATCGAGGAATTGACACAGCTGCGGCAGCATAAGAAATCTTGCCAATCATCATCCCTTGGCCAGCTGCCGTAGGTATTTCCCTCTTGGTAAGTGCACTGCCAACCTGGAGATGAGTGCGGCCCGTTTTGCTGCTGTCTTTGCGACGTTGATGTTGTGGGGTGCTGTAGTGAAGCCGGTAGGTGTGTTCAACTCTCAATGTTGGGGGCGCAGGTTCGAATACTCCCGAGAGGGGATGGTCATTTTTATCTACCTCATTGATAAGATCCTAGGTTCAATAGACTAATTTTAATACTATAATACTTATTTATATCCTATCGGATGCAATTCTATCAACCATAAAGGCAAAAAAAAAGATGAAAATGAAGCGTTTGTTTGTTTATATAAATAAATATATTTTCATCATTGATGATAAATATATATGCATCTCTAAGCATAATGCACATAGTGAATGCTATCTTACTGAGAGAAATGATCAATTTTGCAATTAAGATAAAAGAACACTTCATTACATGCTTTGAATAAATAGCCAGCCTATACTCAAATATATATAAATATGGTACAATATACTATTATTACCCTACCAGTAAATGAAATTGTCATTTTATAGTGGATCGATTGCAATAGAAAAAATTAGCGAAGCCTATATGTATAACCTCCTTAACTTTTTCCCTTATTAATTTTGACAATTTCTCAATCTTATAAAATCAATTTTTCACTATGAAAATAATTACAATTTATTTTCAATATTGGTTATATTTTTTAGATAATCCTGTCATATATGTCATATGCAATCATATTAAGAACTCTATCAAGTATCGATTTTTGCCAAAATGAAAATAGTTCCATATCTTTTGTATTTTTTTAAATACTTAAAATGACGTCTTTTATTAATGAAAGCTCACAGTTTAGTTATTGATTCATGCTTCTTGCCCAATAAAGTACCAGAAAAGGATTTCGTATGTGCTGTGATAACATGCACTTCATTGCTCTAATGATCAAACAAAAAATTGATAATTTAGTTTTAGGTGTACATCTTTTTTATTGTGTTATTTTTTTGCCCGTATATAAGTTTTTTATTATGTTTGTTTGAATACATTTATCAAGACTTTAGAGTAGATATGCACAGTAGATCAAATAGGCCAATTGGGTTCTGCAACGCTACAAGGAATGAGAGAGAGAGAGAAAAAGTAATTGAACATCCCTAGAAATACATGATTCTAAGCAAACATTATTCAAAATGTCGAAGGTCATTGGCGTAAGATGAAAAAAATTATGTGAGAAATACAGTTATTTAGTTCACTTTGCTTTGAGATCAGCAGCTGCTTCAAAAATAACAAGTTCTCCTTATAAATAGAACCAAGTTGTTTGCCTTTATTTTGAGAAGTGTTTATCTACCTCATTTCCATGTCCTTTCTTAAAGCTATATAAGAATGACGTCATCAGGTCCTATGAAAACTTATTCATATGGAAGAGGGGTTCTCTCTGATTAAAACTTATAAATGTTTGATTTGTATACTCTCACCTCCCTGAATGGAATCATCTGACAAACCAAAGTCTAGCCTTTGATTAGAAGTCAAGGCAATTTTATGATGGATACTACTGGTTCGCTCAGAGAGGAGGAGTGTGAGTAAGTTGTTTTTATTTTATTGCATCCTCGACACCAGTTGTTTAGGGGCAAAACAACAGCTGTACATGGTAGTGATCCCAACCTGCTTACTTATATCCATACAGATGCAATTCTATCGCTCCAAATAGGCATTTTTTTATCTCATAGACGTTAGATAGGAGTCCGGAGAGAAGATTTACGAGGTTATAGTAAGAATATAAATATCTATTGGAACAGGTCAAAGGCATAGAGATATAAAGAAATAGAGAGCTTATTCCCTCCAACTAGCAGAGAAACAAGCTGTATTCGTGACACAATGACGTATTTATCTGAAGAATTCATAGAGATATAAAGATATAGAGAGCTTATTCCCTCCAATAGCAGAGAAACATCGTTCAGCTGTATTCGTGACACAATGATGTATTTCTCTGACAAGTCCAATAATCCCTCTATGTATTTATATCTCTATGGTCAAAGAGCAGGAAATAACTAAATAGAAACAGGAAAATACATAAGAGGGGGAAAAGTTTAAAGACAAAGGAAGAGATGTATGAAAACGCTGCATAATAAACATTTTGTGTCTCAACTCATTTATTGTTATAAAATATTTCGCATATTTTTTATTTATTTATAAGCATATATTATCTTTATTGCTTAAACGAAAGTGAAATATGTGTAGCATTCGTTTATCTCTATCTCTCATGCTTCTCCCAGTCTTTTTTTATCACAAGGATGCTCTAGGTATTGCTTGTGTATCTAGATAAATTATTTTTCTATGAAGAATGCATGGAATATGGCTTACCTCTACTATTCCAAATATGTCTTTTTTGAGAAATGCAATGATCGCGTATTCCTACAGAGTCACATTTTTCATACGAGGAAGGTATTTGCTTTATATGTTTTATGATCACTCTTGATTAATTTATTTCAGAGCCACTCAATATTATGCTTTCATGTTTAACACTACAAGGACCGTAATTTCATTTGTGGCATAGCATTCATTTAAGCAATAACTAAGCAACTAGGACCTTCATATTTATTCTTTTAAGATGAAAGACTCATCTATATAAATAATTTCATTTATATTTTGTTTATAATTTTCAGAGTAAACGTGCAGACTTCATAGAGGGACTGGTGATATCAATTATGATACACCATACGAAAGCTTATATGTAATCCTATATATCTAATATCAATTACTACAAAAACTTGACACATGTTTACCTAATATAACATGTTTGACTGGGTAAAAAAAAGACTGGGCACAGCTAAAGTATGGGAATCGTTCTTAGTCAAAATATTTTCAAAATGATAACGTGACATTTTATATCAAGCGGAACTTATCTCAAATTCTTTCTCTTGGTTCCTCTGTTCATATATTGATACTTTTTTGCTACTAAATATAGATAAGTAAAAGATTGTAAAATTTGTTATAAAAACAAATAAGAAGGTCCTTTATACATATATACTTTGGGATAATTTTGTTAAACTAATTCTGATGGGCAACTTGTAGAAAAAAAATTGGTTGAAAGAGTTTGGATCTAATTACTTATAAGTAAATCAATGCCGACAGAGATAAAATGAATTGCTCAAATAAATCCAATTTGTATTCGTTCCACATCAGAACGATTACTTTCAAAGAGAATTAACTCAATTTTCAATTATATTAAATGTACGAGGGCTGGTCAATGAGTCCGTGACTTTTTAAATGAAACAAAGTTTTTTTGACAAATGTTAATTTTATTTTTCAACATAGTCTCCTTTGAGCTCCATTCGTCCAGCGTTTCTCCAATTTTTTTATCTCTTCCAAAAAATAAGATTTTTCGAGGTCCTCAAAATATTTATTTGTTTGTGAGATGATTTCATTGTTGGAATAAAATCACTTTCTGGCAAGCCATTTTTTAAGGTTTGGAAACAAGAAATAGTCACTCGGGGCTAAATCTGGAGAAACCCTTCAAAACCCACTGTTTTGATTGCTGCTTGGTCTCTGGTGTGTTGTAGTGTATCCATGTTTCGTCACCTGTTACAAATCGGCGAAAAAACTCGTCCTTATTGCGGTTGAACAAAGCCAAACATTCCATCGAAGTTGTCACCCGCTTGCGTTTATGGTCGATTGTGAGCAAACGCGGCACCCATTTTGCGGATACCTTTTTCATAGCCAAGTGATGTTTCAAAATCGAAACCACTGACCCATGTGATATGCCTATGGCTTCCACAATCTCCCACACTTTCTATCTCCGATCGGCCAACACCGTATCATGAATTTTTTGAATTGTTTCTGGTGTAGCGACTTCAACTTGGCGTCCAGAGCGTTCGTCATCAATGGTGCTTGTACGACCACAACGAAATTCTGTAAACCACTTTTTTACCATTGATATCGAAGTCTCCATAGTATTTATCAAGCTTAGCCTTTGTTTCAGCGATGGTTTTTTCCCGCAAAAATAATGCTTGATGAGCACACGAAATTCACTTTTCTCCATTTTGTTTTTTGCCTATATTTTTGCCTTTTCTCCATTTTCTACACAATTCACGAAGTTGTTTGTCTGTAAATACTGTCAAACACAAACTAAAAGACCCAGCGTGTTCAAACTTTAACAGAAGTCAGCTGATATATGCTTGTTGACAGGAGCAGTGTTGACAACCAAATTATATGGACGGAAATACAAAAGTCACGGACTTATTGCCCAACCCTCGTATATCTATAGAAAAGTGCAGATCAATTTACAGGCCATGAAGATCAGTGTTTCCCAGCCAAACTTAGTTTACTATGTATTTAATAATATTGTTAGAAAATCAGAATAAATGAAGTATCAATTTTTGCTTGACCATGTCATAATATTTATTTCAGGAACTTCCATATTTCGAAAAACATGTTCAGAGAAAAAAAATCGATCAATATCTGAGTAAAACTACTACATACAAATTCAACCCCCCCTCCCTGGGCTTCAGTGATCCAATTTTATAAAAGCCTTTCAAATTGTGTATATATCTTTTATTTAATAACTGCAAGTGCTTATCATAAACATGAAATTTTCTTTATAATCAACTTTATTTTCAGCCTCGATTGCAATCAAAAAAATTGTATGGTCTTTATTTCATTTGTAACAAGAGATACAAAGTAAAAAAGGCAGTAGACTTGTGTATAAAAATAATACATAAATAAACATTACAGTTTAAAATGCAATCAATTAAGTTATGTTGTTTACTTAGAACTACGTGTCGATTCTAAAAAATAAATTAAGTATATCCATTTGCAGAAGTTGAAACTCTAAACTTATATAAATACTTTGACAATTATAATCGACAATAACTAGTCAAAATATTGTTGACTATTTTATAAATTCTGGTGTGAAGATATTGACTTTTATTTTTCAAATTATATTTTTAATAATGTTTATAATGTATAAAAATATTAAAATTTTACAAATTAAATAATAACTTAGAAGGCTATTGGATATTAATAGGCTGTTCCATAAATAATGAGGTAGGTTAGCTATCTCGAAAAGTTCACACGCTATCTCAAAAATTTCAACGGGAGCGTTCTTATCACAAGTTTTTTTTTTCATGGGAACAGACTATATGGCGCCACTCAGTTTTTTTGTTGATCTGATGAGAATTTTGAGTTTTAATTGGTCGACATCATTATTTATGGAACAACCTAATATTTTACTTAGAGACATTTTATCAAAGTTTTATAAAAAATATTTTAAACATATTATTTTATATTCAGTGAAATAGTATATAGTGAATAATAGTCTAGAAAGAATCATCGATGTTCTTGTGAATAAAGACTCAACCCACCCTGGGATTTGTCTACTCCTAAAGACTTTTTCAAGCTCGAAAAGAGCATTCCTTCACTAGAAAAAGTCTGGGACTGATGATACAACTGTTTCCATGGACAGCGATAGAGCTATTTTCACATGAACAAATTTTACACGGTTTAAAACGCACGCCTTATATAAACATGAGGGGGGGGGGGAGAGTCAAGAGTGACATCACCATCAACAATCGTCAAATAATAGAGCCTCCACTGATCATAGTTGGGAATCTTTTTTTTTTTTTTTTTTTTTTTTTTTTGCCTATATGGTTCGATCGAATTGCATCCGATAGGATATAAATAAGCATTATAGCGGTTTTTTTGGGTGTCATGCAAGCATTCTGGCCTAGACTTCAAACTTGTTGGAGATCCCTCGATCCCTTCCTTCCTCCATCCCTCCTTCTATCTTCCCGGGACTCCGGGATAAATGCCTTGGACACCAAGAAACGAGTCTCCACCCATCGTCGGTCTTCGTCAGTCAAAGGACTTCCTTCCCTCATCTTCGTTAGAGAGCTCCCCGTCCCTCCTCTTCGTGAATGGAGCCTTACCCCTCGTCGGACTTCGTTAGAGAGCTTCCCATCCCTCGTCTTCGTTAGAGAGCTCCCGTCCCTCCTCTTCGTGAATGGAGTCCTACCCCTCGTCGGACTTCGTTAGAGAGCTTCCCATCCCTCGTCTTCGTTAGAGAGCTCCCGTCCCTCCTCTTCGTGAATGGAGTCCTACCCCTCGTCGGACTTCGTTAGAGAGCTTCCCATCCCTCGTCTTCGTTAGAGAGCTCCCCGTGCCTCCTCTTCGTGAATGGAGTCCTACCCCTCGTCGGACTTCGTTAGAGAGCTTCCCATCCCTCGTCTTCGTTAGAGAGCTCCCGTCCCTCCTCTTCGTGAATGGAGCCCTACCCCTCGTCGGACTTCGTTAGAGAGCTTCCCATCCCTCGTCTTCGTTAGAGAGCTCCCGTCCCTCCTCTTCGTGAATGGAGTCCTACCCCTCGTCGGACTTCGTTAGAGAGCTTCCCATCCCTCATCTTCGTTAGAGAGCTCCCCGTCCCTCCTCTTCGTGAATGGAGTCCTACCCCTCGTCGGACTTCGTTAGAGAGCTTCCCATCCCTCGTCTTCGTTAGAGAGCTCCTTTGCTGGGTGCGTTTAGTCTTCGTGTTTGTGCACTTTTATTGTGATTTTGGACTCATTTGTGACCTTATTTCGTTATTTATTGCTCCCTAACGGACTCAGGACTTCTGCAAGCTACGAAAAGCCGTCTTTCTAACATGAGTTTACATGAGTTCTGCCCCCCCCCCCCCCTGTGTCTGATCTAAAGCTTTAAAGGAAAGTGGCGCATCAAGAGCTTTTTTGTTCTTATTTTTGATTATTTCTTGGCTTCCTTTCGTTTTATTTATCCGCTAGAGGCGTTGATGTTGATGCAGCTAAGTAAATAAATATGTAGGAATTTTGGGATATATCAAGTGACCTTGTGACGTATTAGTGACGTAGACTTAAACAATTGACTCAATAACATTGTCGTGTCTAATATTTTTATTGCTCTGCGGAACTTTGCGCTCGATACTCCACATGAAACCTCACCTCCTAAATTATCTATAGAACATTGAAGTAAACTCAAATGTTTTCTAATGCAGTTGCCTTATACATTGAAATATTAATTATCATTGTGAAAATAAGTTAAAAACTAGTAGTAGTGAATGCAATTATTTAAATGGATGTGATGAATGAAATCGAAAACAACCCGGTATGACGTCATACTTTTTAAATCCCAAAGCGACATCTGCTGGACAAAAAGAAAAAAGAGACTCAATGAAAATATTTCCAAGCTATCTGCCCCGATGCGCTACTTTACTTTAAAGCTTTAGTCTGATCTATCTCCGGGTGATCCCCCTGATAATATTTCAGAGAGGGCATATCTGAAGAGAAGTGATTACGCCAATGTAGTCAAAAATAAAAAAATACAATGATGAAGAAATACGCATGAATTTGAATGGATCCTTTAAATGGGAGTCATTCGTTCTAACGTGCGAAAATTCTAATGGAGTGTTTCAAGACTGATAACGTGAAGCATATTAATGTGTATAACTTAACTATGCTGTATGGCTTTAAGGAAGAGGAAATTGCGGGTGCTAACCCTACGTTTGGATTGGGTCAAGCTTGTTTCTATACAAGATGTCCAATCGATGTTAGAACGAAGTTGAATGATCTCAAGAGATCATTTACTATGAAAGTTTTGAACCATGAAGGAGTGCTTGTCGATGCCGTATTCAAATTGAAGGGGATTGATAAGATTGTTGTTGATGGAAAAAATAAGGTAATTGCCCCTCTTATTAATACTTTTAAGAGAGTTGATGAGGCGAGTATGGTGAAATGGATGGGTAAATGGGGAGAAGTGTTAAATCACTACCCGAAAAAATAACCAGTGAATAAAACAGCGGAAGAAAAATACAATAATTATAAAGTGATTTGGCGAGTAAGTGATTATGTTATTGAGATAATAACTCACCCCTCAACGCTACCGCAGATTATAGCCTTCAAGGGTAATCTTGTAAGGCTAACTTTCTGGTTCTAAAATCCTATGTCAACCGTGTTTTAATTTTGGCCATCTGAAATACTATTGTAATGAACAGAGAGTTAGAACCTTTGATTATGAGAAAACTTTAATTAAAACGTTAGAGGATCGTACCAACAATGTGATTAGCGAGTCTAATAATGTAGTAGTATCCAAAACTGTCCCTCAGGCGGAAATAGTTTTGAATTCAAAGGAATCCGATAAGAGTAGTAGTAGTAAGAATACCTCACATCCTACAATTCTTGTAACAGGTGATTATAATACCACTGAAGTTACTAGCGAAGTGACAAATGTTAGAAATTATTTAGCTTTAGAAATTTTGGATGCCTCTTGTGATGAGGCTACTCCATTTGATACCATCAACTCGACTCCGGTCACTAGGGACGTTTCTTCAATAGCGGTTGATGTACCTCTTGCGGGGGTTTCTAGTGGGTCACTTATTGAAATTGTAAAATCCTCAGACCTCAACCAACTGGATCAGGAGATTTCTTCAACAACGGTCGTTTCATCAATTGCTGCCTCTGAGAGGTCCCCCACTATAAATGTAAATTCTTCTCGTCTTAACCCACCGAGTGTTACTGTGTCGGATATGGACAACAATAAGTCTATCCCTCTTGTACCTGAAACGTCACCTTCTCTTACATTAGCTGAGGAGTATGCCTCTCTTCATAATGAAAAGCCAATTGACAATACAAAAAATCCATTGAAACAGCGCCACGAAATCCAGCAGATTTTTTCCTCAAGGACTCGTTCTTAGTCGGCTGGTAAAAGAAATCGCTCTGATTCTATTTTATCCCCTGAGAGAGTAAAGAATACGGGTAAAATTGTCGAGAGTAATTTTAGTTTTTGCTGTGTATAAATATGTGTTTATATTCCCCTCACGATCTCTCCAAAAAATGTGACTTCCTTTAAGGACAGTGAGTCTCAGTTGAAGATTACCTCATGTTTCCCATCCAAGTCCTTAAATCACACTGATACTAGAGGACAGTGGTGCATAAATAAAATAATTTCAATAAATATAAGGGGTGGCAGATCTCGTCATCCCCGTCATGCGTTGATGAAACATCTTTTGTTAATGAAGCCTGATTTATTATGTTTGCAAGATTTCAAATCCAAAGTATCTTCTTCTTGTATAAAAACATGTCCTTTTTGTCTTCCACAAAGTTATTATAATTTTTTACTGGTTCGGAAAATTCCAGAGGTGTATTGACTTCTATCTCCAAAAAAATTAATATTCCATTCTGCACAAGAGAATACTCCAGTGTCAGTGATTGGCATCAAATTTTAATAAATTGTGATGGTTCTAATTTTCCTTAATTAACGCCTATGGGCCTAATCAAAAGTCATTTCCGTTTTTTTCAATCTATAATGTATGAGAATAAAGCTCGTAGTCACCCTATTATGATTTTAGGTGATCTAAATGTCGACTTAGATTTCCCACAAAAAAATATGCAAATAGTCCTATACTTCATAATCTTATCCTCAGTCTGAACTTGGTTGACACACTGAACGTCTTGAATAATGAGGACAATATTTCTTTGTGTAGTGGGAATCGTTCATCACGTATAGACTACGCTCTTCTTTCCTCTTTTCTATTGTCGAAGTTAATAAGTGCTCATTATCTTCCAGAACCATCTTCAAACCACCGAATCATTGAGCTTTTATTTCATCATGCTTCCTCGCCAAATAAGTTTTATTTACCTAAGTGGATTTTACATGAACCTGAGTTTTCTCGCTCGTTGAATTATAATCTAGTCCTTTTTTTAAATATATCTTTTAGTGCAAATAAGACAGCTCTCGCCCTCTTATTTTGTGTACGTCAATCAACGAAGAAGTTTGTTAGGCGTCATAGAAGGAGAGCTCGCGAATTTCAGACGAATATATTTGAAATATTAAAAAATGCTTCTCTATTCTTGAAAGAATATATTGCAGACAGTGTAAATTCGTATCAGCTATCTGATATTATAGAGGAAGAATTTGAGAGTAAAAAAAAAAGAAAATTTACCGCTCCATCGCTTTAAAAGTACACATAATAATCGAAAAGGACCAAATGCCAAATTGAGTATATTTAAAAAAAAGGTAGGTGCATCACTAATGTCCATGAAATTTTATCTTGTTTTCGTGAGGAATTTCAGGTCACTGTTAAAGACTTTCGACCAAATTTTCCCCATAAATTTCGCCACAATCCTTCTTCTTCCCTGTTCTCCATTGAGTCTTTAACTAAGTATATAAAGGATAAATTAAAAAACAGAAGGCCTATGGCCCTGATGGTTTTGGTGAAAAATTGTTGACACATTTTCATGAGGGAATTGTCCCTTTTTTAGTAAACACAGTTAAATCCATGAAAGCGAAAGGTGTTTTACCAAGTCTTATAACTAAAGGCAAGATTTTTTTAATCTCAAAGAAAGGCAATGGCACTGATATTAGCCACTGGCGTCCCATAACTATTTTAAATTAGTCTTACCGCATTCTAGCTGGCGTCGTGGCAGTGAATTCAGAACCTGTTCTGAGTAAGAAAATTGGCCCTCATCAAAAGGGATTCCTAAAGGGAAGAAAAGCTAGTGGCATTGCTAGAAACATTTGTTGTGCCATAGACTGTATTGCCTCCAGACAATCGTTTGGGGCCATTATAGCAATTGATTTTCGAAAAGCCTTTGACACGGTATCATATTTTAAAAATGGCTAAGAAAAATCTTCCAAAACATCTTTTCAATCCAATAAGGACCCTCCTTGCCAATGGATCTTCCTCCATTTATTTTAACGGTATAGAAAATTCTCCTATATGACTCGATAAGAGCTGCCGGCAAGGATGCCCCGCGGCTCCCCTTCTTTTGTAATTGTAATAGAAGACTTGGCTCTCTCTATTAAAAGGAAATATGGGTTTTTTGGAGTTTTATTCGGCAACTCACGGCATATTATTGATTTATACGCAGATGATGTAACTTTGTATATAGAAGCCAAGTCGGAGGCTCAACTTTCAAAGAGGATTGAAGTCATTTTTGCATATTTTACTAAATTTGGTAAACGTTCAGGTCTACTTTTAAACAGAAATAAAACCACAATTTACCCTTGGCTACTGGTCTCCAGTAAAGGATTTTTTTTTCATGGTCAAAATAATTTTTTCTGTTACTGCAAAAAAGAATACAGTGTACAAAAATACACTAAAAACATACAGAAACAATAAGAAATCAAATCAAATCTGGACAGTTACATAATAAAAACATCAATGAACACTATAGTTCAAAATTACCGACCAGATAAAAACCATATATATAAAACAACAGTTGATAAAACTAATTTGTATTCAATACAAAACGGCGATGCATTCTTAAAATCCGTGTGATGTCGTTCCAATAGAATTTTGAACTGTTTGGATAAAATTTAATGAGGTCTCCAGCCCATTTCCATGTTGACGCTCCCAAATCAGGAATTTGACCTCAAAAGCAGAGTGGCGGAAATTTTAGAGTTGCCTACTGTCCAGTGGAGGGAATTATTAAAATTCTTGGAGTTGATTATGATAATGAAAAAATTGGAACTCAATGAGGACGTGTGCTTTTAAAAGAATTTCATCGTAGAGAAAATTGAATCTTCGGTCTAGAATCGATAATTATAATAGTTTTATTGTTCCTTCGATTTTATACAAGGCATCTCTTATACCTATTTTGGCTGATAAAGTCATCAAAGAGGAGAAGATTTGGATTAACACTCTTTTTCACAAGACTTATATTGAAGCACTTAAAAGACCAAGGACACTTCAAGGTGGTGGCCTAATTCTTCTCACCCAAGTACTACCGAAAGTTTTCGTAAAAGTTTTAATTGACCTTACTAAAAGACAAAACCTCGAATGGAGGTCTGTTGTGTCACATTCTCCATTATACACTCATCTTATGATGAGTTCCATATCTTCAAACGACCTACTCTTAATTATATCGCCTAGTTGGGTGGCATTTCAGCGAGTAATTTGGAATTTTGGTCCGGTTTGTGACTCCACTTCGACGGTCGATATAATTACTCAAAATGCGAGTAAGAAGGCTTTCTTCAAATCAACTGAGGAGCCAAAAAAATTGGAGCGTGAAGCCTTGGAGAAAGGAATTTTTACTTTTAACGATCTGGTTATTCATGAAGACTCGGCATTGAGCTGTGCTAAATTTCGTTTTCCTTTAAAAAGAGCTTGCTTCATATATACTACCCCTCGTCCATGGCATCTACAGCTTGAGCCTCCCTCCTATAAGGAAGAGGCCCATGATGCCTCCATCAAATGGTTAAGGGAACTACATCTGCCATCTAATAGGTTAAGACGGATCTAAGACTCTCTTTCGGAAATTCATGACTGTTTTAAATTCACTGCTCAATTCCAAATTTCAACCAGGTGTCTATATTTGAATACCCCTTGCATCAATTGCGTAACCGTTTTTTATAATATTATACATGCTTTTGTAAAATGCCCTTTAATAACTATTTTAAGCGAATTCATAAAGTTAAACGTTGTTTGTTCTTCCTTCGAAGTGACAGGTACTATTTTATTTGGTATTCCAAGAAAGCAAAGGACTAACTCTATTCTACAGGCTGTTCACTTCGCGCAATCGAGTGCGAAGGCCCTTATTGGATCAAAACTGTCGAGGAAGGAACCACTGACAAGGCAAGACTTGCGTCCAATCTTATTATCTGCCACAGCTCGATATACCGCACTGGAATTAAAGATCCCCGGAGTTAGGCCGGATTCATGGAAATATGCAATCGACTTGGTTTCGTACATGGTACCTTCTTCGAGTCGTCACTTCACCTTGCTGAAGAAGATAGTCCTTCAATATCACTATTTTTATAACCCCTTATGATTTGTTTTTGTTTTATAGTTTTGTTTTTGTTTTTATATTGCGTATTATTTCGGTTTAATTGAGTTTGGGTCTTTCTGGGTAGATTAATTTTGAACTATAATGTTTATTTATGTACTTTTTTACGCAATTCTACCTACTATTTTATAATTGTATTTTATGTATATTCTATGTATTACAATTTTAAATAAAGACCTTATTAAAAGAATTAACAGCTTATTTTTTATTTACCTTTACTATAAATTCGAATAACTACTTGAAGAACATGTACTATTATTGAGCAAGGCTTATGATAATGGCTAATTATTCAACATAATATTTCCTTGCTTGTAAATATTTTTGATTTTTTCATTTTTTTGGAAAAAGTTAGAAAAAGGTTATTATTTTTAGTTCTTCCTTTTTCAATTTATCCATTATATTGAAGAAGTTAGTCAGTACTCCTGTGGATTATAAATTAAAAGTGTTTGGATACAAAAGGCTTTTTGCATTATGACTCCGTGGGGTATATATAGTAAAAGATAAAAAGTTTCTCTATATAACGGCAAAGATGACTTGGAGAATCCATTTCGTAATGTGATATTTCATTTGCAAAAATAAACATATATAGTATGATAATATCATAACAAATTTATGAGGATTTTTTCATACTTTTCTTGAGTATTAAAGGTTTAATCAATAGAAAATCATTCATATAACTTTTATTATGAAAAGGAGCTTTTAGTTGTAGATTGTATTATGTATATTATTGTAAATACCCCCGATTTGCATATGAAGCACTATCCTAACACTATACAAACATTTTTTGACAAATGATATAGGAAACAATGTGTGTCTTTCATTATTTTCCCGATCAGATGCTAAAAGTACGAGTACAATCAACTCATACAATAGTAATTTGAATTTTATATTTTAACAACTTTTTATTTTATTTTATTATATAATTTTAAAAAGGTTTCAAAATTAAAAACAAGATTTATCTGATGTATGCTATGGTAAGGTATGGAATTATTTCGAAATTATTTACATATGTTCAAAAGAAACCAATGTGGCCTTCTTGAGCTATCATGAAGAATGCCATATTAGGTGCCTTTTAGGTTTTTACTTGATATCAAATCTCATAAACTTCTCTGCACCAAAGATTGCTTTGCTTTTCATCTTTAATATTTAATTTTTTTTTTTTTTTTTTTATAACTTTATTTTTCAATTGTAGTTTTAGAATCTTGTCATGTTATATACATATATCAAGTTAGGGAGAACAAACACTGGTAAATGAACGTAATAGACTTAATGTACATGAACATAAAAATAAGAAGAACAACCAAACATGGCGTGCTTCAGGGGCTATGTTTCACGATAAAATTTAATATTGGGGTAAAACTTTCTGGGAGAGGATTTTTTGCACATCTAAATTTATATAGAATAAACTGCAATTTTGCAGTAAAATAATTTATTTCATTTTCGTGGGGGCCTATATAAAAATAAACAAACTGTTTTGACCTTAAGGATAAATTAAAAAGAGTAAAAAATAAATGTTTTATTTGGTATAAAATTTTATCTATGGTTGGGCACTCGAATAAAAATGTTTTGATGTTTCTAAAGAATGCTTACAGAAAAAGCACATCCTTTCTTCTTGCGTTTTTCCATGCACACTGCCCAAAGACAGCGTGTTTGTGATTATTCTATACTTCAGCCAGAATAGCGTATGATTTAAGTCACTTGTGTTAAGATGTCTAATCACCGTCTCCGCTGGTAAAGGAATGTTGTATAAATCCTTTCGTATCTCTATTTGCTTTAAATACTGCTTGTCCTGCCTTTTTTTAAGTAAACCCATTCTCAGGGTCCTATTCTTCATCCCTCCCAGGAAGCCATAAAAACTATTTCTCGGACCAAATTCTCTCTTCCTAAAACTTATCGTATTTAAAATTCTCTCTCTTTCTAAAACCTCACTAAGTGTAAAATTATTTCCTTTATTAAAAATTTCCCCCAGAAAGGATATATTCCTTCTTATAGATGTATCAGCAATGCAAACTAGTCGATCATTCCCCTGAACTGGCTCTTGCCATTTCATTTTTTCTAATATTAAATGGGATATCTCTCTGTTGCCATCTTTGTTTTCCTGCCAGAAGAAACTAATCTCTTTGGACCTCTCAAGGACGTCAAGGGGACCTTTCCCTTTTTCATCTTCGATATCGCTACCTTTAAAATCGCTAAATCTTTGTTTTAAAAGCTCAGCCCACACCGAACCTTGCTCAAAAATACGTTTGAACCATGTGTAGGTCATGACCTTCCAGAAGGTTTTAAAGTGAAGCAATCCCAGTCCCCCTAAATTTTTGGGTGTGTTAATTCGTTTCCATGTAATTATTCTGCTGCTACCCTTTGGTAGTAAAAAGTCTTCGCACATGGCATCAATTTTTGTGCATAAATCATTTGACAGGGGTGTTTGCTTTAAGATGTGAGTTACTTTGGGTAAAATAAGGGAATTCCAAATTTGGATCCTCGAGGCAACGTTTTTCTTTAAAAAGGATGCATACTTTGCTATTGCCCTACTGGTTATTTGTTCAATTGTTCTCAAGTTTTTTTGTACCCAAGTCCCCTCCAGGGAAATAAAGGTTCCTAAGATTTTCATAAATTGAGCTGGCTTTATATCTTGTAAATTAAAATTTATATCAAAGTTTGCTAAGATGTTTGACTTATTAAAATTAATAAAAAGGCCCGAAGCTTCACTATTTTTTGCTAAAATACGAAGAGTTTCTTTAAACGAGCATTCTATTTTATTTTGTGTCCCTGACAGAAGAATTGTTATGTCATCAGCAAAAGCTTCTAGCTTTATCTCCATTTGCCCTACTTTTACACCCTTTATATCTTGACATGAGTAAATATTCTCTATTAGGGGGTTTAAGGCAAAGACAAATAATAATGGGGAAATAGGGTCGCCTTGGCGGCATCCCCTACTCACGCAAAAACGGTTGTTTGTTTCTCCATAGTAGGTTGTTATATCACATAAGGTGATGGCTATATTTCTCAGAAAGACGTCCCCAAAACCATGCGCTTTTAAGCAATTTAAAATCCAAAGATGAGAAATGCTATCGAAAGCTTTCCTAAAATCGATGCCCATCACCGCCAAGCAATCATTTTCCCTCCCAGACTCTGCAATAGTGTCAGTAATGCCCCTGCACACATCCTCCATTGCTCTACCTGGTATAAAACCTTTTTGCGAAAAATGTAGCAACTTCGGCGCGACTCTTTTCAGTCTTTCAGCCAGGATCCCCGTGTAGATTTTGAAGGATGAATTTAACATGGTTAATGGACGGTAATTTTCGATGTTCCTTGGGTCTTTATCGGCTTTTGGAATTATAATGAGCTTGCCTGTAGAAATGTGTTTTTCAAAAAGTCCTTTTTGGTTTGCTTCTGCGAAAACTCTTTCCAG
Organism: Caligus rogercresseyi; assembly: GCA_013387185.1. NCBI lineage: Eukaryota > Metazoa > Arthropoda > Copepoda > Siphonostomatoida > Caligidae > Caligus > Caligus rogercresseyi. The sequence continues at coordinate 16,462,732 of CP045897.1, read as the reverse complement.
TAGAGGGGACAACAAATTACAATATTTTTTATAAAATTCCATGGGGAATCCATCAGGACCGGGGGATTTGTTTGTTTTTTTGAATTTTTTTATATAGTTACTAATTTCCAAATAGAAATTTTATTTTCTAAATTTTTTATTTCGTTTTCTTCTAATTTTGTTACCTCAATTTTCTGGTCATAACCTACTTTTGAAATAAAATCTGCCGAGTTAAAAAGGCATTTAAGGCAGCGCTTGGTTGAAATTTTATTGCAGTCCTTACAATTAAAAAGATCTTGAAAATATTGCGTGATAAGACTGTTTATTTTAGAAGGGTCGGATACAATATAATTTCTTTTATTTATTAAAACTTTAATATCCTTTTTGTTTTTAAAACTTGCTTCTGCAATTTTTATCTTTTTTAATAAGATTTGTTCTTTCGGGACATTTTTGCAGCCAGACCTAATCAAGTGACCCTGCGAGAATGTATCGATAATATTATCTAATATTTCATTTTCAACCATCCCGTTTCTTCCGTTGGTTTTGCCCTTAACCAACTTCTCTGCACCAAAGATTGCTTTGCTTTTCATCTTTAATATTTAATTATTTAACCTTTTTATCTATTGAGTTCTGTGTTTCGGTTTCTTTAGATGAAAACATCTGTATGTATAACAATTTTGTTGTCAGGTGTTGAAAGGTATTTATTTAAGATAAAAACCTTCGGTTTGATGAGTTATATAAGTAATCCTAAATAAAGTTGTTGTTTTTTTTTGGTTAGAAGAACGGATTCAAAATAAAGCTTGCTATCATCCATATCAGGCAACATTATTGTATATTTTAATGATTTTTTGGGTTATATTACTTAACTGATGGCCTCTTAATATATAAATCAAGGCTAAGTCATTTAGTTCTCTTATCCACATTATATTCTCTTACGTTGATACCCTCTAGTATGAAGGAATATAAATTAAGGGGGAAAATGAACCTTATTTTAATCAAAGGCCTAGAAAATATTTATACAATGACTGTTTTAATTATGTCTGTCATATGTATTCCTATATTTCATATCTATTTTACCATATTTTTATGTCTGATTTTTATGTTTCTTTTGTTAGAGTTTTATGGATATGCTTTAGTTGGGCATATTTACTATTTCATATGCAAGCTGTCGATATATATCTAATGAAATAAAGGAATGCCCCGGGGCTCCCCAAAAAGGACTTGCCTATTTTGTCATTTTTGAATGTGGCTGCTTATAGTAAATCGTTAAAATAAAGTACTAACACCAAATTCTTCCTTTTTCCCAAAAGGAATTGACCAAAATTTTAGTTCTTTTTTTTTAACCAGTCAATTTATTATGTTCATCTAAAAAACAAGAGACATACATAAAATCCAGAGCAAATGTGTAATAAAACATAAATACAAATTGTAGCTTAAAGTTTTTGCTCTGGAGTAGAACATATCAAATAAAATGTCATATAAATGTAGAATACAATAATATCACTTTAAAAAATACAATCAATTAAACAACTATATAATAATTTAAAATTCCATACATTAATCTGAAAAATTAAACACAGAACAATGCAAAAGGATAAAAAACTATTAAAGTTTAGCTTTTCTTTAAAAACTTCAAATTCTTTTGATAACTTTTAAATATACTGTGGAGCACGATGGGAAATACTTCACTTCCTTTGAGGCCAGAGTCCACGAATCATCATGAAGACAAGGAATTTTCAGGTCCAACGCGTTGTATCGTGCCGCTGCCGCGATGAGTATCGTCTTTAGTTATGCCGGTAGTATAGGAGTATATAGGGTTAGCCTTTCCGATATAAGTGCTTTTGAGTTGAGAAGGGCACTATTTAAAGCCCTCGTTCGCGGTGAACATGCATTTGCTCCTAGGCCAAAGAGGATGCTTGCTTTCGTGTATTTGGACGTCCGAGGATCGCTTAAGCCTTTTACATTTAACATAAGGATTTTTTTAATAATTCCTACTGCGGGACAATCCACAAAAGCATGAATAATTGAATTATAGATACGTCCACAATCTTTATAAGGTTTATAGAACTTAAGCAAATTAGCTAAAATTTGCAATTGGGCAGTGAGTTTACTCCCATCTACAATTTTTATAAGAGAACCCATGATCCTTTTTCTCCATATCTCAGGCAGATCTAAGAGAGCCAAAAAGTCGTTGCAGATTTTTTTACCCTCTTCAGATCCCAATCGGGTAGGACAAATCATCTTCAAATGCCAAGGCTTCAGCAAGGAGTGATGGTTGGCCGATCTCTCTAAAGGATACTTAAACCTCCCTTCCCGGAAAGGGCATTCTAGGGTGATGTCGTGAATGGTGAAAATTCCACTCTCTAGAGCCTTTTCCTCCAGCCGTTCGGGAGTATCTATATTTAAAAAAATTCTTATTGGAGTTGCTTCTAATTATGTCCACAGTAGAGTTGTTGTTATATACCGGGATATTCCTCCATAAAAGGCTCTGTACGCATCCCCAAATAGAAGAGAGGTTAGAGGTTGAAGGATTAGTAAGTTCCGTCCCAAACATTTTTTTTGTTTTAATTGAATTTAACGCATCGGCTCTTCTCCATTAAACAGACGGGTTCTTAAAAACATCAACAATTATTTTCAAATATATTTTTGGTGTAATAGAGGAGAGTAACGTCAAACTTCCTCCCAGGTCCATTTTCTTTCTTTTATAAAGTTGGGATGTAACGATGATGAAAAAGAGACTGGAGCCATTTTTCTTCGTTAAGGATAGCTTTTTCTGCCACCGAAGGTGACGAAGTTGCTCTGTACAGAACCCATGGGATTATTTTATAGTTGTATAGGTCAACTCTTTTTTGAAGATTAAAGTTTATCCATAGACGAGTTTTTTGGCAAATGAGCGAACTAATTTCTGTCCATTTACTCTCGTCACTTCCCCACCGGTTCCAACACATTCCTAGCACGTCTATGTTGTTACGCACCTCGCAAGACAGAATCTTTAGTCCTTGAGTAGGAAACCACGACCCCAGAGGACGAATATTGGTTTTCTTTTGTTTGACGGATAGGCCAGATATATTTTCATATTTATTAAAATAGTTTAATATCGATTCAATCCTTTTTGTAAGTTGGGCTTCAGAATTAGCTTCGAGATGTAAAGTGATGTCATCAGCGTATATATCTATAAGATGTCGGGATCCCTCGATGTCAACTCCACAGCCGCCGTACTTCTTATATACCTTTCGGGCAAAGTCTTCCATCACGGCTATAAACAGCAGAGGGGCAACCCTGTCTGCAGCTCTTACTTAATATTATTGGCTTACTTTCGAGTCCATTAATCGATAGCGTAGACGTACCATTGTACAATAGTTCTTCTTTAGTCCGTTAGGGGCGCTTTGATGCTAAAGCTCCTTGAGAATAATAACAAAGTCCTTTTATTATTTATATTTGGAGACGTTTTTTATCTTGATATATTTCAAATCTTCAATTTTAATCCCTTTAAACCGGTTTTAAATAGGATTGTGACTTAATTTCATTGACTAGCGACATCTAACGTTAAAAAAAATAACCAAAATTCTGGCCAAATATTTTTTTTGTTTACTTTTTCCTTGCATGCGCTACTTTACTTTAACGCTTTAGTTTATAAGGTTTTAAAAAGATAATAGCTATATCTTCGTTATTAAGTTTGAAGTATGCATAAATGGTAAGTAAACCATTAAAAGTGGCTGCATATACACCTTTTTTAAATGACGAATAAGTTAAGTACAAAAGCTTTCTCAGTCAATAAAACTAATATCATATGAAGCATAAATTTCTCCTTGACTATAGCTAGATAGACTTGGTATTTGGGCTAAATCCCTACAATGTTATTACGATGCCTCCTAATTAATTTCTTCATTCATAAGTTCCAGGCTATAACGTAGTGATTTTTATATGAAAGTGGACTTATAGGGTAACAAAAAAGGTCATCAATATTTTCGTTATTTTTAAGGGTTTTATATGTAAAACAAATATTAGTCACTAATCTCTAAAATGAAGCATGGGCAATACCATGTTGATAAAAAGTGAATACCCAAAAGCATATAATATTTAGCTTTAAAAATGACCTTAAAGCGTTCATTGGAGTTTAGTATTTAAATTTATTAAACAAAATATTCAACATTTATGTATTTCATTGATTTTTTATCGCAGTGTATAATATTGAAATCTTGTATATTAATAGAAAGTACAAAGGTGTCAGTTGATGGTATAAAATGTTAGCCTTAAAAATCGTGTTCTGAATCATAGTTAAACCAAGCTTCATGAATGGAATGGAATATAAAAATATATGCATGAAATGTCATACTTTGTTTAATCGAAATAACTGCTTTATAGAAATTAATATTTATCTATAAAACGATTAAATTTGGTATATACATCTATTTTTTACAGTACAGGGGTGTGCAGGCGAAACTAGACAAACTTTGAGTACTTGTATCTCAGGAACCAGTTAGGGTAGAAGCTTAAAAATGTATGAACTGGTTAGTATATCCTATGAGCTTTGTTTAATAACAAAAAGATTGAAAATGTCCTCGGAACTTGAGCGCAGGACGGCTATTATTTTGGCGCTCCGTTGCGGCCGTGCGCCCAAGGAGATCATCGACTTCTTCAAATTCCCCAAAGCTACTGTTTACAGCATTGCCAAGTCCTTCAAGGAGTCGGAGGACATCGAGGAAGGATTCCTAACACCGGAAAGAAAGACTTCAGACCGATCCCAAGTCAGGAAGAGGAGCGCCGACTTCATTGATCGCCTCTAGACGATGATCAATGCCCCCCAGCAGCCCGGACCTCAACCCCTGCGACTACTACTTGTGGGGCGTCCTTGAGAGGGACACTAACAAGCGTGCTCACAACACTGTGGACTGCTTGAAAGCTGCCATCATCCAGGCAGTGGCCAACTTGTCCAGGGAACAGGTGGCTCATGCCGTTGGGAGGTTCAGGCACCGTGTGGAGGCTGTTATCGTGAAAGGAGGAAGTTGGATTGAATGAACATTAAGAGAAAAGTCATTTAAATTTGTGTGATATGAAAAAAGTCAATAAAAAGGTCTTGTTCTTGGATATAGTATCTTGTTTCCGTGCTAAGAAAAAGTCTAGATTTGCCTGCACACCCCTGTATTATATTTTTAATAAAAACTCCCTCATTTTATTCAACTTAATTAAATGTATTTGTTAATAAGCAAAATTATATGCATAAAAACTAATTATTTGGTTAAAATGTATGTTTTTCACAATATTGACGTATCATACATGTTGTTCTTTCACCCCAAAAAAATTAAACGTACTTTATTATTAGTTTCAGTTACTGCGAACCAAAGTCTGGAATAAGTTTAATATACTTTTGAAAGTATATTGAAGGAAAACAAAATAAACAACTAGTTTACTTTTTATCATCTGCTTGAGACCTTTATAAGAAGAGTAGTATGAAAAGTCAGAGGATTTGGAATAGATTTCGAAAGTCACCGATATTTGATCGACCTTTTGATGCTATCACAACGATGGAAGGCAACTCGGCCACACATATTTCAAAACAAGAAGAAGTTTTAAAAAACTATTTTACTAAATAGGAAAAACTATCAGGGCTTTCTTAAAACAAAAATATAAACCTCAGTCCTACTGCTATTATATATATATATCTAAAGGGTTTTTCAATGGAGAGCTTCTAATTGTATGATGTTGGGTTTCTATTAATACGCCATATTTGTTATTGTTTCGTCAACAAGAACTGAGTACGCTTGACCATTTCAAACGTTTGGAAGGCGAAAAATGGGCTGAAGGGCATATCAAAAATTATCCTGATTCTAGAATCATCTTCAGCGATTAGTAATATTTTGGATACAATGATGCCTTTGTTAACAAGCAAAATATTAATACGGCAAACTTAATTTTTGAGTCGCCATTACATCACAAAAAGATACTGTTTGTTGAGGAGCGCATGCTGGCGATGTCATTGGGCCCTACTTTTCTTAGACGATGACAATCGTCACGTTACAGTGAATGGATATCGATACCGCCCCATCACAGCCAACTTTTTTTTACATGAATTGGAAGATACAGACTTTTGACGATATATTATTTTAACAAGACTTCACATGCAGAAATATTATAATCGATTTTCTTGAAAAGTAAGTTAGGTGAGCGTGCTATCTCCAGAATAGAACCACTTAATCTACCATCTCGCTCATGCAATTCAATTCCTCTATACTATTATCTTCTTTGAGGTACAATCAAATACATGATCTACGTGTTAAGGCGTGTTCAACTCTCAATGTTGGGGTCTAAGTTCGAATCCCGAGAGAGGAATGTCATTTTGGTCTACCTTATTGATAAGATCCTAGGTTCGGTATACTAATTTTAATGCAATAATGTTTATTTATATCCTGTCGGATGCAATTTTATCGAACCATTTAGGCAAAAAAATCTGTCTTATATTCCAGGCGAAATTTCTTCAGTTTCAGCCTAATTGTGCAGAAGAATATTAGAAAATGAGGTTTAATGAATGAATTAATAATACGAGCACGTGGTGATTAAACTATTTGCTTTTGTATTTATATTTTGGGCCGAAAAGAAGGCATGACATAAGAAGTAATCGTTGATTCTAAAATTACCTAATAGAGTACACACTGAATACGGAACTTTATTAGTCATAATTAAACTGAAATATTGACATTGTTCATCAATTATACAATGTATTCTCTTCATTTAATGTATCTACGTGACTTTCAATGATGTGAATGTATACTAATTGCACTTAATTTCGTGATAGAGTATGTGATGGCTATAATCTAGTATATTGACGTATTGTAATGGAAAAAATCTTCTATTTCAAATTAATAATGAAAAAGAAAGCCAATACAATATCTATATTATTTTCTACATATACGTCTACATTTGTTTAGACACTTACAATACATATTTGGTAAGAAAATGATAATAAAAGTCACAAAAGGCCAAATATTCGATATTACGTACAACAAAATGAAATTGTGAAGTACGTTGAGTGAGTAGGGCACGAGGAAAAAATGAAGAAAAAAGTAATATCTCCGTTATTAGTAGTTATAAAATGAGGGCACGTAAAATATCGTATGATTGATACCTATCAATTATATTATTAATATTTTTGTATTTATATACAATTAGCTTTGCAGTACCAAAATAAGAAAAAATATCAAAGCATATGTTTTTGTTGTTGTAAGTCTATTGATTTAAAGTAGATGTTTATCAAAAAGTACATAAATATACATTATGAATTATAATTCATACTTAAAACATAGGTTATGAGGAAATTCTTCTAAAATATATTAATAAACTAAAATTAACAAAGACATAACTCAAATAATAATATGGTGAAAAATACATGAAATCTCTTGAAAGCAACAAACCAACAAATGAAAATGAAAACCGAAAAAACAAAATATATATTAGGATAAGTACAAAGTCGTACTATTTTTATCATCCAACTTTTACTTCAACTTAAGCGATTTATCAACCAAACATCTGCATGAGGAAAAACGGCACAATTCAAGTGTTTTCTATCATATAACTCTTGACATTCCGCTTAGAGATATATTTATATTGTTTTGCATATATATATTTATTACTTTGCTCATCCACATAAAAATACATACAATAATGCTATATATTTGTCAACAAATGAGATCAATTTGAATATTGTGAAAATCATAAATATTTATGGGTTTTCTATTTTATTACTCCTTTTAACATTGTATATATTATGTTTTATCATGTTTATTCCTTCAAATTATCTCAAATACCTAAAACTCATCAAATCGACAATAAGACGACATCAAAGTTTTATTTCGAATAAGAAATAATTTTTAATAAGTCATTTTATATCATGGTTTTATCTTTAGACAGTAATTTTGTATTATAATGTTCATTTATATTTTGTTTTTAACGTGACTTTCCTCAAATTGTGTTTTATATCTCCTACTTTCTAGTGAATTCGTATTTTTTACACTGTATGGATTTGTAGCTAATAAATAAACATATTAACCAAAAAAATATGTTTTTATCTTTATCATGAATTTTAGGTTCTGTTTTCTATATTTTAAAAGTAGTTTTTTTAGATACCTACAAAAATACGCTTATAAGTTTGTTAACTTTAAGTAAAATGCCCCACTATGACTAATTAAAAATACTAATTACTCGCAGATTAAGTTATAAATAGTATCATAAAATTTATTTTACATACACCCTGGCTCCAATAAATCTCCAAAAATATCTTGAGACCATCATTGAAATAAATAGTCAAATTTAATAAACAAATATTTTTCATACTAAATTTCAAAGGAAAAATATATCTGTAAGGATCCCAACTATTATAAAAAGAGTATATTAGTGACGTCACACTCCCCATTCTGTCCTAGCAGGCTGAACTCCTTCTCTCTGATATACCTTATCTCTATGTATCTTGCTTTTGATTATTAATACCCTCCAACCACTTTTTCTTTTTTTTCCTCTTGTTCCAGTTATGAATGCTTTAAAGGAAACCTGCGATGATAATGACCACGACGTTTAAGTGTGCGATTATAAGCAGCAACGACGATAGAGCAACGCGTTAATAATACTTGCTTTAAAAAAGAATGCAGTGTTAAAGGCGTACGATAAAGGAACATACAAAAAAGCATTACGATGTTAAAGCGTGCGTGAAAATAATACCTACGACTATATTCCTGAACACTCGTTAACCCATTAGAGCCAAAAGTTAAAAAATGATCCCACAACTTTGAAACTCAGACAAGTATAATATGATACAAAGACTTCAAATGTCAAAATGATTTAATTACTATAATTACTTTTTGAGAAATTAGCACGTAGAAAAATCTACGCTTCGGCACTATAGAGCAAAAAAATTAATAATTATGAATTGAATTTTCTTATTTTCTATATACATACATAGAACAATTAGGTACATATATAATATAATAGCTTTAAAATGTTTGATGAATATATTCAAAACATTTAGAATGAAGAACTACATCGTAATTCATTTAAAAATGATGCTCTTCCTCTGCAATGCTTACAAACTTTCTAACCATTGATTTTTACCATCAAACGATAAGCTTTGGATGACTTTGAAGATGACTTAGATTTTTCGACGTATCATTTGAAACAAAAATACAAGACTCTTATTTTCTAATTTGAGGTCTAATTATGTAATACATTTGAAAGATATGTATCTTAAAAATAATTTAAAGAGATAAAATTAAAATTACTTTCAAAAGTTATTGATCATATAAGTATGAATACTTTTAATATACTTTATTTTATTTGAAGTATGTTTGTTGGCTCAAACTTCTATTTTAACGATACATGTACTTATACATGTGGAGTTCAATATTAAAAAATATGGAAGTTTAATTCTTTAAAGATTTAATAGAAAGTGTTTGAGAAATAATAATATTAATATTCTTTTCATCTTTTTTGAAAGAAGTACTTAAATCTGGAAAATTAAATTAAACTTTAGGCACAAAACTTTTCTTCAAAAATCAGTTATTTTCATGTACCTTCTTATATCCCTATTTAGACCATGGTAACTTTTGAACAACGATTATAAATTTCTACAAACACCACAAAATATTTTTTTTGGATCAATTCTCCTTATTTAGAAAAAGTTTTATACTATTAAGAAATAAAACCAAACGCAAAAATAATGTGGTCTAGTAGCATAATATAAGATTGTTGATAGGAAATATTTTATATAGGTATTATACCTTCATATAAGTCCAAAAAGTATGTAGACATTAAAAAAATTAAATTAGGTTATAACTAAAATGTTAAAATTAAATATTTCATAAATATATTTTTCCAATCACCAAAAAAATAAAATTTACCTTTATGAACTATTTATTTATATGTAACATAATTATAAATAATTGTTAATAGTAAATATCTATATACCTTCAAAGTCCAAAAAGTATGTAAATATTAAATGGGTCAAAATGGGTCATAACTGAAATTTATTTAAATGGCATTTAATTGAAATTTCTCATACATTTTTAAATTACAGACAAAACAGTATAAAGGTTTTTTTTTGTACATTCGTACAATATTTATTCTTGAGTGTTACCAAAACATCAAATAACTTATTTACTACACGTACAAATATATAATTTAACACAACCAATATTAAACAAAACAAAATCAAACATCATCAACAATTATATTTGCATATTTAAAAACATTTTTATAAAGTAAAATCTGTATTTTAGTTACAATAAAATTTATTTTTGTGCTATCAGGGCCAAAGTAAATAAAACAAATTCCTTTCGTGGTTAAAACATGGCCAAACTTCATATACATTTTTTGAACAACCTTATCCCATATTTCTAACAAAACAGTATAAAGTATTTAATTTTAAAATAGTGTATCAAATTCTCAAAATGTCCTTCCATATGTTTTTTTATAGATTTAATCGTTCAATTTTATCCTTTGAGTGCTTGAAAAATACGAGAACACTAAAAATATGAAATATAATAATGATCCACTCATATAGGTATGTAGTTTCCCATTCCTTTTAATTAAGCTTTAAGATTATTTTCCCCTTCCGTTAGAATTAACGAACTTCAAAAAATTGCAATACAAAAAGATGATATAAAAACGGAAGTTTGTCAACTAAATATTTCTTGTCCTTATGAGTTATAGATCCATACATTTATATATTGTTTATATTTGCAACAACTGTATTTCTTATTCTAAGTTGATTATATAATTTTTAACTAGTAGACTGGACTTGCATCTTTGTATATGGCCAAACAATAATCTGTCGTCATACTTTATATTTTAATGCTATTGTTAGAGCTTTTAAAAAATGAAAAAAACTAAATATAATAATGTTGAGGTTGTTCATAGTTTATAATAGATAATTTTTATAAATACATTAGTTGAATTCTTTATTAAACTGGCTAGACGATAATTAAGGATATGGATGGATAGTTAATCTGCTTACTTTATACCTCATGTTATCTCCAATGAAAATAGTCACTTTTGCTAATAATTAGAAGCAAAAAGCATTATTTGATGATCTTACCTTAAAAATAGAAATGTTAAATTAACTTTAATATTTCTTCTAATTTTTTTAATCATCGAAAAATAAATATGAACTTTTATTAACTATTTATTTATATGTACATTGTCTATGTATAGTAAAATTAATAAAGCCAAGATAGTGCATTTAAAAACCAATAATTATATAACAATACTATATATATTCTATTACACTTCAATTGTTTAAATAAATTGCAGATGGTATTACTTTATTGTACAAATTCCATTGTAAGCTTTTAGTTCAATTATCTATGTTAATTTGCATATATTAAAGTTATATTAAATTGGTTAAAAATTTGGGTATTATCTACAGCTTCAATATCTAACAATAATACATAATAATTATTGTCAAGTTTTGCTAATTATAAGAATGAAATACTTATTAAAATCCAAAAATATATTGAAAAAGTAAGCCTTGGTATATGTATCTTGAACTATTCTATACGAAAAGTTTATATAAACCTTTCAAACTATGGAAAAACTTAAGATTGATCAAAAATAACAATTTTAATTCTGAATATATCGTTTTGTTTGATTAACCCATCATGAACGAAGGAGTATTTGGATACTCAATCATTAAATACATCATATATCCTATATAATTTTTATGGGTTTCACGAAATGTTTACTGGTGATTCCTTATGATATGATTAAAAAAGGAGGCTGAATGATAAGCCCATCAATAAGTCCCACGTCATAAAATATTTTGGTTCTTGTCATGGAGTTCAAGAATTTGCCAATGCACCGGGAGTATATATATGTATATATATATATATTTTTGGTTACTATTAAAATCATTCATAGTTGTAAACCAGGGCATTATCATATGATTGGTGGTTTTTAAAGATTAAAAATATTTTTTTTGTGTAAATTATATAATTACAATGGGTGTTTAAATTCCCTTTTGTCCAAAATTTGTGTCCTTTTTAAAATTATGGTTATATCTTATATTGTACTTTGTTCACAGCTATTCTATTTTAAGCTCTGCCATCACTTAGAACCTGGTAGATGTTGATGTGTGAGTAAAATATTGGACTCCTTACAATTATAATTATGAAACTCTGTTTTGAAGTTCGGAGCAACAACTGAATACACTACAGTATACAAATTTGTGTGTGTTCCATATTTTGTATAAATCTTGCTAAGTAGTTACTATACAAGACACCAATCCATTATCATAATAATAATTGAGCTCACATTGGATTGCATAAATTATCCTCAACTCTGAGATATGATATTAATTAAAGGCTGATATCATATAAATGCATTTAAAATATATAACCAACATAGGCACAGACCCGATTGGTCTTTTGATTGTATAAAAAATTGATAATGGTATAAGATGTCAATGTTTTTGTGTCTATACGGTTCGATAGAATTGCATCCGACTGAGTATAACAGGTCGGCTGATAACTCCCGAGACTAACAAATAAAAAAATATTTTCTTGACAAAATTCGATTTTATTATTCGACATAATTGCCTTCGAGGGCGATACAACGATTATAGCGATCTTTCAATTTTTTGATTCCACTTTTTTAGTAATCTTTCGTTTTATCCGAAAAAAAGGCTTCTGTCTCGGCGATTACTCCATCATTGCCCTTAAATTTCTTGCCAGCGAGCATTCTCTTCAGGTCTGCAAACAGGAAATAGTCGCTGGGGGCCAGATCTGGAGAGTACGGTGGATGGGGAAGCAATTCGTAGCCCAATTTATTTAATTTAGCCATTGTTTTCATTGAATTGTGACACGGTGCGTTGTCTTGGTGAAACAACACTTTTTTCTTCTTCAAATGGGGCCGTTTTTCAACAATTGCATCATTCAAACGTTCCAACAAGGCTATATAATAATTGCTGTTGATTGTTTTCCCCTTTTCAAGATAGTTGTAGTAGTAGCTCTTTGCTCCTGCTCTCAACCCAAACTCCCAATTAGATTATCTGTGTTTCCTCCCCCTGCTCCTCAAACTCTAATCCTCTTCTTCCCTTAAAAGTACACTCTCCCTGTTTGAGTATTTAAGCCCTTGCTCCCTCCATTCTGTATGTCAGTCACAAGAAGGGTCCACCCATGAAGATCGAGTTACTCCCAGGTACAAGCCCGATAAGAAGGTACAGATGTAACACGATTCCTTTACATTGGCAGGACAAGGTCAAAGCCCACCTGGAGACCATGGTACAGAAGCAGATCATCGAGCGGGTCCCGCAAGGTGAAGCGCCGGAATGGTTGTTCTCCATGGTGGTGGTGCCAAAAGCTGGAACGGATGAGCCAAGGGTGACAGTCGATTTCTCACCGCTCAACCCGTTTGTGAAACGCCCAATGTACCCGTGCAGAGTTCCCGCTGAGGAGGTTGCCCAGATCCCGCCAGGAATGACTCACTTCACGGTTCTGGATGGCAGGCACGGATACTGGCAAGTCTTGCTTGACAAGCCCAGCAGCAAGATTATGACGTTCAACACCCCATGGGGGATGTTCCGTTACCTGAGGAATGCCATGGGACTCATCTCCGCCGGGGACGAGTTCAACAGACGCGGCAATGACGCTATCGCCGGAATCCCCAACGTGAAGAAGATCGTCGAGTACATTATCATCTACGACAAGGACGAGGAGACTCATCTCCAGCGTGTCAAGGAGGTAATCCAGCGCTACGACGAGCATGGTATTACCCTTGGTCGCAGCTATCTGGTCAAGACAGAGTCTGGTCGTCTCTACTGGAGGAACCGCCGCTACCTGAAGCTGTACGCGCCGCCGATTGGAGTTGCCAAGTATATCCCGGAAAGTCAAGAGGAAGTCAAGCAGCCAAGGAGAAGCAAGAGACAGAAGAAAGCCCCTGTAAGATTTCAGCCGTGATGAAAATGCTTTTCCCAGGCTCCCCAGGGGGGCATGTAGTAGTAGCTCTTTGCTCCTGCTCTCAACCCAAACTCCCAATTAGATTATCTGTGTTTCCTCCCCCTGCTCCTCAAACTCTAATCCTCTTATTCCCTTAAAAGTACACTCTCCCTGTTTGAGTATTTAAGCCCTTGCTCCCTCCATTCTGTATGTCAGTCACAAGAAGAACATCCCATCTACTGTCAAACTATCTCGTCGTCATTTGGTGAATAAACGAATCTCTTTTACTGAATAACTCGCTGTCTCGCGGATACGTTATTTCAGCTCCCCATTCGGTACATACTCGTACAATAGTCAATGAATATTATACCGTGTACATCCCAAAATTCAGACGCCATAACCTTCCCAACTGACTGTTGCGTTTTTCCTCGCTTTGGATTCGGTTCATCATATGCAGTCCACTCAGCTGACTGTCAATTGGACTCGGGGGTGAAGTGATGGAGCCATGTTTCATCCATTCTCACATACCGACGCAAAAATTTGGATTGATTACGATTGCACAGCTTCAACACTGCTCAGAATAATCAATTCGTTGTTGTTTTTGGTCGATTGTGAGCTCTCGCGGCACCCACTTTGGACAGAGCTTTTGCATGCCCAAATATTCATGTACGATATGTCCAACGCGCTCTTTCGATATCTTCAGAGTCTCAGCTATCTGGATCAACTTTATTTTACGGTCATTTAAAACCATTTTGTGGATTATTTTTATGTTTTCTGGTGTAACCACCTCTTTTGGGCGTCAACTGCGTTTATCATCATTCGTGCTCACACGACCACGTTTCAATTCAGCAAACCATCGACATATAGTTGCTTTCGATGGAGCAGAGCCCAGATAACATTCTTCAAGCCAAGTTTTAGTTTCGACGGTATTTTTTCCCATCAAAAAATAATTTTTATTAACACACGAAATTCGTCTTTTTCCATTTTTTCACAATATTAATATATAATGTATTATCTGCCGAGTCTTTACTGAACAATAGATGGGCTTATGAAGTGAGGTACTGTCATGAAAATCATATAGCTCTTCATTATACTTATTATTTATATAGGGTCACTGAGAGCCTAAAGGATTACAAAGAAAAATACTTAAACAAACATATATTTCCAACCGAATTATATAAAAATACATATGTCTGTTTAAATGGTCTTTGAATTACGGAAAAACAGGCGCTGGATGGGCAATTACTCGAGGTGATAAATCACTTAATCAATAATTTACATCCCTGAGCAGTGAAGCTACGGTGTTTCAGGCTGAAGTTTTTGATATAACTCAAGCAGTTGAGGCTGTTCTGCAATTAGGAAAATCCTCAGGTGATATCAAAATTCTATCTGATTCTCAGTCATCTATTGCCGCAATTTTAAATACCCTTACCACCAGTGTTGTAGTGAAGGAGTGCAAGGAAACTTTATAGAAAGCAAAAAGTCAGAAAAATATTCAACTTTCATGGTGCAAAGGTCACAATGATCTGACAGGAAATGAGTTTGTGGACTTTCTTGCAAAAAGTGGCACAACGAATCAAAACCGAAAATGTGTTGGCATATCTCCAAGTTTCGTTAAGAAGTCCTTATATGATGCATTCTATAAAGCCTGGTGTAGACGTTATTTGAATGAACGGACCATGGCTCATACGCGTGGTTTGCTTGTAAAACCCAACAAGAATATTGTCAACCTCGACAGACACAAATTGCGGTTGATCGTTCAAGCCTACACCGGACATGGGCCTTTTTTGGTTCATCTCAGCAAATGGAAAAACTCAACTGCAACCTGCAACGTTTGCAAGGAAGAACCGCAGACAGCCGATCACCTCATCAACAGATGCCCTGCATTATCCCAAGAAAGATATTAAGCCATGCAATGCGAAGCCGATAATAATCGAATTTTAAAGCTAATGACATGTGACAAAATGAAAAAAAAATGGTAAATAATTATTGTACACAGTAAAATTCTTATAATATTCCGTAGTAGCACAAATACCCCTTTTGCGTGGTCGTGTTCATTGCCTGTTTTTATATATTTTATATATATTATTATTTTTACTCTATTCTTTTTTTTAAATATATTTTCTTTGTTTCTGTTTTTTTTCTTTTTCCCTGTAAATTATATATATGTTGGCAAACGGAAATAAAGTTTAACTAAAAAAATGGTCTTTAAAGTTAATAGAAATATAGCAAAACTTTTTTATTGTTTTTTTTCCTTATTTTGTCATCGTTTGAAGCTATTACCTTCGAGAATGTTGATGATTTTTTTGTTCTATAGTCTGTAAATCGGGGATTGTGCCTTCATCGTAAGAAAGAATGACCAATTAAAAGAAATTCAATGACAGCTTTAACTATAGAAAAAGAGAAGATTTTTTCATGTTTGTCTTAAGCCTATAAAGGGTTTTACCACAAACCAGGCAATTTTTATGCAAGTTGAACCCTTTTGTCCAAGATAAAAAAAATGTGGCTCGAAAAGAAGGCTTTTGTTAGGAAATATCGATAAATTAAACTATATTGTATTATAAGTAATTGAAAAAACTTTGTAAGGTTCCTAAATGGGTATGGAAAGAGAGTAAATTTAAAGAAAGATTAAAAAGAAATCTGACCCAAAGCTTTGCCACTTCCATAACTTCGGATCAGGCAGCCTTAGTCTTTACTCGTGTTGTGCGTATTACAACTTTAAAATATATTTCTTTGAAGAGAAAACTAGCTGAGAAAATTGAATCAAAAATTGATAATTTGTTCAACAATAGTTCACTTTTTGTTCAAACTTTTTCGTCGGAAATATATAATTCTTATAGAATGTCTGAGGTGGCAGAGGCAGAAATGTCAGAAAAAGTTTGCTCAGAGAACCAGTCAAATAAACGATTGAAGAATTTACAGAGAGGGAATAAATACTCTGCTTCGTGTATCAATCTAATTGTGAAGATAACCAAACCTAACGACATCTTCACTTACTTTCATGACTGTTTTCGAAAGGTAGTCAAAACAGAGAGAATTAACTTTCCAAAGAAGAAGAACTCCACACAATGTAGGATCTTCACGCGGGAAAATATTCTTGATTACAGAAAAAAAAATTGAATGTTAAGAAGGCCTCTGGTATAGATGGTATTGGAGGAGAAATATATACTATTCTTCCAAATGAAGTAGCTCCTTTTCTACTCAAACTGGGAGAGTCAATGGAATTAAAAGGCAAGCTCCCAAAAAATATAACAAAGGGAAGAATAGTTCTTGTTCCCAAGAAGGGAAACGGAACCAATTTCAACCACTGGAGGCCTATCACGGTCCTGAACTACTCCTATAGAATTCTCTCGGGCATTTTAGCACAAAAAATGGAACCTGAGTTGAATAAAAGGATAGGCTTACATCAGAAGGGTTTTCTGAAGCATAGGAACATAGCGGATGTGTCACAAATATACAAGCAGCGGTGGAGTCTGTAAGAAACAGAAATAGATTTGGAGCTGTCATAGGAATTGATTTCAAAAAGGCTTTTGACTCCATATCTCACTCTCAAATACTTCGAGCAGTGAGACATCTGCTTCCATCCCAGTTAGGGCATTATTACTAAATGGATCCTCAGTGATCTCGATAGGAGGTCAAGAAAGCAGCCCATCGAGCTCAAAAAGAGTTGAAGGCAGGGTTGTCCGTCTACTCCTTTTCTTTTTGTAGCGGCAATAGAGGAGTTAGTAATCCAACTGGTACGGAAATATGAGGGTTTTGGAGTTTTGTTAGGGGGAACCAGGCATCTAGTGGACCTATACGCTGACGACGTAACCCTTACAGTGGAGGCAAGCTCGGAGCAACAACTCATCAAGAGAGTAGAAGTATTATTTAATATGTTCGAAAAGTTTAAAAAGAGGTCTGGATTGGAACTGAACCGATCAAAAATATTCATTCTTCCGATTGGATGTTGGGATCCTTTGGAAGTGCAAAGCATAGGTCATTGCTTAGTAAAAAGAAAAGTTTCAATATTAGGGATTGACTGGTGCCCCGAAGGGATTCACCCCAATAACTGGAACCACTTAGCTTCATCTATTGGTAAACGTATTACCTTGTGGCGGGACTA
The DNA here is from genome assembly GCA_013387185.1 of Caligus rogercresseyi. Classification (NCBI taxonomy): domain Eukaryota; kingdom Metazoa; phylum Arthropoda; class Copepoda; order Siphonostomatoida; family Caligidae; genus Caligus; species Caligus rogercresseyi. The sequence goes on along the minus strand of CP045897.1, from coordinate 16,444,732 downwards.
TAATCTACAGAAAAGGATTGATCTCTATAACACTCAGATTGCCCCAGTTGTTTTGTTTAAAGCAACAGCATCTCCTTTTATAACAGAAAAAGCTATTGAAGAGGAGAAAAAATGGCTGTCAATTATCTTTCACAAGAGATATATAGATGCCGTAACGAGGCCTAGGTCCCTCATCGGTGGAGTTTTGACCAAAATGTCCACTATCATTCCCAAGATATACATAAAACTTTTTATTGATATAACCAAATTCCCACAAACAGAATGGAGGAACTCAGTTACAAGTAGTGAACTATTTTATAGGCTAATGTTTGGAACAAACCTAACAAATAACTCTATCAGGGCTTTTTCTGAAGTGTGGGCTTCAGCTCATAGAATTATTTGGAACTTTATACCCCTATATCATAGTGATTCGACGGTAGACGTTATTCCTAAAAATGTCCACAAACCTTTTTTCTTTAAAAATTTGAATAGTCCGGCTTCTTTAGAAGAAAGAGCTATATTCAATAAGGCGCTATCAGTTCATTCATCTCAGCTTATTCATCCGTTCAATGAAGGGAGATTTAAATATCCCCTCTTCAGAGCCGCTAATATGCACCTAACTCCTTGTCCGTGGCATTTAAAAATGTCAATTCCGAGTGTTCGTGAGGAAGCACAACGAATAACAGATGTTTTTGTTAAAGCTCTTGAACTACCGAGTAACTGGAGGATAAGAATTGAATGTTCCATGAAGGGAATACATGACGGGAGAAAATTTACGGCCAAGCTGCAAGTGGCCTCTAATTGCATTGTATTTAACTCACATTGTAAATACTGTGGCAAATTATATAATAATACCATTCATGCATTTGTAGATTGCCCAGTTATATCTATTCTAAAAAGACTAATTGCAATAAACGTAAAAGGAATGAGCAATGGCAATGAAGGCATAATTAAAGCTGTGGTCCTCTTTGGACTGTCCAAACATAATCGATCAAACGTCTCTAAGGCAATTGATTTTGCAGTTTTAAATGCTAAGGCAAATATTGCGAGCAAATTAACTTCCAATGAGCTTTTAAGTCCCCAAGATCTCCGTTGAATTATCCTCGCAGCCGCCACCAGATATGGAGCTCTCACTCTCAAAATCCCCTCCGTAACCGACAACTCGTGGACACTCGCTTCGAGGGAAATCAAATATTTCCCAACCAAGTCTCTCAGCCATTTTAAGATAATTAAGAAGTTATTAAAATTTTATTAGTTATATGAATTTTTATGTCTGTTTTAGTCTTTTAATTCAACGCTAACCTTTAATTATTGTAATGTTAATTTTAGTTTGCTATTTACCTAAGTCTGTTTTACCATTGTGATATCATTGTATTTATTTATTCTCGTTTTCTTCTATTTGGTTTTTTCTTTTGTCGTTGTATTAATTTAAGACTATAATGTCTTATTATGTATTTTGTACGCAACTACTTCGACTTTTATTTAAGAACTGAAATACAGGAAAAAAAATTGATAGTTTTTAAAACCTAGAGAAGTTAGTTAATGTTAAAAAACATAAGTTGCCCTAAAACAAATATGAATTAATAATTTAAGTGATTCGTAAGTACAACACTTATATAACTTGTTGCATAATCTCGAATAATAAATTTATGAATAAAAACTTCTTAGAATATGGAGCTTACAAAATAGTGTAATCAAAGAAAGTAATAATGTTTCCATTTATAATCAACAGAAAAATAGTAATTATATTAAGTTCATAATAATTCATTAATATTTTCTAAGGGTTATACATCTTTGATAAGTTCTTAGAAAAAAAATCCCCATTGCGTTTGACATATAAATAAATGTTTATAAATTGTCTGATATATTTCCTACAACATAGGTATACCATTAGAGTGTACTAAAAATATAAGCCAAACTAAGAACGTTTATAACAACAACAAAAAACATTAGAATATATATAGCCACATGCAGTGAGGTAATTGAGTTGATCGAATACCGTTGATGCTGATGATGGATGGAAATGGCGTTATCCAGTCTATAACATTTTTGTGACCTAGCACAACATTTACAGCTTTAACAATATTGATATGGACGATGCCGTTTGTGTTATACTTTTATCAAAACTATATTATTACAAATTTTTCTATTTGATACGATCTAATATATGTGATGGTGGAATTACTTAAGCCATAAGTTTTATCAGTACTCACCAAGATGCTTAAAAGATATTTCAGATTCAATATCACGTTAGCAAAACTATTGGTTAAACCCATAGAGATATAGACATATAGAGAGCTTATTTCCTCCAATTAGCAGAGAAACATCGTTTAGCTGTATTCTGAACACAATGGCGTATTTCTCTTCCCTCCAATAGCAGAGAAACATCGTTCAGCTGTATTCTTGACACAATGAAGTATTTCTCTGATCAATCCAATAAGCTCTCTATATCTTTATACATCTATGGTTAAAACAGAGTGATTTCTTATGCTGGTAAAATGTACATGATTCAGGACTTTAATTGTAAAGAATATATACACATTAACTACACATAAAAAATATATTGTAATACATCATAAATAATGAATGTGATGCATTATTTAAAATGTAAGCAATCCAGATCAAAAGTTTAAACGGAATTTAGTAGTTCTTTATTACAAGAGTTCACACATGGTGTAAAAATTGTTTACAATTGCGTCATTTATATCTGTCACCACTCTCGTCACTGCAAATGAAGATTTTTGATTATAATTCTTTATCCAGTACAAGCACGGCAACGGGATTCACACATACCTCATCCGTGCCTTCCCTAAGCCTCTATTGGCACGTCCGCTATCAAAAGAGGGAGAAAATAATTTAATAGAGGGAGTTTTTCACTGGAGAAGAGGACACGTACTGGACGTTCCCAGGAGATTAGAAAAAGGAGAAACTCGTTCATGTGAAACGTCCTGTGGGAACCCAGAGAGGCCTATCTGTTATTCAAGGACGAATACTGATTCTACAGGGACTCAGCGGTACGAAGGACCGGTTTTCAGCCCTCAGTATGAAGCTAATGAAGAAGAAGACTATAATCCTTATGGGGTTTACTGGCAAACCGAAACCAGTTGCCATCCCGTCCTCACGCTACCGCTGAAATTGAGGAGTTTATTGTTCAAACGGATATCAAATCGGTCAAACAGAACCCCTATAGTTCATATCTGAACATCTGTGATCGGTTCTTATTTCGGAAATAGAAGTATCTGCTCTGGAATGACAAGCTTGGAATTTTTAATTCAACGATTGCTTCAACCTAAGGACTGAATTTACGGACTGTTCAGCGTATCCGTAAGAAGCTAGAGGACACCTGGGAGGTTGAAGTCACCATACAGAGGGCATACAAGGAGGAGGGCGCCGCCAGGAAGGTCAAGGACACCGACTTCGTCGACAAGGGGATGAAGATAGATGAAGATGACCCTACCAGACCCTACTTGTTTATATCCACGCGGATGCAATTCGTTCGGACCATATAGGCAAAAAAACCGGCTGACAATTGAGACATAGCAAACGAGATATATTAATCTCACCGTCCACAAAATCCTATGAGAATCGAAGTATCTCTAGTTCACGAGTCCTGTCGAATAAGTAACTTCAAAAGTAAATGGTCGGTGAGTGCTCCTATCTAAGGTTCTTCCTTCAAAAAGTTACTCTATGTATCATTCGACAGCTGTTGGTCTGTTTCTATTCTAGGTTGGTAAAACGGCAAGATGGATAACAAAAAGGTTGTCCTAGAAGGTATAATTTTTTCCTTTGACAACAGTACTTTTGGTTTATTTTTCTACTTCCGAAAAATATGAGCAAAAATTTTTTTTAATATTAGGGTCCTCTTTATTCAAATATCATTAATAACAGGAGGAGTCCATTAAATGGACTAATAAAGAACATGGATGTAAGCCCATGAATATGAGACTATTTGTATCTTTCAGGATTATAATATTCTCTCTTAACCCATTAGAACCGAAAGTTGAATAATGATTGTAGAACAATGGAAATTATATGCCTATTTTATCTTGACACATAGAAAATTTCTTCAAAATTTCAACCAAATTGAACTAGTCACTACTGAGAAATTCGAACGTCGAAAAATCGACGCTCAGGCTCTACAGGCTAAGATTTTATTAACTAAAAAAGAATAAACGGTACAATACATTTTTCCTTTCATATTTTCTTATGTCTTTTAATTCTTACTTATATAGAGAGAGATGGATACATGATAGACAAAATAACATAATTTTTTATTTGAAATAACTTATTGACCAATTTCTATATATTTTTAAGTATTATTTATTTACAAACGTAGTGGTATTCTTTGAAGCTCCTAGGGTGAAGGCCTACATAACATTTACAACAAATTATTATGCACGAATCTCTTCCTTTACAGTGTCAACATACGTTAGTACCTTCACAATGTATGATCCAATAGATTTTTTCATCATATCTCGATACATCATTCAGTTTCTAAGTAATTTGCTCCCTTGAATTGATTTGTAACCAAAAAAATTACAATTATGTATTGCCAGATATTCGATGAAATCATGTGAAACCATAATTGTTCTTTGTTGTTTCAGTAATTGGCATGTATGTTGACTATGACACCAATTACATAAACAACTATTGGCCAACACCACTTTCGTTGTCCTGTATGAGGGAAATAGTGGCGAAAAAATTGTCGAAATATATCTTGAGTTCACCTTGTGGTGGAATCTTTGCCGTTTTGATCAAGTATACCGCTGTTTTCCCTCCAAGGGTTATTTATGGAACATAATTTTTCTGGAAGTCATTTTTGCCAATATAAAGATTTAAAGAATGCCAGTATCCACATTTGGAGCATAATTCCGACATTTTCAATCCAAACCGAATGGGTTTCCTCGGATAAACTGTTTTGTGTAATGCTACCCAATGTACAGGATCATGCGTTCGTCCACAGATGGATGTTTTTTTAACTTCCATGCTGAAAGAAACTTCTGGTTTAAATTTTTGAAGCACGGTCATTTGTAGAAATACAGTTTTGGAAATGAAAAAAAGCTCGAGAAAGTCTTGTGGATTCTTTGCTGTCATATCTTTTTGAGATGGAGATTTTTTGAAAAGATTGTGATGTTTGGACATTTATCTGATTTTTCTCCGAATAATAAATGATGTACTTCTTCACAGGTTGCACTTTCTAATTTTCAAAAAGATTAAAATGAGCAGGGGCTTCCGGTAAAAGTCGACTTATTCATTCTGAAATGCCTTCTGCCTCGTCATCTGACCTATCCTTATCTCCGTCAAAGAGTTGCTTAGGTTTCTGAAAGGCCTCTAAAAACATCCACAGATTCATCCATGTCTTCCAGAAGACAAAATTTCTCCTCAGTTGTCAATCTAAATACATTTATTTACAAAATAATAATAATTTGTTACAATCAAAAATTATTACTTATAAAAACGCAGTACTACAAATGGTTATAAAGACTTGCTTGCATTTTCCCTTTGAAAAATATGTCTGTAGAGCCTGAGCGTCGATTTTTCGACGTTAGAAAATAAAATACTTTTTTCTAGAAATTAAGATGCACAATTTGATAAAATATGTAAACAACATCTAAAGAATAATGTTTAATAAATAATTTAATCACTTATATTACTTATTGAAAGTACTTGACAACAAAGAAAAATTTCAAAGAAGACAATACCTTGGAGTGGAGAATTTTTGAGGTACGTCCGTCGTTCTAAAGCTCTTTGTCTAGACTGACAAAAAAGGCTACAAACATAAACAATGGATCTTTACCAAGTAAAATACTTTTAAAACGTTATCCATATTCATACAGTGTCATTTTCGCATATATTACGACTTTTTTCTTTACTTTTAGAACACGTCGAAAAATCAGGTTCTAATGTTCATGTTTACCTCTCAACAATCGCCGCGAGTGAAGTGATACTTTGTAGCATACTACAACTGCTCTGCTCTGTCTCTCCTCAATCGATCACGTAGCCATAACATGTATTTATTATATTTCTCCTAGGCAAAGAAAAACTATGAAGGGACCAAATATATTTAACAAGAGCAAGCACAAAGTCCACTAGATTGGGTCTTATCTTATGATCGTGGCTCAACTTCACCTTCCCACAACATCACTTTCTGGGATCGCAATACCTGGCCTCCAACTCAACCGGCCTCTGTGTAAGGGGAGTGGAAGAGGGAGGCATGCAAGGTCATCGCGCAAGAGCATCGAAGAGTTACAACATTAGGAAGAAGTAAAATGCTGTGGATCCCGCGGAAGTCAAAAGTACATGGAAATTCTTTAAAGGCAGGATAGAGAAGATGATGACTTTTGACTTCTTTCTTATTATGTTCAACATTTAATATATACAAATACCCTCCAAATTTTCTTCTTATCAAGCAGGTTGAACTTTTTGATACTTCCAATTTTTCATGTTTATAATGCTGTAGTGAAATGTATTTTTTTAAATTATATTTATACATTTATCTTCAAAAAGTATTTTCAGCTTAAATATTAATCAAATAATGAAATATAAAAAGAAAGCAAATTCAATCATCAAAATGTCTGACAATGTTTCTACTTGTGTTTCCTTAATTTCATTGTTGCTTCTGTGTGTTTTATAGACAAAGAACCATTCGTACAATATATACACACCCATACATTTTCTTGGTAGATAAGATACAGCATTTTCCTCACGAGACATCTATAACTCCTTGTTACAATTGGGAACTAAAAGGATTTTATTCCTTTGGGCTTTAATATCTCGGGATTCAAGATGATTACTTGTGTTTTTCTTCTTTTTTTCCCTTTCTCGAATTTTATAAGGGACCAAGGGAATTTGGCATTATAACTTGAATATTTCCAATAACATGAATATGAGAAGAAGTCAAAAATACCTTAGCCTGATAGGAATAAAACATAGTTAGAACTTTATTGATAATTACTTTCATTCCTGTGAGTCGAACATCTATACTTTCTTGTTGTCTCAAAAGTTATAAGTCAAATTTTTATTAAGAAACTTTATTCATGTAAAGAAGTAAGGTCTATATAAGTATATAAATAAAAATTTAGTTTATAATCAAATCGCTCAACGAAATTGAAAATTCAAGAAAATAAACGTTGAACAAAATAAATCATAGCTTAAAATCAAAAAAAATATGTTCTTATATAATACACAAAAAACAATTAATCAACAACAAAATAATTCGACAATATAACATAACTAGAGGCATATATACACTCAGAGAGTGCAAACCTCCGCCGTCACGGGGTCCTTATGAGCCTTCCGAGGCGGATTTTTCACGACTGGGGCGGCGTAGAGGGACGGGGGAGGGTTCCCCTCGACGGAAATTCCGAGAGGAAGACGCTCCTGGCACCCGATTTCACAGCACAGCGGCATCTATTTGCAGAGTAGGCTAACTTGAAATATTTATTAGTATTTAGCTCATTTTGCATCTTAATTCTGCACTCAGATATGCCAAAATTAAATCACTTGTTCCTTTTGGCACTTCTAAATACTCCACAAAGTTTCATCCGAATCCGTTGGGTACTTTTGAGTTATCCTGCTGACAAACCAACAAACAAACAAACCAACGCCAGTGAAAACAATACGTCCTTCGGCGGAGGTAATAAATTAAAAAGGCATACTATAATTGGGAGTAAATTTACAGAATATAACTAAATATAATTCAGGATAAATCTCAATACTAAGCTTAATGTAAAAAGAGTACTTGGATAAAAAAATTGATAACATTTTATTAGTTGTTGTAAAAATTTAATATGTTCGACAGCACAAGAAGTATTAAAACGAATTCATTCAGGAAACTTAAACGGAGCCTCGGATTTTAAAAAGAAACAAAGATTTTATAAGCACCTAAAACTGATAGACTTTCCGGATGTAGTACTCGTCCAGGACCTTAGAATTATTGACGTATGTGACTTAAGGATATTTGAAGACATATATACTATTCATCTATGTCCTGCTGTAAAGGGAGTAAGTCGCCATATGCATAGGGGTTGTGCTGTTTTTATTAAAAAACATTTTTATAGTCAAACAGTTAATTTATTGGAAAATGGGAACGGAGTTTTGGTAAAAACAACTTTGGAAAACCACGACATATTCATCGGCAGCATTTATGCACCTTCCTACTCAAAGGAATTCTTTGACCGGACAATCGAAAATCTTTTGTGCTCAATTGATAGTTTGGCTGAAAATATAATAATTGGGGGGGATTTCAATGTGGTGAGAAATCATCACATCGACACAAAAGGCTATGGTCAAAAACATAAAAATGCAAAGGCCTTCGGAAAATGGATCGACCGCCATACTTTGTCTGATCTGGCTCTTCAAACTGGCGAAGCAAAGCATACATTTACGGTCAAGAGGGACGAAAAAAATAATATCCTCAAGGCTGGATCATATTTTTGTATCTAATAATCTTGCAGGAAGAGAGACAAAACTGGCCACAATTTCTAGTATGGACATATCCGATCACCTTTTTCTCCTGGCTGAACTTAGTCTTGAGAAATCGAAGTCAAGAAACAGAGTATGGAAGCTAAATAGCAATACTCTAAATGATAAAGACGTCAGGGAAGCTGTTGAAGACCTCATAGATGCTTTTCATAACCATATTGATAAAGGATATAACCCGGATAAAGCATATATTGAATTCAAAAGAATGGTCAAATCAATAGCAAATATGGTTCAAAAAGAGGAAGCGCAAAAGCATAAGGCATACCGAAAAAGAATTGCCGATTTATTAGCTACAAATGAAGAGGATGTTGCTAGGTTATAATTATAAAACATCATGAAAGAACAGACTGAAAAAACATGGCTTCAATCAATGGGGAGGAGTGTTGAAATAAACAAAAAAAACTTAAGTACAACGGGGAAATTCAACAATAAGGCCGCACCACGAAGCAGGGGATTCTTTGATGAAAAAGGAACCTTGACGTTCATAGAAGAAGAAAAGTCTAAAATAATTCAGCAATTTTATTCCAACTTATATAAAGAACACCCAACTTCTAGAAATGAGGATCTGTTTAGTTTTCCAGTGAAAGCTAGCCCAGAAGCACAAAGACTCATGGATCCACTTAGAGAAGAAGAAGTTTTAGATGCAATTAAAAAATGAAACCAGGAAAGGCAGCAGGCCTGGACGGGATTGGAGTTGAATTTTACCAAAGTTTTAGAGACTTGATACCACCGCTCACTAGAGTTTTAAATTACTACTTGGAAAAAGGACATATACCAGCACGCCTAAAAAAGGGAGTCATAATAGTTTTCCCAAAAAAAGGAAAGGATCCGAGAAAAGTTGAAAACCTTAGGCCTATCACTCTTTTAAATATGGACTATAAAATTTTAACGAAATGTATTGCTCAAAGACTGGGGAAATTTATCGAACCATTTATTCCAAACTCTCAGTTTGGTTTTCGTCAAGGCAGACATATTGGTGACGTGACATTTTCTATTCAACGTTTTTTAAATAACAGAGAATTGACGGAGGAGGAATACGGTGTTATAATGGTCGACTTTAAAAAAGCGTTTGACTCGGTGAGTCACAAATTAATAATAGAACAGTTGATGCTATTGGGAGTGCCGGACAGCTTTATTAAATTAGTGAGATCGCTCCTCAAGGATAATATTTCTCAGATTGGAGCTCTGAGAGAAAGTGTCATAAATTGTAGAAGGGGAGTAAGACAGGGAGATCCTATATCCCCTCTCTTCTTTCTCGTAGCGCTGCGGCCTCTTCAGATGAGAATTCAGGAGGATATTAAAGGTCCTGTCGTCGGAGGGGAGAAGTTCACCAGCTTATTCTTCGCTGATGATGCCTACTTCATATTGGGTGAGGAGATCGTAGATCAATATCAGAGACTCATGCGGATAGTGGATGCCTTTGGAAAATATTCAGGGCTGGAGATAAACTTCGACAAATCCCAAGTCATATCCAACAGTGGTGATCTCCGAAGTCGGGTGGGTCGATTGGAGGTAGTCGAGAGGGCGGATGTCCTTGGTGGAATTGTGGCGAGATCTGGAAAGGAGGAGGATATTCTATTAAGAATAAAACAAACTATTTTGGGTAAGACTAGAAAAATTGGTGGCCAAAGCTTATGTCTATTTGAAAGAATAAAATATTGGAATTTAGAATGTCTCCCAGCACTCAATCATCTATTAAGATTGATTTTATATGACTCAAAGATTGCAGAAGGGCTGGATAAAATGGCCCAAACCTCGATATTAGCCTGTCCAAAAATAATATCAAAAGAAAGACTTTACACAACAAAAAACAAAGGAGGCTTGGGAGCTCTAAAAGTCGACATCCAATGGAGAATACTAACATACTCATGGTGGAAACGTCGAAAGACGGACTTTCTATGGGCCCGACTGATTTCAATGGAAAAAAATGAAGGGACTGGACTCTCAGGAGTTTGCATGGAAATAGAAAACAACATGCAATGGATTCAAGGCCATCATCAAAGTATAATTGCAAATAAAAATGTAAAAGTCGACATTAAAAAAGTCACCCTTGAACGATATAAAATAAATACAATAGCCGATGTAATTAATCTAAGTGAGCCAATGCCTTCAAGTATTTTTTTGTTGAAACAAAGCTTAGTTGCTCAACGTGGGAAAAAAATAAAGGGATTGAACCTGCCTATGGAAAAATTCTCCAACCAGTTAATGAAAAAGGCATTATGTACTTCAGGAAAAAAAAGAATGGAGTTCATCCATCTATTCGAACGGATTGGCCTCAAAACGGGCGAATTAAATACGTTCGTAAGGACTATAAGATGTCCATTGCTATTGCTAAAGCAACAAGAGCTAAAGTACATGATATGCACTGGGTCCTTTGCTTCACCTTTTAAGATGGGGAAAGGATCAGAGAAGACTTGCGTGCGGTGTGGAGTCCCAAACAAAACGGAGCATTACTTCCGAGACTGCAAAAACGTTGAAGAGCTAGTGCGTTTATTTTCAAACCAAGCTGAAAAATATCTTGGACGAGCGTTGTCCTCTAAAGAGAAATTATATGGCCCGAGTGGAGGATCGATTAGGGAGCGGATTGTCTCACGGGGCCTCGTCAAGCTTCAGTCGATGGTGGATGCTCTGAGAAGACGGAAAGGACGCTTGGTTGTTGGACTCGTGGGGTTCGCAACGAGGGAATTCGACAGCTCCTCAGAGGAAAAACTACAAACACTCCTCACTCATGACGCCTGAAGTCATAACACAACAAGCAATACGTCACTAACCGTTGACGGATAAGAAGCGTATCAAGAAAACCTGTTTTATTATTGATGGCTTATATTGTTTTATATTTGATCTTTTAAAGACATGTCTTTAAGGTGTTTTTATATGACATTCTAAACATAATTCTACTATTTGATACATATTTTAGATGATGTTTTTATTGTAATAATTTTAACGTGAGAGAATAAAACGAATGTTTTTATTTATTTAATAAAAAAAACGAATTCATTGACCTACAAAGTTTCATGTGTCACAATTAGAGTTGATATTTTATTGTAAGTACAGAGTATTGTAAGAGATCCAGATAGCTCGCATATCCTCGTTACAACCAAAGTTATCACTCGTTAACCTATGTGCAATATAACTCTTAAAACTCAAATGCAATATTTCCATAACATGCGTTTTTGGTAAACGCATTTTATTACTATTGAAAGATTTAAATGAATTTTCTCCTTAAACTTATGAAAAGATTCCCTTCTCTTGAATCTTCCATATTTATTTTTACAAAGGTTAACCATTTAACTATTTCTACATTCACTATCCTCACCCGACATTCAACGTGAGTGTAACTCAAATTAACAAAAATAATTAAACTTCAAAAATAGAAAAAATACTAATAATATCCTTTAGATATTTACTTTTTTTCAAGTTGAATGGTATACGTGCAAAAATTATTTATCTGAGCATGAAATGCTTAGCCAAATATAAATGTAAAATAATCTTCCAATATAATTTGATAAATACACTAGGCTCAAAAAATCAAGTTTACTATTTTGAACATCACTACTTCACCGAGACTCATAATATCATCATAAAAAGTTAGCATTATCCTTGCAGATCACAAAGAAGTGTGGAGGAAGCCACCACGGGGCTCACAAGAGGAATCAAAATCTTTCGAATTCAACCTCTGGAATCTCTGTCGCTCTTTGGAATCCTTCTTTCACACAAAACACTTTGACGCAAATGTATATAGACAAAAGAAATGCTATAGAATCGGAAAGTTAAGTGTCAATTAAAGTTGGATTATATGACTCATATGTTAATAGAGACTATATGTCAGTAGAAGTTATTTATTATCAATTATATACATAGTATTGCACAAGAGTCTGAAAAAACATAGACAAACCCACATTTGAGGACTTTTTAAGAGCATATCACAAATCCTCAAAGTCAACGAGTTAATATGATATTTTACATTGTGAACGCCCTTACATAAAAAAATAAATTGGCGTTGCTGGGATTTTCTTCATCATTATTATGAGCAAGAGTGTTTTAAAGAGAATATGTATTTTATGTTAGTTTTTATATTTTTTTATGTTGGACATCTAAATTTTCCTTAATTTTTTTCCTATCAAATTACTGAGTTATGGAACAAAGAGCCAAAAAATACACATAAAAACTGATAAAAAGGAAGGCAAGAATACGCTAAAACTTTGGAGATTAAATAGATGCATAATGATAAATAAATGTGTAATATAGCTCAACAATAGCTGATTTAGTTAATAAAGCCTAAAGTTTTTATGATTAATCGAAACGTTACATCATATGGGATTACATTTGGGTCCGAAAGGCAACCTCTGATATTACTTTTATTATATTATCAAATTTTTGGGCTGCATTCATGACATATTTCTCATTTCTAACTTTTAAAGAATTGTGAAGCCCCAATACTATAACACGACAGAGAAACTGTTTTATGGAGGTACCCTGTCTATTATGACTTCTTTGCCACTGAATTAAAACTTTATCAAAATAGGATAAAAGGGATTGGCTTTATTGTAAATTTTAGAAAGACATCCCGTCGTCATGCTCAGTAATTAACATCCATGATAAGAATGGCTAAAGCCAGTTCATCAAAATATGTTCTGTTGTTAAGGCAAAAAACTGTTGCAAGTCTTTTACTTTATTTATATTGAAAATATGTATATATCAATGTCATGGATATTAATTATAAAATTGGTTTGATTGTTCAATAATAATAAAAATATGAAATAAATAATTAAATGAGTTTTTACTCAGTTATAAGGCATGTACATATGTTTTCCAGTGGTGGGCACCGCTCACTTTTTTGCTGTTCCGCTCACCGCTCATCCGCTCACTTTGGGCAACTGATCCGCTCCCGCTCATTCGCTCAATTTTTGAGTACTGCTGTTCCGCTCACTTCATTCCGCTCTTCCGCTCAGGTTGGCGGAATAGACACTTCCATTGTGCGCGCATCCTGAGATCCCTGGGTGTCTGGGCTCTGGCTCAAGACCACAGTGTCTGCCTGGCTGGCGCCCACCTCCTCCACACTGCCAGTGGCCACAGGGCTGCTGAAGACATCCTGGGAGATGGGGTCGTCCACCTCCAGGTCCATGCTGCTCCTTTTCAATAACAAATTATTAATTGACAAATTAACATTAACTTTTTATGTTACTTGTCATACTGCTCAAGCATTATTCAGATGAATTAAAAATAAGATTAATTTTATAAAATTTAAAATTGTACTTAAATAAAATGAATAGCTCAATTAAATTAATCAATTTACTAACCTGTAGCTTCTCTCTCCGCTCAGAGGTCGGGTTCGGGTCACAAACTTATCCATGACTCGTGATTCGTAAAAAACTAAAAAGTAAAGTATACTGACTCAGAGTGACCGTCAGACAATGAACACACACGAACACAAACGTATACACAGAGAGAATAAGAGAGTGCCAGAGAGAGACAAAACTTGTACGCCGAGTAAGTACCAAGCTGGTACTAAGTAGGGTCCCATATAGCCATTTAATGACATCATCAACATATGTGTTATGACGTCATTTTTTCAGATGGATATCTAATCATACTACATGTAATAATTATTTAATAATTATAACAAAGATAATTTTATCTCTTTATATTTAGAGAAGAAAGAGAAAAGTTATTTTATAATAATGTAACTTTTCTCTCTCTTCTCTGAATATAAAATGAATTATATATGGGACCATGAACGCAACCTCTTTGTTATGACGGGGGTACACATTTTTAATATTAAGAAAGGACTGATTGTCACTTATTATCTCTACGTATACACAATAACTGCACGACGTGAACTGAGTGGCTACGCGTGGCAACACTTCTACCACGTGTCTAGACAAGAATAAACAATTTCTGGCGCACCTTTTTAGTCCATGCCACGTAAGTGGCATTACATTTAGAGCAAAAGCGAGAAAAAGTAGTCTTTTTTCTATTAGTAATCCTTTTTAATAACGGAAACTTTTTATGTGAGCGGATGAGCGGAAGTTAATTTTAGAGGGTCCGCTCACCACATTCCGCTCACTTCTCACAAAGATGATCCACTCTTTGCATTCCGCTCACCAATTGCTCCTCCGCTCAGAGCGGAAGAGCGGACGAGCGGAATAATGAGCGGAAGTGCCCACCACTGATGTTTTCCCCATTTTTAGAAAGAAAAATAACTTTTTTTGTGTATCGCTTTTTTTCATATTTAAAACCTTATATCTAACAATTAAAAACTTATTGAACGCCAAACAACATTAATCATCAAAATAATTCAATATGGCATTGATACATCAGCAAATAACGCATAATAATAAATTGCAATATTTATAACAATTTTATATATAAACGATTATTGTTTCTTGTGGTATTGTACATATTTATATTATTTCATGCTTAATTATTATAACTTCAATTTTCAATTTATGTATCTCCTTCTTATATATAATAATTATTTTTTGATAAATGTATATAAATATATTAGTATATTTTCCTCCTCAACACTGTCATATGTGTCGTTTATTCATTGTTTTCCTTTCTATATGTGAGTAATTTTAATCTCTTATATTTTATCTTATTATAAGGGGTATTTGTGCTACTACGGAATATTATAAGAATTTTACTGTGTACAATAATTATTTACCATTTTTTTTTCATTTTGTCACATGTCATTAGCTTTAAAATTCGATTATTATCGGCTTCGCATTGCATGGCTTAATATCTTTCTTGGGATAATGCAGGGCATCTGTTGATGAGGTGATCGGCTGTCTGCGGTTCTTCCTTGCAAACGTTGCAGGTTGCAGTTGAGTTTTTCCATTTGCTGAGATGAACCAAAAAAGGCCCATGTCCGGTGTAGGCTTGAACGATCAACCGCAATTTTTGTCTGTCGAGGTTGACAATATTCTTGTTGGGTTTTACAAGCAAACCACGTGTATGAGCCATGGTCCGTTCATTCAAATAACGTCTACACCAGGCTTTATAGAATGCATCATATAAGGACTTCTTAACGAAACTTGGAGATATGCCAACACATTTTCGGTTTTGATTCGTTGTGCCACTTTTTGCAAGAAAGTCCACAAACTCATTTCCTGTCAGATCATTGTGACCTTTGCACCATGAAAGTTGAATATTTTTCTGACTTTTTGCTTTCTATAAAGTTTCCTTGCACTCCTTCACTACAACACTGGTGGTAAGGGTATTTAAAATTGCGGCAATAGATGACTGAGAATCAGATAGAATTTTGATATCACCTGAGGATTTTCCTAATTGCAGAACAGCCTCAACTGCTTGAGTTATATCAAAAACTTCAGCCTGAAACACCGTAGCTTCACTGCTCAGGGATGTAAATTATTGATTAAGTGATTTATCACCTCGAGTAATTGCCCATCTAGCGCCTGTTTTTCCGTAATTCAAAGATCATTTAAACATACATATGTATTTTTATATTTTCGGTTGGAAATATATGTTTGTTTAAGTATTTTTCTTTGTAATCCTTTAGGCTCTCAGTGACCCTATATAAATAATAAGTATAATGAAGAGCTATATGATTTTCATGACAGTACCTCACTTCATAAGCCCATCTATTGTTCAGTAATGACTCGGCAGATAATACATAAGCTAGCACCCTTAGAAACACTAACCACTTCTATTAAAGTTGTCTTGATACCTTTTTTTAGTACCAAGATAGAATAAAAGCAATTTCAAGTCGTGTTACACGAGACAAGGTAACTGTATTATTAGGGCTGTTTTTATTTTCAAATGTTTGAAATGTTAGCAACATTGTGGATTTTCTATTCCTTGTGATAAAAGAAGACGACATACAAAGTTTGAACAAAATCGGTCAACATTACGGGGTCGTGCAACGAGGTCAAAGTTTTAAAAATTTAGTAAAAATATAATTTTCCGCAAATTTCTTGAAAATGGTGGGCGTTACAGACTTAATTAAAATTATTAATTTAAAAAAATCTAATTTACTACCAGACGTATTTTTGATGTTTTTTACTAAAACAAAGTTTTCTGTAAAAACAAAGGAAAATGGAGTGTGTAATGTTAGCATATTTCATAGCTTTTTTGTATCAATTAACTTCACTCGCCTGTAGAAGATGACTTGTTCGCTTCAGAGTAAAATAGTGATTTTTAAGTTTAGTAAGTCTTTGGATGATAAATCCAAAAATGACCTTGGTTGCAATTTATCTTCTTCAAACATCATTAAGACCAAGACGAATAAAACAAATAAAAGTCGATCCGATTTGGGAGAAGATATTCTTGGATTGGAGGGATGAAGAAAATAAACTATCAAGGGATTCTTACCCGCAATAAAGCATTATAAGACAATTTTTGAAACCTTCACCCTTAACAAAGAAAACATCCACAGGATTAACACCTGTAAAAGTGAAGTGGGATTCATTGTAATAACCTTCAAAAAGCCCGTGAATGTTATTGATCATTTTAAGAACATTGTCACTACTTTCAAAATTGACGATAAAATTAATTGCAACGTCAGAGGACTTGACAATATCAGAAGATTACAAGTTCCCCATGAAGTTATAGTAAAAAATGATCTGAAGTTAACTTAATCCACCTAAAAGAGATAATGACAGAATTTGGCGAGATTACCGGGGGATTTCAGGATGTAATGCATGGATTTGAGCCACGTAGTGAAGAAGATATTGAATGTTCTAAAATTCTTAATCGAATTCGGTGTGGAAAAGTTAAGTTTTATATTAAGCTGAAGAAAAAACTACCGGCGCTGATTCCAGTCATGGGGAAAAAAGTGGAACTTCTCTCAAACATGAAAACAACTCAATGTTTCAAATGTCTAAAATTTGGACATGTGATGGCCAAATGCTTCGCTACGAAAAAGACCAATTATGCAGATTTCGAGGCACATTTCCGGATACCTGCACGTATTAGAGGGATAGAAGAAAGGCTCGTAATGAAGGAAACCGCTCGTGGGAGGAAGTGGAAGAAGAAGGTCAAGATATATCCGAACAGAGTATTAATTTAAGCCTAGCCATAAAACCTGTTGAAAAAAAAGTGAAAGACCATGCAACACATGAATCAGGAGGGGAAGTCACACTTAAAGACGCAGAACGAGACGTAAATAAAATACAAATTCAATGCAATGAAGTCGAAGAGACCATCGAAGAAATGGTCAGGAAAATTGTCTCGGGTGAGGCGAAAGGAGAAGAAGAGCAAGACAAGAATTCAAGATCTTCCAAGGACAATTTACGTGAAGATTGGAAAGTTTTTATGTCCAAAAAATCGAAATATAAAAATACAAAGGAGAATTCGAAAAGAAACTTCGGGAGCCCAGAGGAGCGGGATAATAAAAGATGCAGAAGGCCTAGTCAACAAGGACAAAACGGAAAGGATTGATGGGGAATAAAACATTAAGGAAGACTGTCCAAATCATGGCTATTCTCCACAAAGCTTTATCTGTTATTAAGGCTTTATCTTTTTGGAACAATATTTTTAACACTTTGTACTCATTGTGTAGATTAAATTATATACTTTTTTCAAATAATATTTCCTCCTTCTATTGTTTTTATATTATCAATATCCGGTTCTAAATACGGACGTTTGTTTTTATTTTATTTTCCTATTACCTCTTATAAACAACATTATTTTACTATGATGATACTCTGCAAAACGAATTTTTTAATTTTATTTATTCCTTTTCACAGTCCCTATTTATATCCCATACTACTTATACTATTCAAAAGTGATTTAAATTTTTATCCCACACTACCTATATTATTCAAAAGTGATTTAAATTTTTCTAGGTTGATGGCTCATGCAATACACAGATATGTCTCGTCAAAATAATATAAAAATTATCTCTGCTAACGCCAATTCTATTTCAAACATAGAAAAAGAAAATACACTATTAATAAGTTACTATTGCAGAATCCTGTTATTATATCTATATGTGACACACGCATCACTACTATGGATCCTGATAGTTATTTTTCCAGATCATTTGATACTTTTTTAATCCCTGCATGTAAGAAAAAAGCAAAACACCCATGGAGAGGAATCCTTATGGCCATTAAAAAAAGATTACAACCCAAGATGATCGCCATAGGCCAAACTGGCAACTTGGCTGGGGTAGAATTTATCTGGAATGGATTTTGCACGTACTCTCCCAAAAAAATTGATCTTTTGATATGAGAATATACAATTACCATTTGGTAACTACTGTTACCTGGATAGAAACCGAAAGAAAAAGATAAGGGAGATAGTATTTTGCCTCACTTCTCTCGCTTCTCTTTTTTCTTTCTCTTTCTATCCAGGTAACAGTTGTCAGAGACAAAGTAAAATTTTGAGAGGATACCTTGACGCAAATCTAAAAAACACATTATTATTTATTTTTTTCATAATCGATTTCTTATAGGTCAATACAGGCTCTGAATCATATTATGTAAACTCAGATTGTACTGAATTCTGAATTGATAGAAGGCAACCTAGGTCATTTTTGGATTTATCATCCAAAGGCTTACTAAACTTAAAAATCACTATTTTACTCTGAAGCGAACAAGTCATCTTCTACAGGCGAGTGAAGTTAATTGATACAAAAAAGCTATGAAATATGCTAACATTACACACTCCATTTTTCCTTTGTTTTTACAGAAAACTTTGTTTTAGTAAAAAACATCAAAAATACGTCTGGTAGTAAATTAGATTTTTTTTAAATTAATAATTTTAATTGAAGTCTGTAACGCCCACCATTTTCAAGAAATTTGCGGAAAACTATATTTTTACTAAATTTTTAAAACTTTGACCTCGTTGCGCGATCCCGTAATGTTGACCGATTTTGTTCAAACTTTGTATGTCGTCTTCTTTTATCACCAAGAAATAGAAAATCCACAATGTTGCTAACATTTCAAACATTTGAAAAATAAGAACAGCCCTACTGTATTATATACATTTAGGTTTGAAATATAACATTAACTTGCAAAAGAGGGTTCTCTTCATCTGCCAAACTTTTTAAAATGGAGTTTAATTGTATTGTGGGCGAATTGAGCAATGAAATTTATGTGAGATTACAAATTTTTATTATAATATATTAGTAACAACTCTACGAGCAACAAAACCTCCAATTTTGTCTAAAAAGAGTTTCACAATCAAATATGTAAGCTTGTGTACGCATTTCCATAAATCTAATTCCATGAGGAACAGTTATATGCATACGTCAAAGGCTTAATGTTTGTTTTTGTGTTAACTGACCATTGTAAATCATTTAATTCCAGATCCAGTCATAAAAATATTCCCCTAAAAGCTGAAATAACATTTTTTGAATTGTTGCAATGATAAGAAGACAAATTTGCAATAATTCACAATTCTTACACGAAGAAAATATATAAATCATTTTTTGGCTATTTTTAATGATACAAAAAAGTATCTATCTACTTATTTGTTTCTTCCCCTTCATCAATAGCAGAAATATGTGCGGTGACTACAGAGATATTTATCGATGGAAGACAGGGCAGTAATATAATCTCAAAACTGAAACTTGATAGAGCCATGATGTTTTTCGACTGATATACTAACAAACACAACAAAGCTCTAAATTAACACTTAATTTACT
Source organism: Caligus rogercresseyi (assembly GCA_013387185.1). Classification (NCBI taxonomy): domain Eukaryota; kingdom Metazoa; phylum Arthropoda; class Copepoda; order Siphonostomatoida; family Caligidae; genus Caligus; species Caligus rogercresseyi. Next base: position 16,424,655 of record CP045897.1, on the reverse strand, counting down.
TTAGACTTTTATTAAAACTTATAAAATGAGGTCTGGTTAATATAAATTAACTCAAATAAATGGAAAACACTATCATCACAAACAAGCCACTTCGAATATGCTGGAAAGCAATATTAGTAATCGAAGAATCGATCCCCGTAGGAATTAAAAAGAACAAAAACTCTATATTGAATCGTCTAATCCATTGAATATTATGTATTAGAAATATAAGAATTTATAGTTCGTACTCTTGGGGATATAAGATATTGATTCCTCTTATATCCTTTAACATTTACAGTTAAGAGTTTTCTCGCTTTTAGAAATTGCAAGAGTAAGCGTATCAATTGTCATAACATTATGAAGAATAATAAGACAAGTTTTCTCAATATAAAGTTTATATATATATAAGCTGGAATTGACAAGCATCTTATTTTTACAAAAGATTTGTAAAAAGTCACCTAAATAATCAAAAGGTTAAGGCTTAATTAAGTTTAAATTGGATCTAAAAGAGTATACATAACATGTTATATTCCCCTTCTTTGGCAACCTTACGGTTCTTTAGAATAATAAAATTATTTATATATTAATAGAGCAGGTATTTAGTCATAATGTGTATAGGGGTGTGCAGGCAAATCTAGACTAACTTTGAGTACTTGTATCTCAGAAACCAGTTAGGGTAGAAGCTTAAAAATGTATGAACTGGTTAGTATATCCTCTGAGCTTTGTTTAATAACAAAAAGATTGAAAATGTCCTCGGAACTTGAGCGCAGGACGGCCATTATTGTGATCATCGACTTCTTCAAATTCTCCAAAGCTACTGTTTACAGCATTGCCAAGTCCTTCAAGGAGTCGGAGGACATCGAGGAAGGATTCCTAACACCAGAAAGAAAGACTCCAGACCGATCCCAAGTCAGAAAGAGGAGCGCCGACTTCATTGATCGCCTCCAGACGATGATCAATGATGATCCAAGTGTTCCCATGTCGACACTGGCTAGAGACTGTGGTGAAGCCCGGGATGACCCAGATTGCTGCTGGTAGACCTTATCTCTACAAGCAAGATAGAGCTCCCGCCCACACGTCCAATTTGGTGCAAAACTGGTGCTTAGAGAATCTTGACATGTTCTGGTCAAAGGAGTTCTGGCCCCCCAGTAGCCCTGACCTCAACCCCTGCGACTACTACTTGTAGTACGTCCTTGAAAGGGACACTAACAAGCGTGCTCACAACACTGTGGACTCCTTAAAAGCTGGCATCATCCAGGCAGTGGCCAACTTGTCCAGGGAACAGGTGGCTCATGCCGTTAGGAGGTTCAGGCATCGTGTGGAGGCTGTTATTGTGAAAGGAGGAAGTTGGATTGAATGAACATTAAGATAAAAGTCATTTAAATTTGTGTGATATGAAAAAAGTCAATTAAAAGGTCTTTTTCTTGGATATGAGTATCTTGTTTCCGTGCTAAAAAAAGTCTAGATTCGCATGCACACCCCTGTATAGTATAATTTTTTAGATAAATTACTTTGGCAATATCCCATGGATCAAAAGGGATTATTCCAAGTCTCTGTTATTGTTTTATTCCCTTATGACCATAATTATTGATTTAAAGTATACCGATAAAAACTATCATGGATTTAGTGGTATATGGATATCATTAGTAATATTTTATTTATAATTATATTCGTTATGCATTGCTAAACCATTTTTTTATATCAACTTAAAGTCTAATAGAAAAATTATTTGTGAATACTTGAAGAGTTTGGTTCGAAAATCATTTAATTCAACAATTGAAATGAAAATTTATCGGAGTGAAATACGAATAATTCCTGGATTAGTTTCTTAAGCATGTTAATTCGTATATATGTTCCAATTTATCTATTTTATTTGATCATTAAATTGAATATAAAATACAAAAACTGTATGAAGGATTTTTGTCGTAGCTTTCCATTTTTAATAAGCATATCCAGTTTTAATATATAGTTCTCTCCATCTCAAAAATTGGGACATTATCTTAAAAAGTGCACTATTCACTACTTTATAAATTGCACTAGTTTGTATAAAACCCAATAAATTTTGTTTGAGTTCAAGTGTAATCTATACATAAAGATAATTATCCAAATAAAATGACCCATAGGGTCAATATTCCCATACAAACTCAATATATATTAATTCATTAATTAATATTTTTTTTTTTGGCCCATGGGCATTCATATATTTCATTTGATTTATCCCGACATCTTACATGTAAAATAGTAATAATGTACAACTCAAACAAAGAAATAAATTATAACGAAAGAAAGACGTTAATTAGGCATAAAATATGGTAAAAATATAAGTATACAAACAAAAGAATAAGTTAAAACAGTCATTATCGTATTAAAACTTCTAAATATTTTCTTGCTATGTTTAGTATGGATCCGCGAATCTCTTTCTTCTTTGCTTTGACGGCGTATATACAATATTGGAGCTTAACAATCACTGCATGCTGAAGAGTTTGTCCTTGGCCGAAAGTGTAAAAAAGTCCTCTCTACCCAAGGAAGTCCCGAACCTCTCCTCTAGTTCCATTTTCAAGGTTTCATAAATGGGATGAAGAATCTTGCACTCGAGTAGAAGATGTACCGTTGTCTCCTTAGCTTCTTGGCAGAATATACATTGAGTGTCACTGCTTAAGATTGAGGAAACTTCAAGGGTCCCGGTGACCACGCGATAAACAAACCATTTTTCCGGAGGGGTCAAGAATGGGTTTTGATAACTTTGGCAAGCTTGTTTATCCTTTATCTTGAGACTTCTTCTTTTTAAAACATTATTTATAAGAGGAAGTGATGAGGAATTCCATATCCGTCTGAGGTCACAGAGTTTAATGGATGCCAATTGTTCCCTAAAGGATTGCGATGGATTAAAGTTGTTGTGGAAAACGAATTCCATTTTTTGCATCTTCTTGATTTTTTTGAATGTCATTGTAGTCAGTAAGTTGTCCTTATGTTGTAAGAGGTCTTTTAGGAAATATGAGGAATTCATCCTCTGTAGAGAAGTGTGAACCTCAATTGTGGATCCCTTGAGAGGAGTATAGTCTCCAAAACTCAATTCCACCAAATAAAAAGTATCTAAAACATTTTTCAGAAGAGGTTACCAGAAATTTAATTCTGAGAGCTGATTTATTATAAAACGCACACCGTAGTTAGAATACTGATCGTTAAAACAATCACTTGAAACTGTAAAATTCCAATAGTCTGGTCTTCTAAAACATTTAAGAACCCATTCTGCTAAAAGCGACTTCCAGAAACTCTTTAAGTCCACGGCTCCAAGTCCACCAAAGTTTTTGGGTGTGACAACTCTTTTTATAGAAATGTTCTGTTTTGTCTTTAAGTCCAAAAACTCCATTAAAATGTCATCAAATGATGATGCAATTCCGGAGTCAAATTTGCAAACTCGTAAAAGGTGAGTCACTTTCGGAACAACATGTGAGTTCCATAACTGAACTCTCTCCCATCTGTGGAACCCTAGGCTTTTGATGTGTTTGACACCCATTTTTATTCGGAGTTGAAAGTCTTCTGTGTTGGAAGCCATAGCGTTATCTCCAATAGTTGTTCCGAGAATTTTAACTTGATGTTTTACTGCAGATTTTAGTATTGATTTTATATATAGGTTTGTGGACAAAAACTCTGATTTATCAACGTTTATATTTAGTCCGGATATATTTTTAAACCATTCTAGGAGACGTTCAATTTCAATTATTGATGCTATTGTAAGAACACGCCCAGCAACAATTCATTAATTAATATTAATTGGATCATTGCCAATAATTTATTTTGTAATATAAATTGCCTATCCATAATAATATGTGGGTATTGACTAGGTTGTCAACAAATATTCGAGTTCGAATAGTATCCCAAAAAGCGAATTCGAACGTGAAAATTAATATTAGAATGTTAAAAAACACTTTTACTCTTTTCTTTAAAAAAATCGACACTTTTTTGGAAATTCTTTTTTAAAAAAAACGTCGTCACTTTTTTTGGAAATTCTTTCCAAAAAAAAATTCGAATTCGTGATTTTTTTTTCAAACGAATATTTGCATGTCATTTTTGAGCAATTTTGACAGCTCTTGATTTACTCTCATAAATATCAATACACTTAAAATCTTCTTTTTACTTGCACTTTTTTTTAAAAGAAGGTTCAAATATTAAACAATGTAAGAGCATCCATTCTAATGTATTTTGTTTGGAAAATTTTATAGTGCTAATCCAACAATATTTATAGTCACATATTTATGTTTCTCAATTGATATCATGAAGCCCCTTTGTAACTAAATTAATATAAATCGGGAAACTGAAAACATTTGGTTCGATGAGAGCAAGTTTTACACTCACATAGAAAGTTTGCAATATATTTATCACTTTTTTTGCTTCTATTTGATTTGTAATTTTACTGTATAGTTTGATAATTTTAACAAAAACCTTATTTTGAAATTGATTTTCCATTTATTAATAATAGTATTATATATATATATTACAAATAGTTACAAAAAGAAGATTTTTATATATTATTTTTATTGTAGATCGTTGTATTAACGCATCTTAATAAGTCCTCTTGTAAAATAAGCAAAATTTACGTGTCAAAGATTGTCGTTCTCAATGAATCTGGCCAAACTTGGTTTCTTCTGCCATTAGAAGAATCTTTTTTGAAAAAAGTTTATCATTCTTATTTTATAAATATCTTATCCATTAAGGACAGAAATCACAAAACAATATATAAAAAACTATTTTTCTAGGTGCAATTAAAGTTTATTTAAATATTTTTAACATCATTTATTTCAAATCTGTCATCTGTTGAAACAAACGTAATAAAAAGAATAAGCTGGTGTTTATACGTACAAATTCGTTTGAAAGGTGGTTGACATCTCTTGGATTATAATTGTTATTTATATGCTGCATCCAAAGGGCATCGCAATATCAGTACGGTTGACATGATTTAAGAATTGACAAGGATTCGGGAGGTAATCCCTTTGGACAAGTGTGTTCATAACATAAATAGATTAAAGATAATAAGGAATAGTACTATAATTCTATCCCAACAAAACACATTAAGAGAAACACGTGAAGCATCGAAATAATAGGCATCAGACAAGAAACCCTTATAACGAAAAAGCTATTTGTTTTAATCCAAAAAAAAGCTGCTTCTTCACATTTTCATGATGTTGTTAAAGGATTTGAATAAGTTAATACAAAAAATTCTAAATTAGTTCCTTACACTTTCTTAAAGTGAAAGGATTTTGTAAATCTCCTTATATCAATACATATATGAAACTATATAATGCAACACAACTGACTCACTTAATTTTTTGGCACTTTTCAAGAATATCGTCCAGAGGGTTGAGGTTGGGCGATAAATTTTAAAGTTCCAATTGCAAAAGCTACCACTGTAAAAATAAGGAAGAGAAAAGAAGAAAGAAAGATGCTTTCATTATTTTAGGTTGCTTATTTGCTAAGCGTGGAGGATGCCTTCAATAACATATTAAAACACATATCGGAATTTCAAAACTACGAATAAGTTTAATATGCATATATAATAATAATAAATAGATTATTATATAATATAAAAAATTTGACATTTATCCTTGCACTAAAAATGTTTTTTTACAGTCTTTCATCTATAAAATTTAAAATACTGTATTAAATTAAAATACAAACTAATTAAAGACAGCAGCTCGATATTCTGCTCTGTCAATTAAAATTCCTAATACCTTTGAGGACGTGGGATCTATACCTAATAAGGTGCATTCCCTCCAATTCACCTCAAGCTCATCAAATCTACCTTTTGAGTTTGAATAAGGAATACACTTTGTTATGCATTATATGCATTTACTTGCTTCTTATTTAGACAGTCATTCTGAATGGTCTTATTTTCATGCTTTATTTCAACTTACCTGTCTTTTTTGTGCCTATATTATTCGATAGAATTGCATCCGACGGGATACAAATAGGCATTATAGCATTAAAATTAATCTATCGAGCCTAGGATCTTATCAATGAGGTAGACCAAAAACGACCATTCCCTCTCAGGATTTGAACCTGCACCCCCAACATTGAGAGTTGAGCACGCCATAACGCACACAGCTATCGCACTCAGTCTTTAAATTTATTTACTTGTTTGTTTTCTCAGTATTAAGTATTTTGTTTTTACAGTATTATGGGAGATAATTATAATTCAAAAATGATACATTAGTTGTGATACTTTGAATAAGTGTGTAGTAAAATGTAGCTTGCCTTTTTTAACAAAGCATAGCTCAATAAATAATGTTGATGCAACACTTACATAGAAGGGCAAATAGCAGGAAGTTATTTAAAAATGATGGGTACTACTAACTGAAAGAAGGGAAAAACAAATATTACATCTTTTTCAAGTTACCGTGAAAATCCGTTAGAGAATATTGTGCTAGTTCCATATAATTAAGTTTTCATAAAAATCCCGACATCGTAGATTAAATTGCGTGCAAAATTAAAGTCCAACATCCCAATATTGTAAATAAATTAGTAGTTTTTTTTGGCTTGTATCAGAATATATACATATTTTATTGTAGTATCCCTACTCAAAAATCTAGAGGTCTCAAATAACATATAATAATTATTACTATTGCCCATTTCTATAATCTTCTTTATACATATTCATAAATTCGCAATTTAAAGTTGCATTCAGAACTTTGATCCTTTAAAATCATTTTTATGTGTATTCTGCATGATCCACGACTCATGATCCTTGAACTCTGCTCATAAACAAGTCTCATATGTGTTTTTCAAATATATAATTCTACTTGCACTTTGATCAAAACTAAGTTCACTTTGTTCATCGCGTGTATTTTGCAAACACCAAATCCTTGAAATCAACCCACTTTTATTGTATAAAAGTGGGTACTTTCTTCATCAAATCATTCAATAATACACTGTTACTCTGACTCTCAGTGACTCCAAATAAACCTCTAAAACTCTACTCTTCGCCTACATTACTCTAGCCCCAGGTACTTGTCCATCTTCATCTTTTGGTCTCTGCAGTTCTTGGTTCAATCAGTTTCTCGTTGCATTTGAGTAGTTATATCATAAAGGGATTCATTTTAGTAGGTTGTTCTCTTGGTCGTACCTATAAGCTTTAATCCTATATTTATTTCAATTAAACAAACATTATTTAGTAGATTGGTAAATATTAATCTTATTCAAACCACTTAAGCACACTACAAAATTGGCGCAGCCGGCAGGATTTATGTAAGCTGAACCGTAAGGAATGTTTGATCTATTTTAATTATTCTTACTTAAATTGTAAATTTATGTAATAGAAATACCTCGAGTATTATTTACCTACTTTATGCATTTTAACAAGAATTTTAAAATCTATCTATGCAACGTTAACCCAACCTTATAAGTAAAGTAATTACAATAGCAGTGTCTTGAACACTAAATTAATTATTTACTAAAGCCAAGAAACAATTGAATGAGCTCACGAATCTTTGATTGACTATTTCTTTGTTGCCGGCTAATGATGAACTCCGAAGGAACCAGTCAAGCCAGCGCCGCCAACGCCCAATTGGCTAATGTACCAAGCCCCCTAGATGGAGACATGGCCCAGAACAGCACCCCTACTCTCAAACAAACAACGCCAGGCAAAGCACAACAAAGAAGCAAGTCCAATAACGATCAGTACAACGTCAAATGTACAAACTGCAATAGGATGGGACATCTCGGGAAGGACTGCCGAAGGCCTCGCGTAAACAGTAAGCCACCGCAAACAAAAAGCAATTAGTGGGCTCCCCACATCTCTCCTAAAAATAATTACAGCTGATGCAACGGGAATCTCAAGGAGAGAGGACCATAATATTGAGTTTCCCTTAGACCACAACATGTTCGACCTAGCATCTATCGAGCATCTAGACAACCAACCCATCTACATGTGGGCAAAGATCGGCTCAACCCGTTTTCAATGCCTGATCGACACAGGCAATCGTGGGTACGACGCCTTGGATGAGCGGGTATTGTTGAAGGCATCAGTCAACCAAACCCTACAACCAGACAACACAGTGGTCAATGCGGCAGGCAATCACGCGCTCACCGTCGTGGGACGCCCAAAGGAGCCAGTGGAACTTTGCATCGAAGGAGTCAGCAAGCCCTGGTTAACACGCCCAATCGTTATCAAAGGACTCGGGCTACCTTTCATATTGTCTTGTGGATCTCTCAGGAAGATGAAAGCTACAATCTCCCTGCAAGACAAGGTCACTGCTAAGTTTGATTCTTGTAGCGAAGAGGTGGTACTCAGTCCATTTCTTAAATCAGACCAAGCAATTACCATAGATGCACTCACTCTCAGTCTCAACACACCTTCAATTCCACTTTCCACATCAGAACCACTGAGGATATCAAGTGATAAGAATTCAATAATCGAAGTCTCAATTCCAAACATAGGTAGTATCCTCCCTCTTAACACTTTAGTATGGTTCCAGCCCAAGGCACAAGATTGGAAAGTCATCATCAATCCACAAATGACTGAAACGAGAGTAACCAACAAGGGCAACGTTCGTGTGAAATTGGCCATAACGAACATAGATGACAAGCCCTACATACTGAGACAGAGTGTGGAACTTGGAACGATCCACACTGTTACGCAATTCAAGCCGACAACTCATATTGCAGCACTGTCCAATAACACCATCAACGTGGAACCGCCTCCACCTGAACTCGAATTGGCTGACCCAAATAATAAGTATAATACAGCATTATCACTTATTTCCTCATATATAGGCGTCACAAGCAAGAGCAAAGCCTTAGGGAAGAAGCAGATGAAAGAGATAGACGATCTCTTCGGAAACCAAATTCAAGCCAATCCAATCCTGAGTGAGAATGAGAAGAAGCTGGTATTCGTACTCCTTTCACACTTTCAAAACATCCTCTCAAAAGACTCATCCAATGTCGGCAAAACAGGAGTCCTCGAATTCAGCGTCAACACCGGCAACAGTGGTCCCATTAAAGCCAAAGTACGTCCAATGAATCCAGCAGTGAGAGAATGCTTTCAAAAGCAACTTCAGCAATGGCAAGAAGAAGGTATCGTTGAACCCACGATCTCCGAATGGGGCTCAGCACTTGTCCCCGTGAAAAAGAAGGATGGCTCGTGGAGATTCGCAACAGACTACCGCCAACTCAATGAAGTTACCAAAACCGACAACTACCCTGTTGCTCACTCAATGGAACTACTCACTGATCCTCAACTTGGGGAAGCTAAGTATTTCATTGCTATAGATATGGCTGGAGCGTATTTTGCAGTTCCCGTAGCGGAAGATGATCAAGACAAATTAACCATAGTTTCTCCCTTTGGTACTTACAAATTCCTTCGAATGCCTTTTGGTCCAAAGAATGTGTGTGGAACATACGCCAGACTTATGCGTCAAGTCTATGGACCCCAGATCGATAGGAAGGGACTACTGGGATTCTTCGACGATAATCTCATCACTGGTAAAACATTCATGCAAACTCTGCTGAATTCCTCCTCAGGACACAACAAGCCAATCTCCGCATCAAAACTACAAAAACAGAACTCTTCGTCCAACAAACAACATGGTTGGGACACAAAATTGGAATTGGGCAAATCTCTCCCTCAGAACGCCTCACAGAAGCTATCAACACCTGGCCAACTCTGCAATCCGTTAAGGAGCTGCAAACTTTTCTTGGTAAAACCTAATACTATAGAAAATTTATCAATAATTACAGCAAGTTGGCCGAGCCCCTCACAAGGCTCTTAAAAAAAGACTCAGAATGGGAATGGTCCAATGAACAACAAGATGCATTTGAAGACTTGAAGAGAAAGCTAGTCGCCAAGCCAGTCCTTGTCACTCCGAACTTCGACAAGGAATTCATCCTCGAAACAGATGCATCAGACTGCGCCATGGATGGTGTACTCAAACAGCTCGGAGATGATGAAAAGGAACACCCCATAGCTTACGGGAGTAAAAAGCTAAATACAGGCCAGCAACATTACTCTGCAACTAAAAAAGAATTACTTGCAATAGTCACTTTTGTTAACCATTTTAAATATTTTCTAGAAGGACGACGATTGTCAATCAGGACTGATCATCAACCTCTCCAATGGTTCGTCAAGTCCAATGTACTTTCTGGAATGCTACACCGATGGCAAGACAAACTCGCCGAGTACGATTTAATGTCATCTACAAACCTGGACGAGTTAATCAGAATGCAGACGCCCTCTGCAGACCAGCCAACAAAAGATGAGAAGGAAGTACACTGACGGAGGAGGATGAGATCAACCTGAGGAATCTTGGTCAAAAGATAAGTGCCATGACCACAAGAAGTAAGTCCAAATCAATTCTTGAAAATGACTTTTCACACAACGTCAATGAAAACAATACTTTTTTTTTGTACCGAGTACAACTATATTTCATGTAAACATTTAATTACATCGATAACAAATAAATTACATAACTCCCAAACGCATCACATATGTTATAAAATCATCAAATATACTCATAAAATCATCCGGTGGGGCCACTTCGGCTGATCGAAATTTATATATGTAAAATTGTATTTTTGAAGTTATAAAATTTATTTTGTTTTGATGGGGACCCACATAAATTAAAATACTCGAAAAAATAGTCACCATGTGTCCTAAAATACGAGCAACATATGAGCACTCGATCAAGAAGTGTCTTTGCGTTTCCCTTGCTTCCTTGCAAAGAAAACAAGTCCTTTCCTCCAAAGTCCTTCCATATAGGGCTCCCAAGGACAAAGTGTTCGTCACAATTCTGTACTTCAACCATGATAGGGAGAAGTTCAGATCATATGAACGTAGGCCTTTGATTATTTCACTAACTGGAGTTTTCACTCCATATTCTTCCTTCCTTCTCTCTATCTGTGTCAGGAAACACCTGCTCGACTTTTTATCTTGCATAACTCCCCGAATAAAACTATTACTTGATATTTTTATGAAATTATAAAAACAATTCCTCGGTCCGACTTCCCTTGTACGAAAACAAACTTTGCTTAAAATGCCTTGCCTTTCTAGATTCTCGTTTACTGTAAAGTTGTTATATTGGCCAAAAATATCCCCCATGCACTCAAGCTTTTTCTTTATAGATGTGTGAACTAAAAATCTAAGTCTTGTATTTTCTAAAACTGGTTCCTGCCACTCCATTTTCTCTAAAAGTTTATCAGCTATCTCTTTAAATATGGACTCATTTTCCTTCCAGAATGGACTTATTTTTCGAGATAATTCTAGTATTGTATGAGGTCCTTTGCCTCTTTTTTGCTCAATTGTACCATTCCCACTTTCGAACAATATATTCTCCAATGATTCATTCCAAATAGATCCCTTTTGTGTAATTCGTTGGAACCACTTAAAAAGGATAACTTTCCAGAAACTACCAAAGTTAAGCAGTCCTAGCCCACCCAATCTGTTTATATTTTTTTAGGTCTTCCATTTGGGAATAAAAAAACCTCACACAATCCGTCTACTTTTTTGCAAATATTTACGAAGTATGGGGTTAGTTTTAAAATATGGGTCGTTTTTTGGTAAAATAAGATTGTTCCAAACAAAAATTCTCGACATAATATCCCTCCTTAAAATCCTTGCATAATTAGCTGTAGATTTTTGTATACATTCTTCTATAAGTTTGCTGTTTTCCAAATCACCTTTCCCATCTAAAGTTATATATGTTCCTAAATTTTTAAAATATTTGTACCCTTAATTCCGTTCAAATTAAATAAAACCTTAAAATCTGTCATTAAATGAGTTTTTGTAAAATTTATTTGCAGACCCGACTCTATATGAAAATGTTCGAAAATTTTCAAAGTTTCCTTAAAAGATTCTTCGATATCTTCCTGACTCCCTGAATAGGTTATGGACATGTCATCTGCAAAGGCTTGTACTTTGGTTTCAATTTCTCCTACTCTAATGCCTTTTATGTTTTTACATGCGCTTATCTCCTCTACTAGCGAGTCAAGACACATTATAAACAAAGTTGGAGAGATAGGGTTCCCTTGTCTACAGCCACTATTAATTTGGAAAATATTGTCAGTACTTTCATAATATGTATATGTACTACAAAGACTGACTGCTACCATCCTTACAAAATTTTCTCCTAATCCATGATTTTTTAGACTTTTTAAAATGAATTGATGTGACATACAGTCGAAAGCTTTTTTTAAATCAACTCCCATAATCGCTGTACAAGAACTGTTTTTATCTACCTGTGCGATAGCATCGTTAATACTTCTACCCACATCTTCCATCAATCTGTTGGGAACGAAACCTTTCTGAGCCGGGTGTATTATATGAGGTAAATAACGTCTAAGTCTTTTGGCTAATATGCCACTATGAATTTTGTACGAAACATTGAGCATGGTCAGAGGTCTTAAGTTTTCGACCACTCTTGGGTCTCTCCCTACTTTAGGAATTAATATTAGTTTGCCAAGTGAAATGTCATTCTCAAAATGACCTGCCATGTGAGCTTCTTCAAAGACTTCCTCCAATAATGGCGACAATAAGTCACTGAACTTATTGAAGAATTCCATCGTAAAACCATCTGGTCCTGGAGCTTTGTTTTTTTCTTATAAGCTTCTATATAATCTCTTATCTCAGAGGCACTAATTTTTCCTCCAGAATATTTTTAAAACTTTCTTCAATCTGGGAAACCTTTGTCCCACCTTGATTTTCTATTTGTCTGGTAAAGTCAGCAGAATTAAATATGCATTTTAAACATTTATTACCGACTGTCTATCACAATCTTTGCATGTATATAATTTTTGATAAAAATGACTAACTATTTTATTGATTTTTCGAGGATCCCTCTCCAAATTTCCACGCATGTCAAAAATTGCTGATATTTCTTTCTTTTTTGAATTTACTCTTTCTCTCCTTTTCACACTGTCCAAAATCACCTGTTCTTTTCTTACAAATTTACATCCGGCTCTAATTAAATGACCTTGCGCATAGTACTGAGTGATTTCCCGTACCTCTTCATCTTCAATTATTCCTTCACCCCGTACATCCCCACCTTTTTCCTTCATTCTACGTAATTTCGATTTTCTTTCTTCACTTAGCCTAACCCCCAATTTAATATATTCTCTTCTTGTGCAGTCAAGAACTAGTTTTAGTGCATGGGAAGGAGATCTTATATGTTTGTTGCAAAGTTTAGACTTAATTTGTTGAATAATAGTTTTAATTCTATCTTGGGTGACCTTATCATCTAGTAAGGAAGCATTCAATTTCCATTCCTTCTTTGATCTATATTTTGGCAATGTGAAAGTTAACATGATCGGATGATGATCTGACATAAATGCTGGGATACTCTTATAATCCGCAACCAAGGTCGATAGCTCCTCAGACACCAAAAAATAGTCTAGTCTGGAACTTTTAATGATATTATTTTCTCTTCTGACATGAAATGTGTGTTGCGGATTGTCGCTGAATTTTGTTGCAGGGTCTGTGAGCCTATTTTTATAAAGGATGGCCTTCAATGCAGTGTTAGCTTTATTGTTATTTAAATTTTTATAGCCGAATGTATCCTGCTCCTGGTTTAAGGTCACATTAAAATCCCCCATCAATATCAGATCCTCATCCCCACGAGTATTCTCTGTTATAAATTTTGATTCAATAGAATGAAAGAACGTAGGGTTATCCGAGTTCGGACCATAAATTGATACAATTTTAATATTTCTACCTCCCCAGCTCACTGTTAGTACACAGAAATTTCCCCCTTCATCCTTTGCAATCAATTTGGGCCTTAATTCGCTTTTTATCAAAACTAAAATTCCCCTTGATGGGTGATTAGCTTTTTTCTTGACTGCTGGAGTAATTAGGACTTGATATCCTTCCGGAAAATAATCACAAAGCGCCACCTTCTTAACCCTTGTGTCACATATTGCAACTATATCAGGGTTGTATGATATCATATACTCTAAAAATAATTTTCTTTTACTTTTGTTAAATACCGAGTTCCCGTTTGCAGATATTATTTTAAGATCCATCTCAAAAGCTTAATACAAAACAAACAAAAAATCCAAATGAATAAAAGGAGCTGGGTCCCCTGTATATATTAAAAACTTGCATGTAATATGTCTTTGTGAGGATAAGAATTAGAAAGATCCAACCATTGTTGACTTAAAAGTGAGGGGTAAAAATATAAAATCGATGTAATAAAACTTATATCTTTAAAAAATAAACTTTTAGTTATGCATTTTCATATTAAAAATCGAATGCTTACTCATTCTGCTCAAAGTTTTTGTTGAAAAAATAAAAAAGGAGGTCTTACTTTTAAAATTGATTTGGCGTGTCTTCCTCTTCATGTATTTCAGCGGACTTGAATTCATCATTGACTCGGTTTTCTACTTCTTGCTGTGTGCATGGCCGCCATCTTTTAGGTTTGGAGCCGTTGAATCTTCTGGCGGAGTCTCTCTCCGATTACTTGAAGGCTTGGTCGATGATGAAAGAACAAAGACTTCATTCCTATTGTTTTCATTCAATAACTCATCGGTTTCTTCCTGTCGATGTCTCTTCTTTTCTTCTTGTCCAGGGCTGGTTAGAATTCTTTTTGGGGTCTTATTTTGCTTTTTTGGGGATTTGTTTCTTTTTCTTAATACCCTCTGCCAGTCTTCACGAAGTTTTGTTTCTTTTGGGTGTTTGTCTTCATCTTTTTTATCCTCCTCATCCTTTTCCTCCCCATTCCCCGATCTGGTAATCTTTGCGTTTTCTTCCACCATTTTTTCCCGTGATGTTTGTTGGTCTTCTTTTTCGTGAGTTTCTGCGTTAGCGTTTTCTTTCTGCTCCTCCAGTTCCTCCTGGCGAGCTGCGTTTTCGGTTCGGATCCTCTCTACTTGTCCTTGTATGCGGGCTGAGCGACCTAAATGTTGACAAAAGTTTTGTTCAAATTCATTATAAGTACTTTTCCGGTCGGCAGTGCACTTAGATTTTATGTGTCCAAATTTGAGGCACTTGAAACATTGTGTTTCTTGTATTTCGGAAGTCAATTCGACCTTTTCCCCCATAATAGGGACTATGGCGGGCAGTTTCCTCTTGGGTTTAATTTTAATCAAAATCTTTCCAGACATAATCTTATTGATGATCTTTGCGTAGTGAGTATCGTCCTTGTTTTCGGCCTTAACGCAGTGCGGAACACTTTCGAAATCCCCCACAATTTCCCCATATTGTTCCAATATCCCCTTCAAAGAAGAAAGGTCAGTCTCCGATCCATTTTTGATTGTTACCACAATTGGGTTTTGTGAGCGTCTGAGAGTCTCAAGTCCCCTGACATTACACATTACATCCTCGTCTACCTCGAAATTAGTTTTTGAGTTTTCGAATTTCTCTAGTATATTTGTCGGCCTTTTTAGGGTAATCACAATGTAACCTGCTCCACTTTTGCAGTCATTTATTCTATGCACTTCGTCCTCAGTGATAGGCAGCGAGTTAAAAATCTTTTTGTAATGTTGAATGTTAGGGAAGAAACCTTTAACACTCATGTTTTTACTACTTTTCCAATCTAGAAATATTTTTTCCCACACAGGGTTGTGTGAAGCAATTCCTTGTGTAAGTTTCTTCGATGTTATTTTACTTGCGTAAGAGGTCTCCTTAGCATTCTTCTTTTCTTCTTCTTGTCTTTTCTTCATCACTTTTTCTTCATTCTCTTTCATGTGTTGCGGGCCCTGGGGTTGATTAAGCGGGAGCTGCATTGGCTCCGTAGCTCCGTCTCCTCCATCTTCTTGTTCTTCTCTCCCCTGTAGCATGCCCCCCCCGATCAGGAGGTTCTTCAGGGAGGAGAGTCATCTCCCAAGTAAAGGGGGAGTTTAGACGTCACAAACTTTACGTCAATATTCTTGTAATTAATATAATGGTATTTAAAACCGTTCAAGCAGTCTCAGACGATGTTGATAACGCGAAGTTTCCTATCTCGGAAGGTCCACGGGAGTTTACCGACACGAAGATATATAACTTCACTTATAAAAGTCCCTGTGACACTGTAAAATTATTTTTTTCACTCACGAAAAAAAAACTAACACTTGTCGCAGAGAAATACATAAACAGTAAGTCCAAATCTATTCTAGAAAATGACTTTTCACACAACGTCAATGAAAACAATATTGATGATTTTAACAAAAGTGACAAACATAGTCAAATTGCAAATGATCAAAATCAAATGGCCCATACCAATAAAGATAATACAAATGATAGCACTAAATTTTGCGAATTGAATTTTGAAAGAGAACAACGCAAAGACAAAGTTCTCAAGCGACTCGTAAATGTCATGAAAAGAAAATAAAACCAGAGGACATTAAATCAAAATATGCCAAATCCTTAACCAAAGAATTAAAATATACTTTTCACATTACGATAAAATCTGTCTAATGAACAACAAGTTATATTTTAAAGATCCTTCTGGTGATTTAAGGATTTGTGTACCATCGCAAAATAGGAGAACAGTCATAGCTACTGTACATGTCCATCCTCTACTGGCACACCCTGGAATGACGAAATCCAAACTCCTGGCTAAACAATACTTCTATTTGCCAAATATGGACAGGGATATCGAAGAGGCCATCGCAGGATGTGATACGTGCATACGCGCCAAAATCAGGAAACAGAAAGCTTCCGAAGTCATGGGCCAAACCTCCACATCAATTGGAGAACGTTTTCAAGTATTCTACATGGACATTGTTGGCCCTATGTACAACGGATACGCAAATGACCCTAAGTATATGTTGACAATAATTGATGCATTTACTAAGTTTCCTGAGGCATATCCTATTCGAGACATGACAGCGGAGAAGGTAATCAATGTTCTCGTAAAAGAATTCTTTCCCCGCTATGGTACAGGCATGAAACTCGTCTATGATCGCGGAAGGCAATTCGTCTCCAAACTCATTCATCAAGTTTGCAAAGAGCTAGGAGTCATCAAGACTCTGACGCAAGCCTACCAACCGCACACCAACCCAGTTGAGCGCCTACCCCGAGACCTTGAGCAAGCAATCCGAGCTCAGATGATTCAAGATGGTCTACCCGGCAACAAATGGCACCTATGTCTTCCTGGAGCTTTATCACAAGCAAGATTCATGATAATTCCCAGACTGGGCTCCTCTCCATTTTTCTTACAGACAAGAGCACATCCTGTACTCCCTGCAGCACAACTCGACTTCAATATCAAAGATGCACCCACAACAACTGCCCAGCTAGTCAAAGCAGTTTCCGACTCCTTGTAGAAAGTCCGCATTCAGCAACTTCAAAGTCACCTCAAGAATCGCGAAGCCTACAACAAAAAGGTCCACCTTAAGAAAATCAAACAGGCTCAATGGTCTACCTATGGATCCCCAGACGGAAGAGAACCAAAAACTCGCCTCCTACTTCCACGGTCCCTACGAAGTCCTAGACGTCATCAATGATCGCAAAGTCAAGATCAAAATCGGCGATGGGACAAAGACTGTTGCTCGTGATCGACTCCGCGTAGTGAATGCTGACGATATATCCAATGAAACCATTCCATTAGACAGTCCCATCAGACGTGAGGCAAAGCAAATCAAAACTGTTGACGACAATGAATGTTATGAGACACACAGAGGCCCATTACCCGCCAAAGTACTACTTACAACAACCAAGTCACAGTCTACCAGAGTCCTAAGCAAGGACAAGCTGAAGAATTCACTGATGTCGTGAATGATCAACATGATGAAAACGTCTTTGAAGCAGCAGCAAGCGAATTGGTGAAGGTCATTGAGAAGACAACCAAGCCATGGTTCCGTTTTCTCAAGAAATCATCAAATGAAGAAGAAGTCAAGAAGAGTCAAAAACGCCCAAGGGAAGAAGAAGATGACAACAGCGAGTCCAAAGTAACACGCACTCAGTCTGCAAAAAGAAAATCCAGTGATATGGATGATTCAACTCCTCCCAAAGAACAAAGAGGCCAGGGGGAGAAACGAGTTGCACAATCTCCTGCGGAAGGAGATAGTAAGAGAAGAAATGTGGATTCACCCTCAAGTCCAGAAATCGACGAATGAAGCCAAGTGGTGAACATTAATCAGTTACACTTCACATTTTAGCAGCTCAACATCTAAAAAACAACATGTTTACTAAAGTCTCTCTTTATTTCTACTCATTACAGTAGTCACTTTAACCCAACAGTCCGACAATTCCATGCAATGGCCTACTTCCAACCTGAAGGACAGATCGCCACATCCCTGACGATCGTGAAAATCAAAGCACAACTTCCTATCCCGTCTATCATCAAGGAAGTCGAGGAACTACTCCAAGTGGCCGCCAACGAAACCATCAGCACAGCCACAGCTTGGGTCCAAAATATAACAATCCTCGAAATCAAAGTCCTCACCGACGACCTCAGACAAAGCCTCTCTGAGCTAAAGAAAATATCCGGCATCGTGAAGAAACAACGGCCAACGCGTCAAGTCATCATGGGCATTGGAATGCTTGGAGGCTGGGCTCTCAAGAGCTTAGCCGATTTTTTTTTTTTCTTTTCTCCTTTATTGTTTAGATGTTATATAAAATTATATAAAAATATAATATATAAGTAAAATAAACATTATAGTTTATAATAAAAATCTAAACAAGAGGTAAAACAATAAACAAAATATCAAACGGGTATCTATTTAAAATATTTCAATATTTTTTGCATAATTTTAAAATATTCTTTTGATTTGGATGGATAAAATTTGATGACGTTCCCCGCATGGACCCATGAGTCCTCGGTGTCGGAGGGGATCTTGAGGGAGAGGGCGGTGTATCGGGCGGCAGCTGAGAGCATCACAGATCGAAGAATAGATGGTTTTACTATTTCTTTTTTCGTCAAACAACTCGCTATGTATGCTTTGGAGTTTGACAGAGCAAATTCAATAGCTTTACTTTTATGGAATTGTGACCTTTTTTCTTTAGAAGACCGAAGAGGATTGTTGATTTTGTATATTTGCAGTTGGTGACCTTAAATCCCCTTACGTTGATTGTCAGAAACTTTTTTAATATTATGACAAGCGGACAGTCAACAAAAGCGTGCTCGACGTCGTTGTACAACTTGCCACAATTAAAGCAATGGAAATCAAAGGATAAACAGCCAGCAGATATCTGCAACTGAGCCGTAAACTTTTTTCCGTCGTAGATTCCAGAGAGAGAATTTAATATCCTTTTTTTCCATTCCCCTGGAAGGGAAAGCTTTTTTATATGGACGTTGGCAATAGACTCAGCTCCCTCATAAAAGCTTAAAGAAGACATTTTGAGGTGCCATGGACAGGGGGGGTGTGTAAATGGGCTGCTCTTTCCAAAGGAAAACGAAAACGTCCATCACGAAATAGACAATCGGGCGATGTATGATGAAGACTTAAAATATTATTACTTATCGCCTTTTCTTCCAATACTGATGGACTATCGAGATTTTTGAAAAAGAACTTTTTCTTGGTGTGTTTGCGAATGATATCCACGGTGCAGTCGCTTTTAAAGTTAGGGACCCATCTCCAAATAATCCGTTGCGCGGCACCCCAAGTCTCTGATAGCCTCGCAGTTTGTGCATTGGTAAGATCAGTTCCAAAGAGTAGACGAACATACAAATCATTGTTTGTTATAGTACATCTCCATTCCTTATCCGGATTCTTAGTGATGTCAATAAAAACTTTAAGATATATTTTTGGTAAAATCTGAGATAAAAGAGCGAGACCTCCTCCAATTTGTTTTTTAGGTCTTTTTAGTGTTGGAAGATAACGTCGATGGAAAAGTTTGAGGAGCCAAACATCTTCCTCCACCAAAGCCTTTTCTGCGATTATAGGAGAGATGGAAGCCTTATACAACACGGCAGGAACGATTTGAGAATTGTAGAGGTCAATTCTCTTTTGGAGATTAAACCGTCTAAAACTTAAGATCCTGTTATTGATGAGGCAGGACAATTTATTCCAATTGTTCTCGAGAATGCCCTCGGAACCCCAGTCAATTCCTAAGATCGAAACCTTCTTTTTCACGAAGCAATTATGGACCATCTTACCCTCCAAAGGATCCCATAAACCTATAGGGAGGACGAAAGTTTTAGAACGGTTCAATTCCAATCCAGACCTTACTTTGAACTTATCGAAAGTTTTAAGAATAATTTCAACTCTTTTTATTAATTGCGCCTCAGAGTTGGCTTCTAATGTTAGAGTAATATCATCCGCGTAAAGGTCTATAAGATGTTTTGATTCATGAAATTGGACACCGAATCCGCTATATTTTCGCTTTAGCTCAACTACAAGTTCTTCAATAGCGGCTATGAAGAGAAGAGGTGCAGACGGACATCCCTGTCTACAGCTTGACCTTAGTAAGATTGGTTTACTTTCAAGGCCTCCTAAGGTTATCACTGACGATCCATTTAGCAGAAGAGCACGAACAGGGTTGAAAAATTCCTTTGGCAGCAATTTCCTCACTGACCGAAGTATCTGTTGGTGGGAGATAGAATCAAAGGCTTTTTTGAAATCTATTCCCACCAGAGCTCCATATTTTCCTCTAGACCTGACAGAGTCTATCACTGTTTGGATATTTCGGGAAACGTCGGAAATCTTGCGATTCCTTAAGAAACCTTTCTGACTATTCCCAATTTTTTTATTGAGCTCTTGTTCCATATCTTGCGCTAAGATTCCGGATAAAATCCTATAGGACTGATTAAGGACTGTGATGGGTCTCCAATGATTGATTTCGGTCCCGTTACCCTTTTTAGGAATCAGAACGATCCTGCCTTTTGTCATAGATTTCGGTAGCCTTCCTTTTCTTTCCATTGATTCTGCAATGCGAAGAAGGAAAGGAGCAGTTTCTTCAGGAAATAATGTATAAATTTCCCCGATTATACCATCCACACCAGATGCCTTCTTCCCGTTGAATTTTTTCTTGATGTACGATTTAATTTTTTCCAAGGTATAAATTTTGCACGCTCTAATTTTCCTTTGTCTTGGATAGTTGGTAAAGTTGGAATGAACAACTTTCTGGAATTGCGAGTAAAAACAATTAAGAATGTCATTAGGACGAGTGAATACAGAATCATTGTGGATAATTTTTGATATGGATTTTGCAGAATATTTTCCCTGAATCAACGGATTTTTCAACCTTGATAAAGGGTCACTTTCTGCTTCCACTTTTTTTGTCATCTCCGACTCTGCCACTTCCGCAATTCTATATGAATTAAAAACTTCCGCTGTGAAAGTCTGGAGAAAAGATGAACTGTCACTGAGTATGCTGTCAATCTTCTTTTGTCTTTCCCTCTCCTGTTTCCTGTGTTTATGTAAGAAGTTCAAGGTAGAGAAACGAATCACTCTATTGAAGACAGAGACTGTTTGATGCGAAGACATAGATGGACTGAAGCTTCCTTCCAAGTTTGTTCTTAATTTTTCTCTAAATTTGGGTTCTTTGAGAATCCACTTAGGAACCTGAAGGACGTTTTACCAGGGGAAAAATCCATCTCGACCTCTAAAATGAAGTGATCTGAGAATGGCTCAGGCTTATAATTTGTCCATTTAATTTGTCTGAACACGGATGGTGAGACCAAGACGTGGTCAATTCGCGAAGATAAAGATCCACTCTTCCATGAAATGCATGGTAGGGGATTATTTCTTTTTGTGCCGTCAATCAAATTTAATTTAGCCATTAAGATGTTGAGCAGATGAACGTTAGGGTAATTCCCATTATTTTTGTCTAAGTCAACATTGAGATCGCCTATGATGATCAAAGGAAGAATTTTGAAGGGCTCGGAATCCATCATAGATTGGAAAAACTTAGGAGAATGTTGATTTGGTCCGTAGGCGTTAATGATACAAAAGTTCATGTTGCTTGTCGAAACGTATAGTTTGTGCCAATCACTTTCCAAAGAATACTCTTCAACACATTTAACCGTTTTTATCTTTTTCGTTATGAAGGTGAGCACTCCCCTTCTTGAATTTTTGCCTGTGAAAAACACATGATAGCGCCCGGGCTTACAAATCAAACATTCAATGGGACAAGACGAAGAAATCTCCTCTTTTATGTCCTGGAGGCAAACTATATCAGGATTAAGTGAGAAAACAGACTTTAAAAGAGCGTGGCGTCGTTTTCTGTCCAAACCTCCTCTTGTGTTGAGAGAAATAATCTTCTTGAGACCCATATTTGATTTTATTTCATTGGATATGCTATCCGAAGAAAAATCGGTGATTTTTGTTTGAAAATAATTATGCTGCAATGAGTTCATAGATATTTTAATGAGAAATTTGCATTAAACAATAGTATCTCAAACAAATCTTGTCTTTGGATCGAATTTTCATTGATGATGACTGAATTTAATTCTTATGAATTTTCTTGGGATTAATATCTTTGTTCGGCGATTTGTCCCTGACTTCCCTGTTTCTTTTAGATGATTGGGATCGAGTCCTTTCATTCAGAATGGCTTCGGAATTCAAATGTGCGGGTTGGAGTTTTTTTGGTTTCTCGCGACCTCTTGAATCAAACTTCCTCCTTTCTGGGGATTGTTCATCCGTAAGAGGTGCCACTGAAATCGGAATATTGTTATTCGTAACTATAACGAAGTTTTGAGAGGCAGGAACGTCCCTTTCTTTCTCAGACTCCACTACTATAACGCTTTCATCTCCAACATTGTTTGGTGTAGATACAGTTGAATTAGTGGTATTGACTTCATCCTTTTCTAAATCTCTCTCTTTTGAAGGCTCCTCCAAGGTATCATCGACAGGAGTAACTTCAGATAACGAATTGGAGGTAACAGATGTACCAACTACGACGGTTTCTTCTGTTCTTGAGTTGCCCGATGATTCAGAAATATTCGTTGCTTCGATTTCCACTCTTTCCTGCTCCACTCTTTCGCCCATGCCTTTTTTAAGGGCCTTCTCGTATTCAAAGGTCTTTATTCTTTTTTGTGTGCAATTATGCTTCATGTGGCCGAAATTAAAACATCTCTGGCATTGAAGCTTCACCCCAACAAATCTTAACTTAATTAAGAATCCCTGGAATGGGATTATTTGAGGGATGGCAGACGGATCTGCAACCATTTCGACTATATAGTCGCTGTCCCTCCAAATGTTCCAGAACTCAGGATATTTTTCTTCCGCATTCTTATCCGACGGATTTTTCTTGGGGTAGTGGTCCACAATTTCCCCAAATTGACCGATCCAATTCACTAGACGCGATTCGTCTACACGTTTGAAGGTATTGACCATGGTGATCTTTAACTTCTTCTTTTTGTCCACAGTTATCTTGTCTATTCCTTTAAGTTTACAGGAAATATCTACGAGTACGTTATCCTTGTTCAAAACCTTTATGCGCGGCTGAACTCTCAGATCATCGATTCTCGTTCTAACGTCAATGGGGAATCTCGTATAGATACAAGACAACCCCAGGCCAAACCTTGGATTCGCACCGGCAATCTCGTGCTTCTTAAAACCAAACTGAATTGCCAAATCATAAACATTCAAGTGTTTCACTTTATCATTCCTAAAAGGATTCCCATCAGCATCCTCCAGTAAAATAACAAAAGTCTCCCACATGAGGTCTCCATTCATGTTAAAAGAAAAATCTTCCTTTCCTCTCTGATTACAGGTCTGCGAAAAAAAAATATTTGCCAACTGCATGAGGTATTTTTACTGAATTATATGTTTTAAAGTAGGCTGATTTCAAAAGTGATGACCATTTTTTCCTATCACATAAGGATTTTTTGCAAATTCAAACACAAAAAATTAGTTAAAGCCTTTCTTTATTAAAAGTTTTTAAACAATTAGTATTTTTTAAAATCAAACGAATCATTTTTTTGATACATATACTTATTCATGTTCTTTATGAAACCTCTTCTTCTTTTCCTTCATACTTTGACGAGTCCTTTCCGATTTTCATCTTCAGTTTCTCGCTTAAGCAGCCAACAGTAGTCAGCAAGCATAGTGACATCCCATCGCCCTTGGTGCCTTCTCTCGATATCACGGACATCTTGATGAAATCGCTCCCCCTGCTCTTCACTGTAAGCTCCCAGGTTTTCGGGAAAATAGTCTATGTGAGAGTGTAAGAAATGAACCTTCAAACTCATCTTGCAGCCTTGAGCTTCGTATGCTGCTGACTTTTAATTGTGAATTCACCACAGATGTAACAAAAACTGTTTGGAGAAATAACACAACCTCTTTTAGCCATGATTAACACGCAACAGCACTGTTCACTTGAATATCAGTATATTTACTGAGAGCTTTTCTTTGTTTCAAGTACGTTATTTGACTTGTCTCGACATGTTAAAACATTCCTAGTCTCCCCAACAGATCTGGTTGTTTTTCTCCATCAGGGGCGCCGGAACAGGGGGGGCCAAGGCCCCCCCCACTTTTTCCTCCTCTCATTGACAAAGGAGTAAAATCACTTTTTGCCCCCCCCCCATTTCTGAAATGAATCCGGCGCCGCTGTTCTCCATTATCAAATAAAAATCATATAGGTTTATTATCAATGAACATAGATACTGCAATATGCATAAAAATTTATGTGATATAATAATTTGAATGTTTTTTCTATTTTTGAGAGGTCAAAATCTGTAAGAAAATGTAAAAAAAATCCTATGCAGGTTTTTGGTCGCAGACCTGTGTTATTATTCTTCTTAAGAACGTCCGCGTAGCGACTTCTTTTGTTATTTGAATCTTCATCAGGGGGTTTGTCTGTTGGCAAATTATTATTTTCCATTACCTCCCTAGGTCTTTAGCCTGCTAAGACTTGGTAGACGCAGGGGAAAAGAAGAATAATACCAACAATAATAAAGCTCCGTGAAGCGCAGAGCAGGACAGTAAGGGGGGAGCGAAAATAAAAAGGGAGAAGATGAAAACAACAACAACTCTTCCCTTTAAATTCACAAGATATTTGAATAAAACTCAACAATTCGACATGAAAAATTGAGTATGGGCTTATCTATAATATCTCACCGATAGCCACGAGTCCTAAGGATTACGCAGATCCCAAAATTCTTCTCCAATATTGTTTAATACAGGGGGAAAACTGAACAAATCTGCGGAGTCACAAAACACGCGTGTGCACAGCACTATACATAAGCTCTGATGGGCTATTCGGACACGGGGGTGATCATCACTACGACTTGGAAATGCTCAAGAACGTCCAAGGTCTAGCAACCGAGATCTGTAACATGCAGTTCTCTCTCAGACATTTAGCAAAGGTCGAGAAATAATTGTTTGCTAAGCAACACAGGACTAACTACCGCCTCCGCCAAGTCGAAAACGCCGAGAACGCTATTAGTATCCTCGAGAACACGAAGAACAGGATCGTCCAATGGGTCAACGGCATTCAAAACGCTTTCACTGGAAAGCTTACGCCTGGGATCTTCCCTATCAACCATGCAGAGAAGGTCCTACAACAGATTGGTGGGAAAATAGTCTCTCCTTTCATCAACCCGATCGAGGAGCAAGGATTAGCTACCCTTTACCAACTGCCGACAACACTTCAGATGACCCAAGAAGGACTTCTACTTATCGTGGAATTGCCACTCTACAATTCCGTACATATATTCAACCTGTTCCGATACATTAAGATCATCACATCTTAGCCAAACGGCCTCCGCATCTCATGCAAGTCAATAGGAAAGGACTTCCTAGCTACTGACAAATTCAAAGGGAGCTTCGTTGAACTCAGCACAGCAAACCTGGCAGAATGTTTCCAATTCGGACTACTCAAACTCTGCCCCAATCTCCGCATCCTCCGCACAGGCAAGAACTCATGTCTTCCAGCACTCTACCATTTAGACTATTTGAATGCCAAGAAGCACTGCACTACGCAACTTCACAGCACCCGGAGGGTAAAGTTGGATCAATTAAATTTCAATACTCTACTGGTGGTAACGGCTGAAGACCTCATCGGCCAAACACAATGCTGGAGAACAAATGGGACGGTCGCCAACGACGTTACCAAACTCAATTCTGGCACTTGGCAAATCATCCTCCCTAATGAGTGCGACATGAAGATTGGAGACTACTACTAAGGGCCCGGAGCAACAGACCATTCCAACGGACTACGAAGGAATCTCGACGGGAACCCGATGACCAGGCACTTCAGAACTGGCATCAAGAGGTTGCATACCGCCTCGAAGACAAATCCCCTGACGAAATAGATGCAGCCATAGAGGCCATCTCTAACGGCCAAGATGTCTCAGCATCCCTTGCTGAGCTCGAAGGGTACCTTGCAAACAGGCGTTTCAATTGGAAGGACTGGACACTGATAGCCATCGCCATTGGACTCCTAACCCTCTACCTATGCCTATCCTATATCATCTACAGAACTAGGATTCGTCTCCAAGCACAAGGGGACAATCAACGTATACGACTCCGAGACCTTAACGGGCAATAAGACTTTTAAAGACTTTATAGTAAATTGTGAGTACGCAATACTTCCTTGATGGGGGGCATCTATAGTATCCCTACTCAAAAATCTACAGGTCTCAAATAACATATAATAATTATTACTATTGCCCATTTCTATAATCTTCTTTATACATATTCATAAATTCGCAATTTAAAGTTGCATATAGCACTTTGATCCTTTAAAATCATTTTTATGTGTATTCTGCATGATCCACGACTCATGATCCTTGAACTCTGCTCATAAACAAGTCTCATATGTGTTTTTCAAAATCTATAATTCTACTTGCACTTTGATCAAAACTAAGTTCATCGCGTGTATTTTACAATCACCAAATCCTTTAAATCAACCCACTTTTATTGTATAAAAGTGGGTACTTTCTTCATCAAATCATTCAATAATACACTGTTACTCTGACTCTCAGTGACTCCAAATAAACCTCTAAAACTCTACTCTTCGCCTACATTACTCTAGCCCCAGGTACTTGTCCATCTTCATCTTTTGGTCTCTGCAGTTCTTGGTTCAATCAGTTTCTCGTTGCATTTGAGTAGTTATATCATAAAGGGATTCATTTTAGTAGGTTGTTTTCTTGGTCGTACCTTTAAGCTTTAATCCTATATTTATTTCAATTAAACAAACATTATTTTGTAGATTGGTAAATATTAATCTTATTCAAACCACTTAAGCACACTACATTATAATTGGATTTCCTTTTACTTATACTTGTTAAATTAAAAAGATCTATGTGTAAAGCAATAGTTTGATAGATTGATATGGTAGTCTGCTAACCCTGGTGAAACAAAATAACTATGTTTTGCAACATATATTTGGTTTTCTCGAGGGATATTGGTATATTAAAACGTTAAAAATGTTAACATTTTAGTCACCTTCGTTATGTTTCTTTGACCCAAATACCTTTTTGTCATTCCTGAGGTAGTTGTCAATGTATACAACAAGGCTAAACTCGGTATATTAAGCTACAATTGATGTCTATGCACCTGCCACAAATAAATAAAGAGGTCTCATTTTAAAATGTGTTAAAGTGGCTCTACTGGTAAAGCTGACTCAGAGGCGAATCAATAAAGCGTTCAATGTAAAGCTCTCTAGAGCAGATTGGCTCATCCTTTTTCACTCCCAAACGTACAAGCCACTGGAAAATAGAGGAAATAATTTGTTGCATCCAGCAAATTATCTATGCAGTGAGAACTAATCCCTCAAAACTCCCATGTGAAATTGCATTTCTTTTAGACCGGAAGCTTTCCTTCCTGGGGGCACTGAATAACGACGGAGGTTCGATGCAGAATCGAACACCAAATTGAAACCAAGACATCTCTTAAAGTAGTACTTTAATTTTGTGAATAGTTAATATCTAGAAGAGTTCGTGATTTACCCCAAAAAAATAATGTTTTACCATCATTCTCCTTTTTGTTAATCGTATTATCAATTAAATGTGCAAAAAAATCTTTTGTAAATATTTTTCGCCATGTAATATTTTAACGTTTGCCTCAGTTTTAATGCATATATTTTATTTCAATATATTTAAGAACTCTGGACTTAAAAAAGAGTTCTTATTTTAGTAAAAAGAACGTTAAATTCGAACCCCTTCAAATTGAGATAGACATTCCTATGGTAAGCATATAGTTGTTTATCGTCAACATCATGGTCAAGATAAAAAAATACAATAAGATGACATTAATGCACTAATGGATAAACGCAATGTTAGAGGAAAATATTCACTAGATTCCAACGGATACAACGTGGAAGTCATTTGGAACTTTGTATGACTTCAACAGGACTTCCGTCCTTGGCCGCATCTATGTTGACTCCGTCGAGGGCAAGATGAGCGTTATCGTTTTGAATGACATATCACCAGTCTCTATTCTATGGTATTGGACGTGGATCGTCTTGCGCCACCCATGCCTCTCTATTGCGAATACGGCGACGGAACTTTGTTAGTTTAAGCTACATTAACTTACAGGCTTCGACTCATTACCTGTCCCAGTCGGTATATCTGTTGACGACTATCTGACCACATTATACAGCGTAGTGAATACTCTGATGGTAAAAATGCACCAATAAAAGATAATTTGTGACCACTAAAACACTTATATTCTTCTTCTTAGGCTCAAAATCCTCGATTGTATGCAAGGGCAGGACAAAATGAGAGCAATGGAAAATAAGTCCTATCGACAACTTTGTAACATGTGCGTCCGCCTTTTCAATACAGATATAATAGAAACAGCCAGAAAAAAGTCTACGAGCGGCAGTGGACTCGTTATCAACGACGAAAATTTGGTCAATGATCATATCCACACTTCTGAGGGGTAAGAGCCAGGAACTCCTACTTCTGGAAAACACTAACTCTACTTATTATATAGAAAAAGTCGAAAACTCTGAACAAGGATAAGAGCCTCCAATGGAGCAGCAAAAAGGTAAAGTCTGCCTTAGGACAACTGATTAAAAACAAGAAATTTGCTCAACAGTGTGTGAGAAGAAAAACATTTATTGAAGCCATGCGCAGTTTTAACAACACTTATGCAATCGGCACGGACGAATTCCTGATCTTGTTTCAGAAAGGTTATGCAAAAGAGCTTGCGACCCCTTTGATCCACTTAGTCAATAGTGTAAACGATACACAAGGGCTCTGGATAAAAGAACATCTGGCAGTCTCCTCTGACAGACTAGTTTCAATGTTTCCGGCAGTTTAGTGTGTGATCAGTCGGTGGCCTATCTAGAAGAAAATGGTCTGCTTCCAGAGCAACTGCACGAATTTAGAAAAGACCGGTCCACAAGACCGGTCCTGATCAATACCATCAGTAAGTGGTACGACCTTAGCAAGCAGTCTGGCGGTGTTGCAGTGGCAGCGTTTGATTTTTCTCCGGCCTTTGACACCTTCAGGTATGAAGACCTAGAAGAGCAGTTAAATGCACTTGGAGCATCTAATTATATAACTGCCTAATTCAAATCCTACATGTCAGATGGCAAACAACAAGTGCTTCTTTGGCTATTGCTGTAGGTAAAGACCTCGTGCAATATGCTGATTACTCCACTACCTGGGCAAATAATTTGACAAGCTCACTTAGTCGACTCAGGTCTTCGCCGACATCTCATCCACCATGGGACTCGTCCTAAACCGTGATAAACCCAATTGATATGTCTGGGAACATTCAACAGGACCTTTAACGTCGATTAGGTCACAGTTTATGCGGGAAGTAAACTCGAGGTCCTTGACTATAAATTAGACAAGAGGCTCAAGCTTGAGGAGTCAGAACCATGCCAATACTCAGTCGTCTAGACCATGGGTTCCAAAACTTTTCAATCCGCGACCCCCCCCCCCCCCCCCCAAAAAAAAAAACGACCCCCACTATCTTCTGAGGTGGCGGAAACCTAACAAAACTTATACATAGGTCAAAAGCATTGATAGGCATATATTATTGTGTGCTAAACAGCAATAGAAAGAAACAAAGAGCCTGACAACCATGATGCGATTTTAATATAACAATTTACTATATTATAAAATCGGAATACCTCAATCAAAATAATCTCCATGTAATTTTTAAATAAGCATTGTTGCTGTTATATGTAAATTTATATATTTATGCATTATAATTAAGATATAAGAACAAAATATTAAACAAACAACCGTAAAGTACTGAGTAAAAATGAAACGTCATTGGGTGAAAATTTACCTTTTGGAAATATATAAGTACATATAATACGGATGATCACTATGTTTGGAGCACAGCAAGTCAATTCTTGGTGCAATTTTGGAGACATCCTCTCTGAGATCATCCTTCACGTTCTGTATTTATTTTTGATGTAGATCCGTGCTGATAATGTTTTTTCGCACAGGTACTTACAACCAAACGGCATCAGTACATCCATGGCGGCCCTGGACAGCTGAGGATATTCGTTCTTGACTGAAATCCAGAACTCAGAGAGTGGCTTAGAATTAAAAGCTGTCTGTAAGGTGCAGTCGCTGGACAGCTCAAGCAATGCGTACTCCATGTCGGATGGCAGATGACTAGTGGTCGTTACTGTAGACGGGGATCGTACTCAGTCATAATTTTCCAGTTTGTTGAAATGTTCCAAGAGGGCTTGAAGGTGGGATGTGATCGACTCCTTCACAATGTTCACACTCAGATCATTTTCCTCCATGAACTCCTCCAGCTCGGGAAACATATCAGTTTTTCAACTCGCACTGTCCAACAATCCAGTTTTCTTTTGAAGGAGCGATTTTGTCATTCAGGGACATAATTTTTGTGTTTTCACCTTGCAGTGACATATCTAGTCCGTTTAATTTGTTAAAAATACAAGAAAAATACGCCAGCCTCGTTAACCAGTCAGGATTAGTGAGGTAGTTAGCGAGCTGAGAGTTCTGCTCCATCAGAAATAAGCGCACTTCGTCCCGCAGCTCAAACAGACGGTTGAGGGTGTTTCCCCGTGACAGCCACCTGACTTCTGTTTGGAAGAGCAGGTTCCAATGCTCTGATCCCAGTTCACTTCGGAGGTCAGCAAAAAGTCTGGTGTTGAGTGGACGAGATTTGATGCACTTTACTATTTTGATCGCGGTCTCCAAAATACTTTTCAGCTCTGGGCCTAAGGATTTACTTGCAAGAGCTTCTCTGTGTATAATGTAGTGTGTAAATTTTACGTGAATTGTGTAACACTCTAGCTTTCAGTTCTTTTTTTCCATGATTGTAGCAGCACCATCTGTACACACACTGATGCACTGATCCAAGGACAGCCTTTTAGTTTGTTGTCAAGTTTAGTGAAAATGTCCTCACCGGGGCACTTTCCCTCCAGGGGGGCGTTAAATAGCATGTCCTCATTAAGCTTTCCATCAAAACAGTATCTGACGAAAACAAGCAGATTAGCAGAGTTTGACACGTCCAAGGATTCATCCAGCTGCAAAGCATACTTCCCTTTCTTCAATCTCTCTATCAGCTGACACTTTACGTCCTGAGCCATGTCGAGGATGCGCCGGGATATCGTCACGTCAGACAGTGGCACTGCTTCTAGTTCCCGTGCTTGTTTGTCTCCATGTATTGTCCGACACATAGTAATGACAGCAGGTTTTATCAGGGTTTCCCCGATCGTGTGAGGCTTTTTTGCCTATGCAATTAAATATGCCACCTGATACGACGCCTTTTTAGCTTTTATGGAGACTGTTGTTTGGCTTGTTATTATATTCTTTTGGCCTTGCAACTCTCTTTCTTTTCGGCGAAAAAAATGGACTGGTTTGGAGGCAAGAGAGGGGTGTCAAGTGTTTCAGCATTTTTGCCGGCTTTAAACTTTCACATGCAAGCACTTCAGGGCACACTACAAATTGGGGATGCTGAAATTCGTTGACTATGATGCAAGCAAATCCATACTGGATATACTCTTCTCGATATTTGCGACACTTGGTAGAAGGCTCTTTTGGCTGCTTGGTCCCATTAAAGTCGTGGTCTTCTCCTCGTCCTCCCGCACCAGAAGTGGATGATCTTTTTGTAGGTGGCTCCTCACTTTCCTCTGTTTCCTCCTTCACATGCATCTCCAGCTTGTCGTTTATTGGTATTAGCCAGCGTTTCATTTTGAAAAAATAGCAACCACTTAAATCCTACTGTATTGACAAGCGATGTTCCCAAGAAATCTACAGTCGTATATAGTAGTAGAAGAACAGGTTGAGACCATTTCCCCTTCCTTCCTCTCCGGCTCTCTCTCCCTTTCTTTGCCTTTCCGGTTCTCCCTCTTTCTTTGCATTTTTGCTATCAATCCCTCAGATGACAAAGTTTTTTGGATTTTGGATAAATTTCTCAAAGATAATTGCTCAAGTAATTATACAAATGTAAATAATATCCTATCAAATATAACTTTAAATGTTCAGTTAACAAATAAATACATATAACCTTAATGGTGAGACAGTGATAGTCTGTGGTGTTTATTGAGAGCTGTAAAGTAACCTGAAAATAATAAGTCCACTAATTTATCGTAATGACTGCGAAGGTTGCATCCGGACATAAAAATAATTTTCGCCCCCCCCCCCTACTTGTAGCGTCTTGAGACCCCCACTTTGGGAACCCATGGTCTAGACTACTGGCTTGGAAATTGTCCAGGCCCGGTCACCCGCTACATCAACATATTTGAACGCCAAAATGGATGCCAGATCGGCCAAGTTAAATCTCCTGAGAGTCAATCAGCCCAAAAACGGTTAAATGGCCGTGTGGAACACTTTCACAATATAGTACGCATGAGGTGATCTGAGCGGAGCGTCCACAAACGATATGGAGAAGCGTTGCTTAAAAAATAAATGAGTCCTACCTTTGTAAAGTATTTATTTTTAAGAGTTTTTTTGTATTAAATATTTTAATTAAAAAAATATTATCAATATTTTATATTAAAAGTTTTTAGACTAAGTAAATATAATGATTAATCGATTAAACAAACAGCACAAATCCCTTGTTCTAACTGTCCGGAGAATATGGGTATTTTTAATTCTTGGATAATGTAGAATTTAAATGAACGATTATCCCAAAATTAAAATGAACTTACCCTACTTAAAAAATGATAATTTCACATTCTTTTCATATAAAATATGTCTACAACAATTTTAATCAAATGTTTTTTTAAAGAAAAATACACCTTACACATTTTATTTTGTGATTAAAGTGTGTCAAGTTGCCTTACATTATGAATATAAACAAGCTTTTAAATACTTTCTATTGTTTCAATAAAAGATATATTGTTTGTTGTATATATATATATATATATATATATATATATATATACAGCAGAGATGGGAGCCTTTCGACATTCCTTTTTCAAAATGTAGGAACTAAGACATAATATGTATTATTTGTGTTGTTTGCTTGTATTTACAAAATAGCTCAATTTAGTCAGATGAAATTTAGGTCACACTAATATTTATTTTCCTTATTCTTCATCTTATTTCTGCATTCAGGAAATATCCATTTGGTATTGAGTTCCGCTAATAGATCTCTGAACAAACACATTACCAATACTTAAAAACATTAGGCTTTGCATAGCAATGCAAAAAACAAATAAAGGCTAATGGTACTATTACTTTTAATATAGTTTCCACGCTAATACCTACTAACTACTTTTACTTACATGTGTATTTTTGGAGTCAAAATAAAATAAATCGTTTTTAATTGCTTTGATTCTGACTTGCAATTGAGTAAATATATTATTTGCAAACACACATATATTTATTTTTCCCTACTGCCAATGAATAGTCATTTAGTAATTGGGATCTGTTTAATGCATATTTCACATGACACGTTTTTTCCTCAAACTTAAAAGAGAAACAATGCACTCTTTCGTTTATTGATTTTCTATTGATTTTGAGGAAGCTTTTTGTCCCTCTTTTTAATATTCAACAATATACAATAATATAATATTTCCAGCAAAAAGGAAACACAAAACATGTGTTACATGATTGCCATAATCAAATAATAGTATCGATATATGATTAAGTAAACATATAAACAAAAGAAAGAACAATAAGAGGAAGTTGATAAATCAAAAAAAGTAAATATAAATATTGCCATTTATAATATCCATAATAATATAATATCCATAGTAATATTTTAACCATCGAGAAAAAC
Organism: Caligus rogercresseyi; assembly: GCA_013387185.1. Taxonomy (NCBI): domain Eukaryota; kingdom Metazoa; phylum Arthropoda; class Copepoda; order Siphonostomatoida; family Caligidae; genus Caligus; species Caligus rogercresseyi. The sequence continues at coordinate 16,390,713 of CP045897.1, read as the reverse complement.
GGATTCTATATTTGGATAAAATAAAGCTGTGCCAATATTCAAAATTTACGGATCTTATTAAATTGATCTTTAAGGACTAATTATATAGGTTCGATGGGCTAATTATAACCCTGTCTTACTTAGTTATTTCAACTAAGATTTAATTATATCGAAGTAAATTAGATACACATGAATATTATATATATATAAATATATATATATCGATGAATCTTTAAATTTGTAATGTACAAAAACTATGCTTGTGTTATAAATAATGTATTTAAGTGTTTCTATATTAGTCTTTCATTTTCATAAAAAACTTGGACTTCTCCCAATATACAAATAGTTTAGAAAATATATATTAATTTGAATTTTGGCACTCCTCTTTCCGTGGCCTCATAGTGATAATGAATATTCATTAAGCATTTTTGTATGAAGGGTATATCAGCCTGAGGCTAATCGAAAATAGCTTCATAAAAGCCCTTTTTTAGTTATTCTATAAACGTTGAAAGGTAAATTCCTTTTACATAATCCGATTACTAAATGGGGATATTGGTATGGGAATTTATATATAGTGACTAAAGAATAACGGTGGATGGCAAGTCGCACAACATAACCTTTCATATATAGTATGAAGCGAAGAAAAATATAGTGGGTAGGATTGATTATATGCTCTCTTTCCCCTCATGGTATTTTAAAGTCTGTAAAATATGGTTTTTAAACTACGTTGCTATAACTCTGACTTTCGCCCAGAAGGACTGTATAAATCCCATTAGAAACTAGCTAGCTTTAATCAAAGGAATGCCAAAATGAAATATATAAAATTATCGAAGCACTTCATGTCAAAACCAATATGAACGAAGAAAGTATTATATCCTAAGGTGAGATATATAAAATAATGCACGAAGAAGGTATTAATAACAAAGGAACAGAGAGGAAAAAAGTTCAACAATGAAAAAAATTAACACAACTTTGCAGAGAAAAGCATGGAAATCGATAAACTTCCCGAGTACGGAAATAGAGGGACTAGAATAAGAGTTGGCAGAAATAATATTTATCTTAATATTAAAGGAAGAATTTCATATAAAAAATCTAAAAAAATCTGCTGCAGGAACGATGATGACTAACTCAAAATGATCTCTCTACCGGGTGTACAAGTGAAACTTTTACAGTTTGACCTTGTACACGGTGGGCCTGCTGATACCCAACTACCTCAAGATCTCCGTCGGTGCTTTCCCGGCTTCCAGAAGCGCGTAGACCCGAATTCGGACATCACGTTCCAGAAACATTTTCTTCGGAGTCGATTGACCGATTTTTGTTTACTTTTATTGTTTGAAAGATTGAAGCAATTTTTTTCAGTATTTTGTCGACAAGAAGCCGAGAAGATCACGAAACCTAGAACTTAAGTAAATACGAGTGTAAAAGTTTCACTTGTACACCCGGTGGACTCTCCAGCTGTTCGTATTGCTTAGTAACAAAGTTATGTGAGTGTTTGTCATGATTGGAGATTGGCCATAAATTTAAAAGATAGAAACCTACCTAAGAATACATAAAAAAACAATAAGACGGAAGAATACAAGAATTATTATATGATTTTCATTTCCCAATATTTCTAGAAGCATTGGTAATATTTATAAATACAATAAAAAACTTAAAGCACCCAGACAGTTGGCTATCCTTTGTGAATTCTATAAGACACTTGCAGTCCTTCTTGCTCCAATTTTAGAGAGAGTTTTTCGCAACATCTTCAAAAAGTATTACTCCTAGAATTTATGATATCAGGTAATATAGCCTTGATCTTACAAAAAAAAACTCCACCTCATCACACAGATGAAGTCGAAGAAAAGTAAAAGGCGTGCAGGGATTAATAGGTAGCTGATGGTAAAGGAGATATACGAGGTATGATCAAAAAGTATCCGACTTTTGGTTTTATTGGTCAAACGAACACAGCTATGGGGGCGGGACTTGCTGTGTGGTTGGGAGCATGACTACTGCGCATGCTCATTTTTTTCTACAGCTCCAATACAAGTCAGTCGGCGTCAAGCCATTCATGATTGAACAGGTGCAAGTGAGTGTCGTCAGATTTATTTTCTTTAAAATGTCAGAAAAAGTCGAACAGCAAAAATTGATTGAATGGAACCAAAACTAATATTCACCTTGTCTAAAAGTTTTCTGATCGTGATTCGGTGGTTCTGCATCACCAGGTTCCTCACTTGATCAATGATGGCATCGTTTTTCGATGTTGAGGGCCTCCCTGAGCGTGGTTCACTTTCAACTGACAAGCGGCCATCTTTGAAGCGGTTGTACCACTCCTTTATCTGTGTGGTGCCCATCGCTTCATTTCCAAAACACTTTTTTAATCTTGCAAATTGTTTCCACTTGCGAATCACCAAGATTAAAACAAAATTTTATGCAATAACGCTGTTCGACTTTTTCTGACATTTTAAAGAAAATAAAATCCGACGACACTTACTTGCACCTGTTCAATCATGAATGGCCTGACGACGACTGACTTGTATTGGAGCTGTAGAAAAAATGAGCATGCGCAGTAGTCATGCTCCCAACCACACAGCAAGTCCCGCCGCCATAGCTGTGTTCGTTTGACCAATAAAACCAAAAGTCGGATACTTTTTGATCATACCTCGTATATTTATATTTATATATATTTATATATACTAATAAAAAAGAATTCCGTCCGTTCGTTCGTTTCCCTGTATCTCCCGAACAGTTCATATATATATATATATATATATATATATATATATATATATATATATATATATATATATATATATATATATATATATATATATATATATATATATATATATAAAAAAAAAATAATTCCGTTCGTTCGTTCGTTTCCCTGTATCTCCCGAACAGTTCATATATATATATATATATATAATATTATATATTAGTGTGAGAACACTATTTGAATACAGAACGAAATATAAGAAATGAGAAAGACTATTATACGTATTTTTTGGCTATATTTACTTCATAAGATGATGCTTCCATATTTTATGATTTGAAATTATACATTCTATTTACAAAAAAACAAAATTACTGACTTTTGATCATATTTGTTGGATGTCTGTAGTTTGTTGTATTTCGATTGTTTATTAAAATCAAAGGTTTTTCGATGCGCAATATCCTTCCAAAGATGGAAGGCCGTAATTTGTCGTGGAATCATTACAAAATATTTATGTTAGTATCTCTGCGCATCGACATGAAGCTCCACCAGTCACATGCTCCAACAAAACAATGGCTAGAATTATGCTTTGAAGAGAGAGAGAGAAGAGAAAGAAGGGGGGATCTAAATTCAAAACAATATATATATAAAAAGGGAGACTACTGCCTACTCTATTTTAATATTAGAAAACGTACATTAACTATAGACAACGTAATATGATGGGTTAAAAACACAAGAGCGCACAAGATGATGCCAATATTCCTGGCCAATTTTCATTTGATTAGCTTTTTCATCGACAATTATTCCTTAAATATCGCATCAATTAGAGGGATAATTGAAAAAACATACAAGTAAAAAATGAAGAAGAGTAAATGAAGAATACTATTATAGGTCAGTCTCATTTTCACCCGAAAAATCCTGTATTCAAATAGTGTTCTCACCTCACATATCTCCGAATACTATTTATGTCATTCTGTGAATATTAGTGTGGGGTGCATTTCATAGCTTCCGTTGTTTTTTTTTTGCCTATATGGTTCGATAGAATTGCATCCGATATGATATAAGTAACATTATAGCGTTAAAATTAGTCTATCGAAGCTAGGATCTTATCAATGAGGTAGACCAAAATGACCATCCCCTCTCGGGATTCGAACCTGCGCCCCAAACATTGAGAGTTGAACACACCTTAACACGCACGGCTATCGAGCTCCCTTATTTATGTCATTCTTTGAAAATTAGTGTGTGGTTACATTTCATAGCTTCTGTTTTTATGCCTTGATAAAAATAAAATCTGGCCAAGTTAGAGTTCAGTTTAAAAAAAAAGTGTATGGACTTTTGTAGATACCTATATAATAAACACCTACAACTTTATGAATAGACTTTCTGAGAAAATGTAATAAGCAACATTTTCAACAAGAAAATAAGTTAATAAAAAATCAAAGAAAAAAAATATGGGAGCTACCTATTTCAGTCTTTAAAAGCTTAAAATGATAAAATATAATCACTTACTTTTTACACAAGGTACTAAATTTAGTTATATATTACATTCCTTTCTTTGATTTTTATCAAATATTGGAAGCTCAAAGTATTTTGTATATCTTATCAATAAAGAATAAGGAAAAAACTGAAGGATAAATGATTATTATATGCCTGTAACTATTATATTATAATACGATATGAATAATTATACTATATATATATATATATATATATATATATATATATATATATATATATATATATTACAAAATAACAGCCTTTATATTTAATTAAAACATTATTTTTTAATTATTACATGATTTACATGAAAAAACATCGATATCTGCTGAGTCATGGACATTTACTGGAAACTTTATAATTCTCTCCTTTGAACTATAAGTCAATAGTTAATCAAATATAAGATTAAAGAATAATGTTGTAAAGAAAATATACATATTTTGGTACTATATTGAGTTGCATCTGTGAGGATGTGAGTAAGCCTTTAGCATTCAATTGACTGAATAGAGCTCAAGTCATTTTTTAATGATTAATATTGACCTTAACCTCTTGGAAGGACAGCTGTGCCCTCATCCATGAGAGTTGAAGACGCCTTTCAGCTGACGCACTTCATTATTTTTTTGCCTATTTGTTTTAATTGAATATATATATATATATATTTTGCGTTCAAATATTCCATCGAACTAAACATCAATTTAGTGAGGTTGATCAAAATTGACAGTTTCTTTCTTTTTTATATGTTTGTTGAAGGCTCTATCAATATATATTTTTGTTTATTACTTCTAATATTATCCAAGTTTAATTTATTTGAAAAGTTGAATACTTTATAATGTATAATTATTCATAAATATAATCGAACAAAAAAATATTATGAGATTGTTAATATGTGCGTTTGTTGAAGACTAGAATAAATTAATCAGTTTTTAAGTAACTATAGAAACAAAAAATGAAATTATATGAGCTTCCTTCGGAACAGAAAAACTAGGCTAACTTTTTTTAGTTAAGATTAGGCAATATTATGAATTCAGATAAATCATACCTCACACAAATAAATCTTTAAGCATGAAAATTATGTAAAGAAAACAGATTGATATTCTATTTATTATATTTTAAACTATAAAGACATTCAATTTAGTCATCTCCGTTCACAATTATCCACTTCATACATTAGCTTGTGATGGTGTCCACGTGGAGAAAGGAGAAAAGGCATATAATACATGGAAAATCCAATGATTTGAATACTCCCTACAAAAACCCATAAGTATTGAGAATATTTCCAATGTGCTGATGAAGACTGATAATAAAAGCTACTAAACAACGTAGGAGTTTTCTTATTTTTAAATTTTAAAACAAGAGTCATTAATAAAGCAAGATGATGCTTAGAAGCCAAAATATGTTTCGTTATTTCTTACAACTACCTAAAACGGCCTCTAAAAACTTGCCCATATATTATACAACTAACTCATAAACGACCTCATAACTTAAAACATGTTCCAATCCCTCCCGTGTATTGCCATCATAACCCTTACTAAAGTATTGTCCATGGTAAATCCCCTGTAAAATACTCAAGGCTTGGCAACATTATGTTAAAGTAATCCTCTCCTTTACTTTTCAACCTACCCTTTGATGTTTCCTTAAAGGCTCATAAAGGAAGTAACAAGTTTATTTGCTTCTTCTTCTTTCCTCCCCCTTTCCACTGGCTCAAAATGCCAATGGTAAAAGCATGCGCATTATCATAATGGCCGTCATTCTTTATCTTGTCATTTTTCTTACGTTCAATATTATGAGGGAAATGAGTTGCTTCTTCGTTCCTTTTTGACACAGTTGATTTAAGGAGGAAGTGAGGGAGGAGTAGACACGGCTATGAGATAAAAGTAATGGTGTTATCACTCCAATCCAACGGAATTAATGATAATAACTAAAAGGATGAAGAGATTAGTTGGGTTTGTTTGTTTATAAGTATGAAGAAGAAGAAACCTTTTCTCTTTCTCTCTTCTCTTTTGGCAGGCAAAAAAAAAAAAAAATCTGACTGTAGGTATCCCTATCTTATCAACCATCGTCTCATACAAAGCTTTATAGATATACAACGCATATAATAATGTTGATAAGCTCTTGGGTGGTATGAAAAGTAGTAATACATATTCGACATACTATTAATTCCAGCTAAGAATTGCTTTTGGCACAAGACAAGAATATTTATAGCTTGCTCTTTAAAGGAAATAACCTTTCAAAAGCTGTTGTTTCAGGAGTTTTTTTTCTTACTCTCTCTTTCTCTTGTTTATATATATATTTAGTTTTCACCGATTTTTATATAATAGGGTGTTGGATTTAGCAAAGTTTTTTATTTGAATTTACCATAATTTTTTAACCCATATTTTTTTATGCGGAAAAACGTTTTCATTGATTTATTGATAACGCGCAATAGATTTAGACAAAGCTTTATATTGAGGGCTTTGAGCTATATAATCTATTTGTGTGGGTTGTTGTAACCGAATAATTATAATTCAATTATTTTAGGTCTCTGTCTTGAAAACCTTGGTTGTTTTTTCTTTGATGTTTCTCATCCATGCTTTGTTGGTAAATAAATAGGATATATGTTATTACTTGAAATAAAAAAGATCAATGTGTAATAACGTTTCTGTTATAGTTGTTACAGGTGTCTTGCTACAATGAACCGAAATCTATTCAAATTTTATAAAATCCTTCAGAAAAATGTGATGGATTAAAAACAAGAAAAAATAAATTTGAAATAAATTTATTTTACAAAAAGTTTCAACAGATTGTAGGTAAAAAAGGACTTAAACAATGTCTTTGGACTCTCTAACAAAGAACAAAGAAATATTAATGAAATCAACAAATATATCAAAAACCTAAGTTTTAAACATAAAAACTCCTCTTCTCATTCAAATAGTTATTTTGAAGAAATGTCTTATGAAATATAATTATAACTAATTATATATTATATCTTGCTTCTATCTCATACTTTTAAACATTTCCTTTATTTGCTATAAGAATATATAAATATATGTATTTGTTTTTTTTGCTTTAGAAACTTCAAAATAAAGTTGTAAATTAATTAATGCAATAAAATTGTTGTAAACCATTTAAAAAAATCAGAATGAATTGCTTAGACATTTTGCCTTAACTTGGCACATTCATTTTTTTCTAACTATGTTTATATTTTTTTCAGGTCTTTATTACCTCCGCCGGAGGAGGTATTGTTTTCACTGGCGTTTGTTGGTTTGTTTGTCAGAAGGATTACTCAAAAAGTACTGAACGGATTCGAATGAAACTTTGTGGAGTTGTTGGAAATGCCAAAAGAAACAAGTTATTAAATTTTGGCATCTGTAAGTGCTTTTTAATATGCAAAATGAGCAAAATACTAAATGAAAGGGGTCTCTATTCAGGGAGTAGGAAAGAACAAACGCTAACCAAATATTCATTGACGTATTATTGTTCATATATCAGCTCAGGACTATGTTAACCCAGTGACGTAGCTTAAACTTCTTCCTCTTCCCGTCTCTGAGTGCTTTTTTAATATGCAAAATGAGCTAACAGAGAGGAAAACAATGATTAGAGATAGAAAATCGGGCGTGTGAAAGGGAGAATGTTGAATGGGAATGTTGTGGGGGATCGGCGGAGGTACACACTCTCTGAGTGTATATATGCCTCTAGTTTCAATTGTAACTGTGGATACAAAGTAATATAGGCAGTAGAATTGTGTAAAAATAATAATACATAAATAACATTATAGTTTAGAAACAATATATTTTTTTCCACTTCATGATATTTGTAACATTTAAGTAAAGACAAGTATATATTTAACAGTTTCTCAAAAATATAAACTGCCTTTGCGTTAGCAAACATTAGGAGACAACATTAAATATAGGGTATTCAACCATCGCTCATTATTTTTAACAGTAATCAGTTTGAATGCTTATTTCATTACCTCCTCCGAAGGAGGTATTGTTTTCACTGGCGTTGGTTTGTTGGTTTGTTTGTTTGTTGGTTTGTTTGTCAGCAGAATAACTCAAAAAGTACGGAACGGATTCAGATGAAACTTTGTGGAGTTGTTGCAAATGCCAAAAGGAACAAGTGATTAAATTTTGGCATCTCTGAGTGCAGAATTAAGATGCAAAATGAGTTAAATACTAATAAATATTTCAAGTTAGCCTACTCTGCCAATAGATGTCGCTGTGCTGTGAAATCGGGTGCCGGGAGCGTCTTTATCTCGGAATTTCCGTCGAGGGGAACCCTCCCCCGTCCCTCTGCGCCACCCCAGTGGTGAAAAATCCGCCTCGGAAGGCTCATAAGGACCCCGTGACGGCGGAGGGTTGCACTCTCTGAGTGTATATATGCCTCTAGGTGGATTCCACGAACAGGGTTCCCCTCGTAATTTGCATAGAAAATTAGTTAATTTGCTTCAGATTCAGTCCAAAATGAAACAAATTTTGTCTTTATTACTTTTAACTATCATTAAGAAGGTTCCTCCAGTCTTACGAGAAAAAAAAAGACTAGAAAAACTGGATTTTTACTCTAATATACTCAGTTTTGACTACAGATAAACGGTAATTTTCTATGTAACAAATATGTAACAAGTCACTATTTCACATGCTTGGAGAAAAATTTATGAAATATAAGAACCTTTTATGACTGAAAATATCTACTAGGACATTGGGTAAAGAGGTAGAAAAATAACCACTATGTAGAAATGAATTCAGACTAAAAATGAGAAAATTAAGTGCAAGTATTGAGCCGCCTGTTTTACGAGCAAATTTGGCAGTTTTAAAGGGCCAAGTTAAAAATTGAGATTTTTTACACGAAAAGATCTGTGGCAAGGCTAGTTTTCATCTTGTTGTTAGTATACAATACTAGGTAAACATCGCGCCCAAAAAGACCCAAAGATTCAATGTTTCCCTTTTCAATTTTTTAATCCCAAGTTGTAGACAGTTATAGACTTTTTCCCTTTTTAGACCCAAATTAATTGTCTTCAGTCTGTCTACCTTGTGAAAAAATATTTTGCCGAAGCATTACATGACAGAATCTTAATTATATTTAAAGTATAATGACAATTAGTCTTTCAGAAAATTATTCCTTAAAAAACAATTGATATTGCTACCAAAATGCTTATCATGAGTTATAGACATTTTTCCCTTTTTAGACCTTTTTTGAAAATCGCCTACCCTCGCAATAAATGTAAGAATTAGTGATTCTTTTTAGAAATATGAATGAAAATTTCTCATCTAATATGACCAAAAGCCTCACTACGTCTTTTCAAGTCTTTTTCGTTCACCTCCTGACCTGAGATATGACACCCCAAGGGGGTGGTCAAAACCCCCACAGGTGGTTTAAAAAAAAATATTTTTTTTTCTTAAGTCAATTTTTTATTTTTATTTGTCTACAAAATAATAATAAATATATTTGTGGCTTTCAATCCCTTTTTTTCTTCTTCAAAAAATCATTATTTGCCTGAAAGTGACAGTCTCCGACAGCAGCTAAAACATCCTTTTTGGAAGACAAAATGAACAATAAGGGCATCAGACTGGTTCAAACATCTAATTAGGCATGTTATTTGATATCTCTTCCAAACAAATGGATTTTAGAGAAAAAAAAATCATTTTTTTTTGCCCACAGTGGTCCTGTCCCAATACCCCCTTGTTTATTAATTAATGCCCATTAAGGTTAGCCGAACATATTTTTAGATGTCCCAGACATAATATCACCTGCAGGGAAAACAAAAAGATGATTAGTAAAGTTTCAAAAATAGTGGTTATGGACCACTTAGGGGAACCCTAATTGTGGAATTCACCTCTAGTTAATATTTACTTTTAAACTGTTATATATATTTTTCTCAAATTTAAAGCAATTTTCTGGGAAGAAAAGCATAAATTCAATGATAACTATTTTATTTTAAATAACTTTTTATCCTGGGTGCATGACGTGTATATATTTTATATATATATGTATATCACTTTGTATATATATGTACATTAGGGTGATAACTTTTTTACAACCTCATATTCCTGTGTCATCATATGATGAACTTTTATGAAAGATTAAATAATATCTATTTTTTAAGTTTATTTGATGAAAAAACGTCACGCACAAAATTATTTTAAATAATTTAATTAAGAGCTTTTTGGCCAGTTCTTGAAGTCAAATGAAATATATTCCAGTTTAAACAAAAACTTTTAAGAATGATATTTATACTATTGTATAGCTGTATAAAGGGACAAAAAACAATTGGTCAATGGCAATTGGTCACATTAATGTCATTGGAAAGGACGAATCTCAGGGGGAGGTTGTCCTTGTTGCGGCAGGACTTGTCCAAGTCCTGCATAACTTTGATCGCACGCTCGCAGCATTGGTTGCTTCGGGCAATATTGATGGGCGATTCATCTCTTTTCCAGTGGGTTTCTAAGCATTTGAGACCTTTTGGGTATCCATCCAGAGCAGATGATAGTTCTTCGAAATCCTCATTGCGGAACAATTGGTTGCTAAACCAATGGCCGGCCCATTGGTAAGAAATAAATGAACAGATTTTACGCAGCCTGGTTCGAGTTTCAGGCATCAGAATGAATGCAAGGAGGGCTAGAATGGCACGAGAGTTCCAGCGTGCATTGCTGATGTTAGGAATCTGCTGAAAGTTAACAAAAGGGACCTCATCTTTCTCAGTGAAGTGTCGGAAGACACGAGTAAGGTGATACAGAAATTTCATGTCGTCTCTCCAACCGCCTGTTTCTTTGATCTCAGCTTTCCCATTGATGAAAGCTGCCTTCAATTGGTCATACATGCGCACCAAGTCCTTCACAAAGAAGTACTCAATATCTGGAGATTTGGTTGAGTCGTGGAGCTCATCGTCCATGACAATACGGAGGATGCGATCGAGCACATGGTGCTGACAACTGATAAACTTGGGTCTGTGGCTCCCATTCTTTTCAAACATTTGCTGCAGCCGAATGACAACACCAGACTTCTTCCCGGTGTTGACGCTTGTCGTGTCGGCAATTATCATCAAAATTGATCCCCACAAGTTGAACTCCTGCAAGACATCCTGGAGCCCTTTTGCAATGGTTGCAGCTGTACCGTCCTTCAATTGAAGCACAGTCAATTTGATTTCCTTTGCTTCATTTTTTAGGACCACTGCTTGGTGTTCAATGCCATTGATTTTTTTACCATCGAAGTGCAAGCTCCACTTCTCCTGATGAAGTGTGCTAACCAAGTGCTGCTTCACTTCAGCAGCTCTCCTGTAGAGAGCTTTGTGGATTCCTGGCTGACTTGGGGTCCGGATCTCGATGCCCTCACCTGAAAGCTGACGGCATACCTTTGCTGCTTTATGGGTCGATAGCTTTGAGCTTGTAACAAGTCGCCTTGCAACACCAGTGGGGTTATACTTCCTTGTTCTTGTTGATGGTGCAGCCTCATCCTCCATAGAACTGTCTTCACTAGTGTCACATGAGTCCGTACCTGTTTCAGAAGAATCTAATGCTACTGAACTGGACTCAGTTGCTGAATTGGACACATCCACATCCAATGTATTCCTTCGCTTGGATGGGTGGATGGTCTGGGCACTGGCACGTTTGCCAGTAGAATAACCGACCTGGCCTTTGCTCTGCATTTGCAGTTCGTAGAGGTTCTTATCCTCTTTGCAAAGCCATTGACCTTTCACCTTGGTCACATCGAACAGTTCATCCAATGAATCAAAGTTTTGCTTTTTCCTGCAATGGTCATACTCTTGCAGGAGCTTTTCTAGTTTTGCACGGATGGCTTGATCTGATACAGGCGGGAAGTTCAATGTCGTCCTCCATAAAGCTTTCAGTTCCACAGCAATCAGACCGACCCTCTCTTTCCGTTCTTTTGCGATGGATTCAAGGGATTTGAAACGTCCCATCACGTGGCTTTTCAGGGGCATGCGGCTCCGGTCACTCAGGGGTTCTTCGTGGATTGCCACATTGCCTCTTCTTGATGGTGCTTGGAACTGGACCAAGTTCATTCTCCAGGTTTCCTTGTTCTTCTCTGTGGTAGAGGAACTTTTTTTAAACGGCATGCTGTTCTTTACTAAGCTATACTCCTAGGAACAGAATGTATAAAATAGAAGAATTCAGAACACTGTAGACGGTCAAGCAAAGTGGTAGAATATTATAAAACCTCACGTGAGGTTTGTCCCCTTTAAGCTTCCACCAGCCAGCACATCGTGTTCAACTGGTTTCGGATTATTCAATCCGGTTAATTCATTAAAGACACTTTGTAAATGTTTCCTTATCGTTATCGAATTTAGCCCTTATTTACGTTAAGGGTGAATTTTTCAAAGTGATTTGTGCGTGACCTTTTTTGTTAGTTCAATGAAATAAAGGTCATTTTAGGCAATTATAAGCAAAAGTTCATTCATTTGTGCTACAGGTAATCATTTTTGTGAAAAAAAGTCAAAAAGTTATTACCCTAATGTATATATTAATTTTTAAATTGTTAAATCGTCATCAAACAATATTATCAAGTTGTAAATTTACATTTTTACCATTTTTTAATGACTTTGTTGTATATTTATTTCAGATTCATTTCCTGCTAACATTATAACTATTTACTACGTATTTAATATTCATTCTTGATTCACTTATCACGAATAGTTTTCATATTAAAAAGTAGGTATGTCCTTCAGCTTTTTCATATATTTCGATATTAAATCTGTATTTATATGTTTTTAAGGTTCTTAATACAATCATACATTTCAAAAGTAAATTACACGAATAAAGTTATTATAAAAAGATAAAATTGGCTATAATTAGATCAATCAACATTATTGTTGAAAGTTTTCTTATGTCGTTTCTCAAGTTATTGAGTACTTTTAGAACTGGTATATTACAATGTCAATAAATATAAGAAGAAAGCTACAAAATAAAATTATTATTATGCTTATGTGATTCCTTATCATGTTGAGCAATAATCTATTTTGACGCTCTACCTATTTCTTAAGTGTCTTGTCATGTCAAATAGAATGGAGAAGTAGAGTTGACGTTCAATTGAACAAACAGTTTGATTGACAATCTATTAGTTCTTTTTTTAATGCTGTATATCCGGTGATTCCTATATGTTAATGGTAAATACGTTTTAAAAAGTATTGCTATGGAATATTAAATACTAGCGGATGTTATCCGGCACTACCGGGGATTTTCCAACTTTAAAATAGTCTTTGGAATAGAAAAAAAAATCATATGCATATTTTTAGAGATGTCATCACATGTGATGATTTTCATATTACAATCAGTTCCTTAAAAAACACATCATTGGGTCCTTATTGTAATTCCTTCCTTTTCCATTACGTAAGGCTAGAGGGCATTGTAAAAATAACTTATTTTATAGTAATTTCATAGAGTCCCGAAGTTACGTATGATAACGTTGAATATCGGGGTATTTGTTTGGTCATCATTGATTGGAGAAGGACGGCGTTAGATAGATCTGAAGTGAAAGTGAGACTTTATCTGTTGTCATAGGGAAATATACGTATGGTGGCGTACTATTTTTCATATTAGAAGTAGTTCCTTAAAAAGTTGTCATTGCGTCTGCATTACCATTTTTTCCATTTCTATTCCCAAAGGCTGGGTGTATAAGCATCATAAAAAGAAGAGTTGCTTTTGTAAGTCATTTCATAGAGAATATATATGATATGCATGTAGTGCTAACTATCAGAGTATTTGTTTGATCTCTTTAATGGGAGGAAAACAGCAAAAGAAAACAACTTAACAAATTGTATGTCATAACCTCAATTATATAATAATATTTAATGGCGAATGTTACACAGCACTGCCCGGGACTTTCTAACTTAACATTAGTCTGGAATGGAAAAAATCACACGAATAATAATTTAGTGATGTCATCGCATGTGATTTTTCATATTAATATCAGTTCCTTAAAAAGTCGTCATTGGGTCTTCATTGGCATTTTTTCCTTTTTGTATTCCTTAAGTCTGGGTACTTAAACATCGTCAAAAGAAGTTATTTCTTAATTAATTTCATACGGAACATAGAGTGCCAAAGATTTGTATGGTATCGCTGAATATCAGAGTATTTGTTTGATCTCCATTGATGGGGGAAACAGCAAAATAAATAACATAAGAGAGAGTGCGACTTCATATCTTTATCAAGAAAAGCTGATAGAGATTGACATCACTCTCCATCTCTAAGCATTATTTAAATTTGATTAGCGCGATGTTGCGTATTTTCCACAAAACTTAAATTTAGGGGGAACTACAGGAACAGATAAAACTTATTTTTAAGTATTTATATGGAAAACAAAGATTCCAGTAAACAACGATAACACAAAGCACGTCTTATTACCTTAGAATCACCCACAGAAAGTTTGGTCAAAATATAACTTGGCAATTTAAAAAAAATCCTCAGAAATGTTTTGGTGAATAAAATAAGCATGGCGATGACAAATTTTCCTGGAGTTGACAACCCCATCAAGACACTCCCTGACCTCTAGAAACTATTCACTGAAAATTTGGTAAATATCTAATGAACTGTTCGGCAGATACAAGGAAACGAACGAACGGACGGAATTTTTATTATTATGTAGTATAGATAAAACAAACATGTTAAAGAGATTTGTTCATATTGGAGTTAAGGATCTTTTTCCTACTCCATTCGTTTCTGTAAAATTATACGAACTTATAAGCAAAATATATTTTGGAATCTGCCTATGATATATTTATTATTTTTAAGAATCAAAACCATATTATTTTATTATGCAAATTAAGTGATCCATCGAATTATTTTAATATATTTATGAAATATATTTTAACTTATTTTGTAAATTATCGCCTAAAATTAAAAGGAATAAACAGGTTTAACTAATTTCGTCGAAGATTGAGTTGCTGATATAATATTATTTACATAAGAAGTGGATGGTTAAAAAAATGAACTACAAAATTAGAAATGTTTTATTGAATTTTGAAAGTAAGTGGCATACATAGAAATGTTTACTTCCTCATGAAATTACATATTTTTCGATAGTAACACCACTCTAATTTTCCCATTATCGGAAGGAATATATCATAAATAAAAAATTACCTTCTTTTTCGAATATCTTTAAAAAATAGATCTATTGTACTAATCATAAAATGGCATATCATAAAAAATAGTATTTATAATCTTTATAACATATCTGATAATATAACGTCTTTTTAAATTACATCAGTGAAAGTGAAATCACTTTTTCCGTGTTATTAGTGGATATTATTTTTACTCATTTCTGAATGAAAGAATAAATAATGACTAACAATTACTACTTAATATGTTTATATTTGCTTTTAGATTAAACACTCAACATGATTGTTTATTGCTTTTTTTAAGTATTATTTTTTTTCAACGTATTTAATTACTAAAAACATAAATAAAATAATGATAGCAGGATTCCTCATTGAGTTTGCCTGGAAGATGGAGGAAAATATTTCCGCTAATCAATCAGAAATTCGGAGCACTGCAAGGATTGTAGAATCATGTATGTAGACATCAAACACGCCTTCTATGATTTATGGGGTTCTAAAGATTATCAGACATTTTATCACTTTTAATTATGAGTTTATCACGAATTTCGAAGAGGAAAAAATATGAGGGGCATTGTTCTTTTCGGCGTTGTCAATACCGAACAACACCGTCTGGGCGTCGTAAAACTTAATTGTAAGGCCTACATAGTGAAGAAGCTAATGTGAGGATAGACCATCAAAGAAAGAGATCTCCGATGTATCATGTATCGGCTACTGCTCGGTGGAATTCTTATGGCACGTCATCAAATATTTCCATTTCACCCTTCACACTAAATCCCTAGAAATAATCATGATACTATTCAAAAGTTTGAGAACGACAAATAATATTGTAAACTTATATTTCATATTTCGTTATGCTTCTTCGATATTTATCGCAAGAATTTTATGCTAAGAAATTAGTTGATATGTACTTCGTTTTAATATTTTTATACGGAAAATAATTTCCAAATGTAATGTGTATAGGAGACAGATGACACAAGACGTCCTATTCTACAACTTTTCCAGTGACCTTGGAGGTCATCTAAAACAATAGTCAAAGTAACGCCAAAAAGAAGAAAGTGTATGTGATTAAAATATCTTTTGGGAAGATATTTTTATATATTTATTAATAAAATTTAGTAAAAATTCCTAATTTTATCGAAGACTTTACTAAAATCGATTGCAATAATAGTTTCTAATATTGTCTTTGACAAGTGGAGTCAATGGCAGTCCAAATATTTCTTGATATATCCGAGAAATTTTTCTCTTTAGGAATCTCTTTTGCTCATTCCCAAGTTTAAAACCGATTTTATTATAGAGCAAAAATACTAACCAATATTCGGTATGCCTCATTCATTATTGGCAAAGGTTATTAGTTGCTAACCACGTTTCCGCTGTCTATGGCAGTCCTGATATTTCTTCATATATCCGAGATATTTTCTCTTAAGGAATCTCTTTTGCTCGTTCCCAAGTTTTAAGTGTGTTCTTTTTGTCGTGCTAAAATGCCTGCCAATATTCGGTATGATTCATTTATTATTCTCAAAGGCCATCAGTGGCTAACCACGTTTCTGCTATTTTCTTGGGGATCAGTGAGCTTCTGCCATGATTAAAAGGCGCCTTTAGTTTCCATTTCCCGGCCACTTGTGCATATGATTTAAATTGTTACTTTGAGTAAAAAAAGAACCAGACATTGAATGTTTCAGTCCAGGGAAACCAATTCTTAAACACCCGAGAATCATTTAGTAAATATCATTAAATTTTATTTAAATTAAAGTAAATGTTCCGTCTCTATTTATTCTTTTGAACGCTTGGTCATTTTACCATAAAATAAATGTAATTTTTTGGGCCCTTCTGAGAACATTTTCAACTTAAACTAGTCTCCGCCCCCAATAATATGACCATGTAATTTCCAAAAACACCCATACCATTTTTGTAGCTCAATAAACAAAAAAGTTATGATTTTGTCTAAAAGTTGAAAATCGAAAACAAAAAATCAAATTTCAAAAAATCATGACTTGATTGAGCAAAATGGTTTTTAATTTAGTTATCAGGGACCCATTACGTATTCAAATCAGTTGATATATCCCAAGAACTATTTCACTGTTCCCCAGTGTTATACTTGAAGTAAACATTTATTTGGATGAGAGTTCTTCTGAAGACTGAAATTGAGATCTCCTACTAGATCCCTAGGAGAGAAACATCTACAAGGCAATTAGGAATTGATTTAAAAAATGTGTTTATGATACTGAATCAAAAGTTATTAGATGTAATATGAATATGAAATACACAGTAAAATGGGGTGGAATATAAACATGAAGAGACATAAAAAGTCCTAAATATCTTAAAGGCAGACGATGTTAGGATATAGCGCCGGGGTCTTTTCATCAGAGCCTTATAAGTAAAGTTACGTTGTAAGAGCTGTCTTTGTAGCAGCTGACTCAAGGCAGGCTCAAAATATTCCAAATTTATCGAGGGAGTTGTAAATAAATAGTCATTTGCAATAATTTTTGGAAGTATAAAAGCAAAATAAACTTTAAAGATCTACTTAAAAACATAAATATGCTCCTTGTAGTGATGTGGATTGTACAAATCGCTCAGGAGTCCGAGGAATTTATCTCTTTTATTTCCCATGGAACAATCCCCCAATAAATGAAAGGTTTTTTCATAGATTCCGATTTATTTATGCTAATAATAACATAACGACAAAAATCATCATTTTCATTCCATGCGTTGTTTTGTGCCTAAGTGTTCTTTCACAAAGTGACACTCCAATCTATTGTCATAACTTTTCTTATAGGGCTCTGCTTTTCATCGTGGTATGTCTCGTTCTTAGGTTTTTCACCTTAGTATTTAAGGACACAATTGATTTTAAACCTTTATGTTATGCTTAGAGGCACAGTTTATTAAAGGCGAATCTATATTGTAATCTTTGGTTGTTTTGTCATCGAGTCCGATAATTTTAGTTTCGGGCTTATATCTTTAAATATTTGAGTGGGACCAAGTACAACTATTCTTAATGTTTGATAATTCAAATGTGATAAGGATGTCCTTCGTCCTTCTCCGTTACCTTTAATAATCCTTATCCTCTTTTGGGGGAGTTGTTTGGTTCGGATATCTCTACAGGTCCATTGTTAGGGTCATTAATCTCTTCCGGCTCCGGATTATCATCAGGAATGATTTCAGACGACACATTGTTAGGATTATTAATCCCTTCATCTCCTGTCATGAGTTTATGGGTTCCTGGGATACTTCTTTCTAACTATGAAGCGCGTCATATTCGGGTTATCTCTATCACTAATTTTAGAGGGAATATCTAAAACATTGATAATTGTATGAAGTTATATCATCGACTGATTACCTATGTTCAAAATTATCGTCTCATTTGCGTTAATCAAATCATTACCTGTTTCTTTACGAATGAAATAGATTAAGTAGAATGTATATTTACTATGACATAAACACCCTTCTAGTGAAAGTATATTTTTATAACAAAAGCTTTAATATTTCTCTTCAATTACTCAAATCCGGATAAAGTAAACTGAAAAGTTAGGTGTGAACCCTTGGAAATATATATTTCGAGTTAGAAATGAAATATGAATGAATGAAGAAGGAGGAAAACCTCCATATTTATACATAAAATATTATATTCCAAGATGGGCATTCTCAATCCGAAGGATTGGTAACATATTACGCTCACGATGTTCCCGTCAAAACACACATGAATAATACAATAATTTAAAATAAAACTCCCTGTGTAGGAAGGGAAAAATGAATAAGGAATGTCCTCTCGTTGCTACGCACGAGGGATAGAAAAAAACTCAATCTCTTTTTTGAGTGGGAGAAAACTATGCATGCTTCAATCTAATTCATGATTTTCAGCATGTTCGGATATGTAACGGAACCAGATTCCTAAGAGATCATTGATTATTCTTAAGAAACTTTTTCTCATTTATATCCTTATATCCTAAAACTGAGATGTCTCAATGGCGTAAATCACAGACAGTGGAGACATTATAAAAGCCCTAAATATTCATCCCAGGTAACTACACTTAATTGCAGGTCCAATTATTCTCCACAATTTAGGATTCATTTTTCCTGTTTCTTTTGCCCCGCATCTTCATGAGGGGAATGCACTGTTACGTTTTTTCATAGATATTGGAATTTACATCATCATCTTTTGTAGTGCACTGATGCCTAGACAGTTACTTTTATCCCATCGTCACTAGATTAGAGCCATCATTAAAATTAAAGTATCCTCTTTATGCGGGAGGATCTATCAAAAAGAGAGATAGCTCCTGGGCACGTATGAACTCCTTAAAGACAAATGGATTCAGTTTCAGAGTTACAAGGTTACCTATCTCTTGAACAGTTAGTAACTTCATTGCGCAACTTCCATTGATCGCTGATAAATCAATTTTTTATGCCTTATAGGCCAGATCCTTTTTAGTGTAATAACAAAAGAAATATGGTGTTCAACATATCGGATCTGCAAAATAATACTAAGGGACATTCATTGTACTTTTTCAGATCCCTCAACTATTTCCCTCTATCAACAATTGTAGGTTTGAGCAAATCATGAGGAATTGACAATATATATTTTACTGTTTTCAGCTACGTGAGAAAAAATGTGATTAAATTAATAAATGGATTGCGATTCCTGAAGAGCTTTAAAATTTACAAATAATTATCTCGAGTGTTTTTTTAGATGACACCGGGAATGTTGACACTAGAAGCCTTGCCGACACAATTAATGGCCAGTCCGGTATTACAATCCAATAATTAGTGTCTACTTAAGTATGCTTAGAAATCAATGGTGAATAATGAAAGTAAGTCTAATATTAGGGAGTAAGGAGAGAGCAAACCTAGGAAAGAGCCATGACGTCATACTATTTGTTCATTGATTTAGGATTATGTCACTGGACTTTTGAAATTCTTCTCTTCTCCGTCATACTCTTAATATAGCATTACACAAAAACTAACGAAAATTGTATGTAATAAATTCAAGGAATTCAATTAATAGAGACACTATTTGTCGTTCCTCTGCTGTTTAATCAAGCCATTTATGATCTTCGCAACCACAAAAAGTGTTATATTTATAATTTTTGAGATCCAACTTTTAAATTTGCCGTCAAATACTATAATTTTATAATAATGTGGCGGTCAGATACTTGGATGTTGCAACGATGTATAATGAGCTTAGATCTGTAAACAAGGAGTGAGAGAAATAAATAACTTGAGCTTTAGTTTCTTAAATTATAAGCAACTTCGTTTAATTTATTTGATGTTAATATTAAGAGGATGATGGGAAGACAAATGAGTTTTACGCCAAGTGACGTAATCCTGCGTTGATAAATGAAAGTAGACTTCACAACTATTTTATACGTTTGTTCTTTCCCTACTCCCTGAATAGAGACACAATTCATTATATTATTCATAATTAGATGTATATGTAGACGGAGGCTTCGCCACTGCATAAAAAGAAACAAGTAGGTTGCACGATAAACAATCATTGTCATTGAGGTCTACATTAAGCATGGAATTCCGAGCACAGTAATAAATAATAATGAATCAACAAATCTCATCAGTCATTCTTAATGGAGCCGCAAGTGGGCTTGAAGATCCTCAACGAATTGACTTCAGTAGAGAAAGAATATGTAATAGATCCATAGGAAGAAGCGAACTCATTCTACCTATCGTGCAGAAATGGAGGAGATACGCCAAAAACTTATTTGTAAGACGATCCCCGGGTCTGGAATGGATTCTGTTCTCTGAAATTCCTCAGTCCCTGGAAAGTTCCTGAAGAATGAAGTCTATTTACATCTTTAGCATCTTCTTTCGTCTCGGAATACCAGCTCTTCCCAAAGAATGAATAGAAAAGGAATGGCGATTGGAAATAATTTATTGGACTCGAATACTTTCAGGAATGAAAATGCCTCCGGATATGGATACTGTTTGGATTATGACCCTGTCCAGGACACATAAAAAATTGCATGTGACGTAGACTTTACCCCAACACACTTCCTTAAATGAATTTGTAAAGTGAAGATTTTCATTGAGGTTAAACTTTTTAATTTGTTTGTATTTGTTAAAAAAACCATTACATTTTCCTCTTTTAATTTTATAGTGAGAGCCTGTCCTAAATGAAGAATGTTAGTCCTCTCTTTACAACATGAGACCATGAATTATTTCATCGGTGGAATTCTTCTACGAGAAAACATAGAAGACAGAAAAACGATGAACTTAGTTTCAAAAAAATCCCTGTAGGAACTATCCTCATGCACATTGTTAGTAAGGAGCGGTACGGATCTCTAAAAATCGGATAAAAAACGGAATGGATCCATATATATATATAATATTCATTAATTTATCAATTTGCTGGAGATGAAAACGACATAGAAGTAGAAA
Source organism: Caligus rogercresseyi (assembly GCA_013387185.1). NCBI lineage: Eukaryota > Metazoa > Arthropoda > Copepoda > Siphonostomatoida > Caligidae > Caligus > Caligus rogercresseyi. The sequence continues at coordinate 16,369,117 of CP045897.1, read as the reverse complement.
CTGAGAAAGAAATGGAGGTATCTTCCTGTCAGAACTACGTTATCGTCACGAATAGTAATATCCCAATTTCAGGGGTACTTCTTACGGAGGATCAGTCCTGGGAGTGAGGAAACAGGATTCAAGAGGTCCGCGAGAAACCCAAAAAACTCCAACTCGTGCATTTAAATTCCGAAGCCATTTGAATGATAGGACTCGATCCCAATCATCTATAAGAATCAGAGAAGTGAGGGACAAATCGCTGAACAAGGACAATAACCCCAAGAAAATTCATAAGAATTAAAATATGTCATCACCAATGAAAAACGTTCTACACTAAAAATTTGCTCAAAAATATAATTATTTTAGGCAAATATTTCAACAAAACATAATGAAACTCTTTCATCAAATTATTTTCAGACAAAAATCACTAACTTTTCTGCAAATAGCATTCCTAATGAAATAAAATCGAATATGGGCCTCAAGAGGATAATTTCTCTCAACACGAGAGGTGGCTTGGACAGAAAACGACGTCATTCTCTTTTAAACTCTGCTTTCTCACTAAGCCCTGACATAGTTTGCCTCCAGGATATAAAACGAGGAGGGTTCTTCGTCTTGTCCCACCGATTGTTTGATTTGTCAGCCCGGGCGCTATCGTGCGTTTTTCACAGGAAAAAATTATAGAAGAGGAGTTCTCACCTTCATACGACAAAGATAAAAACAGTTGAATGTTTTGAAGATTATTTCAGTACAAAGTGATTGGCAAACTATACGTATCGACAAGCAGCATGAGCTTTTGTATCATTAACGCCTAGGACCAAGTAACATTGTCCTCAGTTTTCCTTTCTATGATGGATTCCGAGCCCTTCAGAAATCTTCTTTTGATCGCCGATGATAATTATCATCAGCGATCTTAATGTTGACATTGAAAAAAATAATGGGAATTACCCTATTGTCATTTTCTTAACATCTTATGACAAATTAAATTGCTTGACGGCACAAGGAGAAATTATCCTCAACCATGTTTTTCATGGAAGAATGGGTCTCAATCTTCGCGAATTGACCACGTTTTGGTCTCACCATCAGTGTTCAGAAAATTAGAGGGACCAACTATAAGCCTGAGCCATTCTCAGATAATTTCACCTTTGGAGGTCGAGATGGATTTTTCCCATTGTTAAAACGTCCTTCAAAGTGCCTTAA
>CP045897.1:16275331-16367841 GCA_013387185.1 Caligus rogercresseyi | reverse complement strand
TTTTCGATAATAAGAGGGATTTTCCATCTATCCCCATTATTTGTATTTAGTAAAGAGAAATCTATGTTGTTTTTACAATAATTTATTTTGACTGGTTTTTAGTCACCTGAATGTGCATTTGGGTAATATTGTGTTTCATAGTTGTAAGTTAAAAAGTCCAAATTGTGTGCTCGACTTTCATTGTTGAAGGTCGTAGGTTTATTCCTGAAGAGAGATTGCCAATACTGATGAATCTCATTGAAAAGATGTTAGGTTTTAATTGACTAATTAAATACTATTGTGTTATCTGATCTACTCGAATGTAATTTCATAGAGCCAAAGCTTTGCAAAGGGGCAACACAAAAATAGAACGTTATATTCTTTTCTTGATATAATTGACTTTAATACGTTTCGAAATTCTTATGAATAGTGTTTTTTAATTGCGTTTAAGACAGCTTATGCATCACCCACAAATGCATCAAAACAAATACTTTATTTGAATTTTAAGCAAAAAATAATAAATATTAGTCTGTTTTATCGCGACATGAATAAGTCTGAGACCTTTCTCTAATTTGACAATAGTGAGTACGTATTGATCAGGGTGTAGTCGTTCACGTATGAATTTTATTTATATATACTATATACTCTGACACATATCAATTGTGAATTTCACCACCTTTGATCTCAATGACGGCCTTCACTCGGCGACGTAGGACTGACACTCAGTGATGATGTATGACCTCTTCATGGTCCTCCATTTCTTCTGAACCGAGGTCTTCAAATCTTCAATGTTTTTGTTGGGAATGGAGCAGGCGTGGTGCTAATATGCCATCAGATACTGAAGTGAGCAGGATCAGGTCAGGGCTCTGTGAAGACCACAATGTTTTTGGCCAGAATATTATGTTAGCCTCCATTCAGTTCTGCACGGTCTTACTCGTGTGTGCTGGAACACGTATGATGACTTCCCCGACTCTTCGTTTTCTTGGAGACCTATGGGAGTACCTTTGTCTTCCAAAGCCCCAAGTAGTCAGCGGCCTTGAGCCTGTAACCGATCGTTAACCAAATTGGCGGCATCTTGCCCCCTGTTGATGCTACGATGGCACAAAATCATTACAGAGAAAGGATGTTTGATCTTGGAGATGCTCCGGATGGCTTTGGATTCGTCTCCGAAGCAGATGGCCGGTCAGTTTGCTTGTTGCATACGGGATCAGCTGAAAAGTCTTTTCGTCAGAGAAGAAGTCGGAGAGAATACTTCCGCCACGATCCAAATGGAGGTCTTTATGACGTTGAGTCAACAGTGGCCGTTCGAACCTTTTCATGACTGTCCACCTGCTACTTTAACCGCCTTGGACACGGTCTTTGCGAGCTCAGACATCCTCATCGTGGGCGTAGCCTCAAAGGCTGCTTGACTTGCTCAAGTCGAATTTTGACTTGTCTACCGAGCGAGGTTTGTCTTTGAAGTCACCTCCGTTAGCCAAACGCTTCCCTACTCTACAGACTGTGTCCTTATTGACTTTGAGCTCATTGATGATGCTGCTGGTGGTATGTCCGGCGCGGATAAGTGTGGCAATCTCGACTTTTTTTCGTTTCCATCTAGGCAAAGAAGTGACTACTTTTGAAAATAAACACATCAAACGAAAGGAAAAATCTAAGATATTATTATGGTGTGCGCAAGAATCACGTTTTGAGATCACAAAACCTCAAAAAAACTTTTTCAAATTAGTCCCAAGACTATTTCATGACCCAGTATATGATATGATTGGTTTTTACTCTAGTGAAAAATTAAAATTGGTGGTTGTAGAGTGTTTTAAAGTGATCTGTTCACATCGTGGGATCCCTAACATCTCCGGACAAACTCTGAACGACCTCAACGGACCAAAAGTTCGACGACTGCCATGCCAGAAGCATTAATTCTTGGTCCAGGAGTAGAACATAAGAGGGTTTTTCTTTTTTTGTTCCTCTCTGTGTATTTTCTGCTCTTCTTCTTCTCTTACGAACGTGTGCATATTACCTAGATAAGATGGGAAGCGAAGGAAGAATAGCCCCTCCAGAAATGAGGAATCTTTTCTGGATGAGCTGTTTTCATTATATCCGAATGGGGAAGATGATCTATTTCCAATGATTTAAAACTATGACCTATATGGAATAATGGAAAGCACATCATTAATAATTAAGGATCTATCCCTTTTACGTACAGCTTGAAACTATGGCGGAGAGAGTGGCTTCTTTAGAAAAGCCATTTCAACCCTCTCAAAAAAGCATGAAAAGATGGAAGGGACCATGGCAGATAGGATGGCTTCTATAGAATCAACATTTCAACTATTAAAGAAAGCAAATTAAGATGGAAGAGGACTTGGTTAAGGAATCCATGGTGAGGGATGCCCCCATGCCTGATCAAACAGAATCCAGTCCGACGGCATCAACAATAGGACAAGACCAAACGTCCATGAAAAAAAGAGAAGAAGAAAAACTATGCCCCTCGATGTGGGGAAAGAAACCTGCCCTCATAACTGTAAAAGAGTACACCTGCCCCTCTGCAGTAAAGTAGTGTGCTATGGCAACACATATGCCAGAAAGGAGTGCAGTATGTGGCACGGACACATCCGTGCAGCAGCCCGTGTGGAACGAAAGAGGGAAAGAGAGGAGGAGCAGAAACGGCAATTTAGGCTTGGCTCAAGCAGAAAATCTCTTCCTCGGGGAAACGGGGGCGCCCGAGGAACATTCAGCCCCCAAAACAAGCCAAAAAAGTACCAGGAACCTGGAAAATGGGAAAACCTTCCATTGCGGTCCGAGATTGCACTGCTTCGGTCGAAGCAGCAGCAAAAATCGATCCAGATGACCACGCCCTCCATACTTACGCAAATATCGCGGCGCCTGTGCCACGGGCCCCCGTGCTGCAACCTCCCGTACTGTGCATCAAAACGTTGCCGTCCTTCTTGGACAAATCGCCAGGCAAATGGCGGACCTGGCAGCAAGTCTCCAAGACTGAAGGTCTGCACCTGGAACGTCGCAGGGCTCAGCGGCACCAAAAGCTCCACCTCTCCTGCCTGCTCGACAAACAGGTCATCGACGCGGTCGTAATTACTGAGACCGAAATGGCCCCCTCGGTTGGCAATTTCAAAACAAATGGGTATGTCTCGTTTGGGCCTCTTGGAGTTGGAAAGAGGAGGATAGTCACTCTCGTAAAACCGACCTGGCAATGCGTTCCAACGCCAAGCTACGGCCCGACCTCATGTCCTTGGATGTTCAAACGGTGTGGATTGAGCTGACTCTCCCCACTTATAGTGTCCTTGTCGGCGGCGTCTACAGGAAATGGAACTCTTCCGACCCCGGATCTGTGCTCACCGAGAGAGATCGCCTCGATGTCATCCTTGACCAAGCTAAATCCGCGACTGGAACGTCAAAGCGTGTCCTTCATTCTTCGGTGACTTCAATTTCGACACCTGAGGCACAACGACAGGAGCTACTCGCGGAGGAGCCTTCTGCAGATCCTTAGCGACGGCCTGAAGGATGTGAGTCTCAACTACGCGACCACGAAGGCCACCTGGAAGTCTTATGTTAAGTTTGAAGGTGAGCACCGAACATCTTGCCTCGACCACGTCTACTCCGCCGGATTAGACTGCAGCGTAAAGGTTTTAGAGGACGCCACTTCCGATCACCGCCCCGTTCTCGCCAATATTTTGGTCCCAAGTGAGAGGAGCGGGACCAGATCAATCAAACGACGAAATTTTAAAGCTATCCGGTAAAGTGAACTAGAGACTGCCCTCCAAAAATGCCCGTGGACGTCTATCTATACCATTGAGGATGTCGAAAAAGTTCACCAATTCCTCCTCGATGGCATCACGGGTGCCCTCGACGAGGTTGCCCCTATCAAGACCATCAAAGTTAAGACAGGTACAAATCTATATCTAGCGCCGGACACACTCAAGCTCATGAGAGAGAGAGAGACAAAGCCACAGGTAGTGGTACCGGCGCATTCGCAACCAAGTCTCATCTATGGTAAAACGCACAGCGTGCGCACGAACATCAATAAGTTACACAGGGGCCACAACGATCCCAAGGTCCTCTGGCGCCTCGCAAATGAGGCTATTGGCAATTCAAGTTCTCCCCTCCCAGCTTCTGTCGAGGTGGGCGGAATCCCCACGGTAAACAATGCAGAGACCGCAACTGCAATGAACGAATTTTATATTAGGAAAGTAAAAAAACTCCGGAAGGCCTTCCCCCCTCACAGCCCCCTTCGTTGTCGTGGCCCAATTGTCAGCACCGTTCTCCTTCTCCTTTGCGGGGGCCGGAAAGATTGCAAGGGTCGTCAAAGGGATGAAGGCAACTGAGGTTCTGGTTGTCGACGGGATACCTGTCTCTGTTCTCAAGAAAGGCATTGAAGTGCTTGCCGGGCCAATCGCTCATCTTGTGAATAGATCGCTGGCGTCAAGAACCGTCCCGACCACAATCAAGATGTCCAATGTGCTACCCATTTTCAAGGACAAGGGCAAGTCTGCGACTGACCCCGCATCGTACAGGCCAATTTGCATCCTCCCGGCTCTGTCCAAGGTCCTGAAGACCATCGTAAAATCTGACCTTCCCAGTTTGGATTCAGGATAAGCCGCTCGACATAGCCGCGCTAGCCACCGCACATGCAAAGTGGCTGGAGGCCGAGCAGAGGGAAAGGTTGTCGGTGTCCTCGGACTTGACCTCTCTACTGCCTTCAACACTGTCAACTAGCTGCAGCTTTTGCCAAAGCTGGAGAAGCTTGGGATTGCTGGTACACAGCTTAAGTGGTTCCACTCATACCTCACTGGCGGGTACCAGTATGTAGTGTGGAACGGCACCGAATCTGTCTTTGTACCCGTCGAGTACGGAGTGAGACAAGGCTCCATTCTTGGACCCATTCTTTACCTTGTCCTGGTCGCGGACGTCACCTCCTGCGTTGGGGTCGGTAATGAAGATAATTGTGGTTACGCGGACGACTTCTTCCTGTGGGCCGTTGGTGACTCCCTTGAGGGAGTCGGGTCCCTTTTGGAGTCAAGGGCGGACGCTTTCTCCAGATTCGCGGGGGGGAACGGTCTTGTCCTTAACGCCACAAAGACTCAGCTCATGATCGGGGCAACGCCAAAAAAAAGGATTTTGCGGTCTTCACCGTCAACGTTGGGGGCGTTGAGGTGCATCCATCTTACGAAATTGAGTTTCTTGGGGTAAAATTTGACACCGGCTTCACAACAGCACCCCACAACATCAACGTCTCGCAAAGGCAGCAGCAAAACGGGCGGCACTCATCTCGAGGTTAGCCGTGCACTTACCAAGAGGAAAATATCTACGGCAGCTGGCCAAGGGATTGATGATTGTTAATATATCTTATGCTGTGACAATTCCTAGATTCGATAGTGAGTGCAAGGGCCAAATGCCGTGCACAGGGCTGTACAAGTCGCCATAAATGACGCCGCCAGGAGCATCGTTGGATGTAGAAGACGGGATCACATCCACATCGGGGATCTCCTTGAGAGAGCAGGCCTTCCCTCCCTCAACGAGGTGGCCGCCAATGCGCTGGCCATGGAGACCTGGAAATGCTTTTACTCCAACGACGGAGGCGACGGTGCCAAGAACCTGGTTAGTGATTTCGTCTTCCCCATCCTGAGGAGGCCCATGAGGTCCACGACTCCAGTGACGTACCCACTTTGGAGGGAGACAGCTACTTTTGCATGCCACGCAATATCAGTGTGGAACTTGTCTTAGGCCTTTAGGTCGGCCACTACCCTCCACACTGCCAGGACCGCAGCTAGGGCCATTGGACGCAGCCTCCCCATATAATCCATTCTGCATGGGCTTTTTTTTAAATATAATTTTATAGTTTTTATTATTTTTTTTAGACTAGTTATCTCCGCCGAAGGAGGTATTGTTTTCACTGGCGTTTGTTGGTTTGTTTATTTGTTTGTCAGCAGGATAACTCAAAAAGTACTGAACGGATTCGAATGAAACTTTGTGCAGTTGTTGGAAATGCCAAAAGAAACAAGTATTAAATTTTGCATCTCTAAGTGCTTTTTTAATATGCAAAATGAGCAAAATACTACATGAAATGGGGTCTCTATTCAGGGAGTAAGAAAGAACAAACGCTAAAAATATATTCATTGACGTATTATTGTTCATATATCAGCTCAGGACTATGTTAACCCAGTGACGTAGCTTAAACTACTTCCTCTTCCCGTCTCTGAGTGCTTTTTTAATATGCAAAATGAGCTAACAGAGAGGAAACAATGATTAGAGATAGAAAATCGGGCGTGTGAAAGGGAGAATGTTTGAATGGGAATGTTGTGGGGATCGGCGGAGGTACACACTCTCTGAGTGTATATATGCCTCTAGTTTTCACTGGCGTTGGTTTGTGGTTTGTTTGTCAGCAGGATAACTCAAAAAGTACTGAACGGATTCAGATGAAACTTTGTCGAGTGGTTGTAAATGCCAAAAGAAATAAGTGATTAAATTTTGACATCTCTGAGTGCAGAATTAAGATGCAAAATGAGCTAAATACTAATAAATATTTCAAGTTAGCCTACTCTGCCAATAGATGTCGCTGTACTGTGAAATCGGGTGCCGGGAGCGTCTCCATCTCGGAATTTCCGTCGAGGGGAACCCTCCCCCGTCCCTCTCCCCCGCCCCAGTCTTGAAAAATCCGCCTCGGAAAGCTCATAAGGACCCCGTGACGGCGAAGGTTTGCACTCTCTGAGTGTATATATGCCTCTAGTTACTAATGTAACTAATGTGCCCCATGGCAAATATATACTCGATTACACACACCTTAGCCTTAAAATAATTGGACAATTAACTTTCTAACAATCTAATTATATATTCAATTATAACCAATTATCATGACACTACAGCATCACACCTTCACATGTCAACATTTTTTCCACGCATGTAGTTGTACAGACATAATTTTTTTATATGTGTTTTGTTTGCCTTATTTAATTAAGCTTACAAATAAATGCCACACAAAAAATATTAGTAGTCTTAAGAAATGCTTGAAATTAGACGATTACATTCCTACATTTAGTTCATAACATTTTGATATCTTTAAGGCTTTTTTTAAGTCAAATTATAAATGAAACAAAAAAGGAGTATCACAATTATACACAGAGGGAATAGATAAAAAATTGCTCAATCATTTATTTAAATACTATTTATTATATGAAATTAATAATGGGGAAATAATAAATATTTGAATAAAGTAGCCTACGAAATTATTATGTCAAGTCCAAGTATTTTAAGTAAAAGTTTTACAGAAATAGTGTCTTCTGCTCAGTAATGTTGCAGTTAGAGATCAAATATGACCATACTTTCACTATATGAAATGATTAGAAAACAAATGACCTCACAATGAAGAAAAAAGGAAGAGGTAATTCAGAGAACGATTTATTGGTCTCCCGAAAACTAATTTGAGGCCCTTTATGCTTTTCAAGTGAGAAAGCTAGGATACAATTACATAAGCTCTCAATAATAGGTGTTGCAGGAAACTAAAAATTAATATAGCATATTATTTTTATTGCTAAATATAATTAGCTTGGCATAAACACGTGTTATTGATATGAGTTTAATTGCTGCTAATAAATTAACCATTCATTACATAATAGAGAAAACGAATTTTTGTTATTTGAAAGAAAAAAGTTATATTATAAAGAGTATTATAATATATGGTGCTTGATTTTATTACTTCCGCCGAAGGAGGTATTGTTTTCACTGACGTTGGTTTGTTGGTTTGTTTGTTTGTCAGCAGGATAACTCAAAAAGTGCGGAACGGATTCGGATGAAACTTAGTGGAGTTGTTGGAAATGCCAAAAGAAACAAATGATTAAATTTTGGTATCTCTGAGTGCTTCCTTAAGGTACAAAATGAGCTAAATACTACTAAATATTTCAAGTTAGCCTACTCTGCCAATAGATATCGCTGTGCTGTGCTCTCCTCTTTGATGACGTCGGTTTCTTTTTCTTTCCATGTAGCTCTAGAGTGTAAACAATGATATGTTTGACATCTGCCCTGGCTTTTTCTCCTAAATAATTTTTTGGAGTGAGGGTTTTTCCTCCTTTTTTCGGCCCGGAAATCGCAGGAATCAATGGGTAAGCCTCCTAGGGACTGCCTGTGAAGGTCCTGTCCCCCCCCCCCCGTGGAGCCCCTCGCCTGCTCTGGCGGGTCTTCCCCCATCTCCGCCTCGTCCCTCTCCGTGAGTTTTTTTATCTCCCCCAGGAAATCGAGTGCCGGGAGCGTCTTCCTCTCAGAATTTCCGTCGAGGGGAACCCTTCCCCGTCCCTCTACGCCGCCCCAGTCGTGAAAAATCTGCCTCGGAAGGCTCATAAGGACCCTGTGACGTCATTGGGACAACCTGGAGGGGATCGGCGGAGGATTGCACTCTCTGAGTGTATACATGCCTCTAGTTATTATGATATTGAAAAATGGGAGTATATTCTAAGCCGAATTTTTCAAAAATATGAAATCCTTCACAAATACATCTTATTTTGTACTTGCGAGGTTTTTCGAACGTCGTATAAATAATTTATGTAGTATGTTTATTTGAACTTTTCTTGACTGAGGACGAGTGGAGATTCTGGGCTGTTAATATTAAAAGAAATTTGCAGTTAAAAGAAAGTGTCTGTCCGAACAACGAATCTTTATGGGCCCCGATGAACTATTTAGAATTGTGAAGAGCATTGATATGTCATGGGACAATATGGTATTATCATGGGAGTCTGCCATGAGTGGAGTCTTCGATTTATTAAAGGAGCATGAACCACTGAACTTTAATAAAATCATAGGAAGTTCTGAGAAATTTTTCAACTATGATAATCTCACATCAAGGGGTCAAGTCTCGCAGCTACAGGGAAAATATATCCCTCAAACTTTTTTACTGGCATCGAAAAATTTATTTAAAAAAATCACATTCTGTTTCCCTATATGGCCCATTTACAACCTTTTATATTGCACTGGAGGCACTCCCCAAAATAGAATTAAAAATAGCATGACCTGAAGGCACATGACGCCAGGACCCTTGTGAAAAAAGAATGGTAAGACTCGCTGTAGAGGACCAGGGTCTCCTCGACTGTGGATGGAAGACAGTAAGGAAAAATCCATTTATCAATTCTAATAAAACGTGGGTGAGGTATTGGCTTGCTACGTCAAGCCTTTTCACTAACAAATCGAAGGAAAAAGTTGAAGAAACAGCTCTGCTCTTTTTGCAATAATAACACAGAAACCTCGGAGCATCTTTTCTACGAGTGCAGCGCAGTGAAGTCCATTAGGAAAATAGTGAAACTTTGATGCTGGGGGAGTTTAGTCTTTTCCTGAAGAAGAAAGATTGGCTGCTTGCAGTTCATCCGGAGAGTAAATGCGCTTTCCAAGCAGACGCCGTCCTCACCAAAGTCATCTGTATGATTTACGCCGCGAGATGCAGGAACCGCCCCGTGCCCATGAATATGGCTTCAATCATTTACAGGGAGGTGGAAGTCCTTGTCCAAGTCCACGTTCCAAAGTGAGCTTTACCCAAGGAGAATATATAAAGGTGTGTCAACAACGAACTCTCTAAGGCAGGCAGGTTGGCGTTAGCTGACTCAGCTGTTGTTTTCAACAATGACGTCATCGTCATTGTTGAAATTTGCATATTATTATTCATTCATATAAAAAGGAATTATTTAAAAGGAACCATTCATTGCTATCAATTATTGAAAAATGCCTCCTCGACGGAGGATGTGCACTCCATGGGCTCCATTCACCGTTATCCAGGCTTACGAGTCACAGTCGGTTTCATGGACTTTTCTTGAACAGACCAATTGACTTGAGGCTGTTCCTGGCACTCACACATCACTAGAGATAGAAAATAGAGGGATATTTTGAGCGTGTGAAAGGGAGAATGTTTGAATGGTACAATTGAGTTCAGGCTCTTGTTATCACTATTCTCTTTCCTCTTTTGAGGAGTATTTATTTCATTTATGAAGTAGGCCAAGTCGGCCGGAACGGAAGGTATTTATTTTATATTTGAATCTCTGTTTTTGCTTCTGTTCTGAGGAAAGAAAATAGTGATAACAAGAGCCTGAACTCAATTGTACCATTCAAACATTCTCCCTTTCACACGCCCAAAATATATCCCTCGCTTTTCTATCTCTACACATCACTCCAAAACAAAGCAATTCCTTTGAGAAATTGATTTTGTAAATATAAAAATAAATAAACATATGACGTCAATGTTGAAAAACTAAGTCCAATAATAATAAAAAAACACAGCGTAAAGTTTCCTTGTTCACTCACCTTCTTTATATTCTCCTTGGCTTTACCTAACTACTTTTTATTTGTTACATTATTCCCCTCCTCCCCTCCCCTTCTTGATCAAATCAACCTGATCATCTCTTTTAAAGACTTATCCGATCTTCTTTTCCGGTCGTTTTTATATATATTTATTTTGATATTAACATTGTTAGAATCATAAAGATATAAAGATATAGAGAGCTGATTCCCTTCAATAGCAGAGAAACATTGTTCAGCTGTATTCTGTGTGTCCACTATAAACAAAGTATTTATACTACGTCATCGTAAGCTGATCATAGAGAAAGATTATATCTATATGATCAGCTTACGATGACGTAGTACAAATTACTTTATATTGGACACAAAAATACAGATGAAGGGAATAAGCTCTCTCTGTCTTTTTCTCTCTATGGTTAGAATCGAATTGGTTCCAGTTTTAAGAGTCTACTGTTTTTTTAACATTAACTGTCTAATATATTATAATATTACTGCACTTACCTGTTTTTATGAATCTATTAATACCCCCACCATTATATTATTGTTAACTCCTTTCTCACTCGTATATTACATCATTGTAATTGAATACTTTAGAAGAGTGTCGTGGAGACATATTTAAAAAAGTAGTATGTTTATTGATGATAGTATTCTCCGGTCTTTTAGATAAAAAATATATTTGAAGGTTGGATATCCCAAATAAATATTATTGTAAATTTTTGGTTATGTATTATATATATATATAAATATATATATATATATATCTATATATAATTTCGTTCGTTCGTTATTTCATTCACTTCCCTGAATCCCCTAAATGATTCATTATATTTTATCTTATAATCTAGAGAATTGTAAATGCGAGTATATTTAAATAAACATTATAAATTCGAAATAACACTTTAAACTATAGTAAAAAATATCTTACAATATAATCAATAAATAAAAATATATTGAGGAAAAATATATTCAAGAGACAATATCTCTCTCTCTTTCTCTCTCTCTATATATATATACTTATATTCAATTTAAAAAAAGTCTTAGTACAGCAAACATTCTTTCATTAAAAATCTGCCTAAATTTTTTATTTAAACAATTTTTTTTTGCATTGGTGAAAGCCAACGTTTAAACGTCTTGTATTCTCTTGAGGGATAGGTATTTCATCTTATTTTCTGCATATTCCCGCGATCAGCAATCAAAATTTAAATTATATATAGCTCGTGACAAAAATAAGAATTCTTCCTCTTGCACCAGTATCCCGTTAGCACGCAATTTTATGAAGGCTTTTCTAAAATGTGATGCTAGAATAATCAAAATTACCTGCGCCATAAACTTTTTGCTTATGATTGTAATGTTGCAAATAATTACTTCCCGTAGGAAGCGAAAAACCAAGGTATCAGCATGAGTGACAGTGATGAATCGTTTTCCATTATAATTGCTTGCAATGATTAATGAAGAACTAGTCAAATTTGAAAATGCAGCTTTTTTTTTTTTTTTTTTTTTTGGTTAAGATGTTTATTTATTAGCTAAAATCTATACAGTGTAAAAATATAAGAATACACTAGAAAATAGGAGAAAAAAAACACAATCTTAAGACAGTTACGTAAAAAACAAAACATAAATGAACATTATAATTCAAAATTACTGTCTAAAGATAAAACCATAATATAAAATGACATATTAAAAATTATTTCTTATTCAATATAAAACGTTGATGCCGTCTTATTGTTGATTTGATGAGTTTCATGTATTCGAGAGAATTTGAAGGAATAAACTTAATCAAATCTCCGGCCCATGTCCATGACGTCGCAGATGAATTGGGAATTTTTATTGAGAGGGCTGAATAACGAGCAGCAGCCCCAATCATAATTGCTCTAAGGTCTTCGATTCGAATATAAGAGTTATTTGTCAGTCTCTTCGCAATTAATGATTTCATGTTGAGCAGTGCAAATTCAACAGCCTTTTGATGAGGAGAGATCTTGTTTCTTCTTCTGAATGCGCCAAAAAGAATTGTAGCTCTAATCACGTTCGAATTTAAGTCCATATTACCACAAACGTTTAGATGAGTAAAGTGCTTGATCGTCTTCAGTAGAGGACAATCCACGAAGGCGTGTAATGTATTATTAAATAAAAAACCGCAGTTATTACAAGGATAATAAAATTTGATGAGGTCTGCTGAGATTTGGAATTGAGCTGTGAATTTGGACCCGTCAGCGATTCCACAAGTTGAATTAAAAATTCTTTTTTCCCATGACGGAGGAAGACTTAGAAGATTTAAAAACTTTACCGCTATTATGCGTACTTCATTCAATGTTTGCTTGTTAACAATTAGTTTTGAAAACCACGGCATAGAAGGGCATAAGGTTTTTACAGATCTCTGAAGTGGAAACCGAAACCTTCCTCCGCCAAAAGTGGAATCCGATCTCAAGTCATGAAAAGTAAAAATTCCATTCAACAGAGCGGTTTCTTCTAAACGAGAGGGGTCGCCAAATCTATTAATAAAAGGTTTGACATTTCTGTTTTGGTGTATTATGTCTACCGAAGTGTCAGAGTGGTAGACAGGTTTGGCTTTCCATAAAATTCTTTGCATCGACGCAAGAAGAGGAGAGAATTTTTCAAGTTTTTGATTTGTTAAAAGCGTACCCATATGCAACCAAGTATAGTATTTGGAAGACGTATAAACAAGTCGCCATTCTTTATTTGGGTGAGCACCCAAATCCTCAATTATTTTTCTATAGCACTTTGGAAGTATAGAAGCGAGTAGACATAATCCACCACCTATCCTATTCTTAGGTCGCTTGAGAGAAGGGATATAGTTTCTGTGGAAGAGGCGTTGAAGCCAAGCATCTTCTTCCGCTATTGCCGACTCAGCCAAGGAGGGAATTGAAGTTGCTTTATACAGAACAAGAGGAATTATACGACCATTATAAAGATCGATGCGTTTTTGTAAAGAAAAACTGCGCCATTGTTGTATCTGTTTATAAATCGTTACATTCAACTTTGTCCAGTCATTTTGCGATGCTCCTTCTTTCATCCATTCTATCCCTAGAACATTAACTGATTTAACAACTTTACATCCACCGATAGTAATGTGCTGTTCGGGAGACCAGGATCCCAAGGGTAATATGGCTGTTTTAGCATGGTTTATGGTTAGGCCTGATTTAATAGAGAACTTTTTAAAAGCGGACAGTAAAACATTAATTCGACTAATAAGTTGACTTTCAGAAGTAGCTTGGACCATTAACGTGATATCATCCGCGTAGAGATCTATTAGATGTGTTCCTTCATTGAAGGAGATTCCAAACCCATTATATTTTCTTGTTAGGGTTCGTGTAAGTTCATCAATTGCAGCGATAAAAAGAAGAGGGGCTACAGGACACCCCTGTCTGCAACTTTTCTTGAGTAAAATTGGTGTACTGTATTTGCCATCCAAAGAGATAATCGAAGAGCCGTTAACTAACAGAGCTCTTATAGGGTTAAAATAACGTTTAGGTAAAAGTCTTTTTATCGATTTTAAAATGTGATTATGATGAACCGAATCGAAAGCCTTACTAAAATCAACAGCTATCAATGCACCAAATTTATTACTTTTGTGAAGTGATTCTATAGCTGCATTAATGTTTCGTGATATATCCGTTATTTTTCTCTTTTTGAGGAAACCCTTCTGTTCATCCTTTATGTTTATATTTAAAATTGGCTCAATTTGCTTGGCTAAAACTCCCGATAAAATTCTATAAGCTTCATTTAAAACAGTGATAGGCCTCCAATGATTAAAATCGGTCCCATCTCCTTTCTTCGGAATAAGCGCAATTCTTCCTTTAGAGAGAGAGCGCGGCATCGTTCCCCGTTTTTCCATTTGTTCACCAATAGCAAACAGATAAGGAGCCATTTCTTTAGGAAGAAGAGAGAATGTACGCCCTCCTAATCCATCGGGACCCGATGATTTTTTATCCTTGAAGTCATATTGTATATATTTTTCTATATTCTGAAGAGTAAATACACTAGATTTTGACCGTTTTTTTGATTTAGGGAGATTTGATCTTTGTCCTCCTAAAATATCAGAAAATCTCCTATGAAAATAGTCTAATATTTCAGAGGATTTGGAGATAGTTTTATTATCAACAACTATGTTTTTTATGATTGAGGCAGAACCATTATTCCTTTGAGGTAAACACTTCATCCTCAGAACAGGGTTTGATTCGTATTCCTTCTTCTTTTGCATTTCCGTTTCTGCAATGTCAAAGACTCTATAAGAATTTAAAATGTCCATGGAGTATTGTTTAATAAAAATAGACGAGCTATTTAAAAGGCATTCTATATCCTCCTGAAGTTTTGAAGATTTTTTCTTATGGGATTGAATAAACTTCTTGACTGTACTAGTAACAGTTTGGGTGAGTAGTGAGTATGCATTTTTATAATTGATCTTACTCATATTTCTTGAAAGGTTATAACTTAATTTATTCTTAAATTCATTCTGATCATATATCCATTTTGGAACCCTAAATTGGGATTTTTTAGGCAGATGTTGTAAAGTAATATCAATTATCTTATGGTCAGAAGATGGTTCTGGTCTATAGGAAGCGTTCTTTATGTTTCTGACTAAGACACTAGAAATAAGGGCTAAATCAATTCTAGAAGATCTGTTACCATTAGACCAGGAAATATTATCTTCAGGATTGAATTTTCTTGTCAAATCTACCAGCCGAAGTCTATTAATGAGTTTAAAAAGTATTGGAGAATTTGGGTAAAGATGTGAGGGCTTGTCAATATCCACATTCATATCACCAATAAGTAACATAGGAAGATGATCATTATTTTGAGTGTTTATTATGGATTGAAAAAAATTTGAAGACAGTGAGTTAGGTCCATAGACATTGAAGAGAGAGAATGTACAACCCGAAGTGTGAATGACCATTTTGTGCCAGTCACTTTCATTGATGTATTCCTTGACAAATAAAGGCTTCGAAAATCTTTTTGTGATGAATGTTAAAACTCCTCTCTTGCCCGATCCAGAAAAGAAGTGATGAAATATATTCGGAAGACATTTGTTGCAATTCTTAAAGCATGTTGAAGAGGTAACTGTTTTAATGTCCTGAAGACATACAATATCAGGTTTTAATGTTAATAAATGCTTCATCAGAGCATGTCTTACACGACGATCTCTTCCACCTCTGACATTCAGGGATATTATTTTGGACATGCCCATATTAGAACAAAGTTCATTCGGTAACGTCGATGGAAAAAAATCAGTTATCCTTGATTGATTCAGAGTCATTACGAGTTTTTTTGCTTTGGTTAGAAGTCGAATCACTTATGTCTTGAGCGTTTTGGGAATCCCGTCTGTTTCTTTTACTAAGCGATTGCGACCTTGTCCGGCCTATCATAATTGCTTTGTTAGTCAAGAGAGGTTTCTTAGGTTTCTTATTGACTTCTAGGTTACCTAACGAGTTTGTTACTTCAACATTCAAATTAGAGTTAATCATTCTATCAGTTGAAATCATGCTATTACTCATTTCCTCAGTATCAGTTGTATGAGAACTGTTGTCGATGTATTTATTTGATTGTGACTCAATAGGATCCTTTTGAGGGGATTCAGGCGTCGTTTGTGATTTGCTTTGATCCACTTGATTCTCTGGACCATTGTCTAAAAGGATTAAGTCATCAATTTTTGTAAAGAACGGCAGTTCTTTATTTTGTACTTTTTTAATTCTCTCCATCATCCAAGTCTTATAGAAATTTATAGACTTGGTTTTTTCTTTACAAGAGGAGCGATAATGTCCAAACATAAAACAATTACCGCATTGTCGTGATTGCCGAAGGAACTCCAAACTTTCAATTTCTTCACCAAAGGGGATCAGTGAAGGTATGTTTTTGGCATTTCCAGTAACATTAATCACTAAATCGGATCCTTTTGTGTTCCAATGAAGATAATTAGGATCATTAAAGATAGAGAACTTTTTCAAAAAAGTCTTATCAGATGTTGATGCCCTTCCAATTTGAAAAGAATTTACTTTACAGAATGGTTCTAGCATAGATTTTAAAGCCTGCTCGCAGATTTTTCCATATCCATATTTTAACGTAATATCAAAAGTATGATCGCCATCCCTTGCAAGCATAAGCTTGCGACAATCAATCATGACCTTGAAGAATTGTTTTCCTCATCTTTCAAATCAACCTCGACAGGAAGAGTAATTTCTTTGGAAATTCTATCCATTGAGATTTTTTGGCGTGTAATAATAAGGGGGCGATGGGGTCTATCCCAATTTATACTATGCACTTCACTAGGATTTAACTTAAGGATGTCAGTAGCAATCAGAGCAAGATTGCCGGGATGCATTTGGCTTTTATTCAGGGGGCTGCGTTTATCTATTCTTTGCGCAAATAGACAGAAATTTTTCCATCCATTTGAGTCGTTAACAGTTCCATCAGAAATAAATTTAAATGAATTTTTTTTCAAGGATGAATGAACAGCTCCGCTGTAGGACATTTGTTTACAAGTTTTTGACGTTTCTTTTCCTCTTAAGGTATCAGAGGTTTCTTTTGATGAACAGGATCCAAGGGTATTAGAGTCTTTAGCATGAGAAGAAGTATTAGTTGATCGGAGAAGAACCGCGTTCTCAGAAACAACAGAGCATAAATCTTCATTCTTAGATGAACGAGAAGAACTCATAGTATTTTCATCAGGCGTTTAGGCTCTTCTTGCATCTTGATTTAAGATGAAGTTGACAGATAAAAGGAAAATAAAAAAGCGCTCACCCTCCAAAGGGAGAAAAGAAGATAAAATACGAAGACACAATATCAACGCAAGTTAAGAAGTTACGCAGGTACTTAGGCGATAAAAGGAAGACAAGCACTCCTTCTGGGATCCTTCAGACCAGGGAAGACCTCCGAGTACGAAGTTGTCGCGATCAGGTCCCTTCCGAAGTCCAAGAAGTTTCTTAAAAGGATGAGGACACAAGTGTTATTGATAAAAGTTCATTCCAATCTCAAGATAATAACACAAAAGAAAATAGCACACTGAAGGCACGTCTGCACGCAACAACAGATAGACATAAACTCCACTTAATTTAATTTATTCCACTAATAATGTTATTTCACAACGCTGAATCCGTCGCCTCTCAGAGTTAGCATAATGTTAATATCGTCAGCGTATGTATCCATAATGTGTCTTTCCACCACTAAAAGCACTCCATAGCCTTTTAATTTCTTCAAAAATGAATATCGAAGCATTAAATCAAAGGGGTGATGTTGGGTAGCCTTGCCGTTGACTTTTCATGCGTTGATTATGTAACTCCTTTAGTTTCCAAATTATAAAAAGGACGTGCCATTGAAGTGTAGTGAAGTGTAATAACACTGAGATACTTTTTCGAGAGTGATTTTTTTAATTTAGCTATTTTTTAAGTTATGGAGTGGAGAATCAAAGTCCATCCAAAAGTTTACTATTTTGATTGCTCAGTCCTTTTTGTTATATTTTTAATGACAGTCAAAATAATAATTCTGGCTATGTCGCACTTTTTTCTTTCTTTGACCTTCCTATGGTAGTGTAAGGGTCCTCAGGGACCTACTTTGATATTAAAATAGTTAGTTGTTATTTTATTTTATAATTTAATTAGTTAGTTGGTTTTTATAATATGTTAAAAATATAATAAAGCTTTATAAATATTAATTTTTATACATGCGTTATAAAAATTGTTACACTCATAATTTGACCCATTAGATTACGTGTGTTTAATATTCTTTCTTTTTTCTATTGCTCCGGAATTATCGTGATTTATAACGTAACACAATATTAAATAATCGAATGAACAACTTGAAACTAATAATGTTATAATATACATTTATTAAATCCAAAATACAATATATTTGTCTATATAATTTTTTTTCTGGGGATATCATCATATGTGAATAAAACAATTTTGGGAAGTAAAACCGTATCATCCTTCCATTATATTTCATAGTGGTGAAAATTCCATATTTCACCATTTCCATGAAGTTCCAGGGCCAGTAATCTTGATTGTTGCATCTTGCCATATCAATACGGCAATCTTGCATCTTGTGTCATATGCCGTCATCAGATCCATCGCAGCTCCTCCGTTGCAACTCCATGCATTGTGATGATCTATTAGATATTTCGTCAATGTTGTGTTTCCCTTGTATCCTTCTTTGTCAATTACAAACAAAATCTCCTTATCATTTTGACAGTTTAATTTTATCATTACTTCTTTTTGCCATTCTTTAATTCAATAACTATCTTTTTATTTTGGTTATCTCTATTATTCATAATCTTTCTAATTCAAAATTATATTTTATCGAAATTTCTGGATATTTATTAAATAAGACCTCCCAATTCCAATTTTCAAACATGATTCCCTGAATTACACAAGCCCAGTCATCTCCTTTTTATTTAAATATTTCTACTTCCCCCCAGGCTATGAAAAATTTCGTTCTTTGAAATTATGGCTATCGTCACCTCTAGCATCTTCAATATGAACTTTTGCAAGCCCAGGCATTTTTATCCAATACTTTAAAGTTCTATTTGTATCCTTTAAAAAGACTGATTTTAGAAGGATGTATGTTTGTAGATGAATCGTTCCAGACGCACCACATTCTCTCCAATAATTGCATATCCAATCCATTTTTCTATCCCATTTAACCATTCCACTATAGAAACCACGTCCGCATTGTCGTAGTTTTTCAGGGTAAAGACTATTTTATTTGATCTCACTATAGTAAAACTATATATTTTGATGTGCGTGTGCTATTTTATGTTGTAAGCAAGTGGTTCAGTATTACCCACTTGCGTGTGTTATACTAGTATATTCTTTTCTTGCTTTATTATTGCTCCAGAATTTTTGTGATTTATAACGTAACGCAATATTAAATAATCAAATGAACAACTGGAAACTAATAATGTTATAATATAAATTTATTAAATCCAAAAATGCATTATATGTGTTTTACTTGATGTAAAGAATTGCCAGAGTTATATACATATTTTAAAACTATGGTTATTCTGTACAAGGATAAAATAATGACAAATGTTTGTTTTTTTCGATCACAAAGTTTTATTCAATATATGTAACAAACATACAGTGTAATACATACTACACTAAAATACAAATATAAAAAATAAATAAATAAAACTCTCTTTAACAGTTGCGTAAAAACATAAATAACTTTATAGTCCAGATTTACTGTTAAAAAGTTAAAAATACCTAAATATGTATAAAATGACTATGTATTTGTTCCTTAAAAAATGTCAATATTTTCTTAAAATCCTCTTGGCTGATTTTAAGAATTGAATTGATCTCGATGGTACGAATCGAACTATATTTCCAATCATCTGATGTTGCGTTAGGAATCTTAATTTGTAATGATTATTGCCCTTAGATCTTTGACCTCGATGAAAGAGTTTGTTGTAATTTTTTTTGCAACTAACGATTTATATTTAAAAGTCCTGTGGCTATAGCTTTTTGGAAAGGAGGGGCATTATATTTACGTTTATAAACAGCAAACAAAATAAAGGCTTTTATAAGATTTGAGGTAATTATTTCATTTTCGCACCCATTTATTTGAATAAAACGCTGGATTTCCATAAGCACAGGACATTCAACAAAGGCATGAATGATTGAGTTCAATAAAGCCCCACAGTTATTGCAAGGGTAATAAAATCTAAGTAAACGAGCAGAAATCTGAAACTGAGCTGTAAATTTGGCACTATCAATTATACCATACGTCGACCGAAAAATCCTCTGTTTCCATGATTGAGGAAGGCCAAGCAATTGTAAGAAGCTCTCTGATATAGATCCAAAGGACTCTTCACTATGGGTATAAAATATTAAAAACCAAGGCTTGGACGGACTAAAATCATTGCATGAACGTTCTAAAGGAAATCAAAACCTACCTACATTGAAGACACGAGCCGATCTCAGGTCATGGAGTGTGAGAATATTTTGAGATAAAGCGATTCTCTCTAATGCAGCAGGATAGCCATTTTTTTGAGGAAAAGTTATTTTTTCCTATTTTCATAAATTACATCCACAACAGTATCAGAAAATAAATTAGGTAGAACCGTCCATATAATTATTTGTAGTGAAGCTAAAAAGGGAGGAAATGCTTCCAAATCTGGGTTCCATGTTGTTTTTGCATTTACATTTTGTAAAAAAAATAACAATCTCAATGTAAAAATTTTAAGGCAATGATTGTTTATGGAGATAAATGGCACCATTTTGATGGAAATATGCTTCATATCTTAATAGGCTTTTTATACTTGCTAGAATTTGCAAATGTTATGACGAATACACCGAAAGTATTTTGAATACCAAATAAGGAAGAATAGTAAATCATAGAACTATTACACATTAGACATTTCTAGAACATGTCAATACATTTGAGTAAAGAACACGTAAACAAAAATGTTGCAAACTGTACCATATTATTATTTTTTTTTTTTTGAAAAATTCCGTAAAACAGCCCAATATATTTTATTCCGATATGGATGTAACTTTTGAATGAAAGATTAATTCCTTACCAAGGAAGGGACCTATTTCTGACAAATCGTAAAAAATAGATATAAAGATTTGGTAGTTAATGATTCGTACATAAGTTAAATAGTTGAACTTTGGAGAAAATCAAGGAATTGAAGTGTCTTTATGTCTAAGAGTATAGCACATAACTTATCTAAAAAAGTTTGTGTTACACTCTAGAAAAATACACCCAAAACTCAATTGGATTTAATCAACTTCAACGATATATAATAATACATCATGTTATCACTTTGTCTTCAAGAAAGGATATAAGCCCAAGAATGATACTCGATTATTAAAGATTGTGATTTCTGTATTGATTAAATTACTTCATCATATTGATGTATGGGAATTACAAGAAGATAGCCATGTGTTTTTTCAGTAATATAACAGACATTTCGGCGTACAATGTATTTGTTTTGTGAAGTCAAACGGATAAAACATGAAAAAATATAGAAGATTTTTTTTTGTTGGAAGAATTGGGGGAAAGTCTTGAAAGAAAATACTTTGACAAAAGAGAACCATCAAGTCGTTGAACTTTTAGCTAGGAAGGAAAACCTTTCATTATTATGATATGCCATAATATTCATAAGAGGCATAAAAGTTTAAAAAAATTCTTTTCAGATCTTAAAACCTTCGTTATTGTTTGGAGAATAAAAAAAATATTTTAGTTATTCACAAAAATAATAATATTTGATCAATAAGAAAATATTAGTCGTATATATCCATATCTTCGAGAAATGATGTTTGTACGATAGTATAATGGTACCCGTAAAAAAATGCTAAAATAAATATTTGTATGAATAAGGAACAATGAAAACTATATTTATGTAATAAGTATTACGAAATTTGTAGAAGGTCAAAAATGACCCACTAACACCATGAACGTCGAGATAAATTCACATTGTAGGGAGATAAAGGGATCTTTTTAGTTCTGGTTCAAATTTAACACTTAATATAGGTTCCATTTCTGAAGTAAGAAAACTCGAGAGAATACGATCATACTTATTGAGAATTGTATTAGGTCTATAGTTTTTCGTAAATGTGGCCAGCCGTTTTTTGGTATAAGAAATAGTCACCAGGATTGAAGAAGCTTTCCACGAACTTCCATTGCTTTCCCCAATTCAATCAAGTAAGGGACTATCTCTTCTGCACATTGTGAGTGTATCTTTCCACAAATTCCATCGGGACCTGAACCTTTTTGTCATTTTATTTTATCATCATATAGATATATCCTCTCATTCATAATTTTTTCCAGTCTTACCACGGGGAAAATTCTTCTTCTTCACATCCCCACGATTTACACTAAAATGCTGAGTCATTATTATACAATTCCCTAATTTCCTGTCGAAATATTATGATTTTATATCAATATATACGAAATATGCTGATAAAAATTGATCAAGCACAATATCACCTCTAGTCAGAGCCCAACCAGCACCTGTTTGATCATCGATTTTTGAGCCATCAGTGTAGCCTACGAGATCGAAGTAATGGATGCACCATACGTATTTGACTTAGTAACTTAGATTTTCTGACCAGAAAGGTATACGAGGAGGAGGAGTTGGGATATCATTGACTTTTAAATATTTGTCAAGATATTGTTGATGTCCTCTACTCAAATGGTCAAACCATTTCAATGGGTTTTCAATTTTAGTTTGAATCTTGACCAGACACGCACGTTCCATTATATAGAGATGTAGTGGCATTAACCTACAGAGTACCTCCATTGTTGCCGTTGGTGTAGACCTAATTGCCCCATTAATGCTCATGCGACCGAGTCACTGTAGTTTGCTGAGCTCCCTTTTAAGATATCCATTTGTTTGAAGTTTTGGTGCAAAAACAATAGCACCGTAGCCCACAATGGACCTTACGTACGCTACGTAGATCCATTTAGACTTAAGTGGCTAAGTCCCCAATCCGATCCAACAAAAGCTCTGAGAGCAAAAAGGTTCCTTTTGGCCTTGGAAATTACATATTCTAAATGCTTTTTCCACTGCAATTTATCATCAATAATTAAACCGAGATATCTGAATGTACGAACTCTTTCGATTTGAGTTCCAGACAGGTGCAGGGAAACGTCAGTGTTTTTTCTTCGTTTGGAAAAAAGCATATATTTAGTCTTGCTAATGCTGAAAATGGTATCTCTCTTGCTTGCCCAATCCGTCAGTTTATTCAGAGCACCTTGCATTAAACTGGCAAGAGTTTGCCGATCAGAGCCTCTTACACATAGAGCCAGATCATCTGCATAAGCAACCATTTTAATTGTTTTTTTTAGTTGGTCCATACACTCTTGGAAGGCTAGGTTCCATGCCAGAGTAGATAAAATCCCCCCTTGAGGACACCCTCTGGTGGGAGTTACGGATACACTCTCCCCTCCAAGCTCAGCTACAACAATTCTACCCTCAAGTAGATTTTTGTACCAATGAATGGTTTTTTCATGGATGTGGTATTTATTCATGGCGTCAAGGATATGGTCAAAGCCAATTCTGTCGAAAGCGCCCTCAATATTCAAGAAGACAACGAGGGAATCAACCAATAAACTGATAGCCGTGTCAGTAGACATGCCTTTCGTAAATGCAAACTGATTTGGTAAAACCAAATTGCATTCACTATAGGTCTTCCACTGTATCATTCGTTCTAGTATTTTCAGAGCTACATTGGTTAGCGTTATTGGTCTGAAGGCTCGTGGCTCTAAATAATTACTTTTCCCCGGCTTCGGTATAAATATAACCTTTGATGTTCTCCAACACTTCGGAGTATAACTAGACGAGAAAACTAAATTGTACAGATTGGTCAGGCGAACAATAAAAGAGTGAGGCAGGTTTTTATAAGCCAGAGGAGGAATTTGGTCAGGACCTGGTTTCTTGCTTGACTTTAAGCTATAAATAGCTCTCCTAACAAGTTCCTCACTGAAGTAATAAGGTCGAGACTCCATTTTTTTAATACCTCTTTTTGGAGACTTACTTGTGGTGTCGACTTCTTTTGAATTAGGGAAATGTTCACGAAGAAGTAATTCCAAACTGTCTTTTTCACCAAAGGATTCGCCCAAAATACCCACACAGGCACTGGTATGGTTTGATCGGGCCTTCATCAACCTAGAAATATCCTTAGGACCTTCAAGGGCGTTAACCCATTCTTTAAAGGCATGTCTCTTTGCATTAATTATCATGGTCTTATATGATTGCTTTTCCACTCTGTACATGTCTATTTGCCGCTTGCGCTGAAGAAGTTTAACTTTTCGCCGTTGCTCCCTGAGTTCATCACTTCACCATAATTTACCTTTCTTATGGTTCCAGACCGTGTTTTGCAGGAACTTTTCAAGGATTCAATAATTTTATACGCAATGTCCGAAGCTTCTAAATCTATGTAATCTGAAACCAAGGCACCATTTTCCGAGGGAAATAGAGTAGATTCCAAAATAGATGTAAATTTAGTATTCAGTTTGTATTCTTCAGATTCAGTGCACCAGACATAGTTCTTCTTCCATAAATTTCAAAGTAACAGAACCTGTGATCGGACCCTGAAAACTCTATATCCGTCCTCCAATTCGATACAAGATGATAACTCCAACGGTTTGTTAGTGTTAGATCAATAATCGATTGACCCATTCCTCCAACAAAAGTAGGAATACATCCAACATTTTGTAAACTCAAGTTATAGGTGGCCATGAACTCCTCCAACTTTTCCCCTCGAGAGTTTGTCAGATTGTCCATCCATAATAGGCTCCTGGCATTGAAGTCCCCACATATCAAAAGAGGCTTGTGGTGTCTGTCGCAGTAGTCAACAAGGGGCTTAATTGGCCCGCAAACATCCTTTGTGATATCGGCATAATAACTTGCGATAACTAAACTTTTGTTGCTTGAAGTTTTCATTGTACAAACAACCAAGTCCTGCGAACAGAACTTTGGAATTTGAGTTATTATTAAGTCTTTCGACGCCAAAATCGATGCTCTAGGACGAAGTCGGCCGTATG
Organism: Caligus rogercresseyi; assembly: GCA_013387185.1. Classification (NCBI taxonomy): domain Eukaryota; kingdom Metazoa; phylum Arthropoda; class Copepoda; order Siphonostomatoida; family Caligidae; genus Caligus; species Caligus rogercresseyi. The sequence goes on along the minus strand of CP045897.1, from coordinate 16,343,088 downwards.
TGAAAAGAGACAAGCCAGAAGATCCAGAGGGAGTACCACCACCTCGTACTAAATGGGGTTCTGTTATAAAAACCAAGCAACTATGTTTTCCTAAAAGTCTAAGGTTAAGCTCTTCTGCGCAGGTAACACGTTTCCCAATATTTATTTGAATACATGTTATAGATCTGCAGTCCTGTCCATTAGATGGTGTTGTCGATAAGTTATTTTTTGAGGGAGCGTAATCATTCATAAGTTTGTAGGATAAAACGAGAAGGGCAGATAATTTTACTTATATGATGGCACAGCTTCAAGGGCTTTTGAAACACAGTCTCGCGTACGTTTTTTGCATTCTGTTTCTGGACTGTTAAATGACTGCTTGTTTTTCTTAAGTTCATGATCAGAGTTATTTTTCTTCATTGGGATGGAAGAGCCCCTATTCATAACCCGGACCCAGTCATCTCTCATTCCCTGGTTCTTTAAGTTCCCCGGTTCATCAACGGCAGGAGTTATTAAGTCACATGCATCAGTCTTAGATTTGTCACTGTCAGCAATCGATTTGTCTTGTTTTTCCAAAGACCATTCCTCTTCTTGTTTTCCATCCGATGGCCCACCTTCTTCATGTTGTCCGAAGATCTCCGTTAGTTCTTCTTCATTTGCTCGGTCCATATCCTCCGGTTGCTCTTCTTCTTGCCGAGTTACCTCCTCTACAATTCTTCTCTCATCAACACCCGATATTTTCGTGGGAAGTCCAAGCCTTAACCTACAGTTTTTGTTAAACTCATGGTAGGTGACTTTATGAAGAGAAGGGCATTTAACTTTGTTATGTCCAAACCTGAGACATTTATAGCATTGTACAAGCTGCAGAGTGGATATCAATTCAACCTTCCGGCCTCCAACAGGTACGACCATTGGTAATCGTCTACGGGGCTTAATGCGAAATTTGATTTTTCCTGACATAATGGTGCGGAGTATTTTAGAAAAATGCACATCTGCTTCATTTTCAGCTGAAACAGAGTGGGGGACACTTTCAAAACCTCCTACAATTTCTCCATATTCTTCAATGATTTCCTTTAATTCCTGTAGGTTTGTTTCGGAACCATTTTTCACGATAACGTCAATAGGGTTTTGCGCAGCTCGAGCATTTTCGAGACCCCTGATGTTAAATTTTACGCCATTCTTAAGTAGAGTGAACCCATTCATGGTTTCAAATTGGGAAATAACGTTTAAGGGTTTTTTAAACTCTATAATGATGTATCCTGCCGCACTTTTGCAGTCGTTTATTCTCAGTACGTTCTCCCCATTTAACTTGAGGATTTCAAATAATTGCTTATAATGAGCCATTTCAGGCGAAAATCCCCTAAGGCCTTTTCCATCAATATCCCTCCAGTCTATATTTTTTTTATTCCAGAGGGGAGTCATGTGAAATGCTTTATATTCCTTTTTCTTTGCAATACTGGAGTAGGTTGGGAGTCCGCCTTTACCGGTAGAACTCCCCATGGAAGGATTTTCTTTTGTTACTATCTGTTCTTCTCATTGATGCTTGCTCATCTGACGTTTTCCTTTACTCTCTTCTTCTTCTTCAAATGACTTCTCTATATTTTTTCATCACCCACCCATCAACTATTAGCCGGTCAGGCGGTTTATCAGGCGGGAGAGCTGACATAAGCCTTTTAAACAAGTAAGTAAAGACCACAAGAGATGACTATGTAAGTTTTGTTTGGGATGTGTTGAAACTATGACGTTTTAGTGACGTCAAAAGACAAGGAGGACTCCAAATCCCACATAAAACCCGAAAATTCCGGCTAGCTGGGTATCCTGGGAGTCCATTGGCTATTCGACGAAGATATTCGAAACAATATCTATTTCTGAATATCCACTACTCCTCCAAAAAGCTACGGTAAGACCATTTAATTTTATTTTTAAAAGGTCAAAATAAATAAACGTCCATCAGTAGCTATACATAAGTCTTAGGCCATTATTAATGATATATTTATTGGCAATAGTTTCAATAGACTTCCAAAAAAAATGTTCGAAGTTACAACAAATTTCTCTTCTTTTAATTCAGATTGTACACAACAACATAATTTAATGTTAGATGCTTAATGATGGTATTATAAGAAATAAAGTTCAAACTTAGGTGTCACCTTTGATATACGATACCCTGAGCTTGTTTCTATGATATTTACTCTCAATTGTACATACAATGAAGGAAGACAGATCGAGTTATTAAATCCATTTGCATTGGGTGCATGCATTTAATTGTGCATGTATATAATGTTGTATGTATTTAAAGTGGTCCGAAATGAAATAGCTTATGATAGAATATCCTTTAGAAAAAATATATATTGCGTTATCCAAAAACATCTTTTAACCTCTATAAAAAGTTTAATTTTAGACTGATCTTTGTATAAATTATTTATTTCCCATATATAATTATATTCATTTGAAAAATAATTAATTTTATGAAAAGCCGTAATAAATTAGTTTATGCCTACAAAAATATCAACTTGATATTTAAATATCATTAATTACTTAAAAACCTTGTTATCAATTAATTATTATCGTATTTGGATGGTCATTAATTTTGTAAATGACGAAAATTGGAATATTTTATCATAAACATTGATTTCCAAATCATGAGCCTTTACCGACGAGACTCGAAGGGTGAGGAGGACTCCTATATATATATATATATATATATATATATATATATATATATATATAATGAAGGAGTCCTCTTCACCCTTCGAGTCTTGTCTGTAAAGGCTCACGATTTGAAAATCAATGTTTATGATATATAATATTCTCCTGATCAACCCACCATATAAGTCTCCTTTGGAACCATGGATCTTGAAGGAGGACTTCCTTATGGATTCACCCCCTTCTCTTACAAATATGTATATTTCTTCGTGGTTCCTTTATTTCTAAGGAGCATCATTATTCTTCAATGGACACCATACACTGGACCTTGTATTTTGTAAACACTTTTATATAAAGTGAAACACATATTATCCCCTTTTCGTCGTGCTTGAAGGAGGAACCCTAAACAATCACTATATACATACACACTTCATAATGCAGGAAGACGGGGGATGGGAAGTCCTCTCGCAAAGACAAGGGACGGGAATTTTGTGTCTTTCTAGAAGGGAGTAGACTGGCTCGAGGGTGGCCAAGGTATTGTCTGCATTTATTGAGATGCCTTTCCTTACTCATGTCAGTAGTCATGAGCGTCCTAATCGCCCAGGTAGTACGGAAGGATGGAGGGATCTCCGACTTGTTTGGAGTCTAGGCCAGAATGCTTTCCTGGTATGGAAAAAGTAGTGTCCTTATTCTGGCCGGAGGGCAAAGATTGAATACACGAATTCTATACTCTGATCATTGAAGGCTCTGTTATTTTATGATTTTTGATTATGACGTCACTCCTCACTCTCTCTCTCTTTGTTAATGTTTATGCATAAAATAGATTGGAGGGAGTTCTGATCAAAATATAAGTTGAGTCCTGCAAAAATGGCTCTTTTGCAGATGGTAATTGATAAGTGTTTTCTAAAAAAAAGATTCGTTTATGCCCCTTTTCTGGCACTGGGTGTATTTTTTGTTCGATAGAATTGATTCCATCTTGTTATGAATAAGCATTATAGCACTAAAATTAGTCTATCGAACCTAGGATCTTATCAATGTGGTAGACCAAAAATGGGCATCCCCTCTCGGGGTTCGAACCTGCGCCAACAGCATTGAGAGTTGCACACGCCTTAACGCACAATTTTTTATGCGGCTTTCTACACGGAATAGCTTTCGTCAACAACTTCCATTTTGTACATTCAAAGTTCGTATTATTTCTTTCGTTGATATAACTGAGTGGCTTTTTGATGGATATCCTCATCTGAATACGAAGATGACACAGGATCTTTGGTTAATTTTCACGAATGTTGTCACTATTCTTCATGGTTGGAGTCATCCTTAGATTCCTACGATGACGCTAAAGGTGCAGTTTGACAACGAGTAAATCTTCTCTTAACGAACTTAAAAAAGTTATTGTGTTTATGTTCAACGCGTGTATGTCATACTTACTACATATATTTAAGGAGGTAAAATAAAAATATATAAATAAAGGTGTCGAAATTATATTGATTTATCGTTTATATCGTTTTTATTCAAAAAGGAATTTTTTCCTCATTCTCTGACAAAACAGTGAATGATCTTAAAAAACTCTTACGAACTTATAGAAGTTTTATCAGAAGACATTTTTGTGATTAATTTACCATTTTTATTTTATTGTCTCTGTGAATTTTTTTACCGTTTTTACTGCATTATTTTTTTACAAAAAAAATCCTTTTTAACGACTAGAATGTTTGTCTATTGAAATTGACTTTTATATTTTGCGATTTATTTTAAACTAGAATGTTTATTTATATATATATAATTATATGTAACTTCGCTAAATAGAAAAAGGTCGAAAAAAAAAAGGAATTTAGAACCTTAATTTTTTAGAAAAATAATAAAAGACATTAAAAAGCAACCAATTCCTGCAACTACTGACATCATATACGAACTAAGATGCTTTAGTGTCGAACGAACACTTCGGTCAGTCTAGTGTATAATCAGTAAATTGCATGTAGAAAATGGAAATATTTTAGTTGCTCAAATTAAATAATTATGTAAACCGATTCTTTGGTTAATTTATTATATGTTCTATTCAAATACCTCATATTTATTAAATGTTAAATATACTACTGAAGCCTTCAATTATTTATTTTTTTGAAAAATATTAATGAAAACAGTAAACTAATTGATGCATTAAATCAAATGTTCATTAGATCTTACTTGACTAAAAATAACTACATAACATTTTATAATTTTCATAAAGGGCAGCGTTAGTTTATCGAATTGTTTTATACACTTACTTAGATTATGTAATCTTTTTTCTTTAATGTGATATTTTTCATATGAAAATCTTAATTTATCAAAAAAAAATTCTCCTTCAGAATCATCTAGACTCTTTAATATCGATTTCTGTTTCTTTTTATTTGACAGATATCCCCTCGAACAAAACTTTATTTGTGATATTTGTTTTGAAAACCATATATTTTCAATTAACTTTTGATGCAAATGTTAAAACAAATATATTGGTACCATACGCAATTAGCAAATTACTTTTTGCATAAATGCACTCATTATAATAGTGAATATTGATTTTTTTAAAGGCTCAAAACATTTTACATCACATAATTACATATGCATATATAAAACGTAGAAGAAGAGGAATACCGTACTCAGACATCATTTACCATTTTAACTTAAAATTATTCCTCGCCTGATAAGCCTTCCAGTACATATTAAAAATTAATGACAACGGGTACAGAACATCTAAAAGAAAAGTAAATGAAGGCTATCATGACATAAACAAGGTATAAAAATGTAAAAGTTTTATCAAAAAATCATTTTTTGTCTACAAGCTTCAAACCATTTAACATTTCTTTTTAACATTGATTAATATTAGCAAAAAATTTGGGGTAGAATTTGATCGAATCCCACCATAATGCCATCAAGATCCGAAGGCATTTTGAGTTTTTCCGGGAGAAGGCCAAATATCGAACAGGAGAAGAAATTAAAAGAGATCGCAATTGTTCTTCTTCCAGAGGATGATGGTTGCACAGTTTACTTGCTATAAGGGCTTTGGCGCTTTGATGAAGCAAAGTTCACGGCTTTTTAAACTTTCGGACAAGGTTTAGCGATTTGTTACTCCAAACAGAATCATGGATTTCTTAGTATTTGCTTCCATGTTTTCCACTCCACTAGCATTTAGGGATACCATTTTTAAGTGTTTTAACATGTTGACAGTCGACCAATTATATCCAGTCGGATATATTTCTATCGAACCATATAGGAAAAAAAATTGATAGTTTTTTTCGAAATGGCTTACCCGTATGATTAAAATTGTATGCTGAGTAGATATCCTATGATTAATATATATACGTTTTATTCTTACATGTAGTTTTGAGCATAGTTAAGTCGAAGGAAATATTAAAATTGATTAAAATTAAAAATGGGACTTTTTTGTGAAAGATTCATTTATTATAACTTCATTTACTTAGTTATAACTATATATTACATTACACTGGGGAACAGTGAAAAAGTTTCTTGGGATATATTAACTGATTTGAATACCTAATGGGTCCATGATAACTAAATTAAAAATCATTTTGCTCAATCGGGTCAGAATTTTTAGAAATTTTGAGTTTTTTGTTTTCGATTTTCGACTTTAGACAAATCACAACTTTTTGTTTATTGAGCAACAAAAATGGTACGGGTGTTTTTGGAAATTGCATAGTCATATTAGTGGTGGTGGAGACTAGTTTTGAGTTGGAAAAATCTAGAGATGCCAAAAAATTACTTTTTTTTGTAAAATGACCAAATTTAGCATATTTTTCAGTATATCTACATTTATGTATATTACAACTACTTAAGTGAAACAAAAATGATTTTTGAAACTTTTTATTTCCTATATACAAAAAACATATTCATATTGAAAATGTATGAAATGCTAATTACTAGCCGTATAAAACTTCTCTCTAAAGATCTTCTCTTGTGCTGCAAATTAGGATAGTCAAGAGCTATGCTCCAGCAATAGTCAGCCATCATGTGGCTCTCCCATATTCCTTGGTACCTCTTCTACATGTCCCTCCAGGTGAAACCTCTCACCCTCCTCATCACTAACACTTCCAAGATTATCAGGAAATTTATCTAGGTGACAGAAAAGGAAATTAAGTTTGATTCTCATATATGCATTTAGCTGCTTTTAGCTGACAAGCATACTGTTTACAAGCTTCACATAATTGCTTGACTTGTTGTTTCCAAGAAAATTATCCACAACCAAGACAAAGGAACTCCATGCGTTATACACAATCTGGTTCATAATATTTACAAACAGATAATCATTCAATCATTAGCTTTCTGATCTGAGGATCATCACAAATTCCAGCCTTGTTTTTTTATCAGTCCAGGGAAAGCATCACAATTGTATTTTAAACAGTCTCCATCTTTGTCTAGGGCTTTGACAAATTGTTTCATGAATCCAAGCTTAATGTGAAGAGGAGGGAAACGGATCTTTGATCTGTCCACCAGAGGCTCAGCAGTAACATTTTCTCTCCTACAGTCATATGAGTCCTCTTTGGCCACTCCTTCCTCACCCAGTGTTCCTCCCTTGCCCTACTATCCCAGTGACAGAGAAAGTAAAGGAATTCAGTTTCTTTTAGTTTGGTGGCATGAGCAACTGGAATGGATCCATATTTATTTCCATTATGGGGCAGAACAACTTTGAGACTGTATTTAGAACTGTCAATGAAAAGTCTCCACTCTTGAGGATTGTAGTTACTTATATCTAACTTATCCAGGAGATTAGGATAGGTCTGTAACATCTTAAAGTGACTCGAACACTGGAATTGGAACATCTTCACTGTGGGGCACTGTCTATTAGCAGAATCCATGGTTGGATACTTTAAACTCTTTCTGTTTTTTCTAAGTATACCTATAAGGTGTAAAGCGCAAAAATGACAATCATCTGAGTGGTTTTTTTTGGTTCTCTCCACACCATAGGTAACAAAAACTTAGGTTCTTCTTCTTGCCTTTAGACCATTCTCTAAGTTGTGTAATGCAACTAACACACACATTGGGAGGGGCCCACTCTTTTATCAATATTTAGGAGACACAATTTTAAATATTAAAAGCAATATTGCAAAAACTGTTATTTGAAAGTTATGTTGATTTATCTTTAATGTATCCTCTCAAAACGTATCTCAGCCCCCACTAACATGAGTATGCCATTTTCAAAAAATTTATACTAATTTTGTAGCTCTATAAACAAAAGATACAAAAATCGCCCGAAATCGGCCAAAATGTTTTTTGGCTTTTTTGGGCATCTCTGATAATTTTTTCAACTTAAACTAGTCTTTGCCCCCACTAATATGACCATGCCATTTCCAAAAACACCCATAACATTTTTGTAGTTCTATAAACAAAAAGTTGTGATTTTGCCTAAAAGTCGAAAATCAAAAACAAAAAACTCAAAATTTCTAAAAATTCTGACCTGATTGAGCAAAATGGGTTTTAATTTAGTTATCAGGGACCTATTAGGTATTCAAGTCAGTTGATATATCCCAAGAAACTATTATTTTTTTTAAAATTGTTGCCCTGTGTTATCAATATGAAATTAATTTTAAGAAATACAATTAACAAAAACATAATACAAATTAAACCCCCATTGTTTTACCCTTATCGGTGATCCAATTGTTTCTAAATAATAATATATAAAAAGTAAGTCATAATGTGGTATTTTTTATGATAAAAAGTGATCTACACGAAAAGACTAACATAATCATTTAAAATGCTAAAGAAAATTATGAAACTGACCAAATTATCAAAAATAACCAAAATATCGTCCACTAAGATTTTTTGTTACTTCTTACGAATATGTATTTTATTATAATATCGAATACCTGATATCACTAGTAAATATGAGTTCTTTATATTATGTTCCTCTTCCATAATTAAATGTTAAGGTTCAGTTTTCTGATGGATCGCTTCAGCTGTGACCCATTTCTCTAATTCCACTCCGTGGCTGTCATTATCCCTTGTGGGTGACGAGTCGGAATATTAATCTTTATTCATCTCCAGGTGGTAAGGCACAACCAAATTCTCTCGTTCTTGTGTTAAAATGGAAGATATACTGCAAAATAAAAATAAAGCAAAACACTCTTTTACTTTCACATTGGACAAAGTTTTGGCAAAAGAAGTTTATTTCTTCTTCTGATTTATTGTCAAAGTTATATTTTAGCTACTCATTTCGATTACTAGTAAAAAATGAATAAAGATGAAATAAGGTAACCTTAGTGACAGCTTCTATTATATACATATATAAGTGCATTATCGGTTTTCCGTTAAAAGTTTAGATAATGCATGGTTCCCATAATTTCAGATATCTTTACCTATTGTTTGAACTTTTAATTATTTATTTTTAGCCCTAGAAACATATATACAATACGCGTAATAAATCATTTGAGCGCTGGCTTATCCAAAGCAGTTATCACGACGACAATAGGCAATATTAAGTCAGTATTTGTATGAAAAGAAGCCAAGCACACCAAATAACTTAGGTTTTCATATTTTTAATTGCTTTTGTGGATTTACTTAGTGATATAGATATTGTTTCTTTGAAAAAAAACACTGGTCTTAATGTAACAGTATTTTTCATCTTCCATCATGATGATACACACCCTTTAAGAGAATGACTTACTCAATTAAAAACTTGTCGAAATTGTTTAATTTCTTGGTCAACAGGCTTCATTATATATTTCAAACAAAATAACAAACAATGGACATATTTAAAAAAAATTGAAAGAACATTTGGGTAAAAACATCATTTCTTACTTTTAAAACTTTAACGTGGAGTTTAAACATTGAAAAAATTCCAGAAATATCGTTGCATGATGCACTTCTCCTTGCATATAATACATGCTGTGTTTTGTAATTATAGAATTTATAAAACGTTCATCGAGTCCAACGTAAAATGCTACCAAGTCACTACTCTTAAGTTGATAAAAACTTAAATTGTCGATTAAAAGATTGGAAACGGATTTATATAAAGGACCAAGATATGTGCAGTCATATAAAAAGTGGTCACTGGACTCATTCTCCGTATGGTAAAAAGAACATTTACTTTGATCTTGCGTAAAAAATTGTCTCGCACTTCGAGTGTACCAGAGAGAACACGGTATTTAATTTTCTGATGACGAAAACATATCACTTCTTATCACATTTATAGCTTTAGCCACTCGAATATTAATGGAACGTCTTCTTAAATAATTAATGAAAGGTTCTATCGTAGGTTTTAAAAAAATTCCGCAACTTGGAGGAAGAAGTTTCAGCCAGACGCAATCTGATTGGTACTACAGGTCTGTCTACAGACTCGTACGACTTAATAGTGCTGGTGGCGCCTTTTATGATCTTCTCCAATCGTACAGAAAAATCTCTGTAACAGCTCCTTCAGTCCGAAATATGCCTTCTCCGTATATTTTCCTCCAGAAATTTGTAAGAGGTAATGACTCAGTCTTTCCTTCTCGTCCACATGCTTATGGTATTTGCAGTATGTATTTAAAGATTTCCATAAATTTTCAAATAGACCACCGTATCGTAGAAGATTGTGGAGTATTTTCATCGATATATTTTTCTTTTTTTTCAAAATTGAGGAATGTCAATTGCATATACTTAATCTCGTTGGACGTTTCTTCATCGTAAGGTGTAACTCTTAGAAGATGAATTACTTTTGAGACGATATAATTGTTCCAAACTTGTATTTTATCACATACATTAAGACTGAGTCTAGAGAAGAAGCCACACACCTTCAAAACTTTACCCTTTATGTCTTGAAGACTCATAACCGTAGAATTGTTTCCAATCCAAGATCCTAAAATATTCATATCTCCAGAAATTTAAAAAACTGCCCATCCTTTTCAATTAAGCCATCATATCCACTTATTATTTCGGTTTTGTCTGCATTTACACAAAGATCAGATTAGATGGAGAACACTTTAAGAATCTTTGGGGTTTGCTTAAAAGATTTCAAGATTTGCAATGGACTTCCAGTAAAGATCATCGTCATATCATCTGCATAACAAAGGCATTTTGGATGAAGAGGTATAGCTGAAAAACCAACTATGTTTTTATCCAACTGAATCCTCTCGATCAAACGATTTAGATATAGTATAAAAAGTATAGAAGAGCACGGATCTCCTTGTCTAACACCCATTCTATTGTTAAAACTTGCGCTGGCGGTTCCATACTGAACAATTGCTCTGGATTTGCCAATTGTAGCACCGACCATTCTAATGATGAAATCGCCAAAACCTTTTTATATAATGTTTGAATGATAAATTTATGTGATAAAGTATCAAAGGCTTTAGAGAAGTCCACTTTCTTGCTTTGAATCTAAAAACGGCTGTAATGTGAAAAGTATACTATCCATTAACTTATCTATAATAAAACTATATTGACCAGGATGTAAAATTGATATCTAACTGATTTTAATCTATTGGCTAAAACATACTTAGAAATTTAAAATGAATTTTGCATAGTTAAAGGTCTTAAGGTTTAAAAAGTCTAGGATCTTTATTTGATTTAGGAATGATAACTATTCTTCCGGTTGATGCAAAATCGGGAAAATATCCAGCGGCAAGAACTTCTTCGTAAAATGTATAAGAATAGGGGCTAAAATCGTCGGGTATTTCTTGAAAACTCGAAAAGTAAAGCCTGATGGTCTAGAAGATTTATTCTAAAAGTTCTTTACTTAAAAGTTGTACATTTCCAAAATGAGGAGGTGAAATATAAAAAGTATTATGTTACCGACTTTGTTTATCCTTTAAACAATGAAATAATATCAAAAAGTGATTTAAAAAGATCGTAAGGTTAATCAATGTCCAACGAAGGTTTGTTTTCTGTTGGATTACAAGAAATGATAATATAAAAACATTTTATGCCTTGACATTGGAATCCATGGGTAAATGTTAAAGGATCGAGTAATTAAAGAAAATAAGGTTCTAAAACTTCTAAAGTCGATATAGGTAAATTCATAACAAAAAAATGAAATCAAAACATTGAAGTGTCTTAACACAATACGAACTTTGATATGATTTATTAGTTTTAAAGAATAAAAATAATTCATTAAAAACATATTTTTGTAATTTACCAGTTTGATTTTTACGACCTGAGAATATAATAACCCATTCCTCAATTCTACCCTTCCGTAGTTGCGTAATTACACTTTTGGTATATAGTCATTTAACTACGAGTAGGCTTAGAAATCTAGGCTGTATCCAGCATTTTCATTTCCTTTCAAGTTGAACTAGTAAGGTTAATTTGTTTTTGCGTCTTTCAATTTTTCTCACAAAAAGTAATGGTCTTAAGGATATACATATACTGCATTTATTATCTACCAAGGGTAGACACTTGGCTTTTTACCTATATTATATAGTTCAAAAGAGTTTAAACTGTTCAACAAAGTAAAGGCGACCTCACTCCGTGAGCTTTCTAATTTACATTTATTGCATCAGTTAGATTCTTATAAGTGTCATCCGACTTTACCTAGGTAGTTTTTTTAGTTAGTTAGAAGCTTATTACTGCATCACAATAGATATACGTATATATACATACATATATATACAACATACAAACAAACTAAACTAGGTGAATACATATTAATTACATGGTATGCATCGTTTTTAAACGAACGGTATTGATTATGCCTTTGGTACACATATATTAGTTTACAAAAGACTTGAATTTAATATACAAATATGTCTTACATTTTAAATCTCGACTGCGAGAGTTTGTTCTCACTAACTAGGTTTTCCAAAACTGTCATAATTGCAAGATTTACTGATCTCTGGTAATTTAAAGTATATCTTTATTTAAGAACGATTTTGTTACAAATTATGAGGAAGCTTAATTCTTGATAAAATGAAATTATATAAAGGTATTATATTAATTACTCTTTTGATTAATTGTTTTCGAGTTTGTTCCTTATACGTTGAAAATGAGAGAAACCTTTAAATATTTCAAAAGATGCCAACTATATCCATATTAACAAAAAATAAAGTAATTTATTTATAAAATGATGTCTTGCAGTGATCTTTGCAAACTACATGTATTTTCATTGGATCAATTTTAATTGGAATTAAATTGGTCTGACCTACTTCGTAAAATAGTATTTATAGGTTATGAATTCGAGGGCAAAAGATTGCAAGCTATTTAAATTAAAATTAAAGATATGTTACTTATATCATTACACTCATATTTGCTAAATATATATTTGTTTATGGTTGAAAAGGTTTTGAAAATATATTCAGCAACGTTTGTTCTGTAAAGTTATTTCATGTTTAGACATAAAAAATCTATTAAAATTAGTATTAATTTTGTACTCTATCGATTAGTATAAAATAGGTATTTAAAACCACCCTTGTTTAAACATTGACGCCGAAAAGTTAAAAAGTCCGCCGTTTACCTTAAAATTGTTATATCTTTAAACTGTTAATTAAAATATCCTTTCAGAGTGTTCTCTTTTAACAATGAAAGTAATTTATAAAAATGAAATTCTCCATCAAGGAGGTTGAAAGACCTCTTCCAAAAGGACTTATCAACAACTATTATTAAGAAAATTATTCACGTGTGGAAAATAATCACCAATCCCAAAATATATTGAAACTCTTTCATGTAAGATTTCAAAATCTTCTTGGTGGAGAATGAGTCAACTTTCCCCGTCCAAGAATAGGTAAAGACTTGATTTTTACCAAAAGTGCGAATGAAGAACATTTAAAAAAAGATTCTCAAGGAGGAAAAGTAACAGAGCCAGATAGCCTTTATGGCAAAATATTTATTGAATGTATCCATGAGACCGTTCCATATTTGGTTGAATTTGGGAAGTCGATGGGGACTCACGGAAAACTCCCGACAACCCCTTACTTCATTACTTTATTATATATATATAAATATTTTTTTAAATCCCTATTTCAATCACAACAGAGAGAAAAATAAAAAACGAACATAGTTCATAAAATACTAATAGAATAAAGCTTTTAAAATCCACATGGAAAAACATATAGAAAACAGACATACAAAAAGTATTAAAAGGACAGTGATTTTTAAAAATTACATCAAAAACATTCTAAAAAATAATTTCATTTAAAGCAAAGGTGACAATTGAATTGTTTAACTTTATTTTCGTAAAATATGCATATGCAATCAAGGTTTGAAATTTGGCAACTACTTTGGAGGTGGTTTGAACATTTTCGACGTGGGATGAAAACCGTAGAGCTTCTCATCCCGCGTTGATTGTCTCCCCACACGTTCAGGCGGATTACCTTAATCCTCCAAAAAAGGTTCTGCGACTGATTTGAACAACTGGTGCCCTATTACTGTTCTCAACGAAAGCTATAGATTCTTTATGGGTTCTTCCTCTTCTTTTAAATAAAAAAGGAAAAGAACAAAGGGATTCATGAAGGGACGGATAATTTGGATGTTTCAGGAATATAGGAACCTGTATTGAACTTTCATCGAAAAATAGGTTTTGGGCCCATCATCGCCGTCGATTTTATCAAAGCCTTTGACACAATAGAGCATTGGCATATTTAGAGCATAAAAAAATCTTCCAAAAAATAATCTAACTCCATAAGAACCCTCCTGTACAATGGTGCATCCACAATATCTAGGGGAGACGTAGAAAGCGACCCTATAATCCTATAGAAAAGTTGTCGTCAAGGCTGCCCTTTAGCCCACTCTTATTCATTACCAGGCTTGTTGAACTGAGTGGATCAATCATGAAAAAATACAGAGGATTTGGTGTGGACTTTAGGTCTACTGGGCACATAATTGATTTATATCTGACGATATAACTCTAATGATTGAAGCGAATTCTGAAGTACAATTAGTCAGTTGAATTGTAGCAATTTTGGGCCTCATCAAAAAAGGTAAATCATCAAAAAACTTATATTCGTATCCTAGGTAAGTGGAATCCTGTAGATGACTTGATCATCAAGGGTTAAACACGGGTGATAATTTTAGAAATTACCAAATGTAAAAAAAAACACATGTGGATACATGTATGTGGACATCAAACACACCTTTCTGTGATTGCCCTGCTCTAACAATTATTATAAATTTCATCACTCTAAATTCTGAGTTCATCCCAAACTTCAAAGAGGAAATATGAGGGGCACTGTTCTTTTCGGCGGTTTCAACACGGGGAAACACTGCAAAGAGGAAAAGTCCGTTAGGGTGTCGCTACTTAATTGCAAGGCCTACATAGCGAAAAAGCTGAGGGAGGGGAAACCATCAATGCGAGAGATCTCCGGTCAATCATGGTTTCGGCCGCCGCTCGTTACGTGGCATTTTCCTTGAGGATCCCAATGGTACAAAGTTCGGCCTGAAATCATACTTCGGAAGTAATGAAATATTTCCCTTCTAATTATCCCTTGCACACCAAATCCATGGAAATAATCATCAGACAATTCAAAAAGTTCAAGAACAACCACTGATATTTTATCCATATGCTTATATTATTATCTTTTTTAATGTGTTTTTAAATATTTTATCACAAGAATTTATGCTAATTTTTTTGATATTTACGTTTGTACTTGTTAGATGCATATCGTAAGAATTTAGTTGATATATACATACGTTTGTGTTTTAAGGTTTCTAAAAGGAAATTAATTTTATACTATAATATTAATTTATGTTTTGTATTAAACACAGTTTTCCCTTTATAACTATTAAATACGTATATGTATAATGCACGTTATAATATTAAAAGCCTTACTGATGAAAAAAAAACTCATCAATCGATCAATCCAACTTCTATTTGGACTAATTCAAGCCATGAAAGTCCTCAGAACACGCGTGCATTGAACATGTCTCTTCTAAGTTGTCGAACTTTTATTTTTCAACAGCGCCGATTTTATATGCAAGTAGGATATCAAAACTATTTTGATATCCACTGCAGTTAGGTACTCAGCCTTATATATTAAGATCCCGTATCTAAATTGTTACTCTGGGTGTATACAAGCGACTTAGTTAGATTTTATCTGCCCTTCTCAATATCTTAAATTCTTTAAAAAACTTAATTAACGTTAATAAAAAGTCCATCAAATTAAACAAATAAAATTATAATCTACCCCCCTGGGAATTTACAAATTTTATTGTATCATATTCATTATATTATCTATAACTTTATTCAAATTGAAATATTCTTTGTTATTGTAGTTATTGTCGTATATATTGAGTTTTGTTTTAATATTGATGAATAACTTTTATTAGAAAGTGATTTTAAACTACAATGTTTATTTATATTCATTATATTATTTCTATTTCTCTGAATAAATAAAGTTATATCAATATTGTATTTTCTGTTTTCACTAAATTCATAGTTGTATGTACTTTGAATTTCTGAGCATTACAAAACATTAATGAGCAGAAAATAAATATTTGTAACATATGTCCAAATATTTATTGTCTCTTTGTTATAGAGAAAAGATGAGAAAAAGTAAATATTTTTTTCTTCTTTCAATGTATTCTTATCAAATAATTACATTGGAGGAATTTGTAGAATTAATAAAGCACTTTATCAAGATTACCACTTAACGAAATGAAAAACTATCTATTATCGAAAATGTTCACAATAGTTGTCTTTATCAATATAAAATCGATAATTCTTTTGGGAATATATATTTATTTAAAGATATTCGGACATAATTAACTGTTTTTAGGGGAATTATTGAAAAAAATATTAGTTCGTAAGATTTACATTGTACGGATTCGATCAACTTTAAAATAACTTACGTTTCTAACCTTTTTGGACTATGTCAAATGCGTTCTTGCAATTGACCCCTTTGTTTTTTTTCTAAAATTATAAAAGTCCCTGAGATATACAGATAACATAGAAAAAGAAACATATTTGGACTAAGTATGATATTATGGTGTACCAGGAACTTGGAGAGGGTTAGATAAAAGAATTAATTAGTATTTGACCCGACTATTACACTTTCTTAAAATAACAATTGAATTAATAGTCATTTTGAAAATCCATGTATTGATTCAGCAATTCAACAATTATAAAAAAATGAAGCTGTTAAAAAAATGGAAAATAAAGTACTTCAACGCATTTATTTAAAGATTTGTTTTGGGAAAAAATGTAATTTCATGTAAGATATCACGCACTTAAATTTTATGAAGAAGTTGATTAAAATCTTACAGTATATATAAAATATTACTATTAAAGTATTATGAATGAATCTTTTTTTTCATGGTTAAAATAATTTTATTGTTACTGCAAAAAAGAATACAGTGTAAAAAAAAATAAACTAAAAAAATCAGATAACATAAGAAATAAATCAAATCTGGACAGTTACGTAATAAACACATAAATGAAACATTATAGTTCAAAATGACCGACCAGATAAAAACCATATATATATAAAACAACAATTGATAAAACTAATTTGTATACAATACAAAACGGCAATACATTCTTAAAATCCTTCTGATGTCAATGATTGAATCTTATTCATAAGATGTAGAAGATGTTAGTTTCAAGAAGTTTATAATGTTGTTTCTTATTTTTTTTCTAGGTCTTTATTTCAATTGTAACTGTGGATACAAAGTAATGTAGGTGGTAGAATTATGTAAAAAAATAAAAAAAATAAACATTATAGTTTAAAATAAACTACCTGCCAAAAGACTTAGCTGCAATAAGGACAGATCCAAGTTTTAAATAAGTTTCATAATATAATTGTTAAATAATGTTGACAATTGATAAAACAAAACATAACAAAATATAAAACATAACACTTATACAAAATAATAATAATAATCTAAAACTGTGGTTTGTAGAAGCAAAAAAAAATCAAAATTTTCTTTAGATGGCTGAAATACCAGTAGAAATTCATCCAATTAAAATTCACCAAGTCGAAAGCGTAGTTCCATGAAGACCCCTTTTCTTATTGTATCTTGTTCTTTCACTATGATTGCTCGTTCCTTTTATTCTTCATTGATCTTTGAATGTCAAAAAAACAAAAACACATTTCAGTGTAGGTTCAACTGCTTTTTCTTTAAAGTATTTATTGTACAAACATTACCCAACGGCTTTTTTTTGTTGAACAATTGTACAAATGGATATATGTATGCCTGGTAACCATACCACTAACAACAAACTTCAAAGATAGAGTTCTAAATAATATTATCACTATTACTTTAGTCCTGCAGTCCACATTTATAATGCAAATATTCCTTTCATCTCATTCCTTTTGAATAAAAAACCAAAGTGAAAGAATCTAAGATTTATTTATTTATATTCAGAGCTGTCACATTGTTTACTTTTCATGTGGTACAATATAAAGTTTAATATACTGTCAAGTTAAGATATTTATGCAATAAACAGGACAAAGTAAATAAAAACATACCCAGATACTATATATTTACTGACCTTATACAAATCATTTTGGGTTTTTCATCAATCCGCTAAATGAAATAGATTTATTTCCACTCAACCATAAATTAATTCTTTCATTCCTTTAACTGCAGGGGTAATCAAAATATTTTAAAAACACCCAAAATGCTATGAAAGAAAAGACAAAAAAAGCAAGTGAGAAAATAATGTTTTAGATGGTAGACAATTTGTGTCTAAATAAAAGAGAACATCTAAATTACCATTTTTATGACATTTGAAGTAATAATTAGGAGGGGTACAGATTTAATATCTTGGTAATGGTGGTCAACAAGTTACAATTCGCAAAAAATCGTTTTCTTCACTAGATTGCACCCAATCTATAAAGAAATCGACATACCGTAGCTACCAGAATTTCCATTTAATCTATTCAAGTTAAACTTACAAAACTTCCTTTGAAGTTTGATGGCGTGATACTTTAAAGAGACATGTAGATGTTCGTTAAAGTTTAAATCATACTCTTTGGTTTGACAATTATTTTTACGGTCAGGTGATGTATAAAGTTTTATGGAATTTTTACTTTTATGGAATAGGTATTCCATAAATAGGCGTGTTCAACTCTCAAGGATGATGGCGCTGATTTGCCTCCCGATAAAGGAAGTTCAAAATTGATCAACATCATTGAACGATCCTTGGCTCTATTGAGTAATTATAATGCTTATTAAACTCCTCACATTTGAAATGTAACTGGACCATATAGGCATTTGTTATTAAATATAATGGTTTGAAATAATTTGTCAAACTGTTTCTATTCAAGATAGTCTTTTTAGTCGAATAAGTTACAAACATGAATAGCTTTATGAATTTGGCATATAAATTTAATTTAAAAACATTGCAATAGATATATTTTAAAATCGATTAAATCAAAAAAAATTATAATACAAATTCGAATCGTAAATTTAGACTGTGAATCACATTAATGTTATATACGTAGCTAAAACACTAAAAACATATACATAAATTTTTGTATATTCTAAAGAATCCTCCAATAATCCTTTATTTGGATTCGTTTATATAACAAAACTTTTTGTAGTATGTCTTAAGGTAAGAAAAACTTCTTAAATAGATATCTTTGAATTACAATTGTGAATAAATTATCATAAAATTAAGAAAATGATATGTATCTAGCTACCATGTTCCTTTGATAATAGAATTTATCTTTTGATCATTATTTAATTTACTTTGATCATCGTTGCCTATTAAAAAATAAGATATTCACACAATACGCCTAGCTACAGGGTAAAACTGTTTTTGTTTAAATTGGTTGTTAAAAAAATGGACTCGAAGGTTTAAACCTGTCGTGCAAATGACTGCCTTGAAGGCTTGCAAAAACTATTTAAGGGTGGCTTATAGAAATATTTCATACAAGCAATTACGTATATATATATATATATATATATATATATATATATATATATATATATATATATATATATGTGTGTGTGTGTATATATACATATATATGAAATTATGGCTTTTTGAAAATCATTGATATATTTTCAATAAAACTCAATACATATCAACAAAAAGAATACAAATTTGATTGTTCAATAAGACAATAGTACAATACAAGGTAAAAAAAACATAATATCAAAAGAACAAAACATATAAGAATTAACTATGAAGTGAATATCGAACTTTTCGTTTACTTTTTGACAATTTCTAGTATAAACTTCTTATGATGGAGAGCTGTGAATGGAAGTTACCTTATTCGTTGATGACAGAAAACCAAATGATACAATCTTCCTGTGGAATATTTTAAATCAAAAGCTGTATATCTGGCTACTCCAGCTGGTGAAATTGTTCTTATTTCAAGCGGTTTTATTAGATTTATGGCAAAGTCTTTTGGCGATTAGAGCTTTTGAACTGAGAATTGCAACGGCAATTGTCTTTGATTCCAAAGAAGATTTCCTTTTCTTCCGGACAGACCAAATAAATTAAATGTCTAAATATAGTTTGATGGTTATTGTTTAAACTTCAAACGTTGATATTATAAAAGTTCTTAGAATAGATAATTCCTGACAAACTCCAGTTCCTCCACATAGAGATATTCTTGTAGATATAAGGATTTAGAGTCCACCCATCTTTTCTATTAATTCCCTACCTCCCCCAAACCATTCAAAAAATTTCAATATTACTTTCACAAATACAGTCTCCATTCTTTTTTCCTTGTATTGGAGCCCAGCGCCCAATAGGTAAAATATACATTTTAGACTCATTTATTTGAAGGCCGGATCCCCTACCGAACCTTCAAAAAAAGTTCATAGTAATTTTTTTTCTAGCATACAGTTAAGATTCCGAGTTACCTCAATGTATATACATTGTCATATCATCTGGGTAATCATCTACAATATGAGATTGAACATTGAACATCTTATCAAATTCATTGTATTTTCGTTTGAGTTGTATTAAAAGATCATCTATGGCCATGATAAATAAAAATGTAGCTGACGGACATCTTTTTCTGCAGCTTCTTTGTAAAAAAAAATGCGCTCCCTTTTCATCTATTTAAGATAATTGTTGGGGAATCATTCCAAAGAAGAGTCCATATAAGATTGAAAAATTAACTGGGAATATATTTTTAACCGTCTGCATTATGTGATGGTGTTGAATCAAAAGCTTTGGAAAAGTGGATTCCGACTATAGCCCTGTTCTTTATCTTTTTATTAGCAGAGTCAATCGCTCTCTGAATATTTCTAACAATATAATAAATTCTTTAACAACCCTTTTTTGGAGACTCCGATTGTCCGGTTAACAGTTGAGTAGCAAGGATTCCCGACAGTAGCCTGTAGGATATGTTGAGAATGGGGATTGGTCGCCAATGATTAGAGTGAGTACCATCAACTTTTTATTAAATTGAAGTATTTATATTCTATGTTAAGGTATTAGATAAAATTCCTGATACTTCCATCGAAGAACCTACAATTAAAAAAAGTACTTAACCAATTCATTCTCACAGACTTTGGCCATCTTCCCTTTTATTCCTTCAAACCGTATCTGTTTACAGCTTTATCATCATATATTGTTAATATTGTCGAGTGTGAATATTTTGTCCCAAGTTGCATTGCTGTGTCTTCCAGGAAATGTCTTTCTCTTAGTACGGACCACCTCTAAAAAAATATAATAAAAGTAATATAAAATATCTTTGGTCCGCGTTATTCTTTTCCCTTATCAATTATTTTCTTAATGCCATTAGCGGAACATTTTGTCTATTGAAAGAGCTTTTTAAATGTGATTTTTACATTGCTTTCCTGTTTAACCTTTTCTTCCATCTCGGAAGGCGTGTGTGACGTTAAAGCATAAGAAAAAAGGGAACTCTTAGTAAGAAACTTTTCTATATTTACCCCAATTTGAGTTCAAAAACCTTTTCAAAAGAGATCAATAAGAAAAACGAAAGTAATAAATTAATCATAACATCATCTTTTTTATTTCGAATACTTGTACGGACATACTTTATTGTACGTAGGCTTCATACCAAATAACCTAGATTAATATGGTACGACATAAAAATGCATTTTGTTTTAAGAGGCTTTCCAATGTTTGATGTTTTTATCAGTATTAATATCTCAATATTATATTATTAAGACACTCCAATTGTATTGTTAAGATGCATGGACATTATGCAAGGGAGTACTTTTTTAGACTTAAGAAAGTAAGAACACAAATTATGTTAACATTACTTTGATAAACTGTATGATTTAGTCGAAATTTAATTTTATTATTTAATGTAAAACATCACACTTATATTTGCAAATAAATCTTTAACTTTTCTTTTTTAAATTACTTGTAAGAAGAGTGTTTTAGACATAAGATTGATATTGGTAATGGAATTGAGGAGCCCTTATTAGATTGCCACTTAATATAAAATGAAATGACATATTATGTTTTGATTTTATTTAAAGCCATTACAATATAAGTATTAATGGTGTAAGAAACTTGAACAGCTCATGTATATATATTTATATATATATATATATATATATACATATATATAGGGCTTTGCCGGTAAATTTGGAATGTTTTTAGGGTTAAATTTAAGTAACATCTGGTTTGAATTTGGTGTCAATTCCTATACCATTGGAATCAAATGACAATTTTCTTTCATTTGGCATTACTTGAGTTACTGTGGTGTGAATGAAAGCCAAGGAGCAAGAGAGAAAAGGTCCGCCATCATTGTTTTTAACCGTGCCGGACACACAGTTTCAGAGATAATCAAGGCCACCAAGCTCCCAGGTCGACAGTCTTCAGGGTCTTAAAGGCCTTCAAGGAGGAGGGCAAGACGCAAAGGAAGGACCACTAGCAGAGAAGTGATGCCAAGAGGTCTCCCAGGTTATTTGCTGACCTGAAGAGATCAATTACGGCAAATCCGACAATTCCGATGACTACCCTCGATAAAAACCGTGGTGTGCATGTCTCCACCATCTCTAAGGCCATTAAAAACAACCTGGGGATGTAGTCTTATGTCCAGAGGACCAGAAATCTCCTCACAGACAAGGCCAAGACCATCAGGGCTGAGAGTTGCCCCAAGTTGTTGAACCACATCAAACACTAAGGTGCTTCTAAAGGAGTTGTTTTTGTGGATGAGAAAAAGTTTGTTCTTGACGCCGAGATCAACAGGCAGACTTCCAGAGTTATTGGCTTTGTATCCTCTGCGGTCCCTCCTGTTCTCAAGACGAAAAATCCTGACGGTGTTATGGTCTTTGGTGCCGTGGCAAGTGACGTCAGCATCATGCCCCCCATTTCATTGAGGCCGGCCTCAAGATGTCAAAATTTTGAGGAAGTTATTTTCCCTTGGATGGATGAGAAGTGTGGTCTAGACAATCTGGTCCTCATCCAGGACTCTGCATCATACCATGGGTCCAAGACCACACAGACCTTGTTGGCCAGGAAAGTTCCCAATTTCGTGAAGGCTCAAAAGTGGCCTAGTAATAACCCAGATTTTATCCTTCTTGATTATTTTCTCTGGGGCATCCTTCAAGAAAGAGTCAACGAACTCTCTTATGGCAGCGTTGACCAGCTGAATGCCTCCATGATCAAAAACTGCAAGAAGATCCCTGCCAGTGATGTGGTGGCTACTGCTCGGAGGTTCAGGGCCAGAATCGAGGCTGTTATTGAGGCCAAAGGGGGGCATATAGAATAATATCAATATATTTTACCTTATTAAACTTCTGTTAAAATTTAATCCAAATAAATTAATTAATAGTCTAATTACAGTCATTTAGGTTTTTCATTGTAACAGTCCCAATTTACCGGCAAAGCCCTGTATATATATGACTTGTTGACGTTCGCGAAAAATTGTCGTTCGTCGTTCACCAAAAGTTATCGTCCGTCGTTCATCGTTCGTTTGTCATTAGTAATTCTTAAAAAAATTGACGACGTTTTTTAGAAAGGATTTTTTCCTGATTGAAAATGAAAAACGACGAACGATAAGGAATGTTTCTTATCGTTCGTCAAAAACTTTGTTGTTCATCGTTCGCGAACGACAACAAATGAACGATAAATTGGACATATATATAGTATATATATTTATACATATGTATATATAATATAAAAGGAGCTTTTTTCATATCAATCAATCATATAATTTGATACAATAAATAAGCTTTATGCCGTAAAATAAAAATTATTTATATTTACATTTTTCATTTCCTAAAAATATTTAGATGCAAGTTATTTTACTCCTTATCTATTTTTGATGAATCAAGCTTTTAGATGTTGGTTTTACAAAAAAGGTAACCGGTCGTTATTATAATATACATAAAATGGTAATAAATCAGTATTCAATATTTATCAGTTAGGATGTATGTATTTCAACTAAAAAGAAAAATAATAAACTTTGATTTATTTTCCCGACAAGAAAGTCTCCTTTAAACCGGAAATTGGGTCTTAATATTGAAAACTGTCAAAAATATTTTCAATGATAAATGATTGAATGTAACTACATATCATAAACATTTGTATGAATTCACTTAAATACGGTCTCAGTACCTCCATCAATTTATTAAAACTAATTGAAATATATGTGTGTCAGTGTGTATTGTGGCAACAGAGTTCACAATTGCTTAAGTCAAGAAAAAGTTGGGTCTTGGAAATGGAAATTGTTGTTGGCCATAGTATTTGATGGATTCCATTGTGGAAAAGTGAGTATTGGAAAATTTGAACAAATAAAAAAACGTATAATAGCATAAATACTTAATTTTTTTATTGATTGATAGTTATTTCTCACGTCCACCTAATTGATTGCGATAATTATAAATTAAATTACACTATAAATATAAACAATTATTTTGAATAGGATTCTTCTTTTCAAGGTTGTATTCATTCAACTTTATATTTTACCATTTCATCAATATAGTGCTCATGAATATTGACAAACAAATTAATCCAATAAAAAATTAGAGAAAGCAAGTGTTTCTAACAACAATAATATTCGCACCTCTAAGTTGTTGTTGTTTTTGTTAGCTTCTCACCTGCCAGGAGTAAAGTGATTTCTTATTTGATAGTGCCAATATTTTTTTAATAAGTTGCACTTTTTATTTGAATAAAAGTCGTCCCAGAAAATCTTTGAGTGATGTATCTGCAAATATTACATATGAATGTTTACATTAAGGTCATTCTAATGAACTCACTTATGAACATATTTTAATATCAAGAATGAAGTAAATAGAGTTCAATAAAAATAAATAGTTGGATGACGAAAAAAAAAAGTCATCAATGAGATGGATTTAAGACCTAAATAAGCGACTAATTATTTTTTCTTCGTTGATTCAAAGAAAAAAGGGTTGAATTATAAATAACATATATTTACTTCCCTTTATTTTACTAACGACTCATAAGATTTATATATATTAATTCACCAATCTCTGTCCGTCTGTATGTCCGCACGCTATCTCCTCCCACATTTATGGTTAAATTTGAACTTTGAAGGTACCTATGGAATCCTTGGGTCAAGACGGACCTAATAAAACTATTTGCAAAGTGATGGAACCAGAAAAGAAGAAGAAAAATTCAGACCTTGTCTGATTTGAACCACCTACTTTTCAAGGTAAAGAGAGGAAATAAGGAAAAGAAAAGGAAGAGGAGGAGTTAGAGAAATAGAAATAGAAAAGCATTTCATGTAACTTAAAACATATTCTTTATACAAAGTCAAACTTTTATGAGGAATGCTTGTACAAAACAGAAAATTATTTTCTCTCTCCTCTCTTATATTCTATAAGGTCTGTTTCACTCACAAACTAGCTCCAAAACCTACCCATACCGAAGGGTGAACATATGGGCGCCGTAGACGCCCAAATATGCGAGTGTTATTTATTATTTCTATATAGCAATATAATATATTAAATAACTAATATCCATCAAACTTTTTTACTTTATCAATCCATATCGTACGTTTATATGGTCAAAAATGGTTGAGATATGAATATATATACTTTATATTATGTTTTTATTTATTTATGTATAGCCATCTAATGTATTCATTAACTTAACCCATTACTTCCATTGCGTACTTTAAAGTACGCGTTATAACCTGATTTTGTGGTATTATGCTGTTCAAATACTTTATCTTAAAAGCTTATTTTATAAATAAAATAGATAGATTTACTTGTTAATAACATTCATTATTTTATTTCATTGTACCAGAAATCGATTCAGTTTGTTATAAATAGTCAAAGAATTAAGTCAATATTTCAAAATGAAAAAATCTGTGCTCCCATTAAGTTCAACCATTAAAAAAACGTAAGTATTGTCACATTTTTAATATTTTTCTTTAATTACTTAAGATATAGTTCCAAAAAAAATTCTCAATGAAGAAAAAATGTCGTAATTGTAGTTTTTGTGTTCAAAATTATATTGTAGATTTTGTACGTACTTTAAAGTACGCGATGGAAGATGACCTGAAAATTTGTGTTTGTTTATTATACATATTATATCGTTATAATTTTTTTTGGGACATTCAGAACTTCTGGAATTAGCACAACTGAAATTTTGGATCCATTTGAAGACTACCCTCCAAACAATCCAACAGATATTGTGATTTTCCTTCCTCTTGAGACAAACGATTTAAGTGATGAGGACGATGAAGTGGAAGAAATTGGTGGAGTCGTCGATGTAAATTCGGTTGCTAAGAAAATTCTTTGTAAGACAGCAGAACTGCAAAGTTAATGAAGATGATGAAGACGAAGAATCTGATGATGATGACGAACCATTTAATTCTACTGGAACTATAAAAAGAAGAAAGAAAGACATAAAAAATCCTCAAAATCTTTGAAGGACCAATTACTCCGTATTAAAAACTCAGATAGGATACAATCTACAAAAAAAATCAGATTGGTTCAAAGATTAAATTCGATTCAAACCTTCATTCAAATCTTGAAAATATTCCCTTAAACTTAGTTGAGCTAAAGAATCCTTTTGATTATCTTAAGCTTTTCATTACGGACGAAATATGTGATAAGATCATAGAAGAAACGTAAAAAGTGGCAATGAAAATCAATGACATCGATTTTTCTCTCTCTATAGACATCAATATGATTAGGGCAAGTCATGCCTGAGCCTTTTTGAGTGGTTATATGACAGCATCTTCCAAAATAATGTATTGGGAAACGAGGGAAGATACATGCAACAACTTTGGAAAAAATGTATCTCCAGATCGACCCATGAAGAACTAATACGATACACTTCGAAAGTATTTCAAATCCTAAAAATTCATTTAGGAAAATACAACCTTTGATGACGGCATAAATCAAACTGCAAAAATGTATGTTCAAAGAACTGAGCATATTTCGATCGATGAGTCAATGGTGAAATTTTTTGGACCTCATCCCCTAAAACAATTTTTGCATGGAAAAACAGTACGCTTTGGTTTCAAGATCTGGTGTGCATGTACTCATTTGGAGAGCTCCTCTATTGTCTTCCCAATAGGGGAAATACAAAGATTACACCAAGAGAACTTGGACAGGGTCCAGATGTGGTCGTTGAAATGGTAGAGCAACTTGATCTAAAATCAAGGCCATAAGATTGTTTGTGATAATATATTTACTTCTCTTGACTTTATGGATTATTTGGGATCTAAAGGCCTTGGAATAGTTGGAACAATGAGGAAAAAAATCTGAATCTACCAACACAAAAATCAATGAACAAGGCGAACAAAGGTTTTATGAAATATGTTTATATTGACAATTATTTGTGCGTTACAGCGTGGAAAGATTCATGGTCAGTTTTCATAGGGTCAAACTTTTTGGATTCAGAGCTAATTGGATATGTGAACAAATACAATCGAGAACAACCAGACCCGACAGCAGGCCAAGGCTTTTTTTTGGGGGGGGGGCTACAGTTGTTATGGGGGGGGGCACAGCTGGCACATTCATAAAAGATTGGGCCCACGTCACTCGGTGGGCGGGCCTGGCCCCCCTCAGGCCCGCCCATCCCGCCGGGCCTGAGAACAACGGAAGAAGATACCCACAGCATGCCCTAATTCATCTATCGTTTAGAGTCAAAATATGAGTGGAGTTGGCTTGCTGGATAACTCAGTCTCAAATTATAGAATTACTTTGCGGACTAAAAAATGGCATTGGGCATTATACAACTGGTTTCTGAATGTCCAAGTGGTGCAGGCCTGGTGCCTCTATAGACGAGTTGGAAAGCTAAAAAATGTAAGGAAAAGGAAAGCAAGCAAAAGAGATCCTTTTTTCGCTGCTAAAGATGTGATGTGGGTCTTCACCCACAATGCTTGACGGACTACCACACAAAAAAGTAAATGAAAATAAAATATTGTTCATAGGTATTTGCGTAAGTTATAAAGCAAATAATTTGTAAGAATTGTATATAAATGAAAATATTTATTTTGATATGCTTAGTTCCCAATAAAAGTAAAAAAGAGAAAGAAAACATTTTTCTTAGTTCTTCCATCACGTACTTTAAAGTACGCGGCCATTGCTAAGGTCTGAGGGGCGGTAGAGAAAAAAAATATCAATATTATCCATATTTATACTAAAAGGAATAACATATCAATTTTCAGCGAAAAAAAATAATTTTAAAGGGGTAATGGAAGTAATGGGTTAATATCATTCAAATCTTATACTTTATAAATCCATATATTCTGTTTATCGGGTCTCTTTCATAATTTATAAGGCATGTCCCATGTTTGTGTAAAATAATAACAAGTAACACAATATGCCATAGTATGCATATATTCGTTCATCCCTTATTATATACCCAATATAATGCGCGCAGAATATAAATAATGCAACAAACTCATTTGCTCACAAAGTGTGAGGAGATTTTTAAAAAGCCAAAACGACGAATCTTTAATTATCTATGTTAAAAAAACGTAAAAGACCAATATTAAATTTCATATACTATTTATCAAAATGTTAAAATTGTACAGTTCATTTGTTTAAAGATACATTTTTACCATATTGTCTACAATCCTTGGAAAATTATAGAGTATTGATATTTTTTCGGTACGTAATTACTCAATGTAAAATTGTGTTTGGTAGTCATAAGATTAATGGTGTCTTGATGGTGTCCAACATAGAGGTAAACAAAATCTTTCCAAAGAAGTTGTATATTTTAAAATTGTTAAAAAATGACCTCAGATAGTCTAAAACTTAAGTTACCTGAGTGTACTCTGAAATGAAATACTTTGGTGTTTTGTGAGTTTTTTTATTTAATTAATAATAATAGGTGATATTTGAGGTATAGGAAGAAAGAGTAATTGTGGTTTTGTATCTCTTAGTAAATGTTCAGAACTTAACAACATCCAAGATGCTTTGTTTTATAATCCTGACTATTTTATTATTATTCACTTTTCGTTCCTCTCAACCAATCACGTTCAAGAAAAAAGAACTCGTTTGTTATCTTACATATAGATATAAGACTTCTCTTCAAAAATATAACGCTTACTCTACGAGAGAACGG
This sequence comes from Caligus rogercresseyi, assembly GCA_013387185.1. Classification (NCBI taxonomy): domain Eukaryota; kingdom Metazoa; phylum Arthropoda; class Copepoda; order Siphonostomatoida; family Caligidae; genus Caligus; species Caligus rogercresseyi. The sequence continues at coordinate 16,314,146 of CP045897.1, read as the reverse complement.
AAAAATGAAGGAAGTACATGGACGCGAGCCCCTCTTTCTATTTTCTTAGTTCCTTTCATTTCTCCGTATATTTTATTCGAACGTCCTTCAGCCAGTCAGTATTCACTATACTTCTTCCCTCAAAAGCGTTTACATTCTAGAGAACCTCAAGAGTTTTGAGTGCAATTAGCGTCTTTGAGTATTTCTTGTGGCATTATATAGAGCGTTGACTATTATTTACTCTTCGGATAAAAAGGGTGAGAACTTATATATTAAAAAACTAATATTTTGCGTTTTTTGACTCTATTGAAGTAGATAAAATATAAGAATTTACCAAATAACATTATAGTTTCATATTAAATTATAATCTATTGTTACACGTACCAAATTTACAATATATAGTAAAAATATTCACATACAAATACTTTTCGCTAAAATGAATAAACAATGGCATATCGTTTAAAATATATTACTTCTAACGTGAATATATTAAAAGTAACAATGTTTACTTAGATGTTTACATATTTTATATATTTCCGTATAATTCAACAAATAATTTTGGGATGTCCAATGGACTTAGAGGAGTAAAAACATTTTTCAAAAAAATATTTGTTTTTTTAGTCTTCCATTGCTTCTTTTGATTTTTATAACATAATGTATATTATTGCATGTACATATTTTCCTAAATTATGCTGAACCGGATAAATATTCAATTTATTCAAAAGATAATTACTCTAGAAATCAAGGCCAAAAAAGTATCCTTGAGTGTTCGTAAAAACTTTTAGGACTAAACTTAAGATATAATATTTTGAAAAATATATTGGTATAAATCGCTCATGCTTTCATATCAGATACAATAAGTAGAACAAGAAGGCCTCCGATAACAAGAGCCAGTATAGTATATTGGATTGTACCTCCTTCAAAAGTTTTGTTACTAAATTCAATATATGCGTGCACTTATTACTTCAAAAATGAAACATTCTTTAACAAATTATAAAAATCATTTATCTACATTAATATATATATATATATATATATGTGTGTGTGTGTGTGTTTGTAGGTTTATATAAATTTAATGCAAAAGAGAAAAAAGTATTTTTCTATTGTTGTAAAAAAAATTGTAATTGTGTATTTTGTACATAAATAAGAGAGCAATTGTATATAGTAGAATAATTGTATGTTTTATTGTTTAGATAATAGATACAAAATCTTATAAAAATATAATATTTTAGTAAAATAAGCATCATACTTTATAATAAAATCTAAACAAGAGGTATATCAATAAAACATATCATAAGGATAACTATTCAAAATATTTCACTATTTTTTCATAATTAATTTTTTTTTGGATTTGAAGGATAAAATTTGATGACGTTCCCCGCAAGAACCCATGAATCTCGGAGACGGAGGGGATCTTGTAGTTTCTAAATTTCTTAGTCAAGTCTGTTAATCAGTATCACGATATTTTAGAGGGAATGACAGAACATGTTTTCTCATTAAAACACTTAATGAGTAACTTTACATTGATATTTTGCCTCGTTAAATAAACTAATATAATGGAATTTATTTTTGTCATTTCCGTATAAGAAGTTGATTCAAATATAAAGGATTTAAATTCATGATTTTAAGGCATAAGGAGATTAATAAGCATATACGGTTATAATTTATAAAAAATTAGAGGTAGTACAAATTTGATATGGGCTACAAAATTAATATATTAGATATGCATTGCTCCTTTACATTATTTTAATTTATAATTGTTTTATTTATTTATAATTTTATCAGTATATTTTTGTCTAAATAATATTTGGCAATTACATTGTTATGCTAAATTTTATTGTCATTATAAGGCTTTTATTTTCGAATTTTAATTTTTTGTGAGGTTCAACTGTTTTTAACTAAATTTAATGATTTTATGTTCCTATAAGTACAGCTGATTGTACTTTATTCTTAATTTTGTGACTTAAAAGAATCATTATTTATACTTAGGACTCTACTTTAATGGAATAACATAATAACCTATAAATGTAAAAAACACCAGGTTAGGGAATGTAAAATAGTATTTTTTTTACCTAAGTAAGCTAAACATTTGGTATTAGTAAAAGACACTTTTAGTCCAATAAGAGCCTTAAACAATTTTTTATAAATATAATATTATCCTCATCCGATTACTTATATTTTTTTAAAGAAATATATCGACAAAAAAATATTACAGTTATTCATAAAATTGAAGAATTTGCTTTAGAATGGGTTGTTTCTTTGTAAGATGGGCTTCAATTTTGGCTTTGAGCGTAATATTTCATTTATATACGAAGCATGAAGCTTTGATATTCTTTTAAATGTATTTCTTGTTGGCTTTATTTTAATACTGAAGTTATTTAGTTATAATATTTGATTTATTATATTTTATATGTCCTTGATGATATTCATTTGCATACTTTCCTTCAGCAATATATTGAAAATATTAAACGATACAATATTATTTCCTCCTCAATAACTCTGATATATTATATCGATATTGAATCCACTTTCAACTTTCCCCATGAGAATCAAACATATGACTTAGAATTTGATAAAATTGAGCTTATTAAAGTGCTGAAAGCAACTGTATATTGAAATATATATTTATGTAAATTTCAACCTTTTGTTGGTTTAATAAAAAACACTAGGGAATAATCGATGTCTTAAATTCCCTCCAAAGTTATTCAAACCAAAATTAAATGATTTCCCATCATCTAAAAGAACATAAAACAAAAAAGAAAATTTAACTCGTTTATATTTCCTTATTTAAATGCATGTGAAGCTATATAGTTGTATTACATATATAGTTTTTAACATTAGTCGATACTTCAAATTTCTAAACTACTCCAAAAGTATTGTTAGAAATCTGTGATCTTATTCAATGTTTTTATTGATATTTTGAATGCAAGATAGCAATTAATATATTACATTGAATAAATACATCAAAACATTTAGAAATTCAAAAATATGCTATTTAAAACAAATAACTTTAGAGATAAATATTAATTTTTTAAATTATATTGAAACTATTACATTGAATTTTTTTTCGTAACAAATACAAAATATGTTGTATTTTACTTATTTGAAGCTGTTTCTTACACCTCAATTTTTCTTATTCACATAAATAAACAATATCATTGACATACACGTCAATTAGTTCCTAAAAATAATTTAATTAATGTAAAATAGATTAGATATATAATATTAAAAGTATTCCAAGAAACTAAACAGTCTTGATCTTATTGATTATCAAATCTTTTGGAAGTCAGCTTTTTTCTCTTGTCTTCAATGAATTTAATAAAGGATTCGGTTGGATCCAAAATAATTTGTTCGTAACTCTTGATAATTCGGCAGATGGCCTTAGATGAAGTGAGAGGATAAAGTCTTGAGTTCTTCATCAAGTAACAAAATAACTTCAAGTATAAAATAATGGATAAAACTATTCATTGATTAATAAAGTTCTTGATACAATAGAATGACATTCACTTATTTTGGTAAGTAATTAACTCGATTTTATAGGGCAAACTATAATGGAAAAGAAATTAAGCTTTTTGGGCTGAAGTTTAGTAATTAAATGATTTTGACGTCAAAGGGAGTGTACGATAGCCATTTGTGTCAATGTTGGCGGCGCAGGTTTGAATCCCGAGAGGGGATGGTCATTTTTGGCCTACCTCATTGATAAGATCCTAGGTTCGAGTGACTAATTTTAATGCAATAATGGTTATTTAAATCCTGTCGTATGCAATTCTGTCGAACCATATAAGCAAAAATAAAATGGTCAGGGGTTAAAATAAAATATCAATGTATTTGTATTGTTGTTTCTGTAATATAAAGCATAAAGGATTTTTTTACCTATATGGTTCGACAGAATTGCATCCGACAGGATATAAACAAGCATTATTGCATTATAATTAGTCACTCAAACCTAGCATCTTATCAATCAACTAGATGTAAATAAACATATAACATTAAAAATAGTTTGTTGAATCTAGGATCTTATGAATGAGGTAGACCAAAAATGACCATCCCCTCTCGGGATTCAAACCTGCGCCCCCAACATTGAGAATTGAACTCACCTTAACACACATAGCTATCGCACTCCCTTATAAATAATTTTATTTACGTCACAACGATTGTGCCAGGGATCAAACACAGTTTTTTGCTCCTTATTCATAAAACTGGACATTAAAGAGAACACTAATTCAATGTTTTATATCTTAATGTTACGTATTTGATATATGTATATTTCTTATTTAAATTTTAAGGTGAATTATATATATTATGTCTTCGGAAGTTAATGTATATTCCACGAAATGTGTAATGATTTCTTACTTCGGTATTCGAAGGATTCATCATTAAGTAATACTTCTTATTAAATCGACATTTAAAAAAAATCTAAAAATCTAACTGTTTAAAATTAATACTTAAAAAAATCATTGTTGCTTGCAATAGGAATAAAACACAAAGTACTTATTGCAAATCATTTTCAAAAGTATTATATTATGACAAAATATGGAATATATGCCGTTTTTATCCTTACATATCGTCAAAGAAGATGACGTTGATAGATAAGTAAGCGTCTTGAATGCTAACTAAGTTCCAGTTCCATTCATTGTCTCACAAAGCCAAAAACGTAGACCGTGACAATGACTTTTTTGTCCCTTAATGAAAAAAAATATATACATATATATACCTTTCCACTTGCCAGGAATAATGGCATAACTAATGTAAATAACGTAATTATGTTTTTTTTGTTTTCTGGCTTCCATGCATCTTAGGCAAAACATAACTATACCATAACTTCTTGTTTCTTTTTTTCTCTTGTTTATATGTGTATGCTCATATTGATGTCATATTATTGTTAAGGGGTTTGGGGTATAAAGTTGAAAAACAGTTTCATTACAAAGCAAAATATAATTTATTCTTAACTCCACAAAACCAAATGCACATAATAGTAACATTTATTTAGAAAAAAATATAAATTGGCTTAATCTTCCGGAAAATTAATTGACTTTAAAAAAATCCTTTGTGCTATGAGGAAAAATATTTGGAAAGGTAACAATTAATATTGTTGCCTAAGATAATTACTTGATGTTAGACGTCTGCAAAAAGTGGACAATCAGCAAACATGTCATCATCATACAACATACATATTATAGTCTACTAATATATAAATGGTAATGCATGATTGGGTATCCATATAGTTTCGTTTCAAGAACATTGTAATATAATTGAAAATGGGTGAAATGAGTCTGTTTTTTATTTAACAGTTTGAATTATGCGAGTGAATAGAGGTGTTACTAAAAAATGACTTCTAAAGATATCAGAAAACTTGTCCTGATATTCAAGCCCGACGTTACATTCCACTTAAGGTTTTTCAGTGCGCCGTCCTCCAAATTAAGTTTTGGTTTTTATGTACAATATATTAAATTATACGAGATTTAAGTTTTGAAACCGTCCCAAATACCCCAAAATTGACTATTTTACAGTTTTAGTACACAAAGTGTTGTAGTCTCCCCCCCCCCAAAAAAAAAAACTACCCAGGGGCTAGTTATTGGATATTTATTATTATAAGACTGTGTCAATTCAATTAATCAAAGGGATTAAAAACGCACTCTTTCATCTTATCTGAAAAATGGTTTAAATTGAGGGTCCTCAACCGGAATACATGAAAACTGAAAAATTATTTCTTGTACTCCCTCAGCCCATGGAGATTTGTCGGATAGTTGAGACTGATAACTTTTTACTCCGTATGATTGTATTAATCTACAAATAATTTAATGGTATATTTTCTTATGGCTTTTACGCATAAGAAAGCAATTTCATAGATTTACAAGATGAAAAACAGAGGCTGCCAGTAGTGAAATTATCATTGGAACCAAGGAAATTTGATGTGTCAAACGAAGATCTAATATCAACGATATTTAAAGTGCTTTGAATATTTTGAAAACGATAATTATATATTTATATTTTTTCGTTTTTAATTACCTACAGGGATTAAAGCATTTATAAAATATATATTCAATGATAAGAGAAAATCTGAAGCGTTCGTAAATATCAGTTTTCTTGATAAACAGGATGCACTTGTTTTTTCTCAAGGTTATAAAACTTCACATCCATCTTTGGGTTCAGGACACGTCCGTTCTATATATGTAAACGCTATAAAAAAGTAATGTTATCCGATTTATCAAATATTAAAATAAATTTATAAAACTTGGCCAAACATTAGTAATTTTATTTGTATAACTTTATCACAATGTTGTTTTTAATTTTTAAATATTTAGCAATAAAAAATATTGATACAGGCTTATATAAGAGTATTAGTCCTAAGATCAACACATGTTTACAATGGATGACATTTATATTCTTAAGAGAAAATCATGTGAAGTATTTTTTATAAATATTATTTTCCCCACATGCCAAATTGAATTAGAAAATACAAAAAAATAATATATTTTTACGTGTTGATAAAATAGTGATAATTTGGTATAAGAAAAAGTCGATGGCCAAATAATGGGGTCTAACCCCCCAATGAAAAAACATTCTAACTATATTTTCCCAATGTTTTGTCCAAAAGAATAGTCATTTTATATTATGGTTTACTCTTTAGAGAGTAATTTCGAATCACAATGTTCATTGTGTTTTGTTTTAACGTAACTGTCTTCAGATTGTGATCTTTAATCTCCTACTTTCTAGCGTATTGTTATTTTTTACACTGTATGGATTTGTAGCTAATATATAAACATCTTAACAAAAAATAACAATAGAATCATTAATTGAACACATATCAAACTTTAAAAATGTTTGTTAGTTTGAGGATAGGATCCCAGTGAAGGAATTGAGGTTGAGTCTTGAGGGAATCTAATTAGGCCATACTCCAGAACACACTACCACTTAAGCCATGATGTTTACTCATTCTATCTCAGTAAAACAAACAAGTAACCAATACCACTAAATGTTTAGTAGAAAGGGAATAAATCTTATCTTTGCTCGTCGCCAACCCTCAGGGGCAATGGTGAGAGAGAGAGAGAGATAATAGAAGCTCTGTCGAAGAGAAGTGAAGTAGAAGCAACTAAGAAACCTTTAAAAAAGTAAAATGGACTTTAAAAACTGTATATTAATATATATTTTAAAGTAAGAGTATTAAAAACTGAGAAGATGATCTCACATGATCATACAAGTAAATTACACTGCAGTTACAATGTCTACGAATAGCTGGAATCTGCTTTAGCTCTAAAGGAGGTTTGTCCAAGCAATTTAAGCTAAAATTATTTTTATTCAAAAGCCATATCATATAATATATATATATATATATATATATATATATATATATATATAATTGTATAACTGAACATCAGTTATAGAGATATGTGTTCCTTAACGGATATATAAATGTATATCTGCGACAGTTAACTTATTTTCTCGAAAAAATAGAGGCTATCACAGAGAAGCTGTAAACAACCTTGAGCACAATGGCTACTATCAAAACGAACTTTGGCCGATTTCAATAGCTATCCTTCAGGATAAATTGGTCGACCTCTAGCATCTATACTTTTAAAAGCTTAAAAAATGATTTTATATATTGCTCCATCAATTATAAAATTTATTTTACTTTAAATGATTGTCCAATTTATAGAATTATGATAAGTCTACAAAGCAACATCAGCGGATTAAATATAAATGAAATTGGTGATTTCAATGCTGTTAATAAATATTGGAATATTACTTTTATGCTTGTATCATTTCAGGTATAAACAGTTTTTCATTGCACATAATGCATGTATTTGTAATTAAATAAATAAGAATTAAAACCCGCAGACCACATCAACCATTTAAGTTATTTCATTCTATCTGACAAATTTGGCATACCCTTTCTTGGTTAAAGGTTGAGGTAAGAGTGGTTATGAATACTATTTATAAGCTTACTATTTTTTGTTTTTCTTGTAAAACAATGAGAATGAAAACTAATTAAAGCATACACAAATATATCTGTTCGACTTCATTTTTTTAATTTTTAAAGGAAATGGACGTTGATACACAAAAAATATTTTTGAGCTTAAAATTTTATATCACATAAATTTTTTAAGTCATGCAGTTTTAATAGGATTGGTATAAATAATAATTTTAACTCAAAAACATAAAGTTGATTTTTATAAATATTTGAAAGAAATCTCAAATGGCAGATTTTGTTCATAATCTTTCCATTTTATTTTAATTTTCTTATTAATTAAAGGACTTATAGAAATAATATAGAAATAAAGTATATTTTATATTATCAGGACAAATTTATAAATTTAAAAAGTTACGTTAAATAATATTATTAAAGTAGAAAAAATTAGTTAAAAGGCTTACAATCGCAAATCTTATCTATGAATTCCTGTTACAATATTAGTCGATGTATATAATTATACACTTTAAATATATATCTTTTGCACACTGTTATATGTGTTGGTAAATATATTTTTTTGCCCTTTGAAGTTAATATTGTATATAAAAAGCAGAATACTTTTTAAAAAGGAAAATAATAACATGTATAGCTTTAATATATTGTATATCGATGTTCTTCTTGGAAAATAAAGCAAACTCAACATTATTTTTCCATCAATCAAAACCACCTGCCTGCAAATTTGTGTAAGCTTGTTACTTTAACATGTAATTATAATGAAAGAGAAAGAAAACTGAAACTGAAATAGAGTTCAACAATGCATCTCATGCGGTATTATTCGTTCTTATTATACTTTATTTTCCATTTTGGCTGCTTTACGGTATATTTTCTATTTGATTTATAGTTGGAGAATATGGCATGCTAAATTATTCATATATGAAGTATATACATATCCCACAATAGAGGCAAGTTCATTCATCATTCATAGAAATTCATTGACATTATCATAAAAAGCAATGGCTTTCACACCTCTAAACCTGTGATATTCAAGTTTATTTTTATAAAGTAATTTTGTCAACTAAAAATAAACTTTGAGTTGCAATAACAATCGTGTATGTCTCTAAGAAGAGTAAATTACTACGCTATTAGCATAAGCTTTATATTTGGCGTGTGAATAAAAAAGTCCATTTGCACTTTAAAGGAATTAAATGAAATTTTACAAAATGGTTGAAGTCCTAGTGCCCAGTAATGGGCGAGTACAAAAAAAATAGATACAAGAAGTAACGGAATTTTTGCCATGACTTTGGGTGTTTGGATTTGTTTTTTAAGAGTTAGTTATCAATAAATTTCGCACCGGGCTTATATCGATACTTTAAATACAAAACTTACAGCTAAATTGTGGGGGTGTTTGCTATAAGCCTAAAGTTATATAAAAGAGACTTATGTACTTATTCATTTTTATTTCCACAATAGTTTAACCAAGGAATACTAAAAATACCATGTAAGGGTGACTCTTTACCTAAGTAGGTACTACTTCCTTTTCAGTAATTATTTACTCTTTAGTGAAACATGTTGTATCTCAACATCATCTATTTTTCACGAAATTGATCTCCATTGAGTGTAAATTGGCTCAGATTATTTGGGGTTATATATTGAATATTTTTATGAGGAAGTAAAGCAGTTAAATAGAAAAGGTATAATATATACGATAACAAATATAATACATAAGTAGAATTTATAAGTCGTGCTTACATATTGATTTCCCGGCGTGCAAAAAAGAAAGCCCTTCCATGGGGTCTCTAGTATTCCTTGGTTTATCATATCAAATTTTATTTGATCACTTTTTTCATGTTATGTTATGAGAAAATATTCAGTACTGCTAAATTTATAACTTGCATTGAATGCATGTATTGGATCGAAAGCCATGGAGACTTTTTTAGTAAATATCTAAAAAACAGTCACAATTAGATTATGCCTATATTTAATTATTATTTGTACTATAGTTTTATTTTTAGTAGACAATGGATGAATTTAGTTCAAAAAATATATTAGAATAAAATAATATGTAAATTGATATTCATAATTCTGTACTTATGATTATTAATAATTATACACCATGGTAGGTGTTTCAAACGAACCCTTAACGGGAAAGAACGATATGAAATATCATTAGTATCTATTTTGCACTGTATTAAAACAGTTTTATGTCATCTTTTTCTTGCAATTTGTTGACTGTAATTTCAACATGGCATCTCTTTTTGTTAAGGCAGGTGGATTCTACTTCTTTCAAGTTTATCTAATAATTAAAAGTGTTATCGGATAATTTTTTAATAATAAGTTTGAGTTTAATATGTCTAGTTAAGTTTGAGTTTAATCTCAAAAATAAGTATAGTTTAGTCAAGGTTTTTTGTAAATCAATTTCGAAGTTATATTTCTTATTCACTTCATTTCTCTCAATATAAAATTAGCATAATAGTTAATTAAATGTAGGTATGTTTTCATAATGAGTATATTATCATGTATATGTTTGCGGGTTTTGAGGAATAATAAATAGCTTTTCAAACTGCATTTATTTTTACATCAAATTTGAATGTAAATATCGAACTACTTAAAAGTCTCTCTATATATATAATATTTCAAGATAAGTTTCAAAAGTTATAAGAACTTCTTGTGTTAATTAAGTATATTTGATGTAAGGGTACTCATGTTCACCAATTATTTCTTTGTAGGAAAGTGTGCTTTTTAAGTGTTTTTCTTTCAAGAGATTATTTCGTGGACGGGATTTTCTATTGCACAAGAGGGACATGTAATTTGTAAAGAAGTCATAATATTACATAAAGTTTGTGAAGGTGTAGACTTCAAGTTGCTTTTTATTCTGTATTTTTCAACACATGCGGACTCGACTAGTAAATATCTGTCATACAATAAGACACATAAAAAACTAAAGACGTGATTTGAGGGATTGGAAACTTCAAATGAAGATTTAATCATGTTTTAGTAATGAAATAATAAAATATCAAATTTTTGACGAAGATTTTTTTTTCTAATAATCAAAAGTTTATTGCATTAAATATCTTTAAGTTTATTTAGAGAAACTATACTAATAATTATAAATTATATTATTTTATGTCAGTAGAGTCTTTTTATATTTTACAAACAACCTTTTGGTTAGGTAAAGTATCTTTTTAAACATGCAATATTATTTTCAATTTAGCCAATATAATTTTAAAAATATGAAATTACCTACTTTCATAAAATGTTATATTTCATACAATAATAGCAAAAATTTATAACAACAAAGAAACAACCAAAAAGAAAAAACTGAAATAGAAGGAAACTGATTGAATTGGTTAATTATATTAGATTGAAGTGATACTCGTTCTTCTTCCGATCAATGCTATAAAAAATATTAAGTGTTTATTAAAAATACAGAACTACTATTTCTGTGTATATATGTTTCATATCAATAGTTATTTGTCATAAAGATTCTTTGTATTAACATTTTTGTGAAATTTGTCTAAAGCAAGGCGACCCATTTAAGACGAAATCTAAGTTTATCTATAAAGTGTAAATATGACATGGAGTATGAAGTGTAATTTAAAAGGAGATAAAAATTTAATAAGCTCGTAATTTCATCGAAAATGATTCTAAGCGAGGCATACAATAAATCAAGGGGAGCTCGATAGCTTCGACTCCCATAGAGGAGAAATTTAATTTTGATCAATTCCAATGATTTAAAAGATTCTATGGAATAAATTCGATATCATAATGCTTATTCAATTCTAACAGTATGTAATTCCATCGACAGAAATAGACAAATAATCATTTTACATGCATATAAACACTATAATTAATTACTTTTTGGTCCTCAATTGATTGATATAATAAGAATATATGTAGATGTAATATAATGATAATAAAATCATCATTTGTAGCTAATAAAGACAAAAAATTCAATCCATCGTCAGAATTGTAACTAATAAGGGATTTGGAACAAGTATTCAAAAGTTTAAACAATATTTTTTAATGATTGGTCATTGTATGTTAAATTCTGTAATACACATTTTGCAAATATAATAATAAACGCATTTATATACCTAAATAATTAGAGCCATTATATTATGGAATTTATATAATTAATCATCATACTTTAAAATCTGCGAAGAAGAATATTATTGCAATAATTCAAAATAGTTTAACTATATAAAAGGGGTTGATAGCCGTGAGCGTTAAGACGAGTCCAACTCTAAATGTTGGGGGCGCAGGTTCGAATCCCTTGAGGGGATGGTCATTTTTGGTCTACCTCATTGATAAGATCCTAGGTTAGATCGACTAAATTTATTGATATAATACTTATTTGTATCTGTCGGATGTAATTCTATCGAACCATATTGCCAAAAAACAACAACTATGGAAACATTTTTTTAGGGATTGATTATTATTTATGGCTTAAAGATCACAATAAGAGGTAGCGTATTATTTCTAAATGTTTTTATCAGTCCATAAGAGGCTCAATACCGAGCTAATAAAATAAACATGATTTGCCTCAGTTCTTTTTCTTTTAGGTCCAGGATAAGGCTTTGAGCTTTTATAATCTTGTTATTCATAATTGCAAAGTTTAAAGCACTGATATTATGTAATCTGTTTGAGGCAATAACATTCATTTATCTATTTATTTATTACATTGAACTACTTTATGTAAGGCATATAAATGTTTTGCTCTTAGCTTTTGAAGTTGATCCCAAATATCATATGAAAAAATAGAAATAATTATTTTTTGGAAGCACTTATTGAACTTAGGAGACTTTTCTTTAAATATACGTCCATTTCAAACTGTCTATTTATATAATATTCATGTACTCTATCTCAATAATTGAAATGTTCCGCCTTAGCTTTTTGAATATGATCAAAATTGCTTTATGAAGAAAGAAAAAAGTATATCAATTTTTGGTCATATAAAGGTTTAATTTTGGGGCTTTTTCGTTAAATTTACATTCTATTATTAAAAATATGCTGAAAATATGTTTGGTTAACTAATTATTTAATTATTAAGTTACATAAACATATTTAGTAACCCGAGAACAGTAAAGAAAAGCAAACCTGTATTAATTATTTATAAAAATGTAAACTCAAAGCTTCTCAAAGTAAACACTAATCTTAATCATAAAGTAAAATATGAAAATTAGTCAAATTTATGACAGAATATATATTAATCCTTATTCTATTTTCTAGAAAATACATTTTTCTTATCAAATGTGAATACGCCTTGTTATTTAAAAAATCGTATGAATTTATCAATAGACTTTGTTGCCGGACCAAACATTTGACATATATGCATAATGTTTTAATATATAAGAAAGTTTTTTTGATATTTTATTATTCTATTCCTTTGACATATTAATGGATATTTCCTATTCTCTTTTTCGAACATAACCAATCGATTCTTAAAGGAGCAGTAAATTCTAAAGAGGCACTAAAGAATGGAAAAAATTTGAGATGGTAAAACAAAGATAAACATATCCATTTATGAAATATTTTTTTGACTATAGACTAGATAGCAACCATATCATCAGTTGCTTTAGAAAATAATAAAAAAGTTTCATTCGTATTTTGCTTTTAATTTGAGAAGACAAAAGTTTAATGGTTTTTTTTCATTTAATGTTTCTTTAGTGACTTTTGTGTTTATTTAAATCATTGTTGATCGTTACTTTCTACTATTTTAATTGTTCAGCGCATTTCTCTATTTATTTTCCCGTTTTGTTATTATTCATGAATTACTTTTTTATAATATTTGAGGTATTTTTCTTGGTTGTTTATAGATAAATAGTGAAAATTCTGCGAAGAAGAAAAAATGATTGATGTATCAATAAATAAAGGTGTAATAAATATGGAACCATACAAAAAAACCTATTTTTAACATCTTAAATATTTTTCATTCGTCTTGATAGGAGTTTATATTTACAGTTTATGTCTTGAACAGTCTGCGTAAGCTTTTAAGTCCATACAATCTTGTTCCATATCCTCCTAGGGATATCTGCACTGCCTTTCTTAATGGCCCCAGCAGCAGTTTTGTGGGTATAGCCTCATGCATTTTCAATCTGGTTGTTTGTTTGTTTGTTTGTCCGAGTGTATGGAAATTCAAAATTGCAACTATGGCGCCCTTTGTGGGCCTGGAGAGGAACACATTTTGTTCACTTTTAAAGCCTTTTTACCACAGCTTGTTGTTGAGACAAGAAAAATCAGCTGATAATAATATCAAAAGACTCTTCCACAAAAACTGCAAATAAATAGTGTCCATCTCTGTCCTTTCGATTATAAGTATTATTATTTTAAATAAAGGAAATATATATAGATACAACAACATTATATGAATCTCAGAATTTTAAGTGTCACTGTTTTGCAGCTTCTTAAAATGATTCATAAATATGTTCTTTCGAATTTTCTTTTCAAATAAATATTTGTACAACATTTCTTAGAAGTGCATCAAAAATCTTCTTTATTATCAAAAAATATATTCAAATGTGGGGTTTACCTTTAACACTCCACATTTGTTAAGTGTAATTAATAAGACTTATGTAAGATGAAAGGTAATAAATATGAAAGAAAAACATAAGCTTTGGTATTTTACAAGTCTTATATATATATATATATATATATATATGTATATATATATATATATATATATATATATATATATATATATATATATATATATATATATATATATATTATATATATATATATATACATATATATATATGTATATTAGGAAACGACGGGGACACCTTTTTTCGCCGGGACTTAAATTTTTCAAGCCGGACGGGTCAAAACATGGCCGGGATATAATATATATTTTTGTTCCTTCGACATTCTGAAGTGAAGAATTTCCAAAAAAATTGACGACGTTTTTTTAAAAGAATCTGCAGAAAAAGTGACGACGTTTTTTTTTTTTAAATCTCCAAAAAGTTTCTGAAATGATGTTTTAAAAAGAAAAATATGACAAACGAAATATTGAAAAGATATTGATGTCCCGGCCCGGTGTATAAAAAACCGGTACGCAAGGCCGGGTACCCGGTCGTTTCCGATATATATATATATATATCGCCAAACTAAGTGATATACAAATAATTCATTTGGAATTGCATAAAACATAGGGATTTTGCATAATAGTTAGTTATAACTTTGAATATTTTCCTTACATTTTCTGAATATTGCAATCCATATTATATATTTATCGGTAAGCTACAAAAATATATATCTAGTAGGCTCAATTTTTGTATATTTGATTTTTTTTTTTACTTTATTATTTTAATTTTTTAATTAAAAATAAGTGTATTATTGAATTTGTTTGATTTTTATCAATCATTAAAATTTACAAGTTACTTAGAACATAACAAAAAATGCTGTCCACTTAATCAAACTTGGCTTGCATTAGTGTTGCGTCACCAATACGAGGAACTATGAGACAACAGTCGGATCCGGCGAAGTATAACTATGAAAAATAAGAACCTCCATATTTGAAAAAGTTGAATATTGTCATTTTCAACTTAAGAGTTCGTCGTCCTTTCATCTTCCTCTTGGAATTTCTTTGGACAACTCTGGGTAATACCAGCAGACATTTTAAATAAAAGAGTAGAAGGGATACAATTTACAATGGGGAATGTTTAAGCTCTAGATGAGTTATAGCAGAGACCAATGTGAATGCGTTGTCAAGCGTCCTTGGAGTAGGCACCATTAATTACGATTACCTATGTTGATAACGCTCTTGAGTAGATCTTATAATATGTTTGTATATTTCCACTGTTTATAACCGTTTGATAAGCCGAAGAAAATGCCAAACAACAAATTGTTTACAGACCTTTTAAAATGAAATAAAAATAATTCAAACTTTATACTTCTATACACTAACTAAAATCAGAAACATCGTTTTAATGATTCGACAATCATTGTCCAAACATCATTAGACACATATTTTTTAGATAAAAAATGTCTTCATGAAAAAATTATAAAAGTATTGAAAGGTTAATTATCTGAAATACGCAACTAAGCATTCAGATACGACATTCATTGTGAGATTTTAGTGCAATGTGTTGTTCCATAAAGCTCAATATTAAGCCATATTTAAGTTTATTAATAAATATTCATGTATATTTAATCGATAGATTAACGTTCTCTCTTGTAATGTACAATATTTTGATTATATGCCATTAGCTATAACATTTATGGGATGAGTCTGATGGAAAACTAATAGAGGAGCAAAGACATGATAAAGATGATAATGGTATGGTTCTATCACATTCCAAGTCGTCTCAATTAGTTGTGAACAGTTATTCAAATAATAAATGAGTTGTAGCTCCCAAGTGGAGGTTAAGAGGAATGCATTGAATCTATTTTATATGTATATGATGAAAATATTATGGGAACTCTATAAATAGTCGGAAAAACTTATAATTGAGTTACTTTTAATAAAATGCACAACCCAAAATATAAAATAACAAACACGAGCATCCAGGTGTTATAGTTTCATTCAATTATACAGCCTATCTTTTAAACGATATGGATTAATTTACATGTCTGCATTCATTTTTCACTTGTATAGCCTAATGTATTCCACGTGAATGAGTTAGGCGTCAGTGATAGTCAGTGACTCTTCGAGAGGAGTTACATAAAGCTCGCAAATCCCTTATTCAGAAAAGTGATAAGGTCTTGTAAGTTTTACTATTCTTGCTATAATTTTCAAATGCTTGACATCCATTTCAAAGCAATTGCGTCCTTTTATATAACGCTGTCCTTCAGTAAGTTTGAACTGAAATGTTAATTTATGTTTCTTCACAACTGCTCTCAATAACTTTGATATTTTCTATTTATTTATTTTGGTGCATTCTATTTTTACATGTATGATTATGCAGGCAACAGAATGGAATGTTCTCTACAAAGGAAGATAAAAATAATAATTTTTAGTGTCTTAAGGTTTTTTTCTTGACCTATTAAATGATGTTTAAAAGATATCCGATTTTATAAAGAGTGAGCCTAATAGTTATCCGTATAAAATATGGATTGCTGTTTATGTATTGTGTTGTGTGCACGCGTGCTCTATGGCTCCTTCGAGAATATTGAATTTTCTCCGGAATTACTCCGTTTTGAGGATAATTTTGTATATCTGCGGGATCCTTGGAGTCATGGCAATCGGTGAGATCTACAGAATAATCATAAACTCCTTTTTGGCGTGAAATATTTAGTTTTTCATCGTTTCTTGGGGCTTTAAAAATGATATTTTCCTCCTTTTTCCTTTTTTCTTCATTTTTTCATTTTCTTGTTACTTCGCTTCGTGGGGGTGATTTTTTTCTTCTATTCTTTTAAGACCTTTGCCTCTACTGTCTGAGCAAGTTTAAAACTGAAAAAGACATGGAGTAGTAGGGGGGGGGGGGGGATAATCATCAAGTTCAAAATTTCACAACGCCCATTTGGGATATGATTAACACTATAAATACAAGAACTTTGACACCAAAATTAACTCTGTATCTTGAAAATAACCCCCCACCCCTTGAAAATGAAAAAAAGAACCAAAAAAAATGGCCTTTTCTGCAAATTCCGCCTGGAATGCATATGCTATTCTTACTGTTTGCCTATATAGTGTTGAAACAATGCTTTCAAACCCATTTGATATTTAATAAACACTAATAATAGAACTACTGTTACACCTCAAAGGGACTCTGTATCTTGAAAATAATCCTTCATCCCTCTTTAAAATAGAAAAAGAACACAAAATGAGCGTTTTTTTAAGCTGTTCAGCCCTCAGTTTGCCAAGACTAAAACACTGAACTCATTTGCATTTTTTTATTTAAATACAAAACAGTTTAATCATCACATAGACATGGAAAGAACTTGAACTTTGAACTTGAACAGTTTTAAGTAGCATCTTATATTTCTCTTAGCCTTTCAAGACTTTCTTGGAATTTTGCATATTCCAGTGTGGTTCGGTCACTCCTCTTGCCTAGGTACGCCATGAGAGCATCTCCAAACTCCTGTGCTGTTTTCATCCTCCTCTTCCCACTGGGCAGTGTCACCTGGATTCTGAAGATAGGATCGACTTTAGGCAGAAGTGTGGTGCTTTCTCTGGCAAACTGAACCTCAACCTTCATTCTCTGCTGCTTTGCATTGTTGTTCAGACTTTCATCCACAAGGAACTTTTCAACTTCTCCACTGTCAGTGAAGGGGCCACCAAAGGATTTCAGTGTGTCCAGCATGTTTAATCTCCTCCTCTCCTTTCTTTGCGCCATTTCCTGCTTTTCTTCTGCCCCTCTCTCAAATTTTTCCTTCATGCGTTCAGTCCAGTTGAGCTCGACCTCTCTTTTCGCCTGGGCTGCTGCCTTGAATCCTCTGAAGGATGGAACCTGTCCATTCCTCAGCTCCTGGCTCTTTTGTAAAATGATTGACCTACTCACTGCATTCAGTGTGCCTAGCTTCTTCAGTCTGTAATCCACTTTGCCACATTGTCTCTCCATTCCAATGTTGTGCACAGGGGTGCCATCAATGTTACTAGCCTGTTCACTGACAGGGTAGTCCATTGGGAAGGTCTCCTCATCTATCCCATAGTCCCTCCTCTGCCTGGCCAGGACAGTCTTCAGATGGGGTAGCATGAGATCTGTCAGCTTCTTCACTTCATCCAAGTGTTCGGCAGCCACGTCTGACACTGAGTTCAGGACCTCTTCCGTGTAAGTCTTCTTTACGCTACTGAAAAGCTTGTCAGACACTACAGGATACTCAGGTGTTGTGAACGTTGTGTAGTTGTCGCTGATTGGCTGCCCCAAGCCTGTATGCAGTCCTTTGTAGAACTCCCTGAGCTGAGTATGGGTAGCATCTTTCTCTATGGTTCTGGCATAGAAGGGCTCCACCAAGTGTACACCCAGGCAGGCGAACGCCACAAGGACCACTTTGAGATAGGGAAGCTCCATCACTTCTCTGACGAGGCAGGCCAGGCGGTTGTTTATGTGAGGGTTCTGGCTCAGGAACTCTGTCAGATGGTTAAAGTGGTATATTAGGACTGTTGCTGCCCTGGAGAGACATCCAAACCTGCTGTCTTTGTAGGAAAACAGCACACTGGATACCTGCCTTTGCTCAAGGAAGAGGAGGAATTCCCTGTAGCGGTTCCAGGGTTTGTGGGAATACTCAGGAGCCACCAACTTGAGGCACATGTCCAGTGCCTGTCCAGCCACACTGGCATTCTTGCTGTCTACATCCAGGTCCACCATGAAACTCTGTAGCACTTGCTCCATCTTCATATCGGCCTCCACCAACCGCATCACTTTATTCATGGCACTGCTGAAGCCCAGTGTAGTGTGGGTGCCACAAAAGATCTGCCCTGCTGGTGTTTCCAGGTTGTACATCTCTGCCAACAGTTTTGAAAAGCCTTTGTTGTGCTCTGTGCTGTCAGTCATATGTGCATCTACAAGTTTATAAACATCCTCCACACTGACTCCTCTGACCGACGCCAGTATTTCGAACCCCATATCCACTTGCATTGCTATGTCCTCAGTGGTCTCTCTGTGAATTGATAAGATAGGCAGAGGAAATGGGCTATCTTGACCCACATGCAGCCCTTGACCAAAGTGTTCTCTTAAGATATTATTTATTTTTAATGATAAAAGGAAGAAAAAAAGGGGCAAAAATCATGTCCGATTTAGTTTTTTGAGTGGGGTGGGGGGTTTATTTCATGATAGGTACCAACTTCCAATACAAAATATCTCTCAAATGACCCAATGCACCATCACTGAAGTGGGCGTAATCATTTTCCGTTTTTTTTCATTTTTAGGCCATTTATCCCCCCCCCCCCTAATAGAGATTAATAACATTCCTTCAGACAAGCCCCTAGATGATGGGGATTTAAATAATAAAAAAGCGAGCCCTCCGTTAAGAGCTTAGGAAATGATATTAAAAAGGAATATTCAAATATTTTGAAGAAAACATCTTCAAAGATTATCGCATTAATTTAAATGGCGTTTATCGTTGGGAGACTTTTGTGCTAACGTGCGAAAATAATGAAGGAAAATTGTTCAAAACAGACAATTTAAAACACATAGATGTGTATGACTGGCAATGTTGTTTGGTTTCAAACAACATGAAGTTGCGGGAGCAAATCCAAATTTGGTCCAGGGCAATCTTGAGTTTATACAAGACATTCCGTGGATGTCAGAGCCAGACTAGCAGACCTCCAGAGAGTTATTTCATTGGAAGTTTTAAATCAGGATGGAGTCTTGGAAAAGGCTTTATTCAAACTGAAGAGAATAGAGAATGTTTCTGTTGATAGAAGGAAGAAACTGGTTGTAACGATGGTTAACACTTTTAAGAGAGTTGATGAACAGGGCCTTTTTTTTTGTACCCAGGGTACAACAAACTTTATTTCACTTGTTTCAATTTCAATTGTTTTTATTTCAATGGATGGGGATATGGGGAGCGATGTGAAGCATTATCCTAAGAAAACCCCCGTGAATAAGAAGGCAGAAGAAAAATATGATCGGTATCGTGACATTTGGAGAGATATCAATTATGTTGTTGAGATAATGGCAAATCCTGCTACCGTGCCACAAATAATAACCTATAAAGGTAATCTTGTAAGATTAAAATTCTCGGGCTCTAAAATTCAGTGCCAGCGCTGCTTCGGCTTTGGTCATCTGAAATATTATTGTGATCGAGAAAAGGTGAAAACAAGGGACTATGAGAAAACATTGTCGAAGACTTTAGAAGAGCGCCCTGAAACTCAAAAAAGCTCCCTAAATGAAAAGCCTCACCTTAGTACTCAAAGAGGGGTTGCACCTCATGCTGAAGGAACCGGCGATGTAGAGGTTGGAAAAAATTGAAATTGCCTATTAATTAATACCTCAAACGATGTCTCCAATGTCACTACTTCTATAGTTGAAGAAATTGCTGATAAAAATATAAAAAAGAGTGGAAATGTTGCCCTCCCTCCTTATGTCTGTGAGGAAGATTTAATAACAGAGCCTGCAAAGGATGTACCCGTTTCCATTGACGTTACAGAGTCAGAGGTTGATGTCAAAAAAGAGTTGATATCAAGTCCTCGCTCTCAAAGAGAGTTACCTGCTGTCGAACCTATACCTGTTTCCCTAAGAAAAGAACATTCAGATTGTCTAATTGATGAAGTTTCTGTGGTTATTGACCCATCTGCTTCAAAAAATCGATCCCCTCTTCCATCCAAAAAAACTCTAAAACAAATGAATGAAATTAAACAAATTTTATCAACAAGAGCACGTTCGCAATCTGCTAGTAAAAGAAGTCTGACGGCGTCTCTTACATCGCCGGATAGAGGAAAGACCTCTCCAAAGCGCCCTAATTAAAGTCACTATCCGTTACCGTTAGGGTAGGTTATTTTTCTTGATAATCGGACTATGTCCTTAAACACCCAAACTCTACTAATCAGTTGAGGATAACTGATTGTTTTTCCAATATTTCAGTTACCAATCGTACTTAGGGTGGTGGCTGGGAAATTGGTAAAATAATTTCTCTTAACATTAGAGGAGGTAAGACAAAGAGGCCGAGGCATGCATGATGCATCTTTGGTTCTAAATCCTAAGGTTATATGCCTACAAGATGTTAAGTCTCGAGTATCTTCGGACTGTAATGGTTCATGTCCTTTCTGCCTTCCAACATCATTTTACAGTTTCTTCACAGGAACTGCACATACTAGAGGAGTGCTAAGTTTTTTTTCTAAAAACTTAAACACTCCTCTTTGTACAAACGAATATTCGAATTCCAGTGATGGCATAGTTTATTGATCACTGGGAGAGATTTTGAGTTCTCTTGATCAATCCCTATGGCCCGAATGTTAAGTGTTTTCCATTCTTTCAACCATTATTAATCAATATAAGAATTACTCTTCCCCTCTAATTATAATAAGCGATCTAAATGTCGATCTAGATACACCACGTAATTATGTCAATAGTGCAATAGTTAGAGATATAATATTAAGGTTAAATTTGGTGGATATATTAGGTGTTTTAAATTCTGATGACTGTATCTGTTGGTGTAGCGGAGGTCGTTCATCTCGTATAGACCTTGCTCTAGTTTCTCCTTCGTTGTTTTCCAAAGTAAAGAGAGTACAATATCGTCCTGAGCCAGCATCAGACGACAAAGTTATCGAGCTTGAGTTTTTTACATCTTCAAAAAATAAATTTCGCATACCCAAGTGGCTTTTTGAGGAAGACGAGTATATTTCCTTATTAATATCAAACCTCTATCGTCATTTTAAATCCTCCTTTAGTACTCATAAAACAAATTTTACCCTTCAATACTATGTACGTTCGTCCACAAAGGTTTTTTTGAAACGGCACAGGATAAATTTTAAACCATTTCAATCACAAATGAATGATATTTTAAAAAACGGATCGTGTTTCTGGAAAAACTATATCACGGATACACTTAATTCCTTTAGAATATCCGATATCGTGGAGGAAGAATATAAGATGAAAAGAACCAGAGAAAATAACTCCAATTTACGGATAAGGAAGTTCAATTTTTCTCGCTCATTGAATCAAACAAAATGACTAAAATTTATCCAAGGGGAAAGTTTTTACTAAAGTGGAGGAAATACTGTCCTGTTTTCATCGTGATTTTCAGGCAACTGTTGTAGGAGAGAGAGACTAACTTTCCTAAAAAAGTAAAAAAATCCTCAATGGAATTGTTTTCCGCAGATTCAATTGCTTATTATATAAAATATTTGTTTAAAAATAACAAAGCATATGGACCAGATGGTTTTGGAGGGATTTTTTTACTCTAATATGTG
Source organism: Caligus rogercresseyi (assembly GCA_013387185.1). NCBI lineage: Eukaryota > Metazoa > Arthropoda > Copepoda > Siphonostomatoida > Caligidae > Caligus > Caligus rogercresseyi. The sequence continues at coordinate 16,291,464 of CP045897.1, read as the reverse complement.
AAGAATTGGCTCCTTTCTTATTATGTTTAGGAAAAACCATGGAGCAAAAAGGAAGTCTGCCAGCACAGGTTACAAAAGGCAAGTTTGTTTTAATTCCCAAAAAAGGCAATGGAACCAACATTAACCACTGGCGTCCAATAACCATTCTTAATTAATCATATCGAATTATTGCTGGTATTGTGGCTGTTGTTTTGTATCAGAAGGAATTCTGAAAGAAGAGAAAATTGGCCGATATTTCTAGAAATATAAGCTGCGCTATTGATGGTATTGATTCTAGGAACTCATTTGGTGCCATAATAGCTGTAGACTTCCGTAAAGCATTTGACTCCGTTTCTCACACGCACATCTTAAAAATGGTGAAGAAATTCTTGCCAAAGCGCTTCTTCAACCCCATTAAAGCATTACTGTACAATGGCTCATCTTCGATTTGTATTAATGGGAAACAGCCAATATTCCTAGGGAAGAGCTGTCGTCAGGGCTGCCCCACCGCCCCTCTTTTGTTTGTGATGGCCATTGAAGAATTGACTACTCAGATAAAACATAAATACAATGGGTTCGGAGTTCTTTTTAACAAAGAGAAACATATTATTGACCTCTACGCCGATTATGTGACTTTATTTGTTGAAGCCCGTTCTGAGAGTCAATTAATAAAAAGAATAGAAATTTTGCTGGCCTTTTTTTACTAAATTTAAAAAACGTTCAGGACTCTAACTTAATTCTTTAAAAACATCGATTTATCTCTGGGAGCTTGGCGTCCCATTAAAAATTTACGAGTTGCTAATGGTCCGATTGGAGACAAAGTTTTTCATTCTTGGAGTGGAATAAGGAAAACAAGGAGAATTGGATATTGAATGGTCTTCCTTAAAATCAGCGGTATATAAGAGGCTTCCACTTTTTAAAAGCTTTTACCTTCAAACGCGGATCGATTTTTATAATAATTTTATAGTGCCTTTAGTTTTAAATAAAGCTTCCCTTTTACCGATTTTAGCTGATAAGGCAATACAAGAAGAGAAAAATGGATTTTAACTCTCTTTCATAAATCGTATATAGAACCATTGAAACGGCCAAGGAATCAGCTTGGGGGTGGCTTAGTAGTTTTATCCATAGTAATTCCTAAGATATATATATATAAGTTTTAATTGATTTGTCCACAAGGCCCGACCTTGAGTGGAGATCTGCCGTCTCAAATTCCTCCGTATATACATTTTAATGATGGTTACCGTCAATTCCAATCCTCTTCTTTCATCTGTTTCTCCCACTTGGGCCGCTGTCCAAAGAATTATTTGGATCTGCCATATATCTTTTGACTCAAGTTCAACGGTAGACATTATCGAACAAAACAGGGACAAAAAGGCTTTTAAAAAAATGAAGAACCCCGTAACCTTGGAAGGTGAGGCACTAATGGGGGCATTCTTACTTTCCACGACCTCCAGAAGAAATCGTATTCTTCATTTAGCCAAGGGAAATTTAAATACCCTCTCATGAAAGCGGCGGTTATCTCATCCTCCATGTCCTTGGTACGTTAAAGTAAATGTATTGTCTTTGTATAATAAGGAGGTGAGAAAGATTTGCCAAAAAACTATTAAAGACCTTAAAGTCTCTGAAGATTGGTTCATAAAAATAAAGGAGTCTCTGCTTGGAGTAATTGAAGGAAGGAAGTTTACTTCGCAATTCCAAATCTCGACCGGTGTTCTTTTTTGTAATGGCCATTGTAAAGATTGTGGGAAATTTTTAACACTACAATCCATGTATTTGTTGACTGTCAATATGCCTCAATTTTAACTGAGTTTTTGATTTTAGCATGTCGTCTTCCAAACATTTAAGACAGTAGTACTATATGGGTTTTAAGAAAGAAAGGAAAACATCGCGAAAACTTGAAGCCATTCACTTTGCACTCTTAAGTGCCAAAGCACTGATTAGTTTAGGTTGACGTCTGGGGAGTTTCTATTTCGAGAAGATCTGAGGGGAATTTTAATCTCGGTTTCGGCGAGATAAGCCATTTTTGACCTCAAAAATCCCCGAGCAAAGCGGGTCTTCATGGAACTACGCCATCGACTTGGTGAATTTCAGTTGGATGAACTCCTACAGATATTTTAGCCAGCTAAAGAAAATGTTAAGCAGTATTTTTACTATTACAACCAAAAGTTTTAAATAATGTTGTTTTTTGTTTAAATGTTATTTTATATTATGTCTTATAACTTGTCAACAAAATTTAGTATATATATATTGTGAAACTTTTTAACGCTTTGATATGTCCTTATTGTAGCTAGGTCTTTTTTCCACAGTTCCCTAAAAACATATACAAAAAAATATAACATGTATTTAAAATTGAGGTAAATACGTAAAAAATACACAAATAAACATTATAGTTTAAAATTTTACCTCAACAGAGAACGTTCTAATTAAAATGATGATTATGATACAAATGACATCAAATTAAAATCACTGATACAAATATAATGCATTATATCACTGCAAAATTATATAACAAAGATGGCAATTAATTAAAATCGTTAAATCTTTTAAAAATTATTCTAATAAATTTTCGATGACTTAGTGCTACCGATAGGAAGTATTAATTTCTTCCGACGCCCTGGTCCACGAATTGTCGAAAAGGGTAGGTATCTTGAGGTCCAAGCAGCGTACCTTGCTGCAGCCGATAAAATAATTGCCTTCAATTCCCAGGGATGAAGAGGTTCATTAGTTGTAATTCTCTTCGCGATGAGGGCCTTTGCGTTGAGGATTCCAAAGTTTATCGCCTTTGTAGTCGAAGAACAGTCCCCACTATTTAAGCCAAAGAGTACAACAGCTTTACAGTACTTGTCGTTGATTTTCCTTATAATCCTCTGAGGTTCAGCTCCACAAAGCGTTTTAAAATACTTACTGCTCTACAATCTGCAAAATCATGTAAAATGCTATTATATAGGATTCCGCAATCCTTGCAGGGCCTGTAAAATTTAATCAGATCCGCTGAGACCTGAAGTTGGGCCGTAAACTTCTTTCCATCAGCAATTTTTGCCAATGACCTCAGGACATTTTTCCTCCATCTTTCAGGGAGATCGAGGAGGTCTAAAACTTTTGACAGGTTCTGTCAGCTATGTCTGAATCTGATTGAACATTCATTTTTAGATGCCATGGAGTAAGTAATGTATGTTCCTTTGAAGACCTCAATAATGGGAATTTGAACCGACCAACATCAAATTGGCTCCCGGGTTTGATGTCATGACGCGTGAAGATGCCATTCTTAATTGCTGTAGCTAGGCCTTTTTGTAGTAGTCTAATTTTAAACTAAAATATTTATTTATGTATTATTTTTATACACAATTCTACTGCATTTTTACTGTGTATCTCCTATTACAAATGAAATAAAAACCTTATTTAAAAAATGTCAAAACGTGTTAATTCCAACAAGGAATCATTTAAATAAACAATAAGTCCTTTATCTCAATCATAATTATTTTATAAATAAGAACAATCGTTTGCTCCATAGGCTTTATTTATCGTCAATAAAAGGCCTCAAATCCATTTTATGAGGAAAATACATATCTGGCTTCCACAATACACAGACCAAGAAATACATTTATATATAACAAAAGATTCCATTGATCCTTATCGACATCATTGTTTGTGTCATAAAATCCATTATACATTTTGAATGTGATTTTTAAAATCTTTTTGATATTACGTAGAATACTGGTGAATGAGATAGCAAAAAGATTACAAAAACATATATTTTATATAATTTATTATTATATATCCAATCTTAACCAAATATTTCCTATTGAACGTATCCATGCGTATAAACATAAATTACTACTGTGTTAACTTTTAAAATATTCATATATATATACCGGGTGCGGGACGGAAATTGCAACACTTACTAAAATTCGATACGAGATTACTAGAGGTGTCAAACAAAATGTTTTGCTAAATAACTTCGGTAGCAGTGTTTATGTTTACGCTTTTATGTTAATATTATTTCTCCTGAGTAAAAGCAGAGAGATGGAACGAGACCGTAGAGTTTAAGTGTCGACGTTTCTTGGCGCGGGTAAAACTACAACTGAGATTGCCAAGCAACTGAACGTGCCTAGATCGACCATTTACCGCTTCAACAAAAAGCTGGACATTAACCAAGGGGTCGAGAAGAAATCTGGGAGTGGCGGCAAATACAAATGGAACCACAATTGATTTGTGATGTGATCCAAATGGCTCCAACCACCAGCATGAGAGCTCATGCCAAGGACCATGGTGTTTAAGAGAGTACGGTCAGAAAGGCTGTCAAGGAGTGTGGTGGCAAGTCCCTCGTGATGTTGGAGAGGCCATTATTGACACCTCAAATTAAAGTGACTCCTCTCCAACGTTGCAAGGGGTTGATCAATGACCTGAAATCTGCACCAGTGATGAAAAGAACTGGACTGTGGATCCGGTCAAAAATAAAAGAAATGACCGGTTTGTGGCCTTTGAAGATGTTGATGAAGACCTTAAAACAATTACCACTATCAAACATCCATCCATTGATTTTGTTTCCCCGGGGTTTCGCTTAAATGCTGCCACGTACATTGAAGAGCTGCACACCAAACTTTTCCCCTGGGTTCAGGCAACATTTCCAAACCAAGAAGTGATGCTCCAACAGGATGGAACACCAGCCCTTACTGCAAAATCCACCAAGATTTTTTGTAAGAGAGCATCCCATTTTGGGTATGGAAAATTAGCCTCCATGCAGCTCTGATGTAAACCCTTTGGACTTTTCTTTTTGGCCGCATGTGCAGGACAGGGCCTTCAGAATACGTCACCCCAATATTGAAGCCATGAAGGTCTCCGTTGATGAACACTGGGATGGAATGAACGCTCATTACGTACGGTCTGTCTGTCTGGCCTTCAGGTCCCGTCCAGAGGCTGTTGTTGATGTTAAGGGCGGATATATATAATACAAAATAAAATAAGAGTTATATTAACGCTATATATTTTTGTAAAAATTCGGATCGAATTCCTTTTAACATCAAAGAGGGGTGTAAACAATATACTAGGTAAGTGTTGCGATTTCCGTCCCGCACACGGTATAAAAAAAAATATATATATATGCAGAGTGGTACAGCAAAAATTAGAATGCACTTTTAAAGGCCCTAGCTCCATTGTTATTTGTTGTATGATCTTGAGCTTGGCACCATTCGAAAGAGTAAACAAAATCCTACAAATTGGTATCTGTTGTGTTTTTTTATAACCAAAAATGTCTGAGCAAGAGAAGAAAGGGCAAAGGGCGGTTGACCTCCTCCGCACCCAAGTCGACCCGAAGGTGATCACGACCCAGATCAAGATATCCTTGATCACGGTCTACAACATCAGGAAGGCCATGGAGGGCATGGATCCGATCTCCAGGAAGCCTGGGACTGGGAGACACAACAAAAAACGAAGTGGTGAGTTCCTGGACCTCCTGCAGAGGACATAAAGAAGGACCCCACCAAGTCCATGAGTAAGATGGCCGCCGAGAGAAACGTTGCCCCCATCACCGTCAACAGGGCCGTCCACCAGGACTTGGGCCTCAAGAGCTTTGTCAGGAAACCAAGGCATCTGTTGACGGCCACCATGAAGGCCAGAATGTTAGAGAGACCAAAAAAGTCCTCTACTTCTTCAAGCACAACGGCGACACGGTCAAGATCTACTCCGACAAGAAGATCTTCACAGTGGACGCAGTTCTGAAAGAAGAAATGATCGATTCTTGGCTGAAACAAGAGGTCCGTTGGAGGGTATTACAGGACCAAACATCCAGTCCAAGTCATGGTCCTGGGCATCGTGGCCTCCGACGGCAACAAGATGCCCCCACACTTCTTCAGGCCAATGAGAAGGTCAACTCTGATGTCTACTACAAGGTCCTTAGGTACAAGGTCTTGCCATGGCTAAAGAGCACATTCCCCAGGAACAATTATGAGTTCACCCAGGACAGAGCCCCAGCTCAAACGTCCATGAAGGTTCAGGAGTTCTGCAAGGGGAACATGGAATCCTTCTGGCCGGCGGAACTCTGGCCCTCCTCATCGCCGGATGTGAACCCTCTGGACTTTGCTGTCTGAGGCTTCCTAGAGGGCAAGACCAACAAAACCTCACACCCCAGTATCGAGGCCACGAAGGCCACCATCACCAAGGAGTGGGACAACATGTCGGAGGACTTCATCAAGACCAGCTGTGCCTCCGTTCGTCCACGTATTGAAGCCATCATCAGGAATAATGAAGGACACATCGAATAAAAATTGTATCTTACTGTATCCTTAACATATTTTGTTTCAAGAATTTGCATTTGAAATGGCTCTAAAATAACTATTTCAGCCATCAAATTGGCCTTTGTCATTTTCTAATTTTTGCTTTACCACTCTGTATATATATATAGAGAGAGAGAGGATTGAGAAAGATAATAAGAACATAAGTAATGGATGCTGTTGATATAAAGACAATATACCTTAAAAATAAATTAGAAGATTTGAATGTGCTTATAGTTCATCGTGTTTTCAACAACAAAAAATTGTATTTTGTAGTTATCCACTTTTATTTTTTATCACAAAAGTGATAAATACAAGCAACTAAACCATTCAAACCTATAGAGAATTGAACATATAAGTAATAATAATAATTAAATCATAAAGACAAAATAAGTCACCAATCTGACCTTGCCAACTAAAAAGTTTTATTTTATTATTATAAGAAGGGAAGAGAGAAAAACAATGTAAGTTTAATTTGTTCCCTAAACCAATCAAATGCAGCAGTGTATATTTAGTATAAAATAACATGTAAGAAGGTATCATTTACTCCTTTCAAGCAACGTATTTAAGAATTCATCGTTCACTTTTTCATTGGTATGTACAAAGAATTGATGGCATCATCAATAAACTACGATGTGCTTATGTGAACATAATTAAAATGCCTTAGAAAACCCTTCATAAACCACAAGCTTGCTATCACTTAATTAAAAGTATCCCTTATCATACTATATCAGATTGAGTATTTTTTTTTTGGAAGGTATCACATTACACATGAATGTGATATAGTACTTGGATAACTATGATATCGAAGCATTACACAATGTGATCCTGAAATTGTATCTCTCTTTTGTTTGTTTAGCTCCTGGTGCTTAATCAAGAGTCAGCCGATTGTGAAACTATTTAGTATTTTATATATATATATATATACGGAACGGAAAATGAATGACAGTTACTTTGAACCACGTACAATCCATAGAGCATATAAAGCAACGCTGAAAATTAATCAGGATCTATCTATCTATATATATATATATATAAGCTGCTTATTTTATGACAGAGCACTATTATACTTAGAATAACCTTATATAAATATATAAAGTTATTTTTGTCTTTACCTTAGTGAAAGCATAAATCTTAGACTAATTTTATGTTATTACATTAAATAACTCATATAAAAATATCATTTAAAATATTTTTACTCTATGGAAGCTTGTTCCACTCTCACTCTCACTGAGTGTGCAGGTTTGCCTCTTTCCGAGAGGGTAAGATCCATTTAAGTCAAATTCATTGAAAATATTCTAGGTTTAAAACATATAATTTTTCGTAATAATGATTATTTTTATATTACGGATGTAATTTTATCACAAATCAAATAGCAAAATATTAATTCATTATTTTTATTTTATTTTTGTAATATTTTAAATTATCCCTCATGAATAAATCTCCAAATACGCTATTGCTAAGCCCTACTTGAACAGAACTGAATGACTTCTCTTTCCATAAGGTTTACCTTGTGATTTTCTGCTTTCTTCACTCCTAATTAATTGCCTTGCTAAGAGACTCATTATGAAGCCATAGCACATACTTTTATTTTATCAACCGTGAAAATGATTGATTTTTCTCATCAAGTAAAAATATGGTTAGGTTATAGACAATAGATTTCAGGGAGCTTCATTATCTGTGGAGGCCATTAAGTAGGGTAATTTCCCCTCTAGGGAGCTCTTAAAGTGGAATTTGCATTATTGATATCCATGAGTCAAGGGCAATCAACAATTAATGACAATCCGACAGGATATAAATAAGCATTATAGCATTACAATTAGCCATTCGAACATAAGATCTTATCAATGAGGTAGACCAAAAGGATCATCCCCTCTCGGGAATATTCGATCTTGGTCTCCCAACATTGAGAGTTGAACACGCCTTAACACACATGGCTATCGCACTCCCTTTCAGTTTAAATCTTTCGTTTTTCAAATTACAATCACTAAATCACAATTTTGAGGCTACTTTAATTAACGAAATAATTTAGTCTATTTTTTATTGACTACATCACATTTCTTGAGGATGTAAGAATATTATGTCCAGTAAAGTATATTTATTTGTTTTAAAATACTTGTATCAACATTTATCCAACAAATAAACTGAACGCCGCCATCACTATTTTCTAATCTTGTCATTTCTCTTTCAGGTAGTAAACTGACCCACAAAAGTTATTTGATATTTTTTTGCTTTACAAATATCAAGTTTTTCATATGACATGTGTCAGGTATATTACTTTTAATTGAATTGCATTATATGAATAAATATTGCAAAACCTTTTTGCTCAAACCGATCAATGGTTATTATATTGATGTTTGAATTTTTAATCAAATAAAACTACATTTGTTTTTATTATTTTTTAGCAAAGTGATATAAATATGTAAATAACTCAATAAAATAAACACTCATAATTCAATTAAATGAGTGATGATTCTTGAGTCCAATAAAGAATTAAGCATTGAATATACATACAAAGATAACAGATCTAAATAACTGTTTATATGTGAAGGCTTAGATTTACGAAGAAATCACCATCTGATAATTTTATTTATGATAATTTAATTATTTAAGATACATAACTTGATATGAATAAAGAATAAAATGACTTAAACAAGTATCAAGTTTTCAAAAAATTGTTTTTCAAAAGAACAATAACATATTTTTAAATTCTAACTTAACCTATTCGTATGCATGATGCTATGAAGTATATTTTATATATGGCATTCCACCTTAAGGGATTGCGATAGCCGTGTGCGATAAGGCGTGTTCAACTCTCAAGGTTGGGGTGCATGTTCGAATACTCCCGAGAGGGGATGGTCATTTTTGGTCTACCTCATTCATAAGATCCTGGGTTCGATAAAATAATTTTAATGCTTATTTATATACTGTCAGATATCGAATTCTATCGAACCATAGGAAAAAAATCTACCTTATAATAATAAAGACGATTGTATGCTTTCATATTCTTCACTTGATTTGGATCTTGTCAGGCAGTGAACTGAATACCTTTTTCCTCTACTCCTATTCAATTTTTCAAACCATTTATCAAAGTCGTTGTGGGTATTATTTTCTTTTCTTCAGTCTTTTTCTCCAACAAAATCCAAATATTCAATCTAAGGCACAATAGAAAGATTTAGGAAGTATTTTAAAATACTTAAAGCTCACTTTTTACGATACCTTTGAAAAGGCTTCTATGAAAAACACTTTCATATGACTTTATAAAAAAACTTTTAAATAAACAAATGTACAAGTGAATTTAAACGAAAGGATTTTGTATTTGCTTTTATATGTGTATATTTGAACATATCTAATTTGGTAACCACTAATGACCATAAAGGCCATAGAAATCAGTGAAAAACAAATTACCATATACTTATTCATAAATAAGAAAAAAACAAAGAAAAAAATTGTAAATAGAGTTGCAAACAAAAAATACAAGTGAGTGGGAAAGATGCGAAAAATATAAATGTGAGCTGTTCTACGAAATGAAAGTGTTTACTAAAAATAATAATAAATTGTCGAAATTTAGGGAAACAGCCATCTACAAACGAAAGCATATAAATTAATAGGTACAACGTTAATTTATGTATTATGCAATTCTAACTACTTTTTATAATTGTATTATATTTCGCTTTCATGCTGTACATTTTAAAATGAATGATCTAAAAGGAAATTTTGTTATATAATATATTAAGTACGTTTTAAAACCGCACTCAAGATTACATAAAGGACGTTGTTTGTCCTTCTTGTGTATTTTAGTTACAATATTAATTTATGTGGTATATGTATTGTTATACACGTATGATAAATTAAGATTTCATAAATATCAAGGCGTAATAGAAATATATTAATGATAAAAATAAAATTATTCACTTAGGTCTAGCTGAAAGAAAAACCCCACAGAATATAGTTTCATTTAATTTGGAAAATTGATGATTTATGATCAAATATTTTAAATAAATAATTTTACTCGATTCCCATAAATCGTAATTATGAAAGGTGCACCATATATTAATGTTTATATATATATATAATTTTAAGTTCCATATATATATATATATATACATCTAAATATATATTTATATATATACAAAAATATATATATATATACATATATATAACTATGTATAAATATATGATTATATAGACACATTATTTTTAAGTTCCAATGTTGGAAAAGTAGTGTTCATCAGCAAACCGTTGCATGACGAAACGAAATCTTCCCATGTAGAATTGATCCGTCATTGTGCTGTGTAGAGTAAAATAACGCTCTTTAAATCATGTTCTACAAGTTTTTCAGACTTCCTCAAAGATTTGAAAAAATTATTTAAGACATAACCGCCATCATAATATTTATCTTCAAAATCAGTTTCGAATCTTCAATTTATTTCAAGATAATAGCAAAGAAGTTTTATTTCTAAGATTTGTGATCGTGTCATGATTCCTGGCGGTAGAGAGACTTATTAACATTATTTTCGAGTCATGGAGAAACTAATGCAGGTTATCATGACCTTTGCTTTCTCCTTTTCCACGAATTACATCAAGGGTGATATTTGTCCTTCATATGGACTAAAATAAAGGTTATTAAAAAAATATTTTAGCATTCTGATAAAAATGCTCCGGCTTGTTAAGTCTCCATTGAAATCAAATGACTTTGTTCTTAGTATGACTACTTATTATGGAGATAAAAAGGTCAGGATTTCACGTTTCTCCGTAACATTATTTATATAAAATATGACACCATTAAGGAATTTCTATATTGTATCATGAGCATTCCCAAGAGTTTTCTTGAATAAAGATAATTATCGATATTTTTTCTTGAGACTTAAAACTAAAACTACTCATTTTTTAGATCCAGTAAAGAAATGCAGAATCGTAAAAGGACAGAAAACATTCTTGCCAGCTGCTATAACCAATGATTATAGGTTTGCTTTCAAATCCAATGATTGTGTCATTGAAAAAAAATTGCAGAAATGTAGGATTTCACATTTACCTATACATATATATATATAATATATATATATATAAAGCTAGATAAGATAAGATAATTGTTAATAATAGGTTTACAATGACATTTTTCAGATCCATTTAAGAATGGTAGAATCTTTTGAATAAGCAAAAATGACAATCCTTAAAACAAATACATAGATTAAGAATTTGACATCTTGAAGACATACAGTATCATATTTTAAGATAAATATTATTTTTTTATTTATTATAAAGGCTCTCACATGTTTTTTCTTTATTTTTGTGGCTTCCTAATCTTGTTTCAGGGAGATTATTTTTTTAAGTCCCCATATTGTAATACACTTTTTTCCCTATGAGTGCAGAAATAAGTCTTTGATCTAAAAATGATGTTTTGAAAGGTTTGAATTATTCTCAGATGACTCACCTATGGACGATTAATTCGTTTGCTTTCCGAATTAGACCTTTAAGTAAAATCTATGTTTAACCGTGCATTGCACTTGCATGTACCATCGTCAGTTTATGGAAATATGCAGAATAAATAACGCCCAATTTTAAAAAGAGTTGTGTGTTTCTTTTCGTCTTAAAACTTTTATATAGAAGCTACAAATACTACCAGGCGTTGTCTGAGATTTTCCAGGAATTTTCCTTTTATCTTATATTTCATTGGAATTATCCATAGAAAGTTTAATGCACATAAGTAGTTAGGAGAAACAGAATAGCGAAAAAAACAAAAACAGATAGATCGTTCATACTATATATACATTTTTAAACCAGCCACCAACTTTAAAATATTTATGAACATCCAAATGTTCCGCATAAAATTTTGTCCTAATCTAACACGGCACTATCCAGAAGTTGGTGAAGTTTTTTCCTGCATAAAATAAACATATAAAACAAAATATACTCCTATATCACTAAATAATCCAAAACACACCTTTAGATCTCAAATTTATCCAAATCAAATTTGTCAATTTTAAGAAATTGCAAAAACGTTGTGGTGAATAAAATAAGCATTACGACAATGAACTTTCATTGGCGTCCACCACCGTTAAATTTCGTTAAGGTCTAAAATATTGTTTGGAGGATACAGTTAAACAAACGAACAAACTGAATTCATATTTTATTAGTATAAATGCATAATTTATTTATTTATTATCAATTAAACTTTTGTAATTTATTGTTCCCCATATTTTACTTTTCACCATTTGCTTGAAAGAAATATAAGCAATAGCAATGCATACACTATAAGCAAGGTGATATCACTACTGATATACCTTTTTTGGAGAGCTATATCTTTGTTGTCGTTCAAGGTTTCAACACACGCCATTAATACAAAAACGATTATTCATGTAAATGAAGTTTTTCTTCAACAAAGGACAAAGTGTCAAAAGAAAAAGATTGATGGATGAGATAGATTAATTTATTGACTTTTCTCAGGCTAAAGTATGTTTTATGTGTCCTGGAAAACCCTCCCAAGAGACTAGAAAAAGCTTGCATATTTATTGATTTATAAATAGTCCCTATTCCTATTGCAATGTTCATATATATTTTTTCTTCAGAGAACTCATCGTTCAACTATATATAGAAGGACTTCACGGATACTGTTTTTGTTGTCTTACGTTTGAATTCCATTATGTTTTAATGTGTTAGCGATGTTTTTCATGTCTTAGTATTGATTTGACACAAAACTGCTAACTTGTGGTTTTTATCAGAGCTCCTTGTGGTATTGTATATCATAGTTTTCTAAAACATAACACTTCAAAACATTAAACTAATGAAAGAAATTTTTAATTAAATGAAAAAAATAACATGGAATCGATACCACATGACCATATCATGAAACAACACTACTAATATACCTCAAAGCATTGTAATTATTGCAAGGACCTTAAGAAGCTTCATATATATTTTTTTAATTTAAAAGCTAAATTCAATCCCGAAAAAAAAAATTCAATATTTTTAAAGTTTCATTTCAATATCAAATTCAAATTTTTTTGGTGTTTGTGAATCACTTTTAATGCCAGTGAATTTTGAATTTAACATAGAACTTCTCATTATGTAATTATTCTGTGTTCAAAATATTTATGTTTAGTTGTATTAGGAATGAAATAATTTTAGAATTAAAAGTATAAATTAGGCCTTACTTTATAATGAATTTTACCTTGACTTCTAACATTTTTTATAATACAATATGACTAAAAGAACAATAAAAGTACACAAAGAAAATAATAGTTTGAGTACTTGGGTTGTGTATTGAATTGCCATTGTATATTTGTTAGCAAAATATGCAATGAATCAAATACATTATTATTTTTGCATTTATTTACAATCCACACGATTTAATAAAGAATGTGTAAATATTAAATACAAAAACAAAAAATTGGAAGTATTAAACTCAATGGCTTTCTATTAACTTTTTTAAACTTGATTAATCTTTTTTATATTTTGGGACTCAAAAATATGATTCATATACACAAATACATGAAGTATAATTAAGAACAAGAGTATATCCAAGAGTTCAAATTTTACTCGTCATATAAAAGTAAAAGCTTTTTAATTAATCCCCTCAAATAAAATAAAATATGAATGGAAGGAGAAAGGAATGTCTGATTGATATTTAAATCTATATTGTTAGACTGCTACTTAACTTGAAGGGCTAGTGCAAGGAAGGATTGACAAACAAGGATTCAAAGAGATGCTGCTGCCATTTTTCATAAATTTTCAATACTTATGGAAAATAAGATAATGCCTACTTAATAATAATTCCTATGTTTAGCTTGAGTTGTCAAAATTTAGTTTAATTTTGTGCCTCATTAAAAAATATTACTTTATCTACTTACAAACATTATAGGTTACGAAATAATAACTTACTTTTTAGAAACTGTTCTTAAGTTATATACGACATTACAACGTTCCATAAAAAATCTACGATATAAAGTGATCATCACTATATATATATATATATATATATATATATATAGTGATAATAATAATAGTGATATCTTATATATATATATATATTTATATATATATATATTAGGTTTGTTCTATTTTCAAATGTTTGAAATGTTAGCAACTTTGTGGATTTTCTGTTTCTTGGTGATAAAAGAAGACGACATACAAAGTTTGAACAAAATCGGTCAACATACGAGGTCGCGCAACGAGGTCAAAGTTTTAAAAATTTAGTAAAAATATAGTTTTCCGCAAATTTCTTCAAAATGGTGGACGTTACAGACTTCAATAATATTATTAATTTAAAGGAAATCTAATTTACTACCAGACGTATGTTTGATGTTTTTTAATAAAACAAAGTTTTCAGTAAAAACAAAGCAAGAAAGGGAGTGTGTATTGTTAGCTTATTTCATAGCTTTTTTGTATCAATTAACTTCACTCGCCTGTAGAAGATGACTTGTTCGCTTCAGAGTAAAATAGTACTTTTAAGTTTAGTAAAACTTTAGATGATAAATCCAAAAATGACCTTGGTTGCATTCTATCAATTCAGAATTCAGTACAATCTGAGTTTACATCATATGATTCAGAGCCTGTATTGACCTATAAGAAATCGATTATGAAAAAAATAAATCATAATGTGTTTCTTAGATGTGCGTCAAGGTATCCTCTCAAAATTTTACTTTGTCTCTGACGCATTTATAATCCATTATATGCGTCATTTTGTACGCGAGATAGGCTTTTTTAATGTACATATAACTCTCTACTTATTAAATTGACATGATTTAGTATACCAAAATATTAAAGCTGGTTAACAAGCTTTCATTTGATATGTTTGGTGTTCTAAAAATCGCTATACTTTAAGAGATATAAGCAAATACGTACTCTCCCCCAAAAATTGATCTTTTGATATGAGAATATACGATTACCATCTGGTAACTATGTTAGTGTTACCTGGATAGAAAGAGAAAGAGAAGGGAGGGAGTATTTGCCTCACTTCTCTCCCTTCTTTTTTTTCTTCCTATCCAGGTTACACTAACTGCCGTTACCAAATGGTAATCGTATATTCTCATATCAAAAGATCAATTTTTGGGGAGAGTACGTATTTGCTTATATCTCTTAAAGTATAGCGATTTTTAGAACACAAATATATCAAATGAAAGCTTGGTTAACCAGCTTTAATATTTTGGTATACTAAATCATGTCAATTTAATAAGTAGAGAGTTATATGTACATTAAAAAAGCCTATCTCGCGTACAAAATGACGCATATAATGGATTATGTATGCGTCAGAGACAAAGTAAAATTTTGAGAGGATACCTTGACGCAAATCTAAGAAACACATTATTTTTATTTTTTTCATAATCGATTTCTTATAGGTCAATACAGGCTCTGAATCATATGATGTAAACTCAGATTGTACTGAATTCTGAATTGATAGAATGCAACCAAGGTCATTTTTGGATTTATCATCTAAGTTTTACTAAACTTAAAAGTACTATTTTACTCTGAAGCGAACAAGTCATCTTCTACAGGCGAGTGAAGTTAATTGATACAAAAAGCTATGAAATAAGCTAACAATACACACTCCTTTTTTTCTTTGTTTTTACTGAAAACTTTGTTTTATTAAAAACATCAACATACGTCTGGTAGTAAATTAGATTTCCTTTAAATTAATAATTATTATTGAAGTCTGTAACGTCCACCATTTTGAAGAAATTTGCGGAAAACTATATTTTTACTAAATTTTTAAAACTTTGACCTCGTTGCGCGACCTCGTAATGTTGACCGATTTTGTTCAAACTTTGTATGTCGTCTTCTTTTATCACCAAGAAACAGAAAATCCACAAAGTTGCTAACATTTCAAACATTTGAAAAATAAGAACAACCCTAATTATATATATATATACATATATATATATATCT
>CP045897.1:16226947-16275231 GCA_013387185.1 Caligus rogercresseyi | reverse complement strand
CATTCGTTCCCTTTTATTCAAGGATCTTTCAAACAATTATGATCGACGGTGTACGAAGTGACCCTATCATCCTTGGCAAAAGCTGGAGGCAAGGTTGCCCAGTATCTCCATTACTATTTGTAGCGGCAATGGAACAGTTATGTACTATTTTAAACCGAAAATATGGAGGCTTTGGCGTCCTACTTGGCTTAGAACAGCATCTTATTGATCTCTATGCGATTATATTACACTAATGATCGAAGGAAACTCAGCAAAACAGGTCATCAAACGTGTGGAGGTTGTTCTTAATTTTATATAAAATTCTTAAAGTCTCTCGGATGAAAATAAATAAGAGTAAAACGCCATTCTCCCATAGGCTCTGGAAACCTGCAGAAAATGTCAATATTACGGGATGCAAAGTTGTTAAGTCAGTGCACATTCTAGGAAAAAGTGGGAACGGACGGACCCTCACAATCGAATTTGGAAAAGACTGCACACTCAAGTAAGAAATGGGTGTAAAGCATGGAGAGAGTTAACCTTCAAAGAAGAGTGGATCTCCTAATACAGTCCATATTTCTCAAATGATCTACACGTCAACTGCCTCACCAATTATTGGAGAAAGGCTCATTCAAGCTGAAGAGTCACTGGTTGGATACCCTTTCGATAAACGCTACATTTCCATTTTGAAAGAAGACGGTCGCAATTAGGAGGGGGGCTAGTTCTCCTCAATAAACAGTACCAAATTGTATCGGAAAATATTCAAGGATCTAGCTATAGGGCCAACGAATGAATGGAGAGGGTACATATATACTTCAAATATAATAATGCTCTCATATTCGGAATGGATATGTCTAATGATAATGTAACACAACTCTCTGAAACCTGGGCAGCTGCTCAAAGAAATTTTTGGAGAGGTGCTCCAATATTTGACAATAATAACGTTATTGACATAATTCGCAAGAACGCCAGCAAGCCCCCATTCTTTAAAATGCTAAACTTTAAACAAGAAGAACTGGAAAAAATTGCACCAAGAGAAGGATCTTTACATATGATGATATAAGGAGTGAATCGGTTTTCATGACTGGGAGGTTCTTTATCCTCTTCAAAGAATTACCAAATATCACACACAGCTAATGCCATAGCTCCTGAAATTCCCGACAAAGAAATCGGGACTCTTGAGGCCCATTCTGTTTCCGAAGAACATTTAAAAACTTGAATCTTCCCCCGGAGTGGAAGAGGAATATTTTGAAGTCAATTGTGGAATCGTTGATGGGCGAAAATTTACAAGTCAACAACAAATATCGGCCAATATATATTTCGGGACATTGTAAGGATTGTGGCCTTTTATACAACAAACTATAACATGTATTTTGTGATTGTCCAGCTTTAAGTATCATCAAACATTACTTAGAATGAACTGCAATGAACATTACGGGATTTGAAAAGGACCATATTAAAGGCTACATCTTTTTGGCATTTCTAGGGGGACTCAGCGATCAAAATGAGAATTTGTCTATATGTGCGGTAATAAGTAACAACAAAGCGTTTATTGTCAAACTAATACAGAAGAAGTTTTGATTGATGAACATAAATACGTACCATCATGATTGGGGCTGCCGCCAGATACTCCGCTTTGTCAATCAAGATTCCCAATGTACAGAACAGAGGATGGAACTACGCGCTGAACTGATCAAATACGTCCCATCTACATCACCTCACCTCGCTTTGACGCTCAATGTTCTTCTACGCCAGTACAAGAAATACTAAAACGCCAAAAACGAACGCTGATAGATTGTTCTTAGTATTTTGTCTTCTCTTATGTATTTTAGAATTTTATATATTTAAGATTATTCTTGAATATTTGATATACCTTATTTTCTTTTGTATTTAATCATGGTGTTAGTAGTATTTTGTATTTATGTATATCAAGAATGTTCAATGTTTTATATTTTTAAGGTCTTAAAAAGAAAATTAATTTTAAACTAAAATGTTTATTTATGTTATTCCTAACACAAATTTCCTTTTTTAATTATTTTACATTATATGATGTATTATTTTTATTCAATAAAGACCGTGCTATGAGAAAAAAAAAGTAAACTGCTCTAAACAATTGTGGAAACCTTACAAATAATTCTTCTTAAATTAATGGAACGAACAATCCCTCTCAGTAAGAAAAGCAAGAGAAGTGAAGTGAAGGATCATAAACTTCATAAATACAGCAACAACAGCCTGAGAAATTTGAGTGAGTTCCCTCCATGGGATTTTTTAAATCATTTCTATGTAGGCATCATATTTACTTTTGCTTCTCTTCTTCTTTCTCTTTCTATACAGTTATCAGTGGCTATCAAGCGGTAATTGTAAATATACTTATCTGAAGAGAAAAATGTAATTGAGTTAAAAAAAATAAAGTATTTTCTAATTTATCCAAAAGTATAGCAATTTTTAAAACGTCAAATATATCAGCTTTAATATTTTTATATACTCAATCCTTTCCAGTAACGAAGTGTGAAATAATATGTGTATTAAAAAAAGGCATACGGTTTGTACAACATGACGCATATTATGGAAAGTAATTGCATAAAAAATAAGAAAAAATTAAAGGATTCTTAGGAACCAAAAACAAAAATATTGGATTCTTTTTTTTCAAAATTGGATTCTTGCTGGTCAAAACGGGCTCTGAATCTTATGAAGTAAAACTAATATTGTACTGAATTCCAAAATAATAAAATCAATTATGAAGCATACTTCACTCCTGGATCTTGAGGTGTTAACATCGCCGTCCGAGTAGATAACTATTTGATCCTTAAGAAATCTCAGTATATTTTCCTCATAGACCTATGTAATTACCATATAATTAAAAAAAAATCTCATAACAAATCATCTATAAATATAAATTAGATTATAAAATTCGTTCATTTCCATAACTGATAACTCTAAATATATATTGCACTGTTTTATATATTTAAAAAAGCTATTTGAACTTACAGTAGAATCCTCATTAAAATGGATAAATTGAACTAGTCTGGAAGAGTTGGTTATATTCAATGTCATTTTTTTTCATTCATAACTTTATAAAAGATATAAGCCCGATAAAGCAATGAAGAAATGTTTATGTAGTACAACTACTTTTGTATAAATTGAACATTTAATCATATATTACATCAATGTTACACGCAAAACCAAGAAAAATAACTTTATTGTCCCTTTCTTTGCAGCATTCCGCATTAATGCATTTGTGCATTGTTGCAACAACTGACATAATATATGATGTCTCAGAGAAGATTAAAATGGCTGAAACTTGATAGTATTTGTATATATACAAAGTCCCTGTTTATATAAATATATATTCCTTGGTTACTTGAGGCTCAATGTGATTAACTAAATGCATCTTGACAAGGTAAGAACGACTTCTGGAGGCCGTATCATTAAATTTCCCTGTAGTATAAAGCCATAAATGAAGATATGAAATTTAAGTATTAGAAGGTTATTTCATAAGCTTTTGATTATGATCTATGTATTGAGCTACTTACAAAACCAAAAAGAAATTGGAGCAACTTTTTCAAATTTTACCTGGATAAAGAAAACCAATTTATTTATCAGATCATAAAAAAATGTTAAGAAAAACATACATCAATTTTTTTTCAATTCGAACTTATTCTATTTATCAAAGTTACTATAATTACATATATATAAATAAACATTCTAGTTTAAAATTAAATCGCAAAATATAAAAGTCAATTTCAATATAAAAACATTCTATTAGTTAAAAAGGATTTTTTTCGTAAAAATTAAAGCGGTAAAAACGAAACAAAAATTGCACAGTGACAAATAAAATAATACATATAAATCAATCAAACTAATGTTTCTTAACAAAACCTCTATATATTCGTAGGAGTTTTTTAAGGTCGTTTGCTGTTTTCTCAGAGAATGAGGGGAAGTAGCGTACCAAGTCACCCGTGAACCTCCACTGGGAATCAGTGCGTCCTGGAATCTTTTTTTTTTTTTGTACCAAGATACAAAAAACAATCTATTTATTCGTATTTACACAACGGTTTTACAAAAAAAGCTGGAGAACATGATAAAAGCACAAACAAATAGTTATATAGCTGAACATGATAACATTCAAAATAAAGCACTATACAGCACACCTTCATTTTTGATTTAAAGATATGTTTTACAAAATATGGGAGGGCTTATCAATTAATTTGTTGATAAAGTTTTCCAAATGGGACGGTAAGGGTGTTTGCGTGCACTTTAATTTGTACAAAACATATTGAACTTTTGTTATATAAAAATTTATATCCTCTTCGTGTGGACCTACATATATAAAAGCAAAGTTTTGAGGCCTTAGCAATACACCATATTCTGTATATACTTTAATCGATACAGTATTTCGAATATCCCTTGTTGCCATACATTCAGACAAAAAATGGTCGAGTGTTTCCCTATGGTTTTAAAAAAGAAACAAAGTCTTTCTTCTGTAGTTCTGCCGTGTATGCTGCCTATTGTTAAAATATTGGTTATTATTTATATTTAAACCATACATTGAAAAATTAAATTTTTGATTCGCCAGACATTTTAGTATTTTTGTGACGGAAGCCTTTTCTTTGTACTTCTCTCCCCGTCTTTTGATTTGGGATATATATTTAGATTTAATTTTAGAGTCTATTATTAACGTTTTTATATATTTATTATTTAAAAAAGAGATAAAGTTAAAAAGACAATCTGGAGGACCGATTTCTCGTTTTCTATAATTTATATTTTTCAATAATGTCCTTTCTTCCAAATTTCGTTGAAGGATAAATTCTTATTTTCGTTAAAAATTTCACCAATAAATTTATTTTTCTTTTAAGGAAGTGCCATTTAAAAAATATAGTCTAAATTTTTTGCTTCGTTGGCTCCTGCCAACACATTGAGGGTAAAATTTTGTAAAGTACTTCTTTACTTATTTTTCCTATACTCTTCCAAAATGTATTTATTGAAATAAGTGTTTTCAAAATTTTGTTGGGACCTTTTCCTCTTATCTCTTGAAATGATATGCCTTCAATAATTTTCATTTTATAGTTCACAAATTTGGAGCAGGGGGATTCACTTTTTAAAATTTTCCTAAACCATGAAAATAAGAGTGTTTTCCAGAAGATTCTAAAATTTATTAAGCCCAGTCCTCCTATGTTCTTCGGAGAGTTTATGCGTCCCAAGTTATATTTTTACTTTTCTCATATTTATTAATGAAATCGTGGCACAATTTGTCAATTAAAATACATAAATCTTCACAAAAGGGAGTCACCCTAAGGATATGAATTACTTTTGGTAAAATCAAAGAGTTCCATATTTGAATTAGACCTAAAATATCTACTTGAGAAAGTCCTAACTTTTTCTAAAATGTCATTTTTGTTGATATTATGTATAAAAGTCCCATGGATATTGTAACACCAAGTACCTTGACCTCATTTACAATTTCTATATTTTTATGTGAAGTTCTTTTTGTACATTTGTTATAATATTGTTTTTTTCGATATGAATCTGCAAGCCCGATGTTTTTGACTTTGAGTTGATGATGTCAATAACTTCATTTACAAGTTGGGAAACACTTCGGTAGTGGAGAAGGAAAAAACTGTTATTTCTGCAGAGAGGAACCCGAAACTTCGAAACACCTTCTATGGTCTTGTAGAAAACTCCTCAAGTTTTATGAGGAAACGATAGGAATAATTAAAAGCCACTGGAAAATTACAACCTCCAAGAACGACTTCATATCATTCTACGTGGGAGAAAAGGTGGAAAAACTGTGTTTTTGTAATAATTGCGTTGATATGGTCCATATCAACGCAATTATTACAAAAACACAGTTTTTTATTTATGCAATAAAAGCAAAAAAAGAAATTTTATGTGATTCAGTGATAAATATTACAAAAAACTATTCTAAATTGTTAAAAAATCTTAAAGCATAATTGTTTTTAGCACGTGTTTTAACATGTTTTAATTTTTTGTTACCTATGTTTTCAATCTTATGCTAATTTTTATTACTTGTTTTTCTGTATTTGTTTTGAAATGAAAAATAAATGCTTATAGTCTGCGGACTATCAAAAAAAAAAAAGTCACCCCCGAACCTCCACTGGGAATCAGTGCGTCCTGGAATCTTGATATCCAGTGCAGAATGTCGTACAGCAGCGGAAATTTGAATAGATCTCAATTCCTCCGTTTCGATAGTTTTCCCCGACACAAGGTGCTCCGCTACGTAGCTTCTAGAGCTAGATAGAGCAAACTCTATTGCTCTTGTTTTATCCGACGCAGATCGCAGGTTAGATGTGAGACCAAAAAGAATTTTTTTTGTCGTCGATTCGATGAATGTTGAGGCTGACCCAGTCCTTCACGATTTTAAGAACAGGACATCAAAAATTTATTATCCGTTAACAGAAACATTTCATTGTTTTCTGATGTAATGTCATTGTCAGATTACTATATCCAGAGGAAACAATATAAGGTCTATTTTGAATTATTGGTAGTCATGTTTTATTCCAATTTTGCATTTATATATATAGGGTTAGGCAGAATTAGTGAAAAATGGGAATGACGGAATAGGTCCCAAAATACTTAATTTAGAAAATAAACTATTTAGTAATTTTTTTTGACAGCAAATTTTTTCCAATTCATCGGATATATATATATATAATATACATCTGGAAATGATTGGGACGCTTTTTTTCGCAGGGCGCCGGGCCGGGAACAAACCGGGCCTGGCCTTTAATACATAGAGTGATTTATGTACAATAACACAGATGATTTAATGTTTACGCAACAGGTCATAAGAATAACGTTTTTTTATAAATTCGTTAGTCCAATGATATATTTAAATGTTACTTTTTCTAAACTATTACTTTAGATACCTCTTTTTACAAAATAAGAATAAAAAGAAACATTTTTATTTGCAAAAAATTTAAAGCTTTATTTTGATGTGTCACCTCTTTGTACATAGATTTTTTAAATATTTTTCTTATCCCAATATATTCTTGAATAAAAAAAGTAATCTTCTATAATTTCTTATGGCAATAAAATTGCAATACCAAACTTATAAGGTAGTAGCCGAATAATATAAATAATAAATAAGGTAATAATATATGTCATGAGCAGGCTTGGATTTCGCTCGGCGTTCATTAATTTTTTTAGCAGAACGTTCAGTGTTCAATTTTTCTACCGTTTTAAATTAAGCTAACAAATTAGTTGATGCTTAGATTAGGGTCAGGGCTGATTAGCTGATTATTTTTGAGGCTGATTAGTTATACAATACTTTATTTGAAAAATATTTAATACTCCAATACCTCGTTATATTTGTAGCAGAACCCGAGGGCCCATTTGAATAAAGATAAATTTCAATGACTTCTTACCTCTACATTGGAGTTTGATATCTTATTTTTTGGCTGGACAAGCCTTAAATACCAAAAGGCATAACATTGCATTTGAGATCTTTTACATCCACCAGTAGAGGTTCGAAACTTTAATACTCCATTAGTATGATTAGCAGGAATATAGGAAATGTAATTGTGAGTTTTTTTATGCAGACATTTTTCTCACTTGTATATAATAGCAGTTACAAAGATATATGACAAATTATTCTAAGGATTTAAAAGTTATCTTGGTACATAGTAAAGTCAAATGGGGCACATGTTCTAACTCTTCCGTTTCAATTATTCTCCTCACGCCGTAATAGTAGAAATCCCATTTCTCCCGTCTGTATAGTGTGCTCATACCAATATTGGAAATTATATTTATCTACCACATTTTAGACCCACATCAACCTCCTACAATCTAAGAAGAGATAAATATTGCTTTGCCATTTTCATGTATTAGGAAATCATGTAAAAATGGATCACATAATCCCACTTTTAATATATCTCGTTATAATAGTGGCCTGGTGTCCGGTGAGTTAGACACCAGGCCGGGGGCGGGAAGTTAAAAAACAGCCAAGAACCGTGACGGCCGGGTCGGGCCGGGTGATTATATATATGTATATATATATATATAAAATGTGAATGGAATTGTTAACAATAATATTTGAGACTTAATTTTTTCATTGATACTTTATATTTTCATTTAGCACTTTTCATTTGATTTGAAATCATTATCGGATTCTATGGAACGTCTTCATGTCTTCTTGGGAATAGCATCTGTGGGCAAAGGTAGTCGGTTATATGTGGCTCTTCCTTACAAATGTTAAATCCTTTCATTTACCCAATAAAGCCAGAAAAAATCCATGTTCGGTGTTGTGCCGAAAAAGGCTTGAACTATGGATTATGATAATGCCATGAATCTATGAAAAGTAAATTTACCAACAAAAAAAAAAATGTTATCATAATGCTTGGAACTGCGAGGGGCAACAGTGATTTATTTGTTTCGACATATAATTTTTTAACTGTTACTTTTTAGGATATGAAAAGATGCTTTCCTGTCTTTCTAATCATATATTCCTTTTTGATATACATTCATTTATTCAGCATTATCTACGCCATGGTTACGTTCTCTGTTTTCGAGCAAATATGAAAAAAATATGATATGAAATTGGTAAAATAATGGATTTGGGAGGATCAAAAGAATATCATTACGGATTGAATTGAAATTTTTTGAGAATCACATTTATCAAACCTGAAAGAAAGGTATATATTTTCTCGGAACAAAAGAAAAGAGACATATAAAATTGAATCTATGGGTATATATATATATATATGGATTATAAAAATATACCTTATCAGGTGTTAAATCAGAGAAAAATGCACTATTGTTAACACAGAGGATTATGTATGGTGTCTCCGTGATAGATTTTGGACGATATATCTTCATAGGATACCCCGTGGAGTCTCGAGTGGCACAGGAGAACCATGTTTTGGATTTCACTGAAGGCCTGATTTCCTCTAAGATCCGAGAGTTGTGACGTTGCATTACCTACGTAATAGTCCTCAAGCTTCAAAGTTCGATATTCGAGAGTTGTGACGTTGCGTTATTTACGTCATTGTCATAAAGCTACAAAGTTCGAGGTAAGCTTCTGTAATAAATATAAAACAACAATATGGCAGAGCTTCCTTCTGAAAAACCGCCTGACCGGCCACAGCCCCATGAAAGATGTCTGACTAAGGTCATCTCAGGAGAAGAAGAGAAAGAAAAACGTGTGGGGAAAGAGTACGCGCGAAAGAGTTTGAAGAAGAAGAGTTGCATGGGAGAGGAGTATGAAGAAGAGTGCGTTCTAGCAGTGCACGGCCTAGAACAGGGATGCCAGGTTGAAATCGGTCAGGAGGCCGGACTGTTTTCAAGTGGGACCTCAGAGGGCCAAATTACCGGTACATTTTTGGCCTTGCAACACTAAACACTAAACAAAAGTAGATTTAAATTTGTTGATATTGTATCATAATATTATTTATTTATAAAAACACTTCTCAACCACTATCGTAACGGGCCAAATGAGATGTCCATCCGGGCCGGTTCCGGCCCGCAGGCCGCCACCATGGCACCACTAGCCTTGAAGTAAACAAATTGTGCAATAAGCCTGGAGTAGTGAAGGAGTGCGTTCAAGAAACTAACACTGTGCTGCGTTGTGATGAAAGGAAGAAAATGAAAAAAATATCACAAGAAGTAACATACTCCAGTATTACTAAGGCTTACAAACCCCAGTCTGGGGTTTTAAGTAGTAACCCTTCATAGAAAAAAATCTTCATAGGCTGGAAAGACAAAGAGGGGAAATGTTTGAGAGGGTTCACCCCAAAGATGTCTCACTACCAATGTCTATTTCAAACACTTAAACTTAGAGGAGAAGAGATTCTACGAATTTATGATTGTAGAAGCGGGGAAGGATACATAATAATTGAATTTAAAAAGCCCTTGAATGTCGTTTCTCAGTTTGAGACTCTTGAGGGACCTGTCGAAGTAGATCATGGAGTAAATCAGGGGCCTTGAAAATGCAAGATTTTTTACAAAAACCCATTGAAGTTTATATAAAAATGGTTCAGAGGTAAACCTGGCAGCCCTAAAGGAAATAATGGAAGAATTTGGAAAGATGGTTGGAAGGTTTGCAAGTGTACCCCATTTAGCTTCGGCAGAGGGATGCGTGGACAAATCATTCGCAAAAGTATTCAGCACCATCATGTCCGGAAGGGTTAAATTTCGAATAAAACATTATAAAAAATTCCCTGTGGTTATTCCAGTTAGGGGACGTAAAGTAGAACTTATATCGACTTTACAACAAGAACAATGCTACAGGTGTCTCCAATTCGAACATACAAAGATCAAATGCAAATCCTCTAGCAAAGTTAGCTAAATGGATTTCGAAAATAACTTTAGAGAAGGGCTTCGTCTTCCAATAAGGATCTCTGGTGAGGAAGAGAAGAAAGCAACAGAGGAAGTTGCCCGTCAGGAAGAAGAAGAGGAAATAGAATCTGAGAAACAGAGTGAAGAACCCTCCTTGGGAAGTTCTTCACGCACCCAACCTACCACAACTACCAATAAAATAGTTAAACCTATTTCTAATTCAGTATGCAAAGGACCTTCAAAGGAAGAATCATCAATTTCTAAAAGACAAAAACCACCTTCATTGAGGGATGACTGGACGAAGGTTATGTCCAAAGGTAGTGCAATCCCAACAAAGAAAACCACATCTGCTTTAGAGCCTAAGAAAAGTAAAAGGTTCCTTAGTAGCCCAGAGACAGAGAACAGCAAAAGAACAAGAGAATGTGACTTGAACGAGCTAAAGTCTACTTCCACTCCACAATATTATTAAACTAAAAATTGTAAATACTTTTTGCAACTTTTCATCTCCTGTACTCTAATGATCATGATCGCACTAATTCTGTTTACCCTCTTCACAAACTCAAAAAAGGGCTGTAACCAGCTAAAATACAACAACTTTTCCTTTAAAATGAATACTTTCATTAACCCGATGCTCAGTCCTACGACTCAATCAAGACTGCATGCCACATACTACGCAGAAAAACTTACCCCCTATTAAATGGTATTGGAGGAATCAAATAATGACACAAATACACATTTAAAAAATGGTGTGAGCTATAGATGTATAAAGTGTACACAAATCAATATGGGAAAACGATTGACATGCCTGACAGAGCTTAGTCGGAGGTCCCTCGGCAGTGAAAGTTGCCTCTTTCTTGTCACTGAGCCCCTTCTGAAATAGAGGTGGAACTGGTCTGGCTAACGTCCGAGGATTGTCTGGCTTCGTTTGTGATAAACCTAAGCCGAGGGCAGCAATTTTTGTGTCTTCTGATATCATAATATCTCAAATCCCAAAGTTCTCCTCGGAGGACCTCGTGGTTTGTTCAATAAAAACTATAAACAACAAGAACTTAGTTGTGGCGAGTTATTATTCTGACATTACCAAAGAGGACTCTTGTGCTTTGATTGCACCTCTAGTTGAATATTGTAATTCAAATCATAAACCTCTTCTCATCTCCGATGACTTTAATGCCAGAAGTACCTTGTGGAGAGACAAATTAACAAACCCACGCGGTGAGAAACTGGAAGAATTCATGGCCAACTTTAATATCAGTCTTCAGAATGTGGGATGTATCCCTACATTCGTCGGTGGATGGGAGAATCAATCATTGATCTGCCTCTCATAAATCCATGGAGTCATTCCCTTGTTTCATCATGGAAAACGATTGACAGCTTTTCAGGTTCAGATCACAGATTTTGTGTATTTCATGTCAATGCAGCAAGATATCTCACAGATGGCATTAATTACCGTAGCGTCAATTGGGTTTCCTTCAGAGATCCTTTTTCATCATCACAACCAAGTAGACAGTTTCGTTATCTATGTGATAATGACATTGACATAGAAGCCAATAACATAGCAACAGAGCTACTGGGAGCATTAAAAAGCTCTTGCAATGTTAGATCTGGAATATTAAGGGAGGCAAATCCCTGGTGGAATGATGATCTCCGGATGCAAAGACGCAGGTTTAAATACCTCAAGCGGAAGGGTAGATCATGCCTCTACAAAGCCGAGAAACAATTATATAATAAAGTGATTTTTTTGCCTATATGGTTCGATAGAATTGCATCCAACAGGATATAAATAAGCATTATAGCATTAAAATTAGTCTATCGAACCTAGGATCTTATCAATGAGGTAGACCAAAAATGATCATCCCCTCTCGGGATTCGAACCTGCGCCCCCAACATTGAGAGTTGAAAACGCCTTAGGACGCATGGCTATCGCACCCCTTAATAAAATGATTAATAAGCGAAAAGGGAGGCCTTTAGAGAGTGGGGACATCTTTAGAAGGACTAAAGGACATCTCCCGACTTATGAAATCACGAGCTAATCACACAAATGTTCGTGTAGGTATCATGGACAACAAAGATAACGAAAAGAACAGTCTGAAACTTCTACTTGATGAGCACTTCCCTGAATCCATTGAAAATGATCCAGGTGGCAGTGCACAGCAATCAAGCTTTCAAATCACAAAGCCGTTGGAAGATTACTTCAGTGCTGAATCCGTCAAAAGTGCTATAAAAAGTCTGAAATCAAACAAAAAGTCTGGTCCTGATCAAATACCTGCCCAAGCATATAAACATGTACCTGACTGCATTGCGAGCCACTAAGTTACACTTTACAATGCTGTTTTTAGTACAGGATACACTTCAAAAGTTTGGACGAAGTCTAAAGTAATATTTATCCCTAAGCAGGGTAAAACCAACTATAGTGAACCAAAGGCCTTCAGCCCAATTACTCTCACAAACGTGTCTCTGAAAATACTCGAACGAATGGTTAAATGGAAAATCTTGGAAGAATGTGATTGGTATCTGGACAACCAGTATGCGTTTACCAAAGGAAAGTCTATAGACACTGCAATAAGTAGGCTTGTGGACTGCTGTGAGAGTAGTTACTATTCAAAAGAAGAGGCCCTTGTTGTATTTCTTGACATTGAGGGTGCCTTTGATAGGGTAACCTTCGATCACATAATGGACGCCATGACCAAATTTAGGACTGGCCATAGAATAATTCTGTGGTATAAAAATCTACTACGAAACAGAATTGTAACTGCAAGACTTGGCAGTGAAGAACTGTCCGTGATACCCACGAGAGGCTGCCCTCAGGGAAGTATCCTTTCCCCGCTGGCTTGGAATCTTGCCTTCCAGGAAGCAGTAGATCTTATTGGTAAACCTATACATAAAGTGGCCTACGCGGATGATCTTGCTCTTTGTGTGAGAAGCATAGACCGAGCAACTTTATTTAGTATAATGCAAGAAGCTCTTGACCAACTACTGCAATGGGCTGAAAATAGGAATACCACTTTCTGCAGCAACAAGACCAAGTTAATGTTGTTTTTCTAAGAAGAAAAACGGGACGCACAATTCTCTCTATTTGGCGACTCCATAATTGAAAAAAACCTTCAAATACCTGGGACTAGTTTTAGATGACAAATTGAGATGGAATGACCACATTAAATATGTTACTTCTAAAGCCAAAAGAAGTCTCTTCGCCCTGAATAGATTTGTGGGGGCGGACTCCTGTAAAATCCAAAGGGATCTACGAAACTTATTTGAGAGCACTGGTGAGCTATGGAGCGGTAGTCTTTGCACCTAGACTTCAAGCAAATCAGTCGATGAGGACGGCTCTTCGTAAATTACAGAGACTGGGTCTCATGTCGATCACTGGGGCAATGCGTTCGACCCCAACAAGTACCTTGGAGGTGCTATGTGGGTTGTTTCCACTTCATCTCTATATAATTGAGCGCGCCTGTATAGCTAGACTCCACAAAAAAAGAAGACAACAAACAATCGTGGTCTGACCCTTCCGCTAAGGGACATGTTCGATGGTTGGACAACTATATACGAACAAAAAATATTCCAACATTTATCAAGAGTTCAAAGTTGTGGACAATGAACGGGGATACAGAGTGGTACGGGAGTGGAGCTTAAAGGACTTCGATTTAATTGGCTATACGGATGGCTCAAAATTAACAGTCAACCGGCAAGGATGGGTCATAACGAAGGGTGACGTGGCCATAGAGCAAAGTTCCCTCAGGCTTGATGACACCAACAGTGTATTCCAAGCCAAAATTGAGGAGATTCGGAATTTAGTTAGTGGGCTGCCATTAGATAAGACGAAGGATAAGAATATTCTTGTCCTTTCAGATAGTCTCTCAGCCATCAACAGTCTAGACACACACCCCGGGGATCTTCTAACGGCAGAAGTGTTGAACTGGAAGCAGGCCCTGGATTGTAGCAATTGCGACATTACCATTGGGTGGGTGAGAGGTCATAATGATACCACCGAAAATGAATATACAGATGTTCTAGCTAAAGCAGGTGCCCATACGGGCATTGCAGTTTCAGTGCCCATGTCAATTGGTCAAGCCAAGGGTGCTCTAAGGGAAGAGATTCCTGCCTGTGTTGCCTCCACCGTGAGGAGGTTCAAAGCTGTAGTGAAGGCCAAAGAAGGATATATGAAATTTAATGAAATACATTTTGTAAATTACACATTGTGCTATTTTTTTTGTTTAAAAATTATTTGTGTAAAATTTAATACAAAGATTGTAGTTTGTAATATGTGAGTCTCAATTTAAGTGAACCACCCTGTATATATATACACACACACACATATATATATATATATATATATATATATTATATATATATATATATATAGCCTCGTTCATGCCCGTTTTGTTTCTTTAAAAAATAGCGCTTTATATTTAAAGAATATTATTAAGAAGAACATTTTAGTATTTAAATTTAGAAAATTATTTAAATAATTAGATTGCTTAAAGACTTTGAAGATATTAAGAAAATCTTAAAATTTTCTTCATGGTTTATATATTTAAATTATTTATGCCTTCAAGTTCATTACTGTGTTTATGTCCACTCGATAAAGTGGGACAGACTTTATTATTGATATTTAAATTAAATTCAAAATGGTTATTATGACTACTGAAATCGGTTAGGAAATTACTTTTGAACAAATGTTATTTTCGCCTTAACTACCATTAGCTTTTCCATAATATGCTCCAAGATCGTAGACTTCCGTCAATCTTATCTATGCCCTGGATATTGTACATAAGTTTATATAATAAAATGTGTATATGGAAGCTAGTAGGACTAATCAGAACCAAGCTAACGACATGAAACGTGTATATATGTCAAAAGTTGCATCTTTGGTCACGAAATGGGTCTCCCAAAATCACTTGCAAAGATGATACGTTCCTTTTCTTGACATCTTCCAAATATTGATTTTGTATCATTTGCTATCTAGGACACTGGAAGTAACATAAAAGTTTTTTTTGCAATGTCAATATCTTACAAGATATGTACCTACACTATTAATTATAGTCAAACCTAAAAATAGCGCTCACGTAAGGTAACCCAAAAAGTAAACGTTAGAGTAAGGTGGCCACAAAATACATAAGGTGTAAGTACTAATTTCATATTCTTTGAACACAATTTTTGTTGCTGCTATGGACGATCAACTGCTATAGGCAGGTGAGCGCTAACACCTTATCTTATTTGTTGCTCACAATATTTTGAACAAACTATCATTTTTTTAGTTCTAAGTTTTAATTACTTTCATCATTTATTCTTGACTTTAGAAATATTTGGTATATTGAATAAATTTACCCTTTTAGCCAAGAAAAAATATTGTCATTTAATAATCTTTATATCTTAATACCCACGAATAAACGTGATATAATTAACATTTTTTCGATATCATAAATAATTATACATGTATAACAATTTAGGAAGGATGTAAGAAATTTAATATTCGGCAACCATCATCTGACAGAATATCATCCAAAGCAATATATGAAAATAGTATTATAGAAAATTAACCTTTGAGGGCATATTTTTCACTATTCCCTTTATAGATATTCATTATCCCAATAATATTTTTGGTTGTCTATTTATGAAATTCCCCTTAATACCGCACGAAAATAAAAAAGACATAATGTGTTTTCACATTTTTCAGGCAAACACGAATGTAAATTTATGTATACCTATAAGTTGATTGTGAATAAAATATGTCAACTGAATTATTTTTCATACAGAAAACAATAGTTCTTTGAATGAAATTAATTGAAAATGAATACATTATAATATTGGAAAAGACATATATGTGTTATTGTTTTTTTTTTGTATTTATGTATTATAAGTTGATTGTGAATAAAATTGGTCAACTGAATTATTTTTCATACAGAAAACAATAGTTCTTTGAATGAAATTAATTTAAAATGAATACATTATATATTGGAAAATACATATATTACTTCAAAATGTAAAATACATATTGTGTTTTCACATTTTTCAGGCAAACACAAATGTAAATTTATGTATACTTATGAGTTGATTGAGTATAAAATATGTCAACTGAATATTTTTCATACAGAAAACAATAGTTCTTTGAATGAAATTAATTTAAAATGAATACATTATTATAATGGAAAAGGTACTCCAGGGAATTGGAGGCCATAGACGCTTGCGGACATGTATTGAGGCTACGTCAAATGAGTACAAAAGACAAGCAAAAAAGAATGAAAATATAGATTGGGCTATAAATCATACAAGTGGACTCATGTAAGGATTTACTTTGATGTTGAAAGCCTATTTCTGTATCATCATTATTATTATTATCGCTTTGTGAAATAATCAGTTATTTAAAATAAACATATTATGGCAAAAATGAGAACCAATAAAAAATTAGGGAGTGCGATAGCCGTGTGCGTTAAGGCGTGTTCAACTCTCAATGTTGGGGGCGCAGGTTCGATTCCCGAGAGAGGATGGCCATTTTTGGTCTACCTAATTGATAGGATCCTAGGTTCAATAGACTAATTTTATGCTATAAATGCTTATTTATATCCTGTTGGATGCAATTCTATCGAGTCAAAAAGGCGAAAAAAGTCGATGAGATATTTGAAATCCGCACAAGCAAACTTGGTAAGAATTGGCTAGTTTGGTTCCAGAAGCAAACGATTTTTGAAAAATGTTGTTCAGTTCTGTAAATACCTGTTTGAAATGCGATATTTATTAATTAAATACTTTACAAAAAGATTAAGCATAACAAAAGACTTTACTATTAACTACGAATTACCTAAATTATATAACTACATATTTTGTACAGCGTTATTTTATCTTCTTTATCCTTTTACAAACACTTTTAAAACAACTTCTTGGATATGATTGTTAGTATTATTTTGTATTTCATTTATTTGCACTAATACATTTTCGTGGTTCATAGTATTATTGGCTTTATTGAATTCATATATTTTTATATGCTATCCTCGTTTCACTTAGTTCACAGGCATACATTTTCATTGAAAGTTAATCCGAGGTCCTTGCGAGAAGCTCTTGAAACAAAATATATATTTTCTTTAACACATTAAATGTTTTTTTTGAATGGCCAAATAATGAGGTTTTAATATTTTTCCATGTTTTTGTTGCAAAAAACATATCTTTTCAAAAGCTAAAGTTCCTCATTAGTATTCATAAAAATGGAGAATGCATCTTTGTCTACCCAAAGATATCTAATGAAGTCAATCCTTAAACTTCTTTCTGCAGCATATATACAATTCATTTTTGATTTTATATTACTTCATTACTCTTTTTACATACATATTAAATCTTTTTATTTGAAAAATAAACATAAAAATATTATTTAGGAAAACTTAAAATACAAAGAATAGATTATATATATATGTATGACCTAATTTAAGGTAGTTTCATCTAGTTTAATTTCATATATTATTATCAAAATACTTGACTAAATAATGTATTTGTCCATGTATTTCATAAATTACATATTACATACTAAATTAAAATACATACTTTTGATAGGAATAAGTGAAGTATTTTCTATAGACCTTATGGCAGTATAATAGCATCCAGATAAGAAGCTTTTACTTTTGATAATTGAAATATTGATTGTAGCTGGAGGATTAATTTCCATTATACGGGTGATAAATTTAGACAAGGATGGTTACATTAAATAGTTATCTACAGAATAGTTGATTGAAATACTCAAAATGATATAAATTTTTTCACAGCTCGATAATTTATATCAGAGCAATTCTAATTATGTATTTTTATCACTGCAGTTACAATCGATGAATATGGACTTTAAGGTCAAAATGATTAATTATCAATGTTTTATATAGAGTATTCAAGTTACTTAAATTTTTCAAGAACGATAGGTTTTTTAAAGATATGAGGATCATTTTAGTTAATAAAAACACACAGATACTTTTTTGGAAGAACACCAGTAAAAAAGATATTAAAGATTTAAATAAGGATACGATTTGTATTCTTTTGCAGACTTTTAGTGTTGAGGAAGTATGAAAACATCATTTATGTGGAAGAGTCATAAGAATATTATGTCTGAAGCTATTCATTTGAAGTGTCTATAATATTTCACAGAAATTATTATATGTATGTTTTACATGAGATAAAATATTTTTTACTATTTAACCCTTATTTTCGATAAACTGAATTTAGTTTTAATTTAAATCAAATGGATTTGATGTATAGAAAAATACTAATTTGTTTGGGTAACAAATTCATTTTCCGAAAAAAAAAAATCATACACATGAATTAATTATAATTAGCCAATTAAAAAGCCTTCAATTTTTCTGACTTATAATATTGTCCTTATTGAAACAATAATAACAGTACAATTTCCAAAATATGATATATATATATTGTTAAAAGTCGGGAAACGTTTAAAAAATAAGAACTAAAATATAATTTAATGTATTATTATTTCGAGTCAATCATATAAAATTTAATCAACTAAATGTAAAAAATATAATTAAGACTGATTAAAGTACACGAAGAATAAAATTATTATTAAGCCAGTGGAGCAGTCAAAAAAGCATTTAATCTTAGTAGATTGATGGATCGTCTCATCCATTGTTCTGTATGATAATATACTTGAAAAGAGGGACGTAAATATGAAGCTATAAACAAAAAGGTGTTTTTGTGTTAAAGAAGTGTTGTGAATGACAGAAAGAATGAGGCAAATGTCTAAGGATCTTGGATACATAAAAAGCTACATGAAATATAATATTGTAGTATCACTAAAAAGAAAACTCAGGTGTATGAGGTTGAAATGGGATATGAAAGTCTTTTTTGTCTTGATAACCTAATAGCTTCATCGAGAAAATCGAATAAAAAGCGAGTGAAATGTACAATGAGGATGAAGCTCATGTTAAAAACTCAGACTATTGGAAAAATAAAAATGTAGTAGGGGCCCTAGAGGAGAAGAAAAATTAGGGGCATAAAAAAATGATATACCATTAAGTAAAAAGCTTCCCCGTGAGTGTTTGCTATTTTGCTAATAAAGATACCATGGTTGTATTCTTTACTGGCTAAATAATTGGGATCTCTATATCTACTATTAAGTTTGATACCCATAAAAACAACTTATCAGGAAAGGGATTTTAAAAGTTCTCTCTGACAACTATACATTACTTAATTATATACATATTTATGCACTATATCACTATACTTATACAAATAATCACATTCATACACCTACAGGTTGAGGACAAAGTCACAAACTGAACAATATGTGCAACTGAAGTATTAATTAAATCATTAGACTTTTTAATTCATGACTTATTCATACTTTAAAAAATATTTTTTGGCAATATCAATGTCGATGGTGCTGGTTCAACTCATTGGAAAGTTATATGAATACTAATCATTATAATTTATAGAATCTTAGGTTAGATGTATGAATTCTAATAGTGATTTCATCGGACCTAATAAAAACAGTAAAAAACAGATTGAAGGTTACTTTGAGACATTTGAATGCAACAATGTGTATTCATAGTGGAACAGATTCAATTCAATCCAATCAAATATACTTTTTTTCAAACAAATCAGGAAGTGCGATAGCTCAGTGCGTTAAGGCGTGCCCAACTCTCTTCCGATAGATGTTGATCTCAGAGATGAAGACATCAACCCTTTCCGATCTTCAATGACCCAAACTATCAACATTGGCTCACAAAAAGACACGATTTGATCGTTAACATCAATAGAAACCCCTCAAAAACATAACCTCATTGATCCCATGTAGAGAGGAGATTGAATCCCTGGAGTTTCTTGGCCAGGCAAGACAATGTGCTAACTGCTTCAGGCTTGGACATTTTAGATCAAAATGTGGTGAACAAACACGGTCAAATTTTTTTACAAGTCTTGCAAAGTAGCCAGGCTTAAGAAAATTGAAAATAAGGAATTGGAATATTTTACAAAAATGATGATCCCTTTCATCATGATTGGACAATGGAAAGGGATATCGAATCCATAGATGATCAGCCATCAAAAGCTCGAATCAAGAAACAAGCTGAAATAATCGTTCATATACTTGATATTATAACCACTGAAGCAACTGTTAGTACACCCATTACACCCGTAAGTTATCATTGTATTATCAATACCTCGACTGGGAATGTAATTGCATCCATGAAAGTGATTCATGATGCTATTGCATCTGATTCGGCTTATGTAGGAGGAGGTCATGACTCTTCAGCTTCTCGAACAAAAAATTGGAAAAGCTAAAGAAACTCCAATAAGTGAAAAACCAATCCTCTGGGGTGCACAACTCCCTCACCATAAGAATCAGGAGATTTTCAAATAGTGGGCCTGATATAAATATTTCTAATAATAATTAGATTTTCAGAAATGGATCCGAGTAGTTTTTTAAAAATATAAAATCACCGATCACTTCCCGTCCTCATTTCTAAGGATATATAGATAAATTTTCCAAAGTGTTCATTTTTTTGGAGACATATAATCATCAATAGTATTCCAAATTCAGCATTTAAGTTTCTATGGGCTATAGTAATGTTTAATTATAGCAAAGACAACCCATTGAATCCAAAAACAAAGTATAATGGTCATGTTTTTTGCATCGAAGCTTTCGATATATAATAAGGACGTTCCCGATCTATACTGCAAAGCACTCTACAAATGCATAAAAATCTGAATTGTAAACTATAGTAAAATCCTTATATGGTATATTTTAACTTTTTTGTGTGTGTTTATGATATTTGTACCTTTTACCTTCTAAACCATATCCTTTTCATAAATCTAAGGAAAATTTACGTTATACACTCAATAAAAACAGCGAATTATATATGTTACAATATTTATTACTGAACATCATAGAATTTCCTCACTCTACCTATAAAGCAACGGTTGTGTCAAATATTCTTCTCCTAAAATATTTACATATGTTCGAAAATATATTTATTACGTGCAAAAATTTTATAATACTGTTTTTACGACTTGAAAAATTAGCATGAAGTCCTCATAACTCATCTTGCTTTAAAGCTACAAAAAGTAGAGAGCTCTATTTGGAGTAAAAGCAGATAGAGAAAATATAATTTGTTCCCTTCAGATTACATGTTCCCCCTTTCACGACCATAATATACAATATTTATATAAATGCATATGTGTTTGCTAAAAAATTGCTACATTAATAAACTCCTTGGGAGGATTAAATGTTTCTTTCATCTTATAAAGGTTTAAAACTAAAAGTTTAAAACTTAACGGTACATATTAATGTCAATTTCAATGCAAAAATGATCATATTCATTTATATAAATAGTCGAGTATGACTTTAATTTGATAACGATAATATTTGTTTCTACAAATATTTCCCATGCATTGACCTAAACAAAAAAGTATATAAAAATATTGTTACACACATTCGACCTTTAA
Organism: Caligus rogercresseyi; assembly: GCA_013387185.1. Classification (NCBI taxonomy): domain Eukaryota; kingdom Metazoa; phylum Arthropoda; class Copepoda; order Siphonostomatoida; family Caligidae; genus Caligus; species Caligus rogercresseyi. The sequence goes on along the minus strand of CP045897.1, from coordinate 16,253,538 downwards.
TATTCAATTAACGACAAAGACTAGGAACTGGAACTCGTTATATATATATACTAGTGCAAAAACTTTTTCTCACAAAAATGAAATAATTATGTTATTGAAAAAATATATTTAAATAAAGTGTATTTGAAAGGTGAGGATGTCCTCTATAGGATTATTTAAAATAATATCTCTGAACGTCGATAACTTTTGTATATGCGGCCCTGAAAGCTGCGCAGGCTCTCTTCAACATCTCCCTGTCCATGGACGCCATATCTTTCTAGATGGAGGTGATGAGGGATGCCTTCTTGTTGTTAGCACGTCTATTAGTCCGTCCTTCAAGATAGCCCAGACAAAATAGTCCATTGGATAAAGGTCTGGCTGCTGGGAGGCCACATCTCCTTCCCAACCATGTCGAAGGTGTTCTCCTGCAGCCCCTAGATAGATCTAATAGAGACATGGTAAGGTGCAGAGTCCTGTTGCAATTTAGTATTGTGGTTTCCCTAACCTCCAGCTCCTCTTCGTCGATGATCTCCTGGACCTTGTTCACAAAGTCCTTGGCCCTGACCTTTTTTGTGGATAATTCCGGCCTAGGCTCCCCTACTAATCACTTTACGTGGAACTTCGCAGTCCTCCAGGGATTTCCTCAGTCTTTGGACGCTTCTAAGAGGCACATAAGTAACATTGACAGCTCCGAGTTGGATATCATGCCCTTCATGCTAATCAAGATTGTCAACACGGCGCATCTCCGTTCCTCCTCCCTGAAAAACAATCTCCTCCAGATCGCTGTATACGTCCTTCATGGTGTTTTGAATCAACTGGCTGTATAGGGCAACCCAGTAGCTATATATATATATATATATATATAATATATATATATATATATATATATATATATATATATATATATATATATATATATATATATATATATATAATAAGTACATCAAATAGATAATATTTACTGCACTGTGATTATACATACGAAAATGTGTATATACATATATATAGGGCACTCCTCTATGTTTATTATGTGCAAATTTTCACAATATAAACTATGGCTTAAAGGGCATTTGATAATTAAAGTATCTATTGAGTTTTTCTGTATATTTTCATAAAAAAATTGTATTTACTTATTTCAATATCTACTTGCAAAGAGAAGGAAGTTCTAGTGACTTCTGAATATAAATTTTTTCATACAACTACACAACAAAGTAAGACGTGGATCAGAACGTACATGGGATTAATTCCCACCATACTTATATATTTGTATCTTACAATGTATTTAGCAAAAGTTTCATTTTGATAATTGTGCTACATAGTGCCTTATAAAAAACAATGTTTGCTTCATACTTTTTTGTAGAATTTAATTTTAAATGGCACAATAATTTTTGGAGTGATTTTTGTCATGTCAATTTTAAATACAATTGAAGTTCATAGAAGTATTTTACCTTGACTTATTATTGAATATACACTAAGCATTAAATGCTTTCTATAATTAATTATTTACTTTCTATCTCATAAGGCCAATGAATTTCTTTCTAATGCAATTTAAAATAAATAAATCAGTATGAATATTATTATATTTTATGATTATTATAAATTTTTCAATGACACTTTTTTTTTAAATTTTAATTACAATATAATTAATATTTCTTTAATATTTATCAAAATATTGGATTTTTACGCATATCATTTCTATTTTTTATATAGTTATTACACTAACGTCCGATACCTAAGTAAATTAAGATATTCAGCCGTTACACATGGAAACTTAATTATAGCTGTTGTCTCAACTAACAGTTTTTGCGAGTTCTTGTATACTTTGTAATAATAGAATAAGCGGTGTCTTCTTTAGTTTTAGATGCTATTTAAAGCAAAAAATACTATTACAAAAAATAATGCCTTCGATGATGTCATGGAAGTACTCTCGGAATTTCTTGAGTGGTGATAAATAGAAATGGTGTAATTTTCAATTATTCATACCACTTCTGTGAAGCCAATCGACCTCTTTTAATGCAATATATGTGATAACGAGATGACTTAGGAAATTTAGAGCCATCTTTTTACTTTTAAAGATAACGAATCTACCTCATTATTTATGCTGCAATAAAGAATCCTTAAGGCTGAATATATATATATACAGTGTGTTCCATCAGAAATGTAATTTTTAAATTCCAAATTAGAAGTATTTAAAATAATTCAAATATTTTTATTTATACGCCATTTTGTTCATAAAGAGGGGATTTTTATCAATATACAAAAATCTGCATTGATTGTCAACCTGAAAAAAGTTTTCTGAATTTGAGAAAAATGGATCCTCCTGCAGTTTCTCAAAACACCTTCTCCTTCCACAGAATGCCGAGAATTTATACTTCACTTCAAGATCAGTGGGAGGGCGACGAAATCTTACCAAATGAAAACAAAATCAAAAAGAACAGAAGCAGTGGTTCAGGATGTAAAGAGTTTCTTTGAAGAAACCCCAGTTGCTCACTAGAAAAGCTTCTAAGCAAATTTCGCCCACCAAAACAACGTTGTGGAGGATCGTAAGACATAATCTTCGATTCCGTTTTTATCATTACACTTCAGTTCAACCATTAACTGATAACCACAAAGCGCAGAGAAGGTAGTTCTGTCAGTGGATTCTGCTGCAACCATCCAACATTGTCGATAGAATCATTTGGACTAACGAGAAGTTCGTTTGCCTTCATCAACAACCACACCGAAAAAACGACGGAGTGTGGACAAATGAAAATCCTCGAAATATCTGGGAAATAAATGATAGGAATGATGTTAAGGTAATGATCTTCGTTGCCATTATTAATGGAATGGTTCCAATAGTTCATGCATTCCTGAAGATGATGGCCATTTGTCGTCGGTTAATGGTGTTTCATATCTCAGATTGCTCCAGGACATAATTTGGCCAGGTTACGCCATTCTGCAACATGTTCTTCACTTTGGTGGATATAAGACGGTGCTCTACCACATTGCACAAATGCAGCTTTATAATATCTAAATGATAGTTTCGAGGCCGAGTCATCAGCAGAAGGGCGGAAAATCCCTGTCCAGCTCACAGTCCAGATCTCAACCCTTTGGACTTCCACTTCTGGGCTACAGCACAAACTCGAGTTTATAAGGAAAAACTAGATTCCATTGAGTTTATCATACAATGCGTCCAAACCTTCGCTGAAGGATATAGCCAGGAGACGATCAAAAACGTTTGCAAGAATGTCCTGAAACGTGGGTCGTCCTATCTTCAGGCTGGAGGGGGTCATGGCTGATAGATTTAGATTGTCTGATACTGAAGCGCAGCGAATGAGGAAATATCATCAAGGATCCTCAAAAAATGACACTCAAAAATTGGAATTAATTGGTTTGACTCACAAATAGACGCAACGAACGTGGTTTGAAGCTTGGAAATCGACGAAAAATATTTTCTCAACTGATAAAGAGGAGCATCTAATCATTTTTAAATGTAACTTGTTATTTTAAAAATTAATTCTTATCTGTTAAAAAAATATTTTTAGAACCCGAACATGAATACATTGATCACGTATCACCAAAAAGTGGTAAAGCAGAAAAACAAGCAAAAGAATTACTTTCAGTAATCAATGAACATCAAAGCCTTGATACTTTGGTCGCTGTTGTGTGTGACGGATGCAACACCAATGTCGGAATATGGTCAGGACTAATAAAAAGACTGGAGTTATCTCTTGAATGACCACTTCGGGGAATTATTTGTCTTCCATACATGAATGAGAGACACTTTTATAGAAGTTTTTAAACATTTAGATGGCGCACAAAAAGGACCTCGGACTTATGAAGGTCCGATAGGAAAATTTGTTGATACAGACCTTACCAAAAATCCAATATTTTTTTTTTTTTCGGTCACGAAGTTTTATTCAGTATTTGTAACAATGCAATACAAATTACACTAAAAATACAAATAAATATATATAAAATAAATAAATATATATATATATATAAAATAAATAAAACTCTCTTCAACAGTTGCGTAAAAACATGAATGAACGTTATAGTTCAAATTTACTGTTAAAAAGTGATGACCTTAATATAAAATGACAATTTATTTGTTCCTTAAAAAGCGACGATATTTTCTTAAGATCCTCTTGGCTGATTTTAAAAAATGAATTGATCTCGATGGTACGAATCGGACGACATTTCCAGCCCATTTCCAATCATCTGATGTTGCGTTCGGAATCTTAATTTGCAGAGCTGAGTAGCGGGCGGCGGCTCCAATGATTATTGCCCTTAGGTCCTCGACCTCGATGTAAGAGTTTGTCGTAATTTTTTTTGCAACTAACGATTTTATATTTAAAAGTGCTGTGTCAATAGCTTTTTGGATAGGGGGGGCATTATATTTACGTTTATAAACACCAAACAAAATAAAGGCTTTTATAAGATTTGAGGTAATTATTTCATTTTCGCACACATTTATTTGAATAAAACGCTTGACTACCATAAGAACAGGACATTCAGCAAAGGCATGAATGATTGAGTTGAATAAAGCCCCACAGTTATTGCAAGGGTAATAAAATCTAAGTAAACGAGCAGAAATCTGAAACTGAGCTGTAAATTTGGCACTATCAATTATACCACACGTCGACCGAAAAATCCTCTGTTTCCATGATTGAGGGAGATCAAGCAATTGTATGAAGCTCTCTGATATAGATCCAAAGGAATCTTCACTATTGGAATAAAATTTTAAAAACCAAGGCTTGGACGGACTAAAATCATTGCATGAACGTTCTAAAGGAAACCGAAACCTACCTACATTGAAGACAGGAGCCGATCTCAGGTCATGGAGTGTTAGAATATTTTGAGATAAAGCGATTCTCTCTAATGCAACAGGAGATCCAAAATTTTTGAGAAAAGGTTCTTTTTCCCTATTTTCATATATTACATCCACAACAGTATCCGAAAAGAAATTAGGCAGAACCGTCCATATGATTCTTTGTATTGAAGCTAAAAAGGGAGAAAATGCTTCCAAATCTGAATTCGTTAAAGGAGTACCCATATGGAACCAATTGTAAAATTCGGAGGATGTATAAAATATTCTCCAGTCTTTGTCGTGTAAAACGCCCATTTCTTCTACGATTCGTAGATAACATTTGGGTAAGATAGAGCCTAACTGACAAAGCCCACCTCCAGCAAAAAATTTAGGACGTTTTAAGGAGGGTAGATATGACGTATGAAAAAGAGTGCGCAGCCAAGAGTCTTCTTCTACTAATGCTAATTCAGCAATAAACGGGATGGATGTGGCTCTATACATCACCAGTGGAATCACTCGGGTATTATATAGGTCGATCCTTTTCTGCAGAGAAAGATTGCGCCATTGCTTCACTTTATTATAAACCATCCGACTCATTTGAGACCAATTACCCTCTGAGACACCATTTTTCCTCCATTCAATACCAAGAATGCATACAGAAGACACAACCCGACAACTATGAATTAAAGAAGAACTATCTGGAGTCCAAGAACCCAACGGGAGTATGGCCGTCTTGTTGTAATTAATTATTTTTATAGTTGAAGGAAAAGTAAAATACTTAAATCTTTGATTAGTGGATTGTTTAAGATCAGATCAAAAATATTTATACATTAGGTATATGTACTATTGTAATCGGCAATAAATTTCTAACTAACTAATATAAATAACTAAAACAGAAATTTTTTCGAATTCAAGCTTTTGCTACAGGTCTCCAGGAGCATTACTAAAGCCATCACAATTTGAAGATCCTATATTTCACAAAAAGTCCATGTGTTTCTAAAAAAAATGAAGGCTTAAAGTATTACCAATTTGCCGTAACTTTATTACAAGAGATTGATGAAGATTTAACCCCTTCAATTGAAAAAATACACAAGAGAAACGTTTTTTTGCCAACGGTGAAAATATATTGCTTGCAGGCCTAATCGATAAATAAACAGAAACAATAATATTTGCCCTGAAAAAAGATTTTTTTCCAAGAAAGAATATGTAATCACAAAGAAACTTTCAACTACACAACACTATCAATTTTAATTCCAAGCATTTTTTCAGTCTTATCGACTGGTCAAATATAAAAATTAGTTTATTCCTTCAATTTGCAATTTTTGCCTGAGGAAGATCTTATAGAAGTAAAAGAACATCCTTTAAAAGTTAATAATTATCCTTGCCAATCACAATCACTGGAAAGAGCTGCGAAACTAGTATTGGAGGTATCTGCATATGTTTATAGATATTATCAACGTCATTGACATATATTATCAACCATGGAGTCAATAAAAAAACTCCCTACATTAAAAACAAAGAAAGAATATACAATTTAATTTTATATGCAAAATTTACTGCATGAAAATTAAGATGTGAGAAATAAACGTATTTAAATTATACTTAAAAACATCAACATGAGTACCCTTTTAATCTTTTTCCTTCTTAAAATTATAAAAGAACAGTAGTAGGAGCTGTTATTTAAGAAATGATTGGTGCGTCAGCACTTATGTTCATTTATTGCCACTAAATATTATTTGACGAAAATTTACAAGACAAATAAACTCATTAATTGATCACATCTAAACTTTGTAAAACTACACTTTTTAAAAATAAGCAATAACAAAAAGTTTTGCTACATAACGAAAGCTTTGAACGCAATTTGGGGGGGGGGGGGGTCAAATCAAAATCCATTTTTCTACAATCATTTAGTTTCTTAAGACACAACTTTCGTGGTAGTTTTATATCTCAATATTAGGTCTCTATATTACCCCCTAATATATATATATATATTATAATTAAAAATAGCCATGTAGTACATTTTATGTCTCATAAGGGCATTCGACAATTATTTTTCTACACAGCTACACATTTAAGGATCTTTAATTGGTTCTTTATGATACAACACATTAAGCATTAAGCCTCTTATGTTATACAACATTTGTGATATTAAAATAATTAAGATGGCCTTTAATTTGAAATATCAAAACTTTTATAATTTACTTTTTATATAGGATTGATCAGTTTTTTTAATATCTTATATTTGTTTGGAGTCAAATTGAAATATATATATATTTTTTTAAATAGATTTCATTTGTAACAGAAGATACAAAGTAAAAAAGGCAGTAGAATTGTGTATAAAAATAATACATAAATAACATTATAGATTATGTTTTTTTTGTATTAATCGGATACAATTCAGTGTTAGACGTTTATTTCAACATGGTCCATAAAGTATTAGGTGTATTATACTTAAACAAACCTTTATATTTCAAAATTTGTTTATATTCAATTATGTGAATTGAAATATTTAATGTATATACCATATACAAATAAAGAGTTTATTTTTAATGTAAAAAAAAGTTGACTTTTTTAACGGACATTTTTGTACATAAAAGTTTCATGAATTTCGCATACGCTTATAAAATTCATCAAACTTTTCATGAAGAACGACTCCTCTTTAGGGAAATGTGGCTATATTATTGCGTAGTTTTTTTATGAGAAAGAGGTTCAAGCATTAAAGCAATTGTTTTTCATTTTTTAATGAATCATTTATAGTTATGACTTTATAAATGCATAGTACAAAGTAAAATTTATGATGGAATAAAGTACACACTACAAATGGAATACTTTCATACTAAATGAATGTATTGTCACGAATATATATTTCTTAAATATCTATATGCATAACACTGAAGATTCGGCAAAACACTCAATATTCAAAGCAGGGTTTATTAAAGCAGCATAATTCACAATGACAACTATTTGTTCAAAAATAGATTCCATTTTTCAAAATTTTAAAGTTATTTTTGCCACATTTTCTAGCCATTTTGTTATTTAAAATGTCTTTTTAGTCAATACGGATCACATTCGAATGATACATATAGATTTATAAGCATGCTTGAATGTCTTTAGAGTTCAATAATATAATATTATATATATCCCAAAAATGATTTCTTTTTCAATTGGTAATATTTTTTGGTATGATTTCCCGTTTTACCGGCCCGAGATAGAAAGAGCAGTAACGGTCAATGTTGACAAGACAACTGTCAAAGAAAAAATCTTGAGGGAGCGTGTAAAAGCGTGTGAAAGGGTAATCGATTCTCAATGTTGAGGGCGCAGATTCGACTACAAAGTAAAAAAATGCCAATATTGATCAAACTCATTAAAAATATCCCAGGTTCGATAGACTAGATTTAACGTTATTATGCTGACTCATATCTACTCGGATTAAATTACATCGAATTCATAAATATATTTAAGTCAATAAAAATGCTAAAACAAAAAATAAAATGTTATATGAGATATGCCTCGAGATCCAGCGATGACGAAGGAGACATCAAATTACTTACTAAAAGAACAAATTACGCTCGACGAGAGACTAGTCCACAAGTCCTGTGGAATATGTATCTCCGGAAAACAGCGATTACATTTGTTTTCAGAATAGAAAAGCTCACACAATTTGAACGCAATACTTATAACAAAAAAAAAGATTAAGTTCGTTTATCTCAATAATTTTTAGTCCAACTCTGTTTTTATGACATTTTCCCCCTTGCACTAGTAAATTTATATAATACATTAATGAGGAGAGGTTGTGACTGACAAATTTCTTACCAGAGTTATGTTCTTCTTTTTCTATCTTATGGCTGTAAAACGGTAAATCTTATCAGTATTTTTATGCAGCATGTTTTTTTTCCTTTGAGTTATCCATTGATTTGAAATAAAAATGCATCCATAAATATTATGAAATACTCTTAAACATAGACACTTTAAATTCAAATTTAATTATTTCTTTTAACATTAGCATCGCTTAAAATATGTGAAATGCAGATTATATTTGTAATATAAGACGTGACACGTTGAAAAGAAATATAATAGTAAGAAAATATATTTTGAAATATATAAAAGGATAACAATTTGAGCTGGCAAGTACTTGGATTTTTTATATGAAAGAATATCTGACATATGCAAAAACAATAAATTGTAGTTTCAGAGCCTTAATCACCCGTTTTTAAACTATTTGATTATGTAAAAAAGGGATCTCTGTGCGATTTTCCAACTATTTTATAATTTAATTATAGTTTTACGCATGCATAGTAATACATTAAATATATTTTGTTCATAAGATATCATCTCTGCGTGCTTCAGATAGAATATGTGCTAAAGAGAAAAGAATTTTGAAAATAAAAAAAATATTTGCATTACAAAAAGTATTATTTTGATACTTAATGAAAACAGAGAAGATATTTCATGCAACTGTTTAATAAACAAATCAACTGTTTGTTTTCTTCTTTTCAATTCCATTAAACACAGAAAAGTCTTGCAATTACCAAAACAGACACATACAAAAACGGCAAACCATACTCCTATCCCCTTTTTTCAGGGGCATTCCATTAAAATTTTAAGAGGTCTCGTTAAAGAATGCTAAGCCCAAAACTCCAGAATAAAATGAAGTCTGCAATCTTAAGTGCATGGAGATATTTGATTGGCTGTGTTAGATAATGTTTTAAACTGTTGAATAACAACAAGATTAACATTAAAATCTTTCTTCCGGCGGTCTAGGCACATAAAATATTGTTTATCAAAGATTTGCTTTTTGTTTATATTTTAATAAACATATCTTTTTATACCAAAGTACAACTTTATAAAATCATGTGGTATTGATAAAAATGCATTAAAATGGCGTGTTATTGACAATATTATCTATAGTAGAAATACAAAAAATTGGAAGAGGGACTCATATAGATCTCATTTTTTAAATTAAATACTAATTAATTAATTTTAAATTAATTTCTTCCTGGTACGGTCCAGTATAAAAGTAAATAAAATCTGTATTTCTCAATTGTGTATTTAAAAATCATCAAATAATAATTTAAAATTATCTAAAATTTCTACCACATATCTGCACTCTAATAAAAATGTTTAGATGTCTCATGCGAATCCCTGCAACAAGCAATGCACAATCTTTCTTTCGCTATAGTTTCATATATGCTACCAAATGTCAATGTGTTGGTAAGTACTCTGTATTTAAGCCAATAGAGAGAATGATTTAACATGTTAGATTTCAATCCTCGAATTAGTATATTACTGGTGTTCTCAGTAATCTTCCTTCCTCCTCTCAATCTGACTTTGAAATTTAAACATATTTCTTAGTTCCAAGTATTTTGAGTTCGAATATGATATTTTAGTTCATCTGTACAGTTCATAATATTTAATATATTATTAAGTTTGTTTGGATACATAACGTCAACTTACAAAACATAAAATTACAATACCATAAATTTAATATGTTTATAAAGTTTAATTAATGGGAGGAGAAGAATAGGCGTGCAAATGCTTAGAATGGTGAAAATGAATATATTTTATTCAGTATACGCATAGATTTTTTATTCTTTTTATTTGTGCCCTTCACATACTTGTCTGTCTGTCTTCAATTTTATAATTCTTATATCATTGCATCATGTGATCTCGATATGATGAATGATCAAGGTTAAACACCTTACTATTCATAAGTTACACATTCTTTAAGGCTTGCAATTTGTAAGTTTTTGTTATGTATGTTCAAGGAATAATAGGTTTGACTTGTAAGAGAACTATGAATAAAAACCCTGACTTACCTGCCATGTTTGATAAAGGATTTCCACCAGTGTCAGAGGCATTGTGATGAGGCAGAGCATTAAATCCGAGACAGCCAAATTAACAATGAATACGTTTCTCGCCGTTCTCATAGCAGAATTCCTAATGACGACAATGATGACGAGGAGATTCCCAATGGATCCAAAGAGTATGAGGGAGGCATAGAGTGCAACGAGAAGACCATAGGCCACGTCACGGACTCTGGCCTGATATCGCCAACTCTCAACCATGGATTTGACAAAGTTCTCAAGGATTTCTGCCTCAGACTGATTACCCAGAGTTCCATTACCATCAGTGGAATTGTGGTCCATGGCGGGCGTCACTCTGTAATTGAAGTAAATATATTCAGACTTTTTACGTATATAGTTCACATTTGGTACAGTATTTTCCAAAAAAAGTGGATAGTTTTTGTTATTATGCCATTGAATGCCATTATGAGAAATAAAATATACTACACGGATATTTTTAATTTCGATATATAATTACTTCAGCCTGAAGGATTATTTATTGCACCATAAATAATGAGGTATATTCGTTATCTCTAAAAGTAAAAGATAGTTCACAAAGGCATCTCCTTATCAGATAAATTGCATTATGAGAGGTTGATTAGCCTCATACAAGTGGTAAGAATAGTTGACAATTACACCATTTCTATTTATCACCACAAAAAAAAAATTGGGAGCGCTTCCGCGACATCAACGAAGTCGGAAGGCATCCTATTTAATAATAATATATATATTTTTGTTTTAATACCAACTAAAACTAAAGAAGAGATCACATATTTTTATCATAACAAAGTAAACAAGGACTTACAAAACTGTTAGTTGAGACAACGGTTATAATTAAGTTTTCATGTGTAACGGCTAAATATTTTAATTGACTTAAGTATCAGCAATTAAGTAAATTTTTGCATGAATGGGAGTGTGGATTTTTCTGAGTTTTGGAAATTTTGTCAAAAATATTGAATTGAATACAAGGATTTAAATACATTTTTTCTAAAAATATACACTTTTATATTTAAACAGCTTTAAAATAAAATAATATGCTTAGATTTAAAACGATCCGATATTTTATGAGTTTTATAAACTAGTCATATAATAGAAATATTACTTTTTTATCTATTTCATATTAGGTTAAAATAATAAATAATTATAAAGCAAAAGCTAATTCAATATAATTATATTCATTTATCAAGTCATTTTCATAAATTGGATTTCCTTTAACGAATTGTTAAAAACCAATCAAGGGATTACCATTTTTCTCCTTTTTACTTTTCATCAATTAGGTTTGGGCCAAAAAAAAAAGTCTACCTGGAGGGAGAAATATTCATACATTATATAAATAATATATATATGTATATATATTAGACTTGTTGATTTATCGTTCATTTGTTGTCGTTCAAGAACGATGAACGACAAAGTTTTTGACGAACGATGAACGACAAAGTTTTTGACAAAACGATAAGGAAAATTCCTTTTCGTTCGTTGTTGGCGCCAAAAAAAAAGACAAAGTTTTTAATTTTCACTGGACAAATTTCCTTTCTAAAAAACGTCATCACTTTTTTCAGAAATTTCTTACTAAAAAAACCGTCGTCAATTTTTTTTTCAGAGTGGCGAACGACAAACGAATGATTCAATTTAAAATTAACAATGAACGACGAACGATAATTTTTTGCGAACGTTAACAATTCTGATATATATATATATATAGAGAGAGAGATATACATATAGGTATTAAAAAAAATATATATATATATATCCAAACACAAGCTTTATTGAGCCTTATAACATTAGATTTGTTGTTCCATCTAAGTTTTTAGTTATATATATATATATTTATATATATATATATATTTATATATATATATATATATATATATATCCAAACACAAGCTTCTAATGAGACTTATAACAATTAGATTTGTTGTTCCATCCAATAGTTTGATTTATATTAGCAATATACGATGCTATATTGATGGGGAAAATATTTATAGGGTTCCCACCATCTGATCAACACTTTTCTCACTGTTTAAAAAACAACAAAAAACAAAAAGTACATTGATATTGCTCATTAATTTCGTGTGAAAAATATGTATTTTAGATTATGATAAGGTAAAACTCCAAGCTTTTGCATATCCCTACAATGGTAAATTGTATTTGTAGTAAACGGTTGTATACATTCCTTTTTAAAGTATAATTATATCAACAAAAAAATATTGACTGTTCTTCCTATTACAACGTTTAAACGTTACATACATTACTTAAAAACTACTTCAAGAAAAAAAGTTAAGATAAGTTATAATAACAGTTTCAAAATATTACATTCTTGTTCCTATTTTTTAAGTGTATTTGAACATAGTTTCTTTTAATTATATGTATAACTAAGTCTCTTCGTTAATTTTAAGTTCTTTGAAAAATAGTTTCATAATATCAAGGACAAAATATACTTTTATGTATACTATATTTTCCTATTAGTGTTATTTATACTATATTTTCTTTCCACAATAATAACCTTCTCTGCTGTTTTCTCATTTATAAAATATGGAAAGACTATAATTATTTATTGTTATGGTCGTAGATGGGTCTTTGACGAACAAAAAACTTCCTTATTTCAAAACTATCAAGGCAGGATATTTGTTTGTGCTCTCTTAGTTCAATGCAGTAAAACATTATGTGAAGCTTCTGTGAATATGAGTATTTGATTGCATTTCGACTATGAACTCCATTAACCAATCATTTGTTTGATTAAATTAATGATTAAATATTTATATTTCAATATTTATCATTCAGCAATATCTTAGAGTAAAATCTATTCAAAATATAGGGTTTTTTCAAATAAAAAACTTACTTTCTGCCTCCTTCAATCTTGTAAAAAAATAACTACACGCTTTGAATTTAAGATTAAATTCTTTTATAATATTATTATAATATTCAAAACACATTTTTTCACTGTGCTTTATTTTCATTTCTTGATAAACATTATAAAATCCCCTCCATCTTGAAAAGTTAGACAAGCGATGTAAAAATCTTAATAAATTTTCTTAGGCTTTGTCGTAGTTTTTTATTTGTTCAATAGGAAAAAAATATTTTTATTTATATAATTTGATTTTTTTTTTAAAGATCGATGACATGAAAGTGTAGAAGTTTGTACAGTTATACATTTTTAAACATTATACATTATATACATTATATTCTTGGACTCTTGTTTAAGGAAGCACATACGTGTGTGTGTGTTATCAAATTGATAAGGCAAGGGAGTGCAATAGCCGTTTGCGTTAAGGCGTGTTTCACTCTCAATGTTGGGGGTGCAGGCTCGAATCCTGAGAGGGGATGGTCATTTTTGGTCTACATCATTGATAAGATCCTATGATGGATAGACTATTTTTAATGCTATAATGTTTATTATAACTAATCGGAAGCAAATCTATCCAACCATATACATAGGCACCCAAAAAATTATAAGGTATATACTGGAAGGGAACTTAGTTAACTTAGTAGATAAGTGTGTTAAACTCTTAATGTTGAGGCCAGAGGTTCGTATCTAAAGAAGGAAAATTATAAAGATTGGAGCTCAATCAAATCATAAAAGTGAGAAAAAGTGAATTTGTAAAAATTTGAATTATTTGGGTGAACAAAACTTTTTTCAAAGTCATTGTTTGGTGAACGCCTCAACAACATATCATTATATATATATATATTTTTAAATCTGCATCGATAAATACATATGTGCTAGAGAGCGAGTTCCTAATGGACCTTCTAGTAACAAAAGCATTCTAACGGGTTTTTTTCCTCATACTATAAGGATAATGCGTTCATGTTAAGAGAGAGAGCTAATTTGTAATACCAAATGTGATTTTTACAGAGAAAATCCTTGTGTAAATAGTTATCTTTCATTGCCCTTGAGCTTAACGATATTTATCTAAAATATATGTATACCATCTCATTTGACGCCCCATCTGCTCTAATAGTAAGTTTGAGAACTGTAATGAAGATTGCAAAGAAATAGCTATATTAGACAGCTAAAGAAAGTCAAAACTTTGATCTATCAACAACTGTAAAACCTTAGATGTGTAATTGTATTGATCATGGTTGTATTTTTTTTCCTTTTTGTGATTTGAAAAAAACTATACCCCAGTATTGTAATTAAACCAAATTAGGAGTGGATGACCTCGATAAAATAAATGACATTTGGTAACATAGGTATACTGAGAAAGAAAAATTGTGCTTTTTTTGCAGGGATTCGCTTGATAAATTAAAATATTTTTTATTAGAGTACTTATGTATGATAGAAATATTAGATTATCTTAAATTAATATTTGATGAAATTTCTAATAAGTCATTTTATATCATGGTTTTATCTTTAGACAGTAAATTGAATTATAATGTTCATTTATATTTTGTTTTTAACGTAATTGTCTTCAGATTGTGTTTTTTAATATCCTACTGTCTAGTACATTGTATTGTTTACACAGTATGGATTTGTAGCTAATAAATAAACATCTTAACCAAAAAAATTATTTGTTGATTTAAAAGTATGCATTTGCGCAGTAAATTTATTAACTTGTATACTGGACCGTACAAGGAAGAAATTAATTTGATTAACACAAGAACACAGTATCTTATTTATAAAATGAGATCTACACGAGTCCTTTTTCCTAAATTTTTTACTTCTTTAATATATTATATTTTTAAAACATGGCCTTTTTTTGCCTTTTTATGAATATAACATGATTTCATTAAGAAGTACTTTGGTACACAAAAATGGCTTGGTTATATTCTAATGAATACCATCTGACCATTACTATTTTCAAATTTTCTGACATATTGGGCTGAGTAACAATAAAATCGTGTATCATATTCAAAGAGGTCACAAAATTGAACATGTCTCGAGAAAATAAATTTTAAAATGAAAGAATGGATAAACCAGATATTTCTGAACCCTACGAATCGTACCTATCAAAGCAGTATTTAATTCTTACAAAAAGCAGTGGTGCCAAAGTGTGCTGGCAGAAATAAACGTCTTCTGACCAGTAAAACCTGGAATAAATATTGAAGTAATACGTTTCACTTGCGCATCGAATATACATACAAAAACTCAGTTGGTTAAAATATGCTCAATTGATTAACACCAAACATTTAAAAGAAATGAAATAAATAAATTTCATTAAAATCAATTAAACTTCTATAACTTTATTGTTCTCTATATTTAATTTTGCATATATTGGATATAATAAAAATATCATTTATATATACTGATAAGAAAATACATATAATATGAAAACCATGTTTAAGCTTGAAATATTCAAATGTGATTGGTTCTACGCAGAAGACAATAAAATTATTTCTATCAATGTCAAACTGTCAGAAGGTTTGTTCGTCAATATTTAAGGTTTTTTAAATAAATTGTTCGCAGTTCATTGTATTTACAATTTTTGGTAAGTAAAATTAATGAAGCAAAAATGAGATATCTTTCCTATGAGATTTACTTTTAATTGTAAAGTTTGTTATTATTATTTTGAGAAATTGCGTATATAAGTTCAAGTATTATGCATGTATATTTTTTAATTTAAAAAAAGAGTGATGAAAATATCATGTGATATGTCACTTTACTTTTAAAAAATCAAGTTAACATTTTTTTACTCACATTTTTTTCGAAATACTTTTTTATATAATTATAGTTTTTATTTATTTTAACAATATTCATATTAACATATTTTTTACCAGCATTGTATTGTATCCTTGGAAAATTAAAGGCAAAAAATATGATAATTAAGTATATATATATATTATTATTAATGCAGCTGATCTATATTATGAACTATATTTTTCTTTAACTAATAAGTCCTAATACGTTTTACAATATGGTAGGACTTACATCGACTTAGGATATATATATATAAATATTTTTCTCTTCTGAGTAAAAAATATGTAAAGAGCTTCTAGGAAAAAAATATATAATGAATATTTTTGAGTAAAAGTCTTATTTTTTTATTTGAGGATAAAAGAAAAATGTTTCTCATTGTCTGAGAATGTATTTTTTCCAACAACTAAATCATCAGTAAGGGAAGTTTACATAATACAATAATGGCTTGGGAATACATTAAGGGCTAGAATCATTTAACCGTATATCCTGTTGTGTAATTACATTATTCCTTATTGAGTTTGTTGGTTTGTATACTTGTTCAATGTATTTGTGTTTATTATTATATGTGTTTCAGCCGTAAACAAATGTGAAAGATCGTAAAAGAGTCTTTTATGTGTATACCATTTTTCCCAAAGTATAAAAAGTTATTTGAATAGAAGTTACGGTATTTTTGTATATAACAAATAAGAATGACATAGCAAATAAAATAATAATATTGAACGTAATATTATCAAACAAAAAAAATTCGTAATTTTATTTATTTTTTAAACTTTATAATACATTATATTTTCATTAATAAGTCGTCCTCAACTTCAAATCATAGGTTGCTGGACAACTGAATCTCGGCCAGCCATTTTAAAATGAAGATATATAAGTTATATTTATAGCTCTGGCGTTAAGTCACTCGATTTTTACGCTGAAAACAGTGATGAGTGGTGGGAAGCATCAAGTATAATAAAAATAGTTTAGATAAATCTATGAACTGAAGTATCTTAAAGTACTCTTTAAGAAAATTAAAAATGTTCAATATTAAAGATCGACAAAATCTTGTTCTCATAATCTAACTATATGTTATATTTTATATGCAAATACGTTTATATTCATGTATGAACTACAATCTACAGTTTTCTGAAAATAGTATTTTGTAAACATGGATTTTTTATGATTGCAGAACTTGTCCTAAACATTCATTTGACGCAATTTTTTATTAGTAAGTCATTGCTAAATTAAGTATATTTGAAAAACGGAATCATTTCATATCATTATGAATAACTGTTTGTATCCTAAATGAAATATTGCATTGATTTTATTTATTTATGCGTTCTAAATAACTAGAAATTAACAGATCGAAAAGAAAACTTTACATATATACACACACACACACACACACACACATATATATATATATATATATATATATATATATATATATATATATGTATATATCAACAACAAAAAGAGAATAAAGAATTAATTGTTATTCCTTTATTTGCCAAAATATGAAAAAGTTGAAATTGTGAAAATTTGCATATTATGAACATAGAGGATTGCCCTGTAATATTAACTTATATATGTTTATTCATTTCCAATGTGTATGCACGGTTTGGTAATTATAATCAACTTGATTTATGTATTATAAATCTTTATGATATTATATATATATAATAGTATTTGTTGATATTTTCATTATGATATCGCTTGAAATTAGGTTATATGCATTATTTTCAAGTTATAGTGCTAGAAAATAATATGTTTGATAATATGATGAGTAAAATAAAATATTTGCATAGAAGTGGTAAGCGATAAGAAAAACAAATTAAAATCTCATGGTCAAATGACTAGGATGCTTACATAGCTTTTCAGCGAAGTGCACAATAGTTTTCTAAAGAATAATATATGAAAATATTTTGTGGACAATTGCTTGCGAATTAAAAGCTTTTATCTTTTGTTGAAAGCCTAGTTTTGACAAAATTTGACAAATAGTTGTATAGGCTTTTAGAAGTTAATTGATTCCATGTTTTAAGCATATTTCAATGCCACATTCTTAAACCGTCTTGATCAAATATGTACATATACAAATTTTAAACTAATTATTTTTTGCTAGCATTCGATATATGATATAAAACTGATACCTTTATATTTGTACGAATAAGCATTCGCTTTAGATAATTTCTATTTTGACTCTATAAGTGTCAATAATCAAAAACTTGTCGAGTAATAAAATATTATAAGCCCTGATAATTGTATATTTGTTAATTCTACGTATCTTGGAAGAAACAGGGTGTAAAAATATTTGAAATACCCTATAATACTTTTGAATATCACAAATACACAAATACCTTATTATTATTCGCATAAATAATAATCATTTCAAAAGTTCAAAACACCCATTTGCGTCATGATTAGCACTATCAACACAAGAACTATGACACCAAAAGTAGCTTTGTATCTTGAAAAGAACCCTCCACCCCTTGAAAATTTAAAAATACCTAGATAGTGATATTTTTGGACATTCCACCACAATGGAACTTATTGTTTGCCAAAATACTGCTGAATAAATACTTTCAATTCACAGCTCATTTCATCTCACTTATAGACAGTCCCTGTTTGAGAGATTGGTTATAGACTTTTCCCTCTGACAATCGTATGTGTTGAAACTCTTGTGTTAGTAGATCTTCTTTCATGTCTAGTCAGCAGCAGCCGTCAAGATGTGTTCCTTCCTTGGTTTCAGCTCGCACCTCACTCTATTCGCCCTCCTGTGTGTGTCGGTCTCAGAAATCTATCTCAGTTGCTATGGGGGGGGGGGGGGGGTATTTCTCTTCATTGCTTCTGCAACTGGATATCTCAACGGATTCAAGAAAAGATTGGTGATATGTTCCAGAGTTTGATATGAGAACTGCTGTTTTCATACTGCTCTTTTTTGGATCTCGCTATGGTATATCACAGGATCCACTCATTTGGAAAATAATATGTCTTTTGGTATTGATTGTATTGCACTCCATCCCACTGATGCTTACACACCACTCTTTTTCCAGTGATCACTGCCGTATAAGATCGTGAGCAAATACATCAAAGAGCTCATATTTTTTGTAAAAAAATAGATGTATTGTTAAACATCCACAGCGTTCTCTTTCCCAACTTGTCCATGTCTCTTACTGAACTAATTCCAGTTCTTTTTTTGTACATTCCTCTTGATGGTTGCTAGTTGAAATACAACTAAGGTATGTCTAATATAGTTTAAACCAGACACATAAACTAATTTTTAGTAAAATATTACTAAAAACATAATAATAATACCTGCGACAACGTCCTTTAGCTGCTTGTCTTATGGTGATTAAATAAAACTATCTCCTTGGAAGTTCAACATTTTTCTTAAAGTTAATTAGAAGTCACAATGCATAATGATATTTTCAGATGTACAAATTTTATATATACATATTATTAGACGCTTTTAATAAAAGGTGTGTGCATATAAATAACAGCGATCGATAGACACAAAAGTTCGACCTGGTCCGGTTCCTAGTTGTTTTTGGACAGTCCAGCCCGGACCGGTCATTTAAAAACATCGTTTGGTGGGCCGTTTTGATCATATCACTGCAGTCGTTTTTAAAACATTTTCATCTTTTTAGTAAATGGCCCGGTCCCGGTGTCCGGTTTTTTGGGGGTCTGTCTGGTCCAACTAAAAAATGCTGCTCGGCATGTTCCTAATATACATTTAGAACCTTGCAATAGTATGAAAGGTTTCATAAAGAATTATCTTACAGTTTTGTCTTTAATGATGAAGTGGATCAAACTATGACCATTTAGTTTTTTAGGTGGGGAGTTTATTTTATGATAAGTAACAACTCTAAAAAACTAAATATCTCTTTAATGACCAATGCACCATCCCTAAAGTGGTTGAAATCATTTTTCACTCTTTTTTTTTCATTTAAAAACACACTTATGAAAAGATTAAAATAAAGTGACGTAGACTTCACAAGTATGAGATCTTTCCTTTAAGGTACAGTTTCCTAGCATTTAATAGAAAGTAATGTTTGAAGTAAGTTTGAAAAAAATAATTTAAAAAATGGGAAACAAAGAAAGTCAGAGAATTATATAATCATTTAGGCACACATCAAAGAATGTCATTTGATTTTTGTGGCATAAATAAAGTTTTTTTGTTATTTAGTTAATATTACTTTTAGTGAAATGAAATATTCATTTAAAAAAATACTCTTAGAAATGAACATGAAATAAAATCAAATGTTAGTAGTTAAATGAAAAATGTATGTTTATAATTAGATTTAGATACTCATATCTTATATTTTATAAAATAAACTGCAGAACTGTTTTATCAATTTTAGAGGATGTGATCCAGGAATATATAACGTTTCTTAAACCAAATATAGCCGTCAATTACACTGGTCAACAGCCAAAAAATCGTCAGGGGTTTCTCAGCTGATTTAGACAAATTTTGGTGTTCTGAGTCCGAATATCACATTGATTTTGCTCCATCAGGTCAACTTTTTGAGATACAGCCATAGGCCTACCTGACGAGTTATTCATATTCTAATATCAGCGGTTTTGAGTTCCATCATTTTCTTGAAAAATATATCGAATACAATTCACAGACACGAATAATATTATAAATATTTATTTGTGTTTTTCATAAAATTAAGTGTATAATTATGTGTAGAATTATTTAATATATTTTTGTGTGAATTTAGGCCGACGAGGGTTATATACTTTAGCAAATTGGGTCATTCTTCCCAAGGACTCCGTAGTGACAATATTGCCTCTTAGATTCTCTCTTATATTCACATTACCTTTACAATCATTGCCTTTGCCTTAAATTAACTCATTGTGGGTTCAGTGTATGTTTAGACGTGGAAGTGGGCGCACGTCGGTTTTGTTATGCAGGTTTGTTTCTCTGAGAAAATAGTACAATTATGGCACATTCAGTGGCTATAAATCCCTAATTTCATGGCTGACACTCAGCTAAAATAAAAAATCCAATATGAGCAGCACAAATGGATCATCTGCGTCGACTTAAAGATGGTGAACTTTCTACATGGTCAGCAGTCCGGGTTACGAAGTACCTATGCTTTATATGTATGTGGGACAGTCGAGACAGAGTCCAGCACTATGTAAAGAAAGAGTGGCCGGCGCGAGATCAGTTAGTACCTGGGGCGAGAAACATCATCCACGAACCTTTGTTGACCGGGAGAAGATATTGATCCCACCGCTACACTTGAAGCTTGGGATAATGAAACAGTTCACGCGCACTCTCGACAAGGATGGGAGGTGCTTCAACTACCTGTGCCGAGCCTTTCCTCGACTGACCAGTGAGAAGTTGAAGGCCGGCATTTTTGATGGCCCACAGATACGGAAGCTTATAAAGGACACAGAGTTCAAAAACTCCATGAACACGCTAGAGTGCGCCGCGTGGAAATCGTTTGTGCAGGTGGTGAACAACTTCCTGGGGAACACGAAGGCAGCAAACCACGCCAGACTCATTAGCACCATGATAGAGACCTTCCAAAAACTCGGGTGTTTGATGAGTATAAAGATGCACTTCTGTTCTCACACATGGAGAAGTTTCCTGAAAATCTTGGGGCGATGAGCGACGAACAGGGAGAAAGGTTCCATCAGGACATGCGCCAATGGAGGAGAGGTACCAAGGGAGGTGGGGCGCAGTCATGATGGCGGACTACTGCTGGTCGCTGAAGCGAGACAACACAGCAGCTGCTCACACACGGGAATCGAAGAAATGCCGATTTATGCAGTGAATTCTGAACTCTGTGTCATGTAACGGACATTCTTATACTAATATTATGATAATTATGCTTATAAAAATTGATGGACTAAATAAAAACTGAATAAATTTGGATACGTTGATTTTTATTTCTTGAGGAAATGGGAAAAAATCGTCAGGGTTTCTCAGATGATGATCCACAGAATTATTTTTTTTTTACAAAAAATCGATTTTTACAAAATACTGTAGCAAAAAAAACCTGACCTGATTGAGCAAAACCAAGGTCATCTTCGGACTCAGAGCATCAAAATTAGTCTAATTCAGCAGGAAAACCCTGGACAATTTTCAAAAAATATCTTTTTGTTGCCCTGTGTTATTAATCACTAAATATGTATACTTTCATATGCTAAGTTATCAAAGATATGTCTTTCGGGGATTTGATCAAAGAGATTCGTGTACACTAGAACTACATATTCTTAAAGCAAAAAATATATTTTCCAATTCATATGAAATAACGTAGAGAAATGTTCATATATTCGTTTAATTTTATTGGCTTTAACGCTTTATAGGAAAAGTATAATTTTTTAAATAAAGGTATTACTTAAATTTATAAATAAAAGAGACTTAGGTTTGAATGATATATTTCAAGACAGATTTTGTTTCTTGTCACAGCATATTAGAATCATATGATAGGAATATATCTTGTATATTTATCGTAACGAAATATTGGAATGATTTTTATTATTTATATATACTCAATAAATAGAAATGAACAAATCGAAAAAAAACTTTATATATATGTATATATATATTGATATATACCAGTGGTGTCATGGTGACAGCCCGAAATGCCAGCACATTCGGCCCGTTACGTCAGTGGTTAAGAAGTGTTTTTTAAATAAATGAATCGTACTATGATATAATATCAACAAATTGAACCTACTTTTGTTTTTGATCCTTAATATTTTTATGTACAATATTAGTAATTTTTAGTGTTTTTGTTTCCGCGCAAATCCCTAAATTGAATTTGTTTTTCATGCTAAACTTTCCGCGAAATCCAAGTTTGTCTCTCTGCTAGTGCCGTCTCTGTTGCAAGCTCGTGCGCTAACCAATTTACTGCAGGGACGACTCGCTCCCACTCTATATCATGAATGGCAATAATTGTATCTTCATGCATGATTCCACTCGACAATCTTCTTGTTATAAACCGACTGATTACACTTCTAACCTGCAGCATGTTTCTTCTCCCTTCCAATCATTATTGCATCTTCGTTCATGACTCGTACTCTTATAACTCTTATCAACGCAACATTTTTCCCCTTTTTATTATCATCTTTTAAAAAGGGGTTGAAGATACCTACCAACATGCAGCGAGAAAGATTCTTGGAAAAAGAAACTATTAAAAATGACAACAAACTTATAATAATTGTGCTTTCTTTCCCAACTGCACAGTGCATCTTCCTCGATCCTCTGTTTTACAAAACGGTTAATCCGTTTGTTAAACTTAGCATTCATTTGTTTTATTCTCCCCTTTTATTTTCGACGCTTCATAAAATCCGATTTGATCCGGGTTTGAGAGAGGAAACCTGTCATATACATTATATCAGTCACAGTCAGGATGCTATCTAAAAAGCGGAAGGCTGACGAGCAATGTCGCATCTTTCAGGAGAGATGGAAAGAAAACTCTCTCTTGTGAGAAGTGAGGGGTAAACCCTAGGTTTAATTTATTCTGCACAAGTGGATGTGCCAAAGGAGTAGAACATACGACAACATACGAGACCCATCAGGAGAAGTAAAGAACTACACAGGGTAACGTAGGATACAGAAGCAAAACGAGCTAGCCTCATCCCTTCAAAAACAGCAAGTAGCTTTCTCGAAAAGCCGAGAGAAATCGTTTAATTGTATCTTCTCAAGTCTTATTTTACGGTAACCGTAGCTGTTTTTGAATGGGATTTCTGTATACTATTTAAACATTTTATGTTTAGGGACAGTGAAGCGAGCTACGTCATCACATGCGAGACAGCAAAGCTTCCAAACCCTTCTCTGCTGGAATTCGTAAGGACTTACATGATAAAGGCAACTGAGCTCATGTGTCCAGAAAATCGACAAGCTCAAGCGAACATCAGCTTCTCCCGATCTAAAATGAACGAGAGAGTGGAAGAGCTCTCCAGAGACTTGCATAGCCAACTTAAAGAGAAGATTAAGTTCTTTGTCGCTTCTCCATTGCTTTTGACGAGAGCACTGATGTGATGATATGCCTCAGTTAGCAATATTATTCGTGGAGTGGATGAATGTAACGGAGGAGTTTGTTTTCGTGGTACCTATGACAGACACTACAGCTAACGAAGTGTTTGTTACCCTTGTCAGGGCCCTTGACAATCTGGAGGTGGACTGGAGTCAGTGTGGCAACGAATGGTGCACATTTCATAGAAAGTGCGCAATCGCATGACACATCGGCATCTAAATGAGGTCATGAAAATAACCACGGCCAAGAACCTGTCCCCCAATGGGACAAGCTGGTGAAAACTAAAAGGCTTCTGGCTTCGACATGTAAAATGTAGCTACCTTATCTCCCCGTGTTTCTTTGTGTAATGAAGTAATGATAGGAGATATGAATGTGGAAATATTGTGGGGAGATGATTGTTAATGTTAAAGTTTATGAGCTATCAGTTGTTTGTTTTAATGTAGGCATTTTTTATTATTCATTCCTACTCATATTTAGTCACTTGGCCTGTTGGAGTACATAACTTGGTGAATCGTTGACTTCTTTAGACCTATTAACCTAGCCATCTTTTAATTGGCATAATTAGTCAGTGCAATGATATTTTTTTATGGCAAGTTGTCAAATAATATTCAAAGTAATACTTTTGTTATTTATGTGACCTAGTCAATTTTGTTGTTCTTTAATATTTTAAATGTAAGTTACTGTCATGCAGAGTTCGATGTTACGCAGTTATTGTGGATAAATTGTTCTGGCTATAACTGTAGGCTTCATTGTGAGGGTATTGTAACCTATTACAATTCATTTTTATTGTATAGCAACCCTCATAAATTATATCAAATAGCATTTCTATTTGTTAGTGTTAGGTCTTGCCGGGCACAAAAAATGTACGGTAATTTCGCCCCCCGAGGTCTCACTTAAAAACAATCTGGCTCCTGACCGATTTTACCCTGGCATCTCTGATATATATAATATATAAAGATTTTGGAATTGAGTTATTTAACAACAACAAAAAAGAAATAAAGAATAAATTGTCATACCTTCATTTGCAAATATGTGATAAAAAGTTGAAATTGTGAAAATTTGCATACTATGAATATAAATGTGCCCTGCAATATTTATATATGTATATTATTTCCTTTTGTCTATGCACAGTGTGGTAAATAAATCAATTTGGTTTATGAATTATAAATCTTATATATATTTATTTATATTTGTGTGTATGTTGGTTTTTTATATCTGTAATATATATATATATATTATACCTCCCAAAATGAACCACTTTTTTAGTTCCTTTACATAGTCTCAGTGATTATGGTTAATTTTTTGAAGCTGAAAACGAATATCTAATTTAAAAATCTCTAGAATTGTTAGAAATCGGACGTCACTGGTTCAAAGGTTCGTTATGAAGCAAAAACTTTTTTGTTATTACTTATTTAAAAAAAAAATAGCTTTACTAAATTTAGCTATGATCAATTAATGACTTTAGATTTTTTTGCAAATTTTCGTCAAATAATATTTAGTGCCACTAATGAACATAAGTGCTGACCACCAACTATTTTTTAAATAACAGCCCCTACAAGGGTTCTTTATAGTTTCAAGAAGGAAAAAGAAAAAGAGGGTACTCATGTTATCTTTTATCTTTTAAATACGTTTTTAACCAAACCAACCAAAATCCATTTTTCTACGATCATTTAGTTCTTATGACGCAACTTTCGCAGTGATGATAAATTTTGATATCTTAATTTAGGTTTCCTACAATACCCCCTAATGTATACATAATATGCATTTTTAGATATAATGATTATGCTATCGCTTGAAATATGTTCTATGCATTTACTCGTACACTATAATGGCCTCAAAATCGGGGTTTATCATTCAAACATTTAATTTAAAGTAAAAAATAGCCAATGATGATAAAACGTGTGAATAAACTTGTAACAAATAAGTTTAAAGTGTTCCTAATTTTATCATATGCCAAAATTATTATTAATCAGGAAGTAATTCATTATAGCTGAAAGGCAAACAATTATATGACATTAATTTTCTGGTATACTTTTCAGAAAACATGCATCGGATAACGCTAGTTAATTAAGTTAAGGAAATAGGTAAATAGGTTTCTCAAGACACTCTGCAAATACATTTGTAAGTTTTCTCCGTTTATCTTGTTATTTTGAATCTTTTTTACAATGAACGTTGAAAAATACATGGTCAATGGTTGACATTATCCGACAAAATGTCCACAAACCATTCTACTTTAAAAATCGTAACAGTCCCAGTTCTTTGGAGGAAGGAGGTAATGTTAATAATGCGTTATCATTTATATTTAACTCAGCATAATCATCCTTTAAGACGAAAATCGCGTATTTTCACAAACCATTCTCAGATAT